>CM067903.1:2157069-2871473 GCA_034621355.1 Mycalesis mineus
ATATACGTGTCGAATTGAGAACCTCCTCCGTTTTTTTTTCGTCGGTTAAAAATATATTCCGCAGCTTTACTAGTCTGTTGTAGTGAGGGAAACACGCCAGTTCTATCGCCTCGTTATTAAGTTTTCTATGGTGTAAACGCTCGGTTAAACATGTTAATTCTAATGTCAATGTATTGAACAGCAATCGAGCAGCGCTCGCATACTGTTATGTTTATCGTCGGAGCGAACGGAGCGGCAGTTCTCAACATCGGCTTAATGTGCTGTAACAATATTGCTTCCATCGTTCCGCGGCAGTAATGACCGATAAACGGGAACTGTTGTAAATCAATATTATTATGTTATTGTTGACTGCCTCATTCGTCTAGTGGTTAGACTATGTGGCTACGATAACGAGGTCCCGGGTTTAATTTCTGGGTCAGGTCACTGAATAATTCTGAGTTTTTCATTCTTCTATGAAATGTTCAGTTTAGCTATCAAAACGACTGAAAACAAATAAATTATTCTTGAAAATTTTACCTTTTTGCTTAAGAGAAATAAGGACAGAGATTCTACTTGTCCTTTGTTTATCCTTTTACTAAAATGAACAAACTACTTATACATTGTTCACTTTAGTTTACTACAAGCGAGAGCTGAGCTTAAGGCTTGAGTTGAACATAGGTTAAATATCGTTAATGCTAAAAACTTCCAAAATTGGCGGTTTATAAAAACCAAGAGCAAAGGTACGAGTACGTAGTCTTGTTACTACCTCGTTAGTCCAGTAGCTATGTGACTTTAGATTACTAGGTTCGAGTCGTGGCTATACCTAATAGATATAATACTGAGTACTTTTTAACCGACGGAAAAAAAACGGAGGAGGTTCTCATTCGACGTATTTTTTTTTTATGTATGACCACGCATAACTTTTTACAGAGTTGTCCGATTTTGATAATTCTTTTTTTATTAGAAAGGGCACACTTCCAAGGTGTCCCATTGTCAATATGTTAGGATCTGATGATGATATCCTGGGAAAATTGAAGGAACTCTTCAAATTGTATAAGCACACTTGCAACGATTTCGGTTTTTGTGTAGGTGTCGGTAGCTTTTTGGCTACAAGTGCCGTATAATATACTATAACAGTGTAGTATGAGTACGTTACGTGGCGATAAATCCCTAAAAAGTAAGAAATAAAAATTTCTAACAAAAAATAGAACCGACTCAAAACGCTCTAAAAAGTAAAAAATAACTGCGTCATTTACTTGCTTTAATTTACTTAAGCATATCTAGGAGTCGGTGCCAGCCAAGATTTCTACTTTAAGAACATTACCTAGAACCCACAAACTGCTTTACTACGTTAAATAAATGTTCCTTAAACTTTCTGGCACCGAGTTCATAGATATGCTTAAGTAAATTAAAGCAAATAAATGACACAGTTATTTTTTACTTTTTAATGCGTTTTGAGTCGGTTCTATTTTTTGTTAAAAATTTTTATGTCTAAGAAATTTTTAGAAAATATACTGAAATTGGGAAGGTGGTAGTGTGGTGATACCTTGGAGAGCACGTTAAGCCTTCTTTTCCAATCATCAACATCTGATAGTGGTCTTCAAAAATCAACCATTTTCACCTTAAACCCGTTAACCAGCATTGGAACAGAATGGTGGGTATACCTGAAATATTTCTTATACGATATAGGACGCTTTAAAAATAGGCATATTATGCTGAATCTATGTAAAAAGCCGCATGTAAACCGTCTGTTTATGTTAAACCAATAAAGCAAAGGTATGTAGCCGTGTGTTATCTGTGGAGGTAGTTGCTAACTGTGGAATTTAATCACGTTAATTGGCGATTAGATGTTAATGGCCAACTGGATCTAAGCGAGTGGCCGCCATTACGGTCAGCGTGCTAGTGTTACATGCGCCAGTTGCATGCACTTCTAATGTGCAACTAAATAATAACTTGTAAATATTATTCTGCCTACTACTAAAAAAATTCTCCTAGGGAAAGGGGGTGTGCCACCACCAACTCCGGGCTAGAATGTACACGCTTGCCTAGAAGACAGGCATCTTCTTCACTCTCGACTTGAAGATACCCAAAAAATTGGTTGTCTGTAAAGAAGGTTTACTGACGATGGTAGAAAATACTGATGGAATGGTAGCATTTAATTCGTTATTAAAATTTTTAATTTAAGTATATTTTTATAAATATTAATTTAATGTAATAAAATAATTGATTTTGATTTTATAAATTTATATTTTTAATTTATAATAAATATATTAATTTTTAATTTAAAATAATAATAATAATTATATTTAATAGACGGATGTCGAACGCTGCCGAACGCAAAGGCCGATTGTGCTTCTTGTCGCTCGTTCTGCGCTCTCGCTTGCACTTCAAGCCTTACATGGAACGCCTCGAAGTGAGGTAATGCATGAGTCATGTTTTTTCGTGCGTGCAGCCGGCTCTATCGAATTATAAGACGTTGTCACGTCAAAAACTGAAGCTGAAAGGCATTCCATATCTTAGCAGTGCGTTTAAAGAACCAGAAACCAAGTCACTTAGTACGCGTCCAAGGGATGTCAACTACGTAGCGGCTACGGAGCGGTAGTTTTACGCTCCCGTGTCTGAAAGAAAGCCTTAAGCCGCCCGTCCCTAAATCTCTCATTTATTTATTTACATTCTCAAAATTTTTAACAAACGGAGCCCCCGTCCTTATCATTAATCGACGAAAAAAAACGGAGGAGGTTCTCAATTCGACACGTATATTTTTTTTTATGTATGACCATAATTCTTTACAGAGTTCTCCGATTTTGATAATTCTTTTTTTATTAGAATGGGCACACTTCCAAAAGATTTCGGTTTTTGTGTAATCATGTTAGGATTTGATGATGGCATCTTGAGAAAATTGAAGAAACTCTTCAAATTTTATAGGCCCACTTGCAGTGATTTCGGTTTTTGTGTAAGTATCGGTAGCTTCTTGGCTACAAGTATACGAAGACAGTACGAATAATGTTTAACTTTGTGCTAATTAGATGTTAATAACAAAAAATTGAACCGACTCAAAACGCACTAAAAAGTAGTAGTACTTGGCAGGCACCGACTTCATAGATATGCTAAAGTAAATTAAAGCAAGTAAATGACGCAGTTATTTTTTACTTTTTAGTGCGTTTTGAGTCGGATCTATTTTTTGTTATTAACATATAATTAGTACAAAGTCAAACATTATCACTAAAACCTGCCATCCTACATTGGAGCATTGATGGTTCTACGCTATAAATCCCTGCCTCTCATTGACATAATTATAAGGAGATGTGTAGTAGACTGTTAAAATTCGATAACGACAATCAATCGTAAATTTAGTTCCACATATACTTACGATATCAACATTTTCAAACCCGCTGTTTGACGACCTCTGCAATGGTAAAAGTATATAGAGTATGAGCAGAGGTCGTCAAATAGATCTGTCTATTGACACCGCTCACGTGCACGCGGGTGCATATAGACGCACGTAGATGCACGTGGGTGCAATATGACACGCGTGACCCGGTTGCATCTGGATTTACATAGAATTACGTGCCTTCGCACTCAATTGTTTATCGGAAATCCAATACACTGAGCTATAAAAACGCGGCAGTATTATTTTCTCTCTATTATTCCGCGCTGCTAAGCTTAGTGGGCTGTTAAATAGACTATAAGCCGTTACGTGTGCCAATACATACAGTTTATCTTTATTTTGTACGTGTCTTACTGAAGCAGGTGTCCTAGTACTACTAGTGGTTTGGTGAACTTTTTTTTAATAAATAAATAAATATACAATACACAAATTGCTATATAGCCCGAAAGTAAGCGTAGGTATCTTTTGTTATGCGTACTAATATGATAACTGATGAATATCTTCTCATTGATAAACACCCAGACACATGAAAAGAAAAACATTCATGCTAATCACACAAACTTTTTCCAGATTTGGAAATCGAACCCACAGCCTAGGACGCAGAAGCAGGGTCAGTAACCACTGCGCCACTGGGCGTCTAAACTATTCCTAACATTTAGAAATGTCATTCTTTATTTAAACATTCATCGATATAAAAAATAAAATTAAAATGACACTAACACAGCAAGTAATTTAAGTCTGGAAAACGTCATGCTGCTGGGCGGAAGAAATAGGCGGTAACAATTCTCCAGACCAGCTCTGTCACAAAAAGCTCTACAGCTACTAAATTTAACTAAGCTACTGAAGTAACTCAACGGGTGCCCTGCGTAAGCGACGTGACGCAATGCTACGCGACACGACACTGGTGCCCATAACGTCGCTGTCGCTGCAGACGGCTGCATAGGCCGCAAGTAGGCTTTTCATTCCATTGATTTATTCACTAGACTTTTTTAAGGCAAAAGCGCCAGAACTATTTCTAAAAAGTATCAGTAACGGTAGAACTCACCGGCATTACAAAGAAAACTCATTTTTTGTTTGATACTCGACTAACTCATATATGCCAGCATATCAAAATAAAAAATGAGTTTTCGCTATGCTAAGTCGGCCATTAAACTAGGTTTTTAATAACTAATCGCTTCACTTTTATATTTGACAGAATATTTTCATAATCTAGTCGATGCAGCGATGGTATAAAAATTAGCTCCTTACATACATGGTATTAGATTCACAACAAACAATTGCGAACGGATTCACGTAATTGTATGTAAATCCAGTGAGGCGACGCGCCGGCCAATATGCACCTGCAACTTGCACAGGACAATGTCAGCCTAGAGTCTCCAGATAGAAGATACTTTGAAACATGCTTAAAGACCCAAGTAGAACTTTCATCATCATCATCATTACCAGCCTGTAGACGTCCACTGTTGGACATAGGCCTTTTTTAGGGACTTCCAAACACGTCGATCCCAAGCCGCCTGTTGCCAGCGGCTCCCTGCGACACGTTTAATGTCGTCAGTCCACATGGTTGGTGGTCGACCAACGCTGCGCTTTCCGGTGCGGGGTCGCCTATCTACCACCTTGGCCCCCATCGTCCATCAGCTGTTCGAACTACGTGCCCCGCCCATTGCCACTTCAGTTCTGCGACTCGCTGAACTATGTCGGTTACTTTGGTTCTTCTGCGGATCTCCTCATTTCTGATTCGATCACGCAGAGATACTCCGAGCATTGCTCTTTCCATCGCCAAAGACGTACCGCCAAGCGATTTAGCTCTCCGGTACGATCTTGTGTATAAATCGAATGGCGTGTAAGACTTTCTCCTACTGCTAACAAGTCAGCCCGCCTCCATCTTCGACTGCATCATCACTTACCACCAAGTTTTCACCTTCAACTTACCTACGCGGTAATTGTAATACAATCTCAAAAGACATTTTTAGGCGTCAATTACTATAAGATCTGCGATATATAATATTTGAAGACAAAACCTACTTTCTAGAAAGTTAGGTTTGTCTCCAAATATTAGCTGTGGAAAAATCTGCCATCCGAGGTCCGCGCGAGTAATTCGCTGCCCATTTTTAAGTCTCGCTTGAAAAGCTACTATTTGTCGTTAAATAGAAAATAATTATATGTATTTTTATGTATATTGATATTGTTTATACACATTTATATATTATGTTTACATTTTTTGCAGTTTATTTTTTTTTAAATATTATTATATTTATAATAAATTTAAGCAATTTCTTCTCATTGCACCACCCCGCTTATGATACTCAAATGTCCTTACGATAGGTTTCCTGTAAGAGATTGCTTCTAGCAATAAGGCCGCCTTTTCATGTTTATTTTAATCCTTTTTTTCATGTATATCTGTTATATCTATTTTTATGTGCAATAAAGTATTTCTTCTTCTTCTTCTTCTTATATCCCAGCACCCTTTGTCAACCATACCTTTAATTTTTCACTATTCAAATTGTTTCCATTATTTGGTAAGCTCTGGATTCATCTACACTGTGCAAAGATCGTCTCTTCGGGGAACACCGTCTGATTTTCTACGGAAATTTTTCTTAATAAAAATATCACGTGGGCTTCGATAGCAGAGAGCTTAGAGAGAGCGTTTAGACTGTAATCTTCTTTATAGAAAACTTATGCTTTGGTATTGAAAGCGTCTACTTGCAGGTATATCTTAGACTTAGACGAATCGTCGAGATTACTAGATTTCTGTCATTTTGCTATTCTACGAACGGATTGAGAAGACAATTTTAAGAATAAAATTGACAATTTTAGATACGAGTATATTATATGCCGCGAATAGCGTAACCAGCTTTTGCCCTGTGCCAGCGTGATACCTGCACCCCACAGACTTGTAACTGACTCTAAATAAAACATTGTTTGTATATGGTCTGGTATTATCTGCGCCCTGGGCCGGGGAACCTGCAACTGCCCTATTTGCGGCACCGTGCCGACACAAGTAGTTTCAAATATTTGAACATTTAAAAGACAGTTTGTACAATTGTTTGTACACTTATTGAAGCAACCTGCCAGACTCATTTGCATACACACGATAGTAAAGATTATAACTTTGTATGTTGATTATTATTTAACTATACTAGCGTTACGACGCCAATACAGATATCAAAAGTGCCGTGCCAGACAGCTTTATTCAAGTGTTCAAATGTTTGAAACTATGTCTGGTGCCGGGATTTGAAAGTAGTTGTTGACATGTTACAGGAATATAGTGAATGTTATTCATTTATTTATTAATAATTTATTTGTACATCACATGTCATGAAATATAAACAAACATAAATAATATTTTGAAGGAAGTAGTGGTAGGCGGCCTTATCGCTTATTAGCGATTTCTTCCACGCAACCTTAAGTTTATGAAAATATCAGGACCAACTGAAGGTGGTGTAATATAATTACATTTATCGAGTATTTTTGCTGTTCTTTTAGACACATACTCAGTCATTTTTATGTCTAAACGATTCCTATATAACAATGAAAAAAAAGAATTAGTCAATTGTTAGCATTTTAAAATATTACAATGTAACCATAGACAATACTATTCGATATTGTTTATGGTAACGTAAGATAATGTCTGTCGACCGTCAGATGATGTAATAAATAAGGTCTAAAATAAATTATAAGAATTGACATGTCAAAATAGTCGCGAGTAGTGTAACTTACTTTTCTTTTTTTATTTTAAAGCATGCATGTTTTTAGTGAAATGATTATTGTAAAATAAAGTGTATACGTAATATGTAATTGAGAAAAGGGGTGCATCCCATTAGTACCCCATACCGTAGTTCTATAGAACGCCAAAAGCTTTTTTGAAAGCTTATTTTAATCTTTCGTCATTCCCAAAATAATCTTCAGCAATTAAAGAAATAAATTGTTGCTGACGTTTTGTGCAATTTAAGAAAAGCTGTATTCGGTATAGTATGTTTAGATACTTCACCATAATGCATTTCAGTTTGCGTAGACACTCTCAAATTTAAATGGACATTTAGTATTGCAATAAAAAGAGATCCCATCTTATACTTATAAAAAGTAGGTAATTTATATGTAACGTACAAACAAGATGTTGATATCGACATTTCTTTAATTTTTCCATATAGAACTAATGGGACACTAAACTGTAATATGGCGAATCAACAGATCTATAGAACTAAAATTAGGGAGTACTACTGGGATACACCCGAGAAAATAGCATGTGTCGAGTTTCTCTGACCGCGTCTTTTCTCGGCATGGACTGCTTTTCCGAAGCGGCGGTAGATAAAAGATTAATGAAAGAATAAAATGATTTTGAAGACATCGGAATATTATTTCAAAATCCCGCATCAACATAATGAAGCCGTACTAACCTTCCATTTATTTTTTATAACTTATAGAGAGAGCCTGCTGACCCGCATTGAAGTAACTAAACTCCATCCCCACTATGGCCTTGTAGTGGGCTGATCATGATAATATAGAAATATATTTAATTAAGTTTTACGATATGAGAGTGGATAAAATTAATTAACAAATACAAATAGGCTTAGCAAGATAACGTTTAGGAGTCAGTTATTCCAGTACAATTAATCTTGTAATTAGGCCCATTGTTCTCGATTCAACCATTCTGAGGGTATTTCGTAAGGCAAATTTGTTTAAGATTAAGCACTTACTGCGATTTGGGCTAAATAAGATATTGACCCACTCCGTTACTGTAAAGGTTTATTTTATACTAGCTGTGCCCCGCGGTTCTACCCGC
The DNA here is from genome assembly GCA_034621355.1 of Mycalesis mineus. NCBI lineage: Eukaryota > Metazoa > Arthropoda > Insecta > Lepidoptera > Nymphalidae > Mycalesis > Mycalesis mineus. Next base: position 2,165,220 of record CM067903.1, read on the forward strand.
GCAGGTCCCGTTCCTGAAAGAGTATTGGAAAATAATATGCCTATGAGCTGTACCAGACTATAGTCTGAGTATATACTATAGTCTGTATAGATTATAATCTATCCAAATATTTTAAAATACATCTACTCAGCTCTTTAGCCTCGATTAAGTAAGAAATAACCATAAAACAATCGTTCAGAGTAATTTTCTATTTTTCCGCGCAGCTTCCTAATTTTTTTTTCATAAGATCCTTCTCCTGATCATAATATACAAAACAAAAAAAGAATTAGCGAAATCGGTCTAGCCGTTCACTCATGATGTTATGGCCAAGAGAAATAAGGACTAAAAGACGGAGGAGATTCTCAATTCGACACGTATATTTTTTTTATGTATGACCACGCATAACTTTTTACAGGGTTGTCCGATTTTGATAATTCTTTTTTATTAGAATGTGCACACTTCAAAGATGGTCTCATTGTCATCATGATAGGATCTGATGATGATATCTTGGGAAAATTGAAGGAACGCTACAAATTTTAAAGACACACTTGCAGCGATTTCGGTTTTTGTGTAAGTATCGGTAGCTTTATGGCTACAAGTGCCGTATAATATAATATGACTGTATAGTACGAGTACGTTACGTGGCGATAAATCACAAAAAAGTAAGAAATAAAACTTTTTTAACAAAAAATAGAGCAGTTTATGGGTTCTAGGTGATGTCCTTAAAGTAGAAACCTTGGCTAGTTATGCTTAAGAAAATAAAGCAACTAAATGATACAGTTATTTTTTACTTTTTAGTGCGTTTTGAGTCGGTTTTATTTTTTGTTAAAAAAAGTTTTTATTGACATAGTATTAGGTATTCAATAATAATATGTGCCCTTGGAATTTATATATTAGTTAATTATAAAAAAACTGCCTCGTAGGTCCAGTGGCTAGCGCACGTATGTGGCTTAGATTTCAGCCCTTGAGCCCTTTTTCCAAGATATTCTTAGAGTAAACTCAGCCTCTCAGTGACAAAAGATAATGTTATTACAGAATCAAAACATTATCACTCTAAGACCACCAACACACACTTGAGTATAAGCTCGACCTCCGTGGCGCAGTGGTATGCGCGGTGGATTTATAAGACGGAGGTCCTGGGTTCGATTCCCGGCGGGGCAGATTGAGATTTTTCTTAATTTGTCTTGGTCTGGCTAGTGGGAGGCTTAGTTACCACCCTACCGACAAAGACTTATCGCCAAGCAATTTAGCGTTCCGGTTCGATGTCGTGTAGAAACCGAAAGGGATGTAGATTTTCGTCCCACTCCTAACAAGTTAGCCCGCTTCCATCTTATACTGCATCATCACTTAACATCAGGTGTGATAGCAGTCAAGTGCCAACTTGTAGTCGATAAAAAATAAAAAGCTGTAGTTACATAGCCTGACTGCGTAAAGACCACTATCGTTCGACAACCTTCTTCATAACAGCGTGGCTCCAGGGCCTTTTTGTAAGAAAAAGAAGACTTATGAATACATTCACTTCTGAGACGGTCAGCAACCAAAATGAGATGGCGAAGTGTTTATAGCGAACAGAACGCTCACGGGGCAGGTGCATAAATAAAATATTGGAGGCCTTCCGCCAGCGCGGCTATATTGAACTGGATATCAAATGCAAATACACCATCGATGTGTTGCCGATGTGTGAACTGAGGATATGTTACTTTTTTTTTGACGTGACAACGTCTTATAATTCGATAGAGCCGGCTGCACGCACGAAAAAACATGACGTCATGCGTTGTTACCTCGCTTTGAGGCGTTCCATGTAAGGCTTGAAGTGCAAGCGAGAGCGCGGCACGAGTGACAAAGAAGCACAATCGGCCTTTGCGTTCGGCAGCGTTTGACATCCGTCTATTAAATATAATTATTAAATATATTAATTTTAAATTAATATCTGAATCTGATCTGTCCATTCAGATCAAAATGCAGCAATACTACATTTGTCGGCCTCCGTGGTGCAGTGGTATGTGCAGTGAATTTATAGAACGGAGGTTCTGCGTTCGAATCCCAGCATGGCCGATTGATATTTTCTGAATTGGTCTGAGTTTAGCTGGTGGGAAACCTCGGCCGTGACTAATTACCACCCTATCAACAACGACGCACCATCCACCGTAAGCAATTTAGCGTTCCGGTACGATGTCGTGTAGAAACCGAAGTGTGAATATTATCCTACTCCTAACTTGTTAGCGCGCTTCCATCTTAGATTGCATCATCACTTAACATCAGGTGTAATTGCAATCAAGGGCTAACTTGTAATTTATAAATTAAAAAAAAATCTGTGCGTGTGCTAGTACACGCACAGATTTTTTTTTTACACACTACTCGTAAGAAGTGAAACTAACTTATCACCATTCAAGTATTAGAAAAAATTGATACCATAATTACACCCACGTGTTAGTGTATTGAAAAATACAATCAAAAACTGAGGTTAATTTTAAATAACGTGGAAAAATAAATACCATAATTACATTTAAGTATTAGAAAAAGAGATGTAATTACTTACTTTTTTTAGAAATTCACTGGAATTAGAATTAAAATAAAATAGATTTTGCTGATCACTTCAATATAACATATATATATATTTATCACGTCACTTCCATAAGTCAAAGATGGCGCGTAACGGAAAAATGTGACCCGTAACGAAAAAATGTTACACTAAATTTTTTTACAACCCCGATAAAGAAGTTTCACTTCAAATAATATTACATACATACGGGTCGAATTGATAACCTCCTTTTTTTTGAATTCGGTTTAAAAATGGCAGAAAGAAGTACAGCTAAATTATTTCTCCTGACGTGTACTCTAACAAAAAGTCTGCCTAGAACTATTGTATACTCTCCTACTATTCTTTAATTACAATTTTCAGATAGCCAGCTAAAAAAAACTGGCAAAAGAAAGTACACGATATTGCTATTGCCACAAAGATCGCAACAAGTCAGCCATTGTCCCTACTCGTATGTCAAGGGCTCTTTCGTATATCCTAAGTGATTGCGAAGTGGCGTTCGGAAGAAGAAAGGGTAAAATTTCAGTCGCGGAGCGAACGGGGCTCTCATAAATATTGTAATCGCAAGTGTATCAGGCCCGTGATGAAATTTATTTAAATGCCCCTCCCCAGTTATATTGAAGTCGTAAATGAGTTGTTAAAATTCCATTTTGGTGTTTACGGAGCGATTGGTGGAGAAAATCGGTTTAAGCTACCGGGTTTTTTTGTGATTTTTAAGGATATTACTGTCTTTTTTTGTGTATAGTTATATAATAATAATTTTGTTGACGACCTCCGTGGCGCAGTGGTATGCGCGGTGGATTTATAAGACGGAGGTCCTGGGCTCGATTCCCGGCGGGGCAGGTTGAGATTTTTCTTAATTTGTTCTTGGTCTGGCTGGTGGGAGGCTTTCGCCGTAAAAGACGTATCGCCAAGCAATTTAGCGTTCCGGTACGATGTCGTGTAGAAACCGAAAGGGATGTGGATTATCGTCCCACTCCTCATAAGTTAGCCCGCTTCCATCTTAGACTGAATCATCACTTAACATCAGATGTGATAGCAGTCAAGGGCCAACTTGTAGACAATTAAAAAAATGACAAATCAAGCAGATGGTAAGTGGAAAACCATCACCTTAAAACAGCAACGCTTCACAGGGCCCCTGAATGCCCTTACCCGTCCTAAAAAGTCCGGCTTGTCTGCGTCAATATGTGGCGTTTGTGTTAAGGTTCATGTGCCTTTGTGGCTACTCCTTCACTTGTGGTCGGTGGTAGACGCTACCCATGCTTGCAGAATCATAATGGACTCTGACAAATAAGGTCTAATTGAGCTGCTGCTGATAAAAAAATTGGTTGTCTGTAAAGTCGGTTTACTGACGATAGTTAAACGTGACAATGTCTCAAGAAAATACTGATGGAATGGTAGCATTTAATTGGTTATTAAAAATTTTAATTTAAGTATATTTTTATAAATATTAATTTAAATTAATCAAATGATTGATTTTGATTTTATAAATTTATATTTTAAATTTATAATAAATATATTAATTTATAAATATATTATTTTTTAATTTAAAATTAATATATTCAATAATTATATTTAATAGACGGATGTCGAACGCTGCCGAACGCAAAGGCCGATTGTGCTTCTTTGTCGCTCGTTCCGCGCTCTCGCTTGCACTTCAAGCCTTACATGGAACGCCTCAAAGCGAGGTAACGACGCATGACGTCATGTTTTTTCGTGCGTGCAGCCGGCTCTATAGAATTATAAGACGTTGTCACGTCAAAAAAATTTCATCGTAGAAGATGAACATACCGACGTTGTTGGATACATCCAATTGACAAATGTACAAATGTAACGAGTGTCGTGAGGTGGCCTTTTGTGTCGGCGTTTAGTAGCCGACGTGGGCCACAAGAAGTGAGCAACGTCGATTTTTAGCATATGGCGGCCATCAGCATTAACCGAGTGCGATGAGTCCATATAAAATGTATAAAAACTATTGTAAATGCGCCGGTGGCGGCGTTTTGTGATTGTGACCGGTGGCCCATATGCAGGGACCCTTAGTTCACACACACGACCTGTATGACGATTTTTGAAAAAAACTTCAAATTTGAAGAAGTTACAACGGTTGCAAAGCGGATGTAACAAAAATAGATACCTATTCTCGTATGCAATTTTTTCATATTGGACTGACAGTCGAAATGAAGGTGGGACGATCGATGTTGTTTCGATGTATATTTTCTCAGGAATCGACATGCTGTTCTGACATCTTACAACTACAATCAAAGCAAAGCTATCACCATAAAATAGTACATCTATAAGAAGTCGCTCTGCGGAAAAAATCACATCATGAAAACCTTCTAAGTCGTGATATCCTCATTTCCATTTCAACTCGTCTCAGTGAGGGGGGAGGGGGGTAATTTCATTTTTTCTAATGAATAATATTCCCGAAGTGCCGTCGTATATCTCAAGATCCCTAAAATAATGTCCGCATTATGCCTCGTTTGAATCCGATATTGAAAAAGAATAGTAATATTTTTAAAAGCATATAAAAACATAATGATTGACCGACCGATAAAGAATTCATGTATGTAAGTGTAAATAAACTTGACTTGATTTGCAGATTGGTGGACATAATTATAAGTAATCCTATATTTTGGCTAAAATACTAGCTTCGATCGTTCCATAGATACTAAAGCCAAAACTGCTGCAAAAAGCTAGGTATCCTCAGAAAGGTGAAGCAGTACACGCCACACCGATGAAGAACGTTCACTAATTTTCATATGTCACTTAGTTCCCAAGATTAAAAATAAAACCGACTTCGAAAACTCACTAAAAAGTAAAAAATTATTGCGTCATTTACTTACTTTAATTTACTTAACCATATTAAGTATATTCTACGAAATCGGTGCTATCCGAGCTTTCTTCTTTAAAGACATTAATAAACTTGGTAATCGAAATCTTTGTTTAAAAGCATTTACTCTAATTTAGGCTCTACTAACGGCTCGGCTACGGGTAACTCTACTAACGGCTCGAAAGGCAGGCGATAGACAGACTAAGGTATTAGTTACGCTTACTACTTGATCAAGTACTGGAAGATATCAAACGGGTCCAAAGTCAGACTAATGTTCCTTATCTTAATAGGAATCTCGGCTTCATAATGTCCAGCCCATCAACGTTTTTCCGAAAAACCCCCTCTGACCCCCGACCCCCGACCCCCGACCCCCTGCTGATAGTGTCGCTTTTTTAATAACCACACTCCGTTAAATCTGAATTGACTCAGTAATTACTGGAGTTCAGTTCTTTTCATTAAACGATTTTGTTGCAAGGAGTATTTATATCTACAGAATGTTTGGAAGATAGTAATATAATAAAACACCTCCTTCCAGTCAATAATTATATATTCCTCACTCAATATTGTATATCGTATTTCTAAACAATATCTATCTACTTTCACAATATTACAAAATAACTTATCGAGCTCCACTCGCATCTATCGATTTAAATCTTATTAAAATGTTTCAGCCCCGTGAGGTCCCCTGGCAACCGTCAGTCAATTAACGACAGCTGTCATTATAGTTTCGTCGCTACCCGAGTAGCCGCGGACCTCAAAGAAGGTTTTAATGTCAGGCCCCCAGGGGTTAATATCTGAATCATCGTCAAAAGTAACAACTAAATCTTATAATATTTAAAACATAACATTCGGCCATCCGACACTGTGTTGCCTCCTGGCACACACATATAACTAGCTACTAGTAATTTTGATTTAACGGAACATACAAAATGCGAATCCCTATATAAAGATCCAAAAATATGAGCTTATATTTTAGTGAACCATTGCTTACATACAAAATAATAATAGAAAATAATTAATACTACTTAAAGTTACTTTTACCAACATCGTCAGAGCTAGTCTCATCGGAGCTATGTAATTGTAATGCTTTTATGTGTATCCAAGGTCGGATTCTATCAGCTGCAATAACAGTTTTATAAGGCTTGCCCTTCTTAGATTTACGCCGATGCCTCCTCGGTGTACCAGGTGTACCAGGCGGAGTGCCGGGCTCATCATCAGACGTCATCGTCACACCTCACTAAAACATATACATAACTTGGGGAGTAGGTAGTCCATACACAATCATTACATAAGCTTGGAAAATATGTTTGAATTCAAATTCAAGTCCATTTCAACATAATATTTATTTATAAATTCATACGCCTTTTAACTTAATAAATTTATGCACTAAAGAACAAAAAATAACTATATTAAATACATGAATGCATATATTCTCGGTATATAATTCATACTTGTGAAACGTATTGGTTATCATGGGTAACGTAACATACCATGGTATGTTAAATTACTAAAGATTCAGAAAATAATTTATCCGACGACTAAACGATTCACTCAACAACCAGTAGGAACCATACCTACTCAAAAAAAATCCAGTGAAATCGCATAGTACGCCCATTAACCTTATCAAACGACCAGTGGGAAACATACCCACATGCTCAACATCCAGTGGGAAACATACCCACTCACGAAAAAATAAAACAATAGAAAATAAATAAATAAAACAAATCAATTTGTACCTCCATAACCATACCATCTTTCACTCATCCATGGTAAAAATCATCATTTCAATAAACATATCCAATTATCATACAGTTATGAATTGTTGTCCTAACTGTGTGTACCTAATTAAGAGATAATAACAATATAAATTTTAAATGCTCGTGCGCTTCATGGTAGAATTTATAAAGTGGGCGTTTATAGCAATCGTGTTTTCAAAATGAAATAAAGATAGTCTACATACCCTTTTTGGTCCGTGTCACTTCTGAAATATAATAAAACACCTCCTTCCAGTCAATAATTATATATTCCTCACTCAATATTGTATATCGTATTTCTAAACAATATCTATCTACTTTCACAATATTACAAAATAACTTATCGAGCTCCACTCGCATCTATCGATTTAAATCTTATTAAAATGTTTCAGCCCCGTGAGGTCCCCTGGCAACCGTCAGTCAATTAACGACAGCTGTCATTATAGTTTCGTCGCTACCCGAGTAGCCGCGGACCTCAAAGAAGGTTTGAATGTCAGGCCCCCAGGGGTTAATATTTATTTATTTATTTATTTAAAAGAACGCTAACAATATAAATATTTAACATTGTTATTAAATATTAGGTAGATTACAACTTCTGATATTTATATCAATCATAAGCGCTCATATCAATCACACAATAAAAATGTCAAGTAAAATTAACTCTACTTTCTTGAATGAATAATAAAAACAAACTTATCTTAAATTGCACAAAAAACATACTTCTAGGTACTAAAAAAATAACACAAAAAGTAAATATAAATTAAATACTAAAAAATTATTAATAAGAATTACAATTGAAAATAAAATTAAAATTAAATTGAATTGTTTTAATTTAATTGAATTATTAGGACATGATGAAGATATTATTTAATAAAAATATTGATTGGAAGTTCAAAATGATCTTTTACCTTCTTTTTAAAGTTATTAAAAGAATTGTGGAAGATGTCGATACCCGGTAGTTTTTTTTCAATTTCATTATATTTGGCACATATGCGCCTTATGGGGGCTTGCCTGCCGAGATTAGTTTTAATGTATTGGATATGAAATAATTTTTGAGTACAATATCGTGGAGTCTTCCGCGGGATTGATAAGGACACCCGTTCCAGTAGATTGCTGCACTTGATTTTACTATTCATCAATTTATGGAGAAAGCATAGGTCTAGCATTTCACGTCTACTATGCAGTGGTATCATTTTAAACTCTTTTAGACGCTTTTGGTAGGGCATCCTATGTGAGATACCAGTCGATATGAAGGCAAGATGTCTTGTAAATGCTCGTTGTATACTTTCTATGCGCTGAGAATGAACAGTGTAGATTGGATTCCAAATTACACTAGCAAATTCGAGACCGCTTCTCACTAAGGCTTTATACAGAATAAGTTTGGTCCTGCTAGAGAAACCCTTTGTGTTACGTTTTAAAAAACCTAAAAATTGTGCACCTTTTTGGACAATATTATTAATGTGAGATTTGAATGTTAGTTTTCTGTCAATAGTGACTCCTAAGTCTTTAATTTCCAATAACTCTTCCAAAACTACATTATTAATAGAGTAACTAGAAACAAGTGGTTTTTTTTTCCGAGAAAATTTAATATGGAAACATTTGTTAGTATTTAGAGTCATACTGTTAACCTCACACCATTTTACTATTCTATTTAAATCCTCTTGTAATAGTTTGGCATCGTTGGAAGATTTAATTGTTTTATATATTTTTAAATCGTCCGCGAACAACGAGGCTGTGCAATGTTGAGTTACCGAGGAGATGTCATTTATAAAGGCCAAAAATAAGAGAGGCCCTAGATGAGAGCCTTGTGGTACACCAGATTGTGCCTGGAAGGTTTTAGATATGAAGCCATTGACTACAACAGTTTGAGATCTCATGTGCAGGTATGATTTGAACCACTTGACAAGGGGGCCACTGATTCCATACTGTAAGAGTTTGGCAACGAGTATTTCGTGGTTGACCTTGTCAAATGCGCTACTGAAGTCTGTGTAGATGACATCCACCTCCTGTCCTTTATCAACCTCATCACAGATATCTGATGTAAAGTCAGACAAATTTGTTTGCACTGATAAACCAGTTCTGAAGCCATGTTGAGAGCTGACGAGGAAGTTGTCCAAATATCTAGCCAATATAGGATGTACCAGACGTTCAAAAAGTTTGGAGAAGCAAGACAGTATAGATATCGGACGGTAATTTTTAACATCTACACGGTCTCCCTTCTTAAATACTGGTACTATTCGTGCTTTTTTCCATTCACTAGGAAATACGCCATCTTCAAGGGAACGATTAAAAATTAGTGTTAATGGAAAAGCAATCGCGGGACCACAACGTTTAATAAATATGGGTGGGATATTGTCTGGCCCAGCGCTTTTGAGGGGATCAAGAGACTTTATGCATTTCATGACATCAGTTTCAAGGAACTTTATTTTAGCTAGATGTGGAGTGTTATCGGTTAGGGGCGAGTTTACAGGTTCGCTACTAGCTGATAGAGAATAGATTGAAGAGAAATGATTAGCAAATAAATTAGCTATATCCGTACCTGATTTTGCCACTACATTTTCCAGTTTCATTGATGCTGGCAGAGAAAATTCCCCTTTCTTTTTGTGTTTAAAATATTTCCAGAAATTACTTGGATTCTTGGAAATATTTGATTCAGTATTGTGCTTGTAGTTCTTTAGACCTATATCATACAGTTTATGACAACGACTTCGAATGATTTGATATTCCAAGTTATCTCTAGGATTTTCGTATTTTTTAAATTTTTGGCGAAGCTTATCTTTTTCTGCTAATAGTTTAATGAGGTTTCGACTGAACCAAACAGGGTATTTTGGAGATTTGAATTTACGTTTTGGTATGAATGTTCTAATAATATCAAGAATACAATTATAAAAAACATCAACCATGGTATCGACATCTTTACAAGTCGAGAATTTGTGCATCCAGTCAATACTCTTTAATTCCTTTAACAAGGTGCTATAATTAGCTTTGAAGTAGTTGTAGTCAACACGACTTTTGGTTCGCAAGTAAGAAATATAAGTGAACTCAATACTTATTAATAAGTTAGGATGGTAATGATCTAATTTACTCAGCAAGTCAGGAGGTTCTGAGGTGGTTATATTTGGTAAATTACTTATAACTAAGTCCAAGAGATTATTATCACTGTTAAATTTGCTGTTATATTGATACAGATTGTGAATGGACATAAAGTCAACTAACGTATAGCCTAGATTATTATTATAGTTTGTCGGCGTAGTGTAAGAGTAGTTGTCATTGATACACCATTCAATAAAGCCCATGTTAAAGTCTCCTAACACGATTAGATCATCAACATGATTGGTTACGATGTCTACGCTATCAAGAAATTTACTCAGAGTTTCTGACTTAACTGGAGGTGGCAAGTAAACCACACATACTGCAATTCGTTTAGTATTATGATTAATAATTATTTCCAATACTACCCAAATGCTTTCAACATCTGACTCCCAACTTAATACTCGGCAAGATGAGATTTCCCGTGAGACAGCGATCAGAACACCTCCGCCATCTCGTTTAGATTGACGTGATAACGTGCGGTCTTTTCTATGAATGACGTAGCGAGAGTCAAACAATTCATTGTCAAGGATACTAGCATTAAGCCAGGTTTCAGTAAATGCGATAATTTTATAGTCAGACATCGAGATATTCTTAAGTACATCATTGGTTTTTGTTCTTAACCCACGAACATTTTGATAGTATATTGATAACACTGTTGTCAATATAAGGCCATAGCATTGTTAAAAAAAAAATATTTATGTTTATTTTTACTAATTAATTAGCTTAAGACTATCTTCATGTCTTATTAGTATAGCCTGACTAAACTCGTCCTTACGCACATATATTTTCCCATTCCTCACCCAGGTAAAGCGATATTTCATTTCCTTCGCTTTTATTCGTGTCGCAGCGTGCAAAGATTTTCCTCCCGGAGTTAAGTGCTCAGAGACAAATATTGGTGTTCGCGATCCGCCAATACCTAAGTGGTGAGAACTTAATTTATCATCAGGATTTTTCTTATTGTGTTGTGCTACAGCTGCTAAAAGGGCATCACGATGTTTAATTGTGCGGAGCTTCACGATAACAGAACGTGGTTTGGCAGCATCTTTAGAGAATTTGGCTACTCGAGTTGCATGCTGAATGTCTTCCGAAGAAAGAGTGTTTTTGACACATTGACCTAACTGGATCATGGTGTTGACCAAATTTTCAGTTTTATGTTCGGGAATCCCATTGATTTCTACATTGCATTCTCTCATGTGCGATTCAACAATATTTAGTCTGGTTGTTAGGTCCTTGATGGTTGTATTAAGGTGGTCGTTGTCTTTCTTTAATTGGTTAATTACAGTAGTTTTTTCTTCCAGTGCTTCTTTAAGTAGTTCGAACTGTGCATTAATAAAAGACATGGATTCAGCAAAGACCGATATTTGATCGTTAATGGTCTTAAGTTGGGCTGTAACAAGTTTTTGTATTGTTGAAGACAATTCCTGTTTTAAAATATTGCGCAGAGTGAACTCTGTTATGTATATACTGTCATCGGTAATCTTACTTGTTTTGTTTCGGGTGGTAACATTGGTGTCAATCAACTCCTCATCCGATCCTTCATATGTTATAGTCGAGGCAGCCGATCGAATGGGTATATGCGTATTCCCTGTCTTGGGTTGTTTACTACAGCATTCCGGACACTTCCAACATGTTTTATCAATTTTTTCGAATTGTTTTGTGGATAAATTTGCGCATTTATAATCGTACTTTGACCTACAAATAGAGCAGCTAAGAAATTCTTTCTTAGGTAAAGGGATTTTGCAACCGGAACAGATTTTTGCAGTCGATGAGGAAGCCATTTCTTCACTATTAAGCAACAAATTTATTTTAAAAAACTTTAAGAAATGAAAAAACTCGATGCCACCGTTGAGGTTCGATCCCTCGGTCACTTTTTTCATACACCGTGTAAGTCCCACTGCGCCACAAGCTTAGTGACACACGTAGCGAAATTTACTTGCTTATTGTAATATTCAGATGTAGACCGTTACTCTTTGACAGAATGTTTGAATTGTTATGTTACGACATGAAACAATGATTTATGCGTAATGAGTAATCAAATATGTATCGAAACATTAATGTCCACTAAATTAACTGAATCATCGTCAAAAGTAACAACTAAATCTTATAATATTTAAAACATAACAGTAACGAGTACCCTATATTTTCTATACTAATATTATAAAGAGGTAGAGTTTGTCAGTTTGTGACGTTGTAAGGGGTAATCTCTGGATTTACTGAACCAATGAAAATGAAACCAAATTATTTCACCTATAGAAAGGTACGTTTTTGTGGAGTGTCATAAGCTATAAAATTTTCCAAAATTAGTTACGCAACTTTAATTAAATTTGAATTATGTAATCCAAATTGTAAAAAAAAATCTTTAATCGCACGCGCTGCGAAATCTATTCAGCATAGAACAAAACAATGTACTACAATATTAAAGAACGTATCACAAACTCTGTAAAAAAGTCCGCGATAGCATAATATGCCTATCTCCTACGGACAACTCACAATAACTGCTTTTATATTTAAAATTGTGGATTAAAAATAATTAATTTTTGTGAAGCTTATTTTGCCCATATGGTATTAATCTATATCTTTATAAATATGTTTGTTAGAACGGAAGTTTAATGTAGAATATGATAATATGTGCCCTTTACTCTATACAGTTTAAACAAATATCTTCCTTGTGCTGGGGCGAAAGAGTGAGCTATATTTCCGATTTCGCAGCAAACAAGGGACTGACATCGAAGAATAATTGATATAGGAATATATATCAATTATTGTAGCATAATATAGCAATAGCATTAGGTAGGTAGGTACCGATTATAAAAGTTCTTCGGCTAGCCTCACAAATTATTACCACAACACCCACAACAGAATGCAGGCACCTTTGGTAGTTTTCTACTTAGGTATAGGAAAAGGTATAGGTATAGGTATAGGAAAAGATATAAAATAATTGTTATATATTCCTATATCAATTATATTTTTATTTTCATCGATATAATTATTATTCGTAATGGAATTAATACTAATACAAGATACTAATCAAAGTTTGTACCTTATGTTTAATGTAATAAGGCTTAGAATATACAAATCTTAAAAATAGTTAACAATAATATCTTTTAGTTTATATTATTATCTTTAACTAATAAAAAAATAAGTTTAGTAACTGTGTTTCATTAAAATAAGGTAAATTTATATTTTAAAGTTTCCAACAACCAAATAAATATTATAATTTAAAAAACAAAATAAATAAATATCGGTAAAGCAGTATTGTAAGGAAACATGCAATTTGACTAACATAAGATAGCGACATCTATAGTAAAATCTCAAAACTAAGTTGAAGTAACTGTAGCTTTTGAGATTAAAAGCTTAATAAACTTCGCACAGCTGATCACTGTCAAGCAATATTATAAAACGTTTCTATATGAAGCATGATCACTTACACTTTAATAAGTTTAGAAATAGCAGATCATCATATTTTATCATTTTATTAGTAGATGCTGAAGTTTAATAGAATTTTCATAAAATATTTAAACTGACAGTGACATCTATGCTCAAATAAAGTAAAATATAGCGACATCTTACAAACAGCAACGCAATCAAATAGTTCTTATTTTTTCCGTGGCGCTCACAACCCAAACAATGAATTCCATTCCAACATGGAGGCAATGTGCTAAACAGTTTGAAAATGCAGGCCGTGTCATGCTTTGAAAAAAATCATTTTATACTTGAATTTGGTGGAAAATGTCGGACCCTAAACGTGCTACTCTTATAACAGTGGGTGCTCCAAAAAGTGCAAAGAATAATGTGAATAAAACAGTGAGATTAACTGTAAATTTAGACGAAAGCAACGAAAGTAAATATCCAGAGCTGAATTACAAGGCACTGCTCATAACAGCAGCGGTAAGTTATAACAGAAAATCATAGTAATTTACGCAACCATACTGGTTTTTCAGCTCGTTGCATTGTAAGGAATCATGTGAAAAAATTCGAGATTGACACCTCACTCGGTTTGGCGGTTAGAGTTGATTGTAAACTCGGGTCCATCGAAACGGTTTAGGATATTTTTTGCTTACGTTACACGGGTTTGCATTAGGTTTTGTTACTCGCTTTAACGTCCACGGGCTTCACAAGAAGCCCAGATATCGCCCGCCATGTTTGCAACAATCTAAGAAGAAAATTGTCGAGTCTAGGACATCCCGTTTCCGAGGCAATGTTTTGGTCGGTGTCCTCTACTTATTATATATTTTTTGAACTAAAACGATTAAGTTATTATTACAAAAGATCTATAAATATGTTGAGGATTAATTTCTGATGACACCTATACAATAGAATGATCGCAAATCGAGCGAAAGTAGTAGACTTTGATGACCTAGGTTAACCTGCCTATATCGTTGTTGATTACGCCGAAGGGTTATTTTTAGGTTACTTTCTAATTAAAGTATTATTAAAACATATTTTTAATCGTTCTCGTTTGACATATGCTAGGTATTTTATATACCTAAGCGAAATAAATATATTATCGATAGAGATAGCGTGCAGATGTATACGTGACGTATTTATTTACGTATGGTTGCGAAGTTCGAAGTTTTGCATAGTTTTTGTGATTATTTTCGCAATATTCGTAATCTCGCAGTGCAATTCACTTGGAGGGCTTGCATTATTATGTGTGTGTGTTTGTTTTGAAACTTGATTTGCAATGTTGCCAAATGCAACGCTCGCGGCGTTAGCTCTGCACAGTTTTGCTCTGGGAAGATCGTGTAGCATTTTTTAAATAGGAAGATAGACATTTTAGCACGAATCGATAGATCTCGGAAGGTAAATGGTGTTTAGGTTATGTTATATATTACATGCGCGTGTATATATTTGGACGTGTTTGTATGTGTGCGATTAGTGATGAATTTGTGATTGCTTTGTTTATATTAGTGTGTGTTATAGTGATCTATTGTTTTTGGTTATCTTTTTGGAATAGCTGGGAAATGTTTTGTGGCGACAATTCATTTGCGGCGGCTTATAAATGGTTCATTTGCGCAAGTTCGGATGATTTCCTGTAATAGCAGGCTTTTTAGATTGCAATTTTTGCTGTTTTTGTGGTACGACTGGTTTTCATATAGTTTAAAATTAGAAGTTTTTTTTTGTTTACGCGTTAATGTATGTTACAACATTCATTCCTTTTTTGAATGTTTTATGTTTTTAATTATATCTCATTTCTAAGAAGCAGGTTTTTTATTCGGTTTCAACTTACGAGATTTTATAAAGTATATTGTTTTAGAAATAGTTTGCAAGGTGTAAACCTTACTGGTTTAGTAATAAATAGCAGACGCCTGCGACTTTGTCGGGATGGATATCGATTACTTTAGGAAAATGATTTGCACTAATGGGTACACTAGCGGACGCCCGCGACTCCGTTCGCGGGTAATTTTTTTGTGATAGTTCGAAAAAACTAGTCTAGATGTCCTATCTCAGGCTCTAAACTACTCTTTACCAAATTTAATTTAAATCGATTTGACGATTTAATATTAAAATAGATTTTTTTATTTTGTAAAACAAAGCTCGCGACGAGTTCAATTTAATGTGTTGGTGAAAATCGCATCAAAATCGTTTAATACTTGAAGCATTATGTTTGAACTGACAAACACACGAAAAAAAATAATTATTATGGCTTCTAGCACGAAAATCTTAGAAACAGCTGTTTTGGATACAGATTTAGTTTTTGATTTGATTATATTTTGTAGGTTTAACATAATAATGATAATAATAAATATTGTAGTGTGATCATGTACCATATATAGAAATCACATGCCAGACTAAATACAGCATTGTTAAAAATCTACTTAAAGGTCTGTCAAAAAATATCTGCAAAAAAATATTAAAAACCTCAAAGTAAAAGTGTATATACAAGTTCACAGTGTATATCCAGCCTTATTTTTTTAATTTATACAAATTTAGTTTACACTGATTTTATCATGCTCATTTTGTTAAATTAATTTTTTAGCATATCATGTTTGGCATGTATGTGCATAGATTTTTGAATGATTACCTCGCAAATGTTCTTGATTTGTAGCTACATACTTTGGCCATAAATAAGCAATGAATAATTTTTTTGTTTTTCAAATTTTATTTGTAAGTTTGTACTAAGTTAACCAGTTAAAGTTAAAAGTTAAAAATATATTTTTATTCATATAAGTTTTTATGTACTTTTATTGTATTGTCCAGATATCATACTTCCGACAAACCAATAATGTCAAACTTAGTATTTTCTTATGCATGCAATAGCTCTAGGAGAGGCATGTGACAAAAGCCCTTACATTGCATGCTATATTGCATAAATTTTCATTTTTGTCACTAAGTGATTCCTACCAGGTTTGGTTTGGCAGAGAGAATAAGCAGAGAAGGCGAGTGTTGACAGTCACAAATGGTACTGTTAAGCCTACAGTGCCACAAATCTCAGTCTTTTTTCAGTGTTTTTTGTTCTACCATATGATTGACCCGGCACCCGCATGGTTAATCCATTCAATGCTAAGATATTCATATAGTCTTCTGAGGGTTTCCGTCTGGTTTTCTTTCAATGACCAGCAATCTTGGGACATTGAAGTACTGAGGGGTTCATGTTAATTGTTATTGTATTGTTTTCTTGTTATGTTGGGCTGAGAGGCCCTTTAAAATTTTGCATTGGTTTGACACATTAATTTTAGTAGTTTTGGTTGATTCCTTTTTGTTTCCATTGTTGCTTGAGCATCTCAGTGAGTTCAATGATTTCGATTTGTTTTTTGTTATCCCTTGTTCCGTTTCTCACAAAAATTTTATAACTGACAATGCAATATAAGACAGAAGCAGGCTAACTTGCACTTGCAACTTGCTGCACACTAAATCACTTGGCGGGATGTGTTTGTGAAAGCTCTTTAACATCAACATCTGATAGTGATTGTTAAAGAATTAAACAATATCAACCTACTCCTACTCATCAACAACCTGTAGGTTGGCTGGCTAAGGATAAGCCGGCCAACTTACATCAAATCAGTGTGGTGGGAGTAAGCGTCATATCCTCTCTTCTATATGGGAGGTCTGACTCTTTATTGGGCTATTTGTAGGCTGATAAACATGATGATAATGTTAACTAACCAACCTCCCCAACTTCATTGAAACAGCATTGTCATCGACTCTTATGTCCCCACTTCTAATAAGTCGGGTTTTGCTGTTTGCCATTAAAATGACTGTTTCATGAATTGATATGAATATTATCAAAATTGATACTTGATGCCTTTCTACTATGATAATCATATAGATGTATTAGTGATAAAAACACTTGAGGTAGGAGAGCTCTCTAACTTCATTTGAACACAACTGACACAATTTTTATATCTACCTATACTAAAGTCAAACTCGGTTGAGAATGCTTGTCAACATACAAATTTAAAATGAAGGTAGAAAAATTAAAATTTAAAATTATGTTTTGTTATTTTAAAAATCTTATTCAAAAGATATTTAATCTATAATTTAATTAGTTTAAAGCTACTAATCGAATTTGTTATCATGAGTTCGTCATTAACTAATTAATTTAAAAAAAAAAAAAAAAAAGCGTGGGTCTATGACAACTATCTCACTTCACGTCTGACTTGGCCATTCCTCGTTTATGATATTGGCAGAACCCATCTGGCAAAACTAGATGCAAATGTCATAAAAACATTGAAGTCTTGGTTTGGTCTAGCACTCTCGGCTGACCCTTCAACTCTATTCAGAGATTACAATAATTTTGGGTTAAAACTAAAAAGGCCATCGGAACTCTATAAACACCTCAGGGTTACCAGAACGCACATTCTAGTTAAGTCCCAGGACGAACTAGTTGCATTCTAGGCTTCAATTTTACAAACAATTTATGGCAGGGGCTCAGGTAAATAGAACCGGGTTGGGTGCAAGTAAAAAGGAAGACCAAGACATAATAAAATCTTTTCTTAAAAAAGATGAGGACGACAACTACAAAATGCATGCCATGAACTTAGAAATGCAAAATGAGCGGTTAAACTTGGAGAGTTCTGCATCCCTCTGGCTCTGAAGTGGCGCGCCTTGCTGTATGATTGGTCTCCTGCCTTATTGAAATTTTATCTTAATGCCTTTCAACTGACTCTCCCAGATCAGAGTAACCTAGTAAGATGGGGAAAAGCCTCGGAAAAATCTTGCTATACCTGTGGTGAGGCAGTGGGCACTGCAAGGCACTTATTGGTAGGATGCAAGGTGCTCCTGGACAGGGGTCTCTACTCACGCCGCCACGACAGAGTACTAGAAATCATACGTGAAGCTATAAGCCTTTCAGTAGCTAGGGCTCAAAAAGGGTTGACGACGAATAAAAGACAAACTAACTTCGTTAAAGCAGGCTCAAGTACAAATTCCACCAGCAAGCCTTATTCAATTCTGGGCTCTGCTCCTGATTGGACTATATTAATGGACACGTATGATAAGCACTATAAAATCCCGGAAACTTAGCTATTACGACATCTAGACCGGACATATTTCTTTTTTCCAAACAAATTAAACGTATAGTACTGTCGAGCTTACAGTGCCGTGGGAAACAAACATCCCTAAAGACCATGTATTCAAAGTGAATAAATACTATGACCTTACTAATGAACTAACCAAAAATGGCTATGTGGTTAGTTTATACGCGGTAGAAGTGGGTGCGAGGGGTATACCAGCGAAGTCTCTCTGCAACCTGCTAAAAGACCTTGGCCTTACTGCGTGCAGTAAGCTCCATTGGAACGAGTGTCCAAAGCTGCACTAGTAGGGACCTTCCGAATATGGTTGGGCAGGGAGAATAACTTCCGTGAATCCATGGAATGCTAAGATATTCGTCTCTCTCTCAAATAGGTGTAAAATGACTAGTGATTTCTACCTTCATTTTTTAGTGTTTGTTCACAAGCATTCTCAATCGATCATTTGGCTTTAATATAGTATGTACATTTTATGTTGCATTATAACAATACAAAGTAAAAGTGTATAAAAGGAAAAAGTGTCTGTTTCCAATACATAACTAAAATGTTTCATCATTGCAGTGATTCATTTTACCTATTCAATATTTTTAGACGGCCGAGTGGCGCAGTGGGTAGAGACCCTGCTTCTGCGTCCTAGGCGGTGGGTTCGATTCCCACATCTGGAAAAATATTTGTGTGGTGAGCATGGATGTTTTCCAGTGTCTGGGTGTTTATCTATATATTATAAGTATTTTTCTATAATATATATATATATATATATAAATTATTCATTAGTTATCATAGTACCCATAACTAAGCTACCTATGCTCTTACTTTGGGGCTATATAGCGATGTGTGTATTGTCCTATAATATTCATTATAGGACAATATAATTATTTATTTATTATTATTGGTAAATATAATTATTTTATTTCAGAGATTGTGACGCCCTACTGCATCAAACTAAAAGCTTATTCATTTATTTTACAGAGAAAGAAGAAAGTAGAGAATGGTAAAACAACAGGGCTGGACCCTTTCTCGGACAATGATGATGATGTAGAGAGAGTCGCCAGAAAATTTGAACAGAAATATGTAAGTAACTCTCTTTTTTTCTACTTGGCTCTATTGAGCTCTATTAAAAATAGACTTAAAAATGATTTTTGATGTCTGTCACGTCAAATGCAATATACAATTATATATTATTTTTTATTTTCAATTTGTTGTGGGTACAGAAAAATAAATAACCTATTTTAATTAAATACTTATCATAGACTGCCTTGTTGGTGTAGTGGTGGCTGTGATGTGGCGTGGTGTTACACCCCATTCCTTGCCTTCAGAGAGAACATTAAGCTGTCAATGCCTGTCACTAATAATGTTAATGAATCATTACCACATTAAGCCAACCTCCCTGGCCTGACCTGGTCCCGTTTATAGGCTGATGATCATGATGATGACTTATTATTATTTTTATTTTTCAGGGTGGCAAAAGTACATATGGAAAAAAAGGCAGATCTAAAGATGATGAGTTTGCAGACATTGGCGCTGGTTATGATGAAAATGACTCGTTCATCGACAACACACATGGGGTAAGCTATGTTAATACATCATTATCAACACTGATAGTTTAGGATAGAACACCGTTTTCAGCTGCCTGCATACAGTTGCTTAGTGACGTCAGTCCACCTAGTAGGGGATCGACCAACACTGCGCATTCCGCCGCGGGGTCCCATTCCGTAACCTTGGGACCCAAATGTCCATTGACTCTTCGAACTGTTTGTCCCTGCCATTACCATTAACTTTATTAGGTCTTGATCGCAATCTCACCTGATAGTAAGTGATGATGCAATCTAAATTGAAAGCTGGTGAGCTTGTTAGGAATAAGACGATATCCACACCCCCATCAGTTTCTACACATAATGCTCAAATTAAATCCCTTAGCGATGCGACTTTATCGGAAGGGTAGTAACTACAACTAGCCACATCCAAAGAACAATTTTATGAAAATCAAAATAATGATGTAGATGATAAGAGTGATAATAAATCTGCAACTGTTATTTCCAGTACGACGAGATGTTCCCGCCTGAAATTGACACACTGCACGGTGGCTTCTACATAAACTGTGGCTCGTTGGAGTTCAAGACAGTGCCAGAGAACCAGGCCACTGCCTCCGATGGTGATAGGCGGAATAAGGTATGTTTGTATGCAACAGTAGGACCATACTGCTTTGTATATTCATTTATTTAGCAGTCATGTCTTATAATGTTCTTATTTTAATTTTTATAAACAAAATTTCTATATAAATTTCGTATTGTGATAATTCGACAAAAACTATCCTATGGTCGTACTCATGCTCTTGACTATCTCTGCACCAATTTTTAACCGACGAAAAAAAACGGAGGAGGTTCTGTTCGACACGTATATATATTTTTTTAATGTATGATATGATTATGCATAACTTTTTTGATAATTCTTTTTTTATTAGAAAGGGCATACTTCCAAGGTGGTCCGTCCAATTGTCATCATTCTAGGATCTGATGATGATGTCCTGGGGAAATTGAAGGAACTCTTCAAATTTTGGAGGCACGCTTACAACGATTTCGGTTTTTGTCTCGGTATCGGTAGTTTTTTGGCTACTAGTGCCGTATAATATATTATGACAGTATAGTACGAGTACGTTACGTGGCGATAAATCACTAAAAAGTAAGAAATAAATTTTTTTAAATAAAAATAGAACTGACTCACAACGCACTAAAAAGTAAAAAATAACTGTGTCATTTAGTTGCTTTAATTTACTTAAGCATATCTAGGAGTCGGTGCCAGTCAAGGTTTCTACTTTAAGGATGTTACCTAGATCCCACAAACTGCTTTGCTACGTAAAATAAATGTTCCTCAAACTTGGCTGGCACCGACTTCATAGATATGCTTAAGTAAATTAAAGCAACTAAATAACACAGTTATTTTTTACTTTTTAGTGCGTTTTGAGTCGGTTCTATTTTGATTTAAAAAAAAATTTCATTTAAATTGGTTCAGTACTTTTAGCGTGAAAGCGAAACAGACAGACAGTTACTTTTGCGTTTATAACATTTTTATAGATTACTATTATAGTATTGTACTAGTATGCTTTACACATTGACATGGACCCTGTCAGGGCGTTGCTAATCTAATATATAAAATTTCCCTGTCACAATGTTAGTTACCGTACTCCTCCGAAACGGCTTTACCGATTTTTACCAAATTTTGTATGCATATTCAGCAGGAGAATCGGCTACTATCTAATTTTCATCTAAATTTTTTTTTTATATTTAATGCAAAAAAAAGTTTGCATTACTGTTAATTCTTAGGTTAGCCTATGTGGCTTCGATCACGAGGTCCTGGGTTCGATCCCTGGGTCGGGTCAGGAATAATTCTAGTATTATATATATTTAAGTAATTTGATAAACTCATTACTGTTAATTAACAAAATTAATTAGAAGAATGTGTGTTTTAATATATTTGAAATAAAAATTAGTGTTTTAATATAAAATAACTGCTTTGAGTTTTGAAGAGTATTTTAAATAATGTTTATGTCAAATTTTATGATTAGTGATTGATTGTTTTGTTAACGGCTATGTATCAATAGGTTATGGGTTGCAGTACAAAATATTGAGCTTGTCTTTACCCCAATTCTGAACCCTCCGTTGGTAAGTTCGCTGGCTTACTGTACTATCCAAGGAGCATAGATGTAAAGCCTTCAACAGCCAATATTGGGTTACTGACGAGTTTTTATTGAAGTACAATTTATACTACTGACCCAGGAGTCAAACCTTTAGGCTTACTTTTGAATCACAAGCTGATTGAACATTGTCAGTTTATTTATGTGGCACTGGCATTCAGCTGTGGGGCACCTGCAGTAAATCAAACATAATGCGCATCCAAAGGGTACAAAATAATATACTAAGGACCATCTGTAATGCCCCCTGGTTTTCTCGCAACGAAGAAATTTAAACCATCTGAAGGTAAAAACTTGCACAAAGCACAAGAACGGCTGACCCGACATCCTAACCGCCTCGCCAGTTTATTGCCCGCGAGTTAATAAATTAAAAATTATGGCTTTACTGTCTTAAACAGCCAGAATCAGCACAACAAATCTTATTTAAAAGATACTGAATATAAAAATTATGTTGAACTCTCACCTCCTCTAATTTATGGTGCTTAAATTCACACATGCTGCTATCACTCAGTTTTAATTTAAAAATTTAAGTTATGTAAAATGTGTTTTAGATATTATCCATTTATTTTTAAGTTTTTCTTTTCTTTTTAAGTTTGTTGACAAGCATTCTCAATCGAGTTTGGCTTTAGTATAGTTGAGAGGAATATGGAGCTTAAATTCACAACACTGCTGCTATCACTGCAGATTTATAATCATGTGTAGACTTTTGCATTGCCTTAACAAAATTTAAAAAATTGTGATCATAAAAATTTTTAAATTAAAAAATATGTCTCATTTACTCTTCACACACCAGAAAAGAGCCAACGAGCCAACCGGCTGCCTCTTGGGGTCTAACTAACTGTAATATAATATAACATAATATATAACATTTTAAA
The DNA here is from genome assembly GCA_034621355.1 of Mycalesis mineus. NCBI lineage: Eukaryota > Metazoa > Arthropoda > Insecta > Lepidoptera > Nymphalidae > Mycalesis > Mycalesis mineus. Next base: position 2,188,449 of record CM067903.1, read on the forward strand.
CAAAGAAAAATGTTATATTTACAGAGACGCATCTCATCAAGCAGCAGCGAGGAGGAATCATCGGAAAGCTCCTCAGAGTCCGACAGTCAAGAGGCCAAAGACCCCAAGGCGATCGCCAACGGAGACCTCGACTCGCACAAGACTGAGCATAGGAAGAAGGTAAACCCTGTGTATACAGCTAGTATGTATTTGGCATCCATTTCATTTGTCCTTTCATTTGTTAAAGTGAAACTTATTTTTTTTGAAAAATTTTTCGACTATCGATAGCATGTACGAGTAAAGGTTTTTCCAATTAAACATCAATAGATAGTTTTATTTTGACTAATTATTTCTTCAATGCAATCACAATTCACACCTGGTGGAAAGTGACAATGTAATTTAAGATGGAAGTGAGCTCACTTTTAATATTTCTATATACTCTTTTCTATAAGAAAAAAAATGGGATTGTTTTTCCTTTATTACTCGCTGTACAGTGTACACTCTAAACTAATATCACTTAAAACACATGTTACAAATAATTAGTACACTATGTCAAATTAACAAACAAACAAATACCATCCAAAATCATAACTTGCAGATTGGTCGAAAATATGAATACACGAGATTTTAGTTGAGGCGCGGCTAACAGCTTTGTATATAACAGGGATACGAAATGGTAAAGTATTATATGGGCATTTAAACGAATGTATGTTCACCTACTAACAACATTAAGACATTCTAGGGTTCAAACAGGGTTTTTATACATACTTTGAATGTTTAAAAAGATCTCTTTCATTGCAATTTTTCGTCTATCAATGCATGTCGCGTTACAGCCGGCCGCGGAAAATGTAAGACGCTTGGCAGAGCAGGCAAGGCCAACTTGTGCTTTTTAAAAAGTTTCACTTGTATCATAGTGATTTCGTTAAACCACAAAATGTGTTTGTAAACATCTAATTGTTAGATATTTGTGCTGTTTTTTTGTTGCTTTAGAAAAATATTGAAACAATGCAAATTTTTATTTTTTAGATGTTTTATTCTGATGTTCAGAGACAAGTTCATAAATGGTTCTCTTTTATTTATAAATTAAAATGTTATACGGCCGTTAACACCTTAGTCACACCATGTTATTAGCGTTCCAATTATAGGGATCTATCTTTGACTTGTAACTTATCGATAACAACCTCATAACAGTTTGGTAATTGATTTTGAGTGGTAAAGCTAGGCTTTGAAAAAGAAAATATATAGAATAGTTTTCTATGGTTTTCAATTAGATAAATAAATTAAAAGCAAAAAAACTTTTTTAAAAGAAGCTTTTATTTAAACGCTCTAAAAAGAAGAAAATAAATTTTGTTAAAAAATTTTAACTATCAACTTATAACCTATTCAATTTATATGATTATAATTAATTGAAGTAAGATCGAATTCTCAACCCCCATCACCGTATTATCCTTTATGACGTTTTTGTAGAACTTTTTAAGATATATAAAGTCTTTATACATTGTTTTCAATTATACCCAATAGTTACGGCAGCGCATGCGGATAAACCTGATTTAATATATTTTTCGGTCCGATTTGCGCGACAAAAACTTCAATAATTCGGCGAATATATATAATAAAAATATAAAATAGAGCTTATAACATTTCCCAACTTTCTACTCGCGAAAGAATTTTTTAAATCAGATCAGTAGTTTTGAAGATTAACCTCAACAGATCCATTTGCAAACATACAAACTTACAAACATACAAAGTTACAAACTAACAAAATTTACCTCTTTATAATTTTAGTATAGATTGTCGAAATGCATCTTACGCATGCAAATATCTATTCTGCCATCTTGTATGGTGCGCCATATTGGACTTAGAATGATTTCACACACTATATCATGCATTGTCATCCAAAGTAAACGTGTATACAAAATTTCAGCTTTTCCACCCGAACTTACATACCTACAATGCAAGTTAAACATTATGACCTTACTAATGAACTAACCAAAAATGGTGGTTAGTTTATACGCGGTAGAAGTGGGTGCGAGGGGTATACCAGCGAAGTCTCTCTACAACCTGCTAAAAGACCTTGGCCTTACTAGAAGTGCGGTAAGCTCCATATTGGAACGAGTGTCCAAAGCTGCTCTAGTAGGGTCCTTCCGAATTTGGCTGGGCAGGGAGAATAACTTGAACAGAGGAGGTGAGTGTTGACGCGCGTCACTAAGGGTACCCTTAAACCTACACCCGTGTCACAAGTCTCGGGCTCTGTTCGGAGTTTTTCTCTCAGCCACGCGATGGACCCGACACCCGCACGGTGAATCCATGGAATGCTAAGATATTCGTCTCTCAACACTTTTAATAAAAATCAGAGTTGAGAATTGGTATCAGAGTTGTGAAGCATTGTTACTTTCAAGTGAAAGTTATGTTTTATACTTTGATTTTTGAACTTTGATACTTTCCTGTATAATTTCCTTTTATACAGGAAAGTATCAATTGTAGCTGAAATCGTAGAAAAATAATCAAAGATGAGTATAAGAGAATAATAAACCTGGACTGAGGCTGCCACAAGTACTTTTTACCAGCTTGAGCATAGTATCCTAGTAGTGTAAAGGGTAGACGTAAGGAGAATCATTATCAATGTTGTATGCAGTAAATAACAGTTCAAAAACTTTCCAAAAATAGCACTGGTATGAATGTAGAAGTTGTAGACGAATTAAAAATCTAGAAAGGGCTTTGGTGACTCATTGAAAGAATGTAATAGTCCTTATTGCACAACAAATAATAAAAACGAACTTACAAAGAGAAAATACCTAAAGTACAATTGGCGGTCTTATCGCTAAGGGACCGTTCAAGTATTACGTAAGCACTATAGAGGGGTGGGGGGGTTTGTGTATTGCTTATTTTTGATGAAATAGGGGTGGGGGGGTCTAGATGATGATTACGTCATCGATAGTTATTTATTTTTTTTACACGAATAGCAAAAATTCGTGAATTCTCAATGTTGAATACTGTACCAGTAAAATCCCATCTCTACCCTAAAATAATTTTCTAATTTTTAAAATGATATTTGTGACAATTATTAAAAAAAATACATTTATAATTGAAAAATGTTTACGTAAGCATGGGGGGAGGGAGTGAGAACTTTGCTTACTTTTGCTGACAAGGGGGGTGGGGGGTAAATAATTGTAATAAATCTGCTTACGTAATATTTGAACGGTCCCTAATAAGCCATCTCAAAGGGAGCGAAAGGAGAAGACCAGCATTCTCTCTGATGTTACAAGTGGTTACGTTAAACGCAATCATTCAATGAAAACTCGCCTCTTCTCCTGTGATCATTTACAGCAATGCTGTTTAGCAGCAGAATTAAGCATCACAATAGTTCTTTATTATACGAACTGTCCTGCCCCGTTGGTCTAGTGGTTAACCTATGTGGCTTCGATCACGAGGTCCTGGGTTCGATTCCTGGGTCGCGTCACGGAATAATTCTGAGCTTTTTCATTTTTCTATGAAATGTTCAGTACATTCCAAGCCCGGAGTCTGGGAGTTGGTGGTGTTACACCCCCGTGCCTCGGAGAGCACGTTAAGCCGTCGGTCCCGGTCACTGTCATCCACATCTGATAGTGATCGATAATAAATGAAACATTATCAACATAAGCCCGCCAACCCGCATTGGAGCAGCGTGGTGGGTGTACGCTCCATATCCCCTCTCTTATAAGGAGGGAGGCCTGGCCCTGTAGTGGGCCTTTAATAGGCTGATAATGATGATGATGATGATGATGATAATGATGATGATGATGATGATACGAACTGTCACAAAGGGCTCTGCTACGCTTACCATCGTACTAACAAATACTAACCAAAATCATATATGTTTGTGACTCGGCCAACGCTGGATAGGTTATTTATAACGCATGCATTTACAATGCGTTGATCGCATTGTTATTCACTATAATTGATTTCAGTGGAAAATCGTGGCTTATGGTGCTCTCGGATATATCGAGTGGACCTACTCAAAAATATCGGTCTTCTTACGTTGGGACGAATAATAGATTTATATTTCCAATTTAGGCCTTATTGAGCACCAATCTTTCTCTAAATGTCTCTCTGAAACTACTAGATTAACTCAAGTTCTACAATTCACAAGTAAGATATAAACATGAAACAAAGAACATTACTTCGTTTGATATATTCCGCATATACAGGGTGACTGGAAACATGATGTTTATCTGTTAACAGATTATATATGAGGTCAAAACTAATCGATATTGTTATATAATACAGTATTCGAAAATTGATGGTTTGTGAGTAATTTGAATTTTGATAAATATTGGATCAAAATACGATTTAGACCACTTTAAAAATTAAAAAAAAAACTAGGTATTTTGTTGTAATATTTTTCTTGCTTTTTGTCAGAAAACATTTATTTATAATAAATACTAAAGTTATTATTTTAGTATTTATTATAAATAATTCCAATGTTATGTTAATAACTACAATAAAAATATAATATAAAACATAATCCAATATTTAACAAAATTCAAATTACTCACAAACTATCAATTTTTGAATATTGTATTATATAACAAAATCAATTAATTTTGAACTCATCTATAACCTCTTAACAGGAATATATCATGTTTCCAGTCATCCTGTATATCAAATAGGTTCGGAATCACTACACAAAATACTCTCAACGCAAGCTTTACTCCCACACTGAAGTAAAAACCTTTCGATAGACATATCTCAATTAGATAAAGAGGCCTTTTAAGAGATTTGATCGCTATTGGGCGACTATCTGTCTGTTTCTCTATAGGAGATATTTCGTTGAATCATCGTAGCTGTGTTGGTAATGTTGATTTTAATAACAATCTTAAAAATACTGTACAAATAATATTATGTTAAAAGAATTTTTTGAAAGGTATTTTTTTTTTGTAAAATCATAAAAAACAAAATAAGTAAGAATATAATTTTTAATTTCAGTATATTTGATTCTAGAATTTGGCAGTATGTAAAGTGAAACATGAGCTTTTCGGAAGTTAAAAACAAAGTATGCTATAATAACAATTTGAGACAGGTATAAAGACCATGTATTTATTTCCAGAAAAACAAAAATATTGACAAGAAGAAAGCAAAGAAAGTCAGAAGAACTGATTCCTCTGCTGCCACTTCCGGCAAGCAGACTTCTGATGGTAAGATCTGTAACCGATAAATAGATTTGTAAATAATAAATTGCTTCTTCCACTTAAAAAGATGTTAATGTATGTGTGAAAACCACCAATATGAAAAACAAATTATTGCAAGTCTTTGTAAAATGCCTAGATACTACTATTTGTTAGCATATTTCTCAAACCTAAGTGGTTTCTAATGCTAATACATATAAGAATAAGAATGATGTAAACCTTAAATAATAAATAAATAAAAAAAAGTATCAAAATAGCTATTCCCATATTTGTCTCTATTTTCAGTAGACAAACTCTAATTATAGAATCAGTTTTCAGAATAGATAGTAGAATCACTACAAGCAGACATACTTAATAAAATACTATTAAACCTACTTAAAAATTAACAAAATTGAATTTTGGCAGGCCAACTTAAAGCATGAAAAAAGAGACAAAATTTCTCTGCGTGTAGTTTTTAAGGCTCAACTGACTTTTGCGCTGAGTCGAAGCGTCGCCGCGCGTCATATTTTTAACTACAAATTATAATATTCATGTTATACCTTCAGATAACGTACACGGAGACGCCGAGAGTGCAGATTCTCGGACATCCCAGTCAGATTCGCTCACTTCCAAACCGGCGCCCAGCTCTGAAAATGCCATTACTTCGGACAGCTCTAGGTGAGAAAAATGTATACTATAGTCCGTTTGCGTTAAGAACGCAGTGAGCGCCGGCCAAGCTCCGCCCACTAACCAATCAAATATTTTCAAAATAAAATGTTAAGTTCAAGGTCAAGGTCGCGCGATTTGATTACTTAGGGGGCAGTGGTGGTCGGCGAACAATGATGACTCACTGCATTCTTAACGCGAACAAACTATAATTTTTTTTTATAAACTACAAGTAAGCCCTTGACTGCTATCACACCTAATAATAATATAAGTGATGATGCAATCTAAGATGGAAGCGGGCTAATTTGTTAGGAGTAGGATGAAATGCACACCCCGTTCGGTTTCTACACGACATTGTACCGGAACACTAAATCGCTTGGCGGTACGTCTTTGTCGGTAGGGTGGTAACTAGCCACGACGAAAGCCTCCCACCAGCCAGAGGTGAAGATGAAGAGTTAGTATAGTTGGATGTGGGGAACTACAGGACATAAAAATATCAACATCGTTTACTTTTACGTTGTGATAAAACGAGCTGTTGACTATTGAGCCATCACACATGTTAAAGAAATTGAAACCAAAACTATTGAATTTTCAAAAAAAAAATAATATGACCCTAGTAGGAAATTCTTCTAATTTAATTTTATATATGATGTTTTTTAATTTTCGTTTTCATTTCTTTCATAGCACATATTTTATTAATTTCCGAGTGTCTTAATTATCAGAGACGTAGAGGCGAAGGTAGAAGTAAAGTTGCCGCAACCAGTTCAAGAGCTGCTGGAGGAGTTGGACGCGTTGGTGCAACAGAGCAGAGACAACCCGCCGCCCGACCGCGCCAGGACTGACCAGGCTATTGTTAGGTATGCTCTTATTGATTTATTTACACTATAGTTCGATCGCGTTAAGAATGCAGTGAGAGCCGGCCAACGCCGCCCTCTAACCAATCAAATATTTTCCAGTTACATAGTTAGAGATTCGACAAAGTAGTTCGCTGCCCATATTTAAGCATCGTCTCAAGAAATTTTATCTATCTTTAAATATTTAGTATAATATATGTATGTATATATATATATATGTGTGTATATGTGTGTGAGTGTGTATATATATATATGTATTGTGTGAATATATATTATTTATCTGAATGATTTATTCTGTCTTGCACCATTTCCGCTTTCACTTGCACAATTCCTATCATCAAGGGTTGCCTGTACGAGATTGCTCCAAGCAATAAGGCCGCCTTTGCATGCATTCATGTTTGTTGTTTTATTTTTATTTTTATTTTTTACTGTGTGATTGTCTATGTATTATGTGTGCAATAAAGATTTTCTTCTTCTTCTTCTTCTTCTTCTAATTCACAGTGACCAGCATAGCTTTGAACGCGTCGCGCGATTCGATTGGTTAGGGGCGGAGCTCACTGTATTCTTAAGAATGCAGCGCTTATAGTTCGCTTGTGTTAACACGAACACACACACAATAACACGCAAGTAAAGCCTGACCCGCTGGAGGAATTGGATCCATTTTTGCAATATATATTAATAACTTCAATTTTAAATTACGACTTTAGACTATCACCATAACGTTCGCAAATAGGATAAATTACTTATTGAAGATTCAGAAATAACTTTTACAAATTTTGGAACGAAAATCGTAATCATGTTGTATGTCTAAGCTAAACCGAAAAAAGTGTAACAAGACAATTTTCTGACACTGGGGTGGGACGATAGAAAAAGAAGGTGAGGAAAAAAGAGTAGAGAAAGGCGTTTCTCGTTCTCTCTTCTAGAGATGTCTTTTCGGCCATATAGTAGATTATTTATTTATTTATTAATCAGAAAAATCAACATCGTAACCAGACATACAAAATAATCAAGATATTTTTCTTAAAATTAGGCCAATAACAGATTTTTCGTAAATAAAAAAAAAAACAATAAATAACTACAAACTGAAAAAACAATCAAATTCACAATAAAACTTGTGCGTGTATGTGTGTGCGTGAGTACGTGTGTGTAAGTGCGTGTGTGTAAGGGCGTGTGTGTATGTGTGTTCGTGTATATGTGTGTGCGTGCATATATGTGTGTGCGTGTATGAATGTGTCGTTAGTATGTTTTGGTGACTAGTTCTGAAGCTTATGAAATACTGCAAGATGTCTTATAGACCCCTCAAGCCTTTTTAACCGACAAATAAACAGAGGTTTTCAGTTCGACGCGTATATATTTTTTATCTATGACCAAGCATAGCACGCGTATATATCTATGACCAAGCATAGCTTTTTACAAAGTCCGATTTTGATAATTCTTTTTTAATTTCAAATTGGTCCCATAGTCATATGTTACAATATGATAATGAGATCCTAACAATTTTTTTGAGTAAATTAAAAGCGAAACGAAAGTAATGATTTTTGAAAGAGTTGAATATGTGACAGATTGTAATATATTGATAGATGGAGGGAAAGTGGAAGAAGTAAAAGAGTTTGTACCTGGGTAGTAAATTCACGAAATATGGAACGTGTGAGAGTGATATTGTAAGAAGAGTAAATGCTGGATACATGGTGAATGGTGTAAAAGAAGATGTAGTGACGAAAATAGAGAAAGGGATGCTTAGATGGTTTGGGCATGTAGAGAGAATGGATGAAAGATGATTAACAAAAGAGATTTACAAGGCGAGAGTGAATGGAAATGTTGGAAGGGGAAGACCTAGGCAAATGTTCCTGGACCAAATTCAGGACATTTTAAATAATGGCCAGGTCAAGAGTACTCTAAACCGACGAACTTGTATGAAAGGACTAATGAGAGTGGAAGAAGCTAAGGAAGTATGCAAGGACCCTAGCAAATGGAAGGATGTAGTCTCTGTCTACCCCTAAATGACGAATTTTTTTACTTTTTGTTCGTTTTCAAGCCGATTAAATTTTTTTTAATAACTATTTTGAATGTCTGTCGCAGGCTAGATGCGGCGTTGTCTGCGGTCGGGGTCGACGGTGCGATGCGCCGCACGGCGTGGCACCGCGCCGCTAAGACCTTACACGAGTCCAGGGTGAAGCTGCTGCAGAGGGTCAAGGAGCTGAAGAGCGATCCCGCGCCTGACACTGATGCCAGTAATATTTTTTTTTATAATAGTCATATGAGTCCAGAGATGTTAGTCGGTTCAAAAGAATATTCGACATCATGGAAATATAGGATTACTTAAGTGTGACGTCACACCATTGTAAGGCCGCCTCCAACTCTTAATATTTAAAGACTTATAACATTTTTATTCATTGATTAACTTAATTAGGTTTTTCATAATTTTAATTGTAATTAATTTGTATCTAAATGTAATTTCCAACAATCTGGCCAATCAACTATTTTACTTGTCTATGATAAAAAATATTTTTGTTGTAGCGTCAGCACAAACGCCAGCAGAAAGCACTCAAATAGTAACATCAGTGAGCAACAGTAACACCACCACCAGTAACAGTACCACAACCACGACAGGCAGTAAACGGAAAGTGGACAACAATGAGAACCTTGATGTTGGGACAATGACTGCCGATGAGAAGGAAGCGCATATTGTTGAGACTTTAGAACGGTAAGTGCAATGATAGTTTATTGTTCTTTATTTGTACAGCACAACGAAGAAGAATATATAAATAAATAAAAATTGGTTGTCTGTAAAGTCGGTTTACTGACGATAGTTGAACGTGAAAATGTCTTAAGAAAATACTGATGGAATGGTAGCATTTAATTGGTTATTAAAATTTTTAATTTAAGTATATTTTTATAAATATTAATTTAAATTTATAAAATAATTGATATTGATTTTATAAATTTATAATAAATATATTAATTTATAAATATATTAAATTTAAAATTAATATATTTATATTTTTATATTTTATATATATTTTTATATTTAAATTAATATATTAATATATTTTTATTTATTTAAAATTAATATATTTAATAGACGGATGACGAACGCAAAGGCCGATTGTGCTTCTTTGTCGCTCGTACCGCGCTCTAGCTTGCACTTCAAGCCTTACATGGAACGCCTCAAAGCGAGGTAACGCCGCATGAGTCATGTTTTTTCGTGCGTGCAGCCGGCTCTATCGAATTATAAGACGTTTTCACGTCAAAAACAAATATTATAGGACAATACACACATCACTATATAACCCCAAAGTAAGCTTAGGTAGCTTGTGTTATGAGTACTATGATAACTGATGAATATTTTTATATATATTATACATAAATACTTATAATATATAGATAAACACCCCGACACAGGAAAACATCCATGCTTGTCACACAAACATTTTTCCAGACGTGGGAATCGAACCCACAGCCTAGGACGCAGAAGCAGGGTCACTACCCACTGCGCCACTTGGCCGTCGTCGAAGAATATATAACAGAGACTAAAAAAAAAAATTTAAGTAGAAAAGACGGCCTTATCGCTAAATAGCAATTTCTTCCAGGCAACCTTAGGCCAAGGAAAATATTAGGACACTAGAATGTAGGTGGTGAATAATACAAATAAATAATTTTGCAAAATACCTATACTATAAATATAATAGATATTTTAAGATATACTAATATTATACTATATTAATATTTTAATGCATTAAATTAATATTTAATGCATGATAGTTGTCGGAAATCTCAGAAATTGTAGGTTCACTTAATACCTAAGCGTCTACTGTGTGTTTTAACCTAGTTTTTACGTCCTCCGTGGCGCAGTGGTAAGCACAGTGGATTTATAAAGGCCCGATTAAAACTTTCTCAATTGGTCCAGGACTCTACCGACAAAGACTTACCGTCAAGCGATTTAGCGTTCCGGTACGATCTCGTATAGAAACCAAAAGAAGTGAATTTCATCCTACTCCTACAGGCACAGCTTAGCGTGTCTGAAAAACGCAACTTACGTCCGAATACTCAAACGAAAATCAAATTTAAGTACGAGTCGAGTCAACTTATTTTAACAATACATACTTTGTTTTGATTTACGTTTGAATATTCGGGCTAGACTATGATAAATACTAAAATATACAAAAGAAATGTTTTAGTTATTTTATAGTTATGATCTAATTTCAGGCTCAAAGTGCTGATAGAGGAGCGCAAACCAGGCATGGTGGCGGCATACAACGCGGAGTGTGAAAGAGTACAAGAAAAGAGGTGAGATTATGTACTTCCATTTATATAATGCCTTAAGATCATTAATTAAAAAAAACACCTATGTACCACCTAAAAGTACATATAGAATCATTTGAGTCAATTTTCTATATAAATACTAGACCATTTAAATCGATGTGTACTATTCACATAAAATGTAATTATCAACTCCTATGGCTCAGAGGTGCTCGAAAATCTCAATGAAAAATGGAAAATTAACAAAATGCAAATCGAGCTTGCTTGCTTTCCGTGATAATAATTACATATTATCAAATGAAAGGATTTTAAATATTCTTTTTGTAATTTTTAAAAAAAATTTTCCAAGTTATTTAGAACATGCCATAATCCTTGTTTCATGATTTTAAAATAATATGAAAAATAATTCAATAAGTATTATTTAATGAGAGTATGATTGTTAAGAAAACTATATAGTCAAGCCACTTTAACATCAGATAAAGACAGGCCAAACAAATCTGCTTGAAAGTCAGTTATAATTTATAATAGCCGAAATCTTAAGGCTAAATAGTAATAACGCGCAAATTCACACAATATTCCTTTCTCATAATTCCAGAAAAAAGCTCCAAATAGCGTCAGCAACAGAAGGCGGGCCGCACATAGACAAACGTCTGCCCAAGCGGCGCTTCCCCTGGTGCCCACGGGCCCGGGCGCTGCTCACCAGGCTGACAGCCCTGGCGGGGGACCCGGAGTCCGCCGCCACGCTCCTGGCCACCAGGGCGCTGAAGCTCTTCCCCAGCGGCTTCGTGAGGATGCCCACCCTGTTGAGACAGGCAGAGTGAGTTAACATTAACTTCTTATTTGTCTTTCATTTAATTAATCTATACTTATAATCTTAAATTATATGTTTATTATGTGATTGTGTCTGTTTAAATATTTGCAATTAGCAAGACTGCATCATCACTTAACATCAGGTGTGATAGCATCCAAGGGCCAACTTGAAGTTGATAAAAAAAAAAAAATCTTAAATTATTTGTTTATTATGTGATTGTGTTTGTTCAAATATTCGCTATTAACAAGATAAGATAGAACTTGTCATGCAACTCCCCATACAGACACACTATCTGAGTTACTAATTGCTTTAAGCCTGTTCTCTTTGCCAAGGGATAGCAGTGTAAAACTCTAGACCTCTGCAACGACATCCTTATGGATCATAATCATCATCATCATTGTCAGCCTATTAATGGCCCACTATAGAGCCAGGCCTCCCTCCTTATAGGAGAGGTAATAGATATCCTTATGGATACTCACATTTATTTTGAGGAAATAATCCCTGACATTGCACATCCAAAGTAATAATTTTTTAATAATTTTTTTTCAGTCTTAACAAGGAAATCAAGGCATCAGACATAAAACGCCAGCGCTTGGGATCGACGTCACAAACACAGTCCGTCATCACAAGCATTCAGCAGTTCACTGAGCCCATACAGTTTCCAAGTTCCTTAACAGTCACCACATCCGTCAAAGCCATAGACGATGAGAAAGAGAAATATATTAACCCTGCCGCTGTGTTCGGATCAGTTCTAAACCCATACAATCTTGGTCAAGATATAGTCATAGAGAAAGACTGTAAAGACTCTGAACGGTGTACTGATGACATGTACATTCCTCCAAACATTGGCAGTATAACCATAACCCCAGTTCCAAGCCAAAAAGACAAACAAGTGAATAACGTTAACGACAGACCGAAGGAAGCATTACTGAGAGTTAAATCACCGGCAGCGTTAAACGAAATGGTCACAAACAACAAGAATAAAGATAAACCTAAATATAACAAACCGGACAAAGACAAACCTAAGAGAATAGACACGCCGTTGCATGTAGATACAGTGAATCACAGTAAAAAGGAGCCAGAAAAGAGTCCAAAGACTAAAGAGGAGTTCAGCAAGAAACAGATTGAAAGCATGAGGGTATCGGAAAACAATATCCCGAGACCCGCTCTAGTGTCCAAACATCATTCACCAACTTTCGCGAAACCGGACAAAAGACCACCAGAAGTGAAGAAGAAGAAAGATATAGTTATTGTCTCCGACCTCGATCCCTTGGGTGACATTCCTGCGGAGCCAGTCGCTGTCGATGACAGCAGCAGTGACGTCGAACTGGTCGAAGAGAAGACGGACAAAAGTGAAAGTGATATAGTGCCTTTCAACGACAGAAGTGACAACAGTGACGCTAATAATAAAGTGAAGAACAATGTGAAGGTTAGGAGTGAGAAAAGTAGTGTTAAGGAATTTAGGAAGAAGACTGATGAGCCCACTGAGGAGGATATTGATTCTTTGATGAGGGATATCAGCGAAATGAAGGTGAGACTCCATTTTAACAAATCTACTATGTTTTTTTTTTAAATTTAGTATTCAACAGAGAACTCCCTTAAGCCTACATCTGTGCCTCAAGTCTTAGATTATGTTTTATAATTGTATTGTATATATTAATCGAGTTATCACAGTTTTTCTCTCTCTGTTAAATTGGCTTTAAACTATTGGAATAATTGAAATCAATGGCACCTTATGTATATTGAAAAGTGCAAAGATATATATATCTTTAATATTTTGGCAGATATAGAACTTTTTGTATTTTAAAAAATCATTTAATTCATATGCTTATGTTTACGTCATTATTTATACAACTAAACTTCCTTAATTTAATCCTTATCAAAATAGGTTATTTAATAATCACAAGGATATTATAGAGATAAGATTTTCCTTTTACAGTATGTTAATTAGTTATATAGTTTCGGAGATATTACAAAATTTCTAAAAACATAACACTGCCGCTCCGCTGCCTGTCGTCCAAATTAAGTTGACGTCCTCCGTATTATGTTATACATACTGAATAGGGGTCAACATTTTGGTACTGATATTCTTTGAGAATTCGATCTTTGATCTTTTCTATAAAGTTATTATATAATATACGAAAAAGTTTGTTCGTTTGTTTAAACTGGCTAATCTCTAGATCTGCGTGTCGGATTGTAAATTATTTTATTTATTATGAAAGCTAGACTCAAAAGTGAAATAGACTATTTAATACAAGCTATACACATCAGCTTGTCATAAATATATATTGGTAATGTTCTAAATCCATGTTTAACAAAAATGTAGTTTTAGTACAGGGACGGGATGAGGATATTGGTTGACAAACATACATACTATATGAAAGTCTGTCTTTAACTACATACATACATAACAGACATCCTTATACATCCGTGCAAATGTTTGGCATTTTTCTCTCTGCTACATAATGGACCTGGCACCTGCATGGTTAATCCATTAAATGCTAAGATATTTTGCTTTTTTTAAATATATAGAAAATTAAAAGCCAGAATATTAAAATCTCCATCGTATATTCTTGTAATTTGATCATGTCAAAACTCTGAGCATATTATCAATCTATTGACATGAGTTTTGTTGATGGTTTAGGCAAACTTTCATACAAAATTTGTCATACTCCTTCTTTATTTCTTTTGTTGTAATTATTCTTTTGCATAATAGTAAAATTTTTGCTTATAAAATAATGACATATTTTCAGCATTCACAAGAATCCACTGCGCTCAACTGTAATTCCTATGGAGGTGTTATTACCAGTGGTAAGTTGATTTTTTAATCAAACTTATTACATAACTTATACATTAATTAAATTATTATTAGCAGAATAGCTTGAATTTATACGTATATAAAGCTATTAACAGACTATCGAGCCTGGTGTGACCGAACCAATGAATGGTGCTTTCCGTGCTACTACACCGTATAGACATGTCTCCAATCTTATTAAAATGGGCTAATATTACATTAAAGTATAGAAGGGAAAAAACTTATAAAAGACCTTGATGATTTCTCTCTTCTCTCGCTCTTTCGTTGCATTAATATGAGAGTATCTATACACCAAGCTACTGATTCAGTATTAACTTGAGTATTTTGACTTTGCACAGCAAAGCACGAGTCTTCCAAACACACATACAGTCGGCCCGCCGTAACGGGCGAGCCGCGTACTGATAAAAACAACTTGTAAGTGCCAACCAAGCTTTGCTGTATGTGTTCCCATCTCTATTCCCATGTCTATTATCATCATCAATTGGGTAGATGACTGATATTAAAATACTAATTTTTAAATTATTTAATAACAAATAATATTTAGAAAAATTGATTACATAATAAAAAGTTATAAGTAAAGTTAAATATCAGGGGTTATAGTATGAAATTGCCGATTTGTACTGAAAAATAAAAAATTCGTTTTTTTTATTTAACATATTTATTTAATCAAAATAATTACCATTATTATCTATACATTGCTGCCATCTAATAGGAAGCTCATTTATGCTTTTGCGATACAACTCTGGTGATCTCAATTCGACAAACTATGTGAAAGCATTTTGCACTGGCTCCTGAGAAGAAAACTTTTTATCACGTAGAAAATTGTTCAAATCACGAAAAAAATGGTAGTCCGTTGGAGCATTAATTTAATTATGCAAGTTTAATATTGCAAGCTGTTTCTGCCGTGTTAGTTCCGCGACGGAACTCGTATTCAAATATCACACTAATTTTCGAAGTCTCCATCTTTATTGTCTAAGCTGAATAAAAAAAACAACTGAAAGTTGATAATCGAATGTTGCACATTTTTTGAAAGAAGAACTACACAGGTACCGTATGAAAAAAGTTTCACTTTGAAATCTTAAACCATGAAGGTTCTATGTCAATTCGAAGTGCTTATTACAATAAAACAGCAATTTCATACTTTAACCCCTATTATTATATATTTAATTTTACTCATACGAAGTATATAACTCTGTATAATTAATTAGTTAAACAGAGACGGCCTTATAATGGCGTGACGTCATACTTAAATAACGTAATAGTAGCTCAGTACAAATATTCATTTTTCGAGAAACGGGCCGAAGACTCAAAATTAAAGTGTCCATAGTTGTGTATATCGTTATCTGTAATACAATATTATTATAGTTTATAATAAAGTAAAATTTTCAAGTCATCTACCCTAATCTAAGAGGACAGTTTCTGTTCTTACCATTAACTCTATGATGACAATTACTCCATCAAGGCCTGTACCCATGGACAAACTCCTCAACCAACCAACTTATCCATTATGAAGTGCACTGCTGTTCTATCAGCACAATCAACATATGGCATAGTTTCTGTCACTAACTCTACCAGCATTTCCTCTGTATCATCATCATCAACTCGTAGAGATTGGCTATTGACATGTCATGACAGGAGGGCATCATCATAATTATAGTGCAAATATTGGCATGACTCAGTTTGATACTTGCAAAATCATTAATGTTTTCACACATGCGTTTTTTAACCAAATCACGCGAAGTTTTATCAGTGGTCACATGACATAACTACATAGAAATTTGCCCTTAGCCCTTTGCTTTCAATAGCCAAAGACTCTGAAATCCTTTAATGTCACGACCATCAATTCTTATGGGTACAATTCTGGTCACCTAACATAAAGCGATGTTAGGTGACCAGAACTGGCCCCAACTATTATCATTGGCGACTGGCGCCCACCATAGCGGATGCACTTCGACCCTTTTTTTTTTGTATCAACTACAAGTTGGCCCTTGACTGCTATCACACCTGATGTTAAGTGATGATGCAGTCTGAGATGGAAGCGGGCTAACTTGTTAAGAGTAGCATGAAATCCACACTCCTTTCGGTTTCTACGCGACATCGTACCAGAACGCTAAATCGCTTGGCGGTACGTCTTTGTCGGTAGGGTGGTAACTAGTCACGGCAAAAGCCTCCCACCAGCCAGACCAAGACAAATTAAGAAAAATCTCAATTTGCCTCGCCGGGAATCGAACCCAGGACCTATAGTATAAAACCACCGCGCACACCACTGCGCCACGGAGTCGTCGTTTGGATCTTCTGTACTCACATTCACACAAGATGTGTTCCACTGCCCTGCAGATGGGATCCTCAGAAATAGCCATTTTGCCAATCATACGCCTACGATCACGATCCTTAAGGATATTTTATTGCAATTGCCATCTGTCAAAAACTTGACGTTTGACCAACAGGCTTATCATTAATCATTTGGTAATTTTTAAACTAAAAAATCAAATCAATATTATATTTTCCCTCGACGTCATTATTATTTTTTTATATATATACAATTAATTAATTGTTATTTATTATGTTATAATAACGTTATGTAGAGCAAATGCTTTGTTTCAGCACAGACCGAACTTCATTAAAGAAAATGGATGGATACAGCACGGTCACGGGTTAGTATAATTTCCTTTGTATTCCAGTGTTACACTTTGTTCTGTTTTAAGAAGGTGGTTTTATATGTAATGGTTAAGTAACTGCACAAACGCGCTTTTGTGCGAAAATTTATTATAAATATAAAAAAAATATAAAGCGGAGGTCTCGAGTTCGATGACCAATTTCGGATTGAGTGACGTCATTATTGTTTATACACCCGTTTGACTTTGACATCTCGTTTGTATTGTTCGAAGTTCTTCTGACGTCACGAGCAGACGCCACGACACATGAAGTGTTTTAGCGCGAATTTGACCTAAAAATGCGTTTTTCTTAAATACAGAATTTTATTTATATTTTATTACTTTTTTAAATGATAAGACACACAGCACTCCCGAACATTATTTAACAGTTTTTCAAAATTAGTTATTATGCTTAATTAATGTATGTTATGAATGCCCGCCAACCCGCATTGGAGCAGCGTGGTGGGCCTACGCTCCAGATCCTCTCTCTTATAGGGAGGCCTGGCCCTGTAGTAGACCGTTAATAGGCTGATAGTAATGGATTGCTCTGGATTAGACCATAGGCTTTTTATCCCTATATTATAGACTTCGTCCGCGTGAAAACCTCTTAGGTACCCTTCTAATTTTAAAGACAGACTTTCATACAAAATGTGTAAAGGCACATATAGTGTGCTCATTCCCCGCTCCCCCTCTCAATTTAATTTTTTTATAGTTTCCCGTGAAGCAATATCCTCCGTCCCGTCCCGTGTACTAAAGGTCTACATTTTTGTTAAACTTTGTATGACATTTCAGTAAATTGATATTAAATAGTATATTTCACTCTTGAGTCTAGCCTTCAGAATAAACAAAAATAATTTTACAATCCGACACGCAGATAGAGATTAGCCCGTTTAAACAAACGAACAAACTCTTCCGTGTACTAAATAGATATTTGAACAAAGATCGAATTCTTAATTCATCATCGTATATATAACATAGATCTAAACTCCCCTCTCGCACGCGCGCCCCCGCCTTGGTGACACTCACTTCGCAACGCAGAAATAGTAATATGTTAATTTCGCCATAACTTCAAAACCAAAAGTCCAATTTTAATCTTTTAAATACCAAATATTATCTACGTAAACTGTACTTAGTGATGAAATAATTTATTTTGATAAGGATTAATAGCATGAGTAAAATAAATGCGTTTAAATGTAGTCCAAAAAAATTTAACATTTCTAAATAAAAAAATGGTTGTTGTGCCTCATTCGACATAGATAGGTATGTGTCGCGGACTTTTTTGTAGATATTTATAAGATCTCCAATTAATTAGAACATTTTATGGTTCTATCTTTTATAGTTTAGGCAGCGTACGCAAAATAAGTAACTTTTCTGGTTGATTTTTTACACCTTGTGTCCGAAAAACCCAAATATTTTACGGAACCCTATTTTTTTCCAAAATAAAATTTAGCCTATGTTACTCGTGGATAATGTAGCTTTCGAATGGTGAAAGAATTTTTAAAAACGGTCCAGTAGTTTTTGAGCCTATTCATTACAAACAAACAAAGTTTTCCTCTTTATAATATTAGTATAGATAACTACAATAGGTGAGACTGCGGGGCGAAACTAGCATATTATTATCCTATTATCGGCTAGGAGACGTGATAGTGTGCTTGGATCCACCACGCTGCTCCAAAGGTGGGCTAGTAGTTTTTTATAAGACTGAAATTGTAAGTAAATGTTTTTCTCTTTCAGGGTGATGTGCAGGTGCCAGAACTGTTGTAAAATGAAGAAATCATGAAATGATTATATTTGTTAGATCCAGATGATATTGATAGTCTATTTATTAAAGATGGCCGCTTATTACTATAAGATCTATAATAATAATAATAATTGATAACGATGTACATTAATGTTGAATACATGCAGGCGTCACTTTGCGAAAGTTCTTGATTTTGATAAACGACGAATTTATTTTGCAATTTTTCACAATTTTGTAAAATTGACATTGAAAGTGAGTCTCGGTTGAACGTCGGTGGGTTTTTGTGAAATTATAGATTTTCAGTTTTCAAAATTGTCTATACTTGGGCTACGTTGGGAAAGAATTGTAATAAGCATTGACTGCCAAATACAGATTCAATTATATTTTCAAATTGAACAATAAATTATATATAATAATTAAATAATAAATAATTATAGATCGAACTATGTGATTATATTTATATTTTAGCAACATCCGGGCTCTACATCGAAAGGTCTTGAGTTCGATTCCTGCTTGTTTTACTACGTAACCACTACCCACTCCTATGTTTTTATGACTAATTTGAGGGCAAGGGGAATATTGTATAAAAAAATCAAATTAGTAATACAAATAGTTTGTTTACTGGAAGAACAAATATAAGAATATAGGAATGTATATATTTTATGTGACAAGTTCAAAAATATAATCATGGGAATTAATGATTGAAATATTATTATTATTTTTAATTTTTCCCAATCTAGCTTTAGTATATTTTAAAACGCCAAAACGTAAAATACCTTTCAGTAAATAATACATACATTTTTTTAATTTTATTTTTCAATAAAAACATTTTTTTTTTCAAAAACGGCTTTTCGGTTAATTTGTTACATATACTCGGCCCAAGTAAAGGTTTTTCAAAAACGGGAGCCTGTTTTCCTGAAGATGGTTATTGTTTTTCAAAAAAATTTAAAAGGAAATATAAATCTTTATAAATCGTTCACACAGATGGAAATCTTATTTTTGCATAATTATAAATCTTTTAGTTATAAGTACTAAAACAATTGCATGTTCAGTGGGATTTAAAACATCCGAATAAATATTGAAAATTGTAGGATTCAATCTCGAGTATTTTTCTAAATGTTAAATTAGAAAAAGTCACAAGGTGAGCGGGAGGAGAGGACTGTCGGAGTATGCCCGACTAAATTCGATGCACATCTTTAGCAAGTACCATATAGTGTTTATGAGTTTCACGCAATCCAAACTCGGTCGGGCGTACTCCGACAGCAATCACTTTAGTTAACATAGCTAATAAATATCTAATGTCTATAAGGTTCATGCCGGAATGAATTCATAAGTCATCGAGTAGTTATGTCATGAGTTATTCAGATGGCTGGAACAACTGAGCATGTAATTGTACTTGAGTAAAGCCAACGAGACAATAAATTAATTTTTTGTCCTTTTCACGCAAAACAAAAGTTTGTTCTGAGCTACAATGGCGTTTCAGAGGCGTGACGTCACGATTCAGTAATGCCGTCGCCTAATCAGATATATTTAAATGCTCTTAACTTTTTTACTTGAACAATTTAAATTCAAAACTAATATTTTAATGAGTGTCAACCGCCCAATTAGGTGGTCGTTTATCATATTGTCTACGCGAAATATCGCTTTCGTGCGCATCTTAACAACCCGAATTCTTACAATTCAGCCATTTTTAATAAAAGACTGATTAGGTAATATTTTGAGTTTAGTTTAGCTTTCGGACCATACCTACGCTTCCTGCCAGGCAAATTGTGGCCAAGTGTGAGCCGTATTCGTAAAAATGTAATCCTTTACTTGTCTCGTTGGCTTTATTTTATTTACTGAACTAAGTATGTATAATATCCTATTGAGTTGATTAAGTTGCGTTTGTTAAAAAGCGTAAATTTTAAAAATGTCTTCACAAATAATTAATGATTGATTTTTTTAACATTAAGGCCTGTATAGAACACTATTTTGTATAAAACGATAGATAATAGTTTTACACGATATTATTTCGTACACATTATAGATGTTGTTATGCAAACCAGATCATACACTCGACGGAAGTATTATTTTATTATCTATCATCTATTTATTTCCAATTTTTTTTTAATTTACCACAATGCTTATAAAAATGAACTAATATTAAAAAGTTATAAAATTCTTCTTCCTTCCGTTTTTTGACGGAAGTATTATCAATTATTATTTAAACAATATGTTGTAAAAAAATGTAAACTAATTATAATTTTTTTTAATCAAAATATGCTGTTTTAATTCTAGTCTTAAATCACATTAATTGAATATGTTTATGATTTGAAAATCGATGGTTACTTAACCGTAATCGTAAAATGATCGATATTTTTAAATTATATAAAGTTTAAGTAAGGTGATTATGTTTTTTATTTTATTGTATTATGATGTAAGTTTTTTTTTTAATTTGTCTGTCAAAAAATATCGAAATCATTTCAAGCGTCTAATAGCTTCACGCAACCATAATTATGTATTTTATTCTAAAAAGTAACTATCACTTTTTAGTCTTCATTGAGTTGATTAAAATGTTCCTTATTATTTTAGTTTTTATTTATGCTTTTTTGGCTTTTGCGATCAGAACTTTGTCATTTCATTAGGGCATTGGGCAAAACTATGGAGTTATAACCGAATGCGGCAACTGATGACACTTATTTTAAAAAGCAGACATCGATTTGGGTTATTTTCATCGAAAGTAAAAAACAGTTAATTATAAAAATGTATTTCATGATTATCATCATCAATCTATGTCAGTCCACTGCTGGACATAGGCCTTTCCGAGAGCTCGCCACCACACACCATCCTCTGCCTTCCTCATCCAGCCACTTCAAACTACCTTTTTTATTTCTTCGGACCATCGGGCTAGAGGGCGTCTATCACTGCGTAGAAATGTGTTTATTTAGCAATTTAAATGG
Organism: Mycalesis mineus; assembly: GCA_034621355.1. Classification (NCBI taxonomy): domain Eukaryota; kingdom Metazoa; phylum Arthropoda; class Insecta; order Lepidoptera; family Nymphalidae; genus Mycalesis; species Mycalesis mineus. Next base: position 2,210,312 of record CM067903.1, read on the forward strand.
ATCATCTAACTATAACCAGTACAGAAAAAACGTAAATTACCGTTCACAAACCCGTGTTAATGATATGGATCATCTAATTATATATCTACTGAAAAAATGGATATATCTTCAAATTGGTATTAATTAAGATATTTATATTTACATATTCTAAATCTATACTCTACTCTGAGTAAAGCTACATATTTATTGGCCGACATTTCTATGACTGTGGGCCCAATCTTTTTGTTTAACTCATGGTATATGGTCTTTCTTATTTTGTATTATATTATGTTAAGACTATAAAAACCCTTTTTTTTCTATACACTGTATTACTTATTACATCTGCGAAAGACATTTATAAAAAATTTATAAATGATGAAAATGAATAGATCTGTTTTGCATAACCACGACCAATGTATAAATATATTGAATCTTGCTCTATGGAGATTGTTTTAAAGAGATAAAAACATGTATATTATTTTTAATTGCGTCACTATAAATAAAACATCATGCATTTTACGTGAATTTAAATATGTTTTATTATTTTAATTTTTTTAGTTTGACATAAAATGAATATATATTGAGTTCGAGATGCCTGAGTTTTTTCTTGTCCATATTTTTTGGTTTCGTATCAAGGTATTGTCCTACCATTTTTCTTAGATTATGAACTTTTCTTTCTATTAGATCATAGACGGTGTGCTGTTGGCCTAGGATGCGCTGGTAGACATATCTTGTGTAGAGAAAAAGACATCGCACGATAGTAACATTACTGTCATCGTATAACTTGTTTTCTATAGTCTTATTATAATAATTGCATTTTGTACGCCGGAATATTTGGTTACAGACATCAAACTAACAAACTAAAAAATTTGGGTAGTCTCATATTCGCAATAAAGAATATTGAATAGCGGCGATATCAATAATGTTCTATTGCATTAGGAAAGGAAGAATCTAAAACAAAGGTCCTTGGATCTTGCTCACAAGATTACCGCCATGTAGAAATGTTGAGACAACTAATTATTATTGCCCCGATAGTCATTTGTCTTTTGGCGAAAAGCTTTGATCTACATTTTGAGAAGCTTTCGATTGGCTGTTGGGTCAAGGGTCGGATACAGAAGGCAGCGATCCTTGAAACGGCGCGTATTGTGAAGAGGTTCCTCACTCTGGAGCCCTGGCCACCGGTTGCTTGGGTACTTAAAAACCCCGCAAGCGGAGGAGCAGTTTTTTTTTACAAATTTTTAATAATGCAATTTTGTAGCATATAATATATATAATATTGTTCAAAATTTAAAAAGAAATGAAAATAAAAATAAATGAGATTAAATAAATTCTCTATTGCATTGTAATTGATATACCCTTGAAAGATTTAAAGACATAATTATGTCCAACAGCGTATCCTATGCAGTTGTTTTAGCTGTTTGCAGCAGTTAGCAGTTTTTGGCATGTCACTCATTTTGGAATGTTGCTCACTAAGAAAGGATTTCCCGATATTTCCACGAGGACGGGATCAGGTGAAACCGCGGGGCATATCTAGTAATTTATAGTGCCGATTGATTGATTTCAGTTGGGCATTATTTTTATAACGAAATAGCTTACTATGGAACTATAAGATAATTTCTACTTCCATCCGATTAATTATTATTATTTTTGATTGACAAAATCAGCCGTTTCAAGGTGTCAGTTCAATGACACAAGCACAACTGATTGCGTAAAATCTTAACTCCCTATTTGTATGCAATTGAAGCAGCGCCATCTAGTTTTAACGTGAGTAAACGATTTTTTTCCATATAATATGACGTTACGAGTGGTTACGGTTTTATGCTGTCGTTCAGTAAACTCCTACTACACTAAAACCAAACTCGATTGAGAATGCTTGTCAACAAACAAATTAAAAATGAAGGTAAAAATTACTAGTTTCGAGTTTCAGTGGGGCAAGTGCGAGTTTTCACCGAGCGACTGCGTAAAAACGTTCTCGTAAAGTCAAATTATATTAAAAAAAAAGCATTTACTCTCGCTATAACTAGATGGCGCTACTCCAATTCCATATAAAATTTGCGTTTACTGTTTTCGGCATCGACGCGGTAAAATCACACTAGCCACACTGTATAGACACTGGTCTGTATGATTTTCTATGAAATACCTTGCGAGCCCTACAACACGTCGTTTCCATCATCAGATATGTTGATGCAAATCATGTCTACCATTATATAAACTGTCACCATAACTTCTCACTGCCACTATCATTATGTTACTTTAGTTTACGTGTGGATGATGGGTATCACTATTGCATTAAAAACCTGTTAAATCAGAATCAAGGCTATTTTACTAATTATCCCCTGACTAAATAATGTGTGACGTCACAGTTTTTCCTTTTGTATGGGCTAAATTTTTACAATTCAAGTATAGGTCGGGCCGATCGAATTCCCTCTGAAAGTTGCAACACTGGCGACTCTGATTAACATTTTTAACCGAAAAATAAAAATAAATGGAGCATTGTAATTGATATACCCTTGAAAGATTTAAAGACATTTATGTTCAACAGCGTATCCTATGCTTGCAGGTTGCGCGACATACTATTGCTACGAGCAGTTTGTTTATGAAAATGGTAGAATTGTTACAGTTGTTTTAGCTGTTAGCAGCAGTTAGCAGTTTTTAGCATGTCACTTGTTATGTATCTCGCTGCAGACTCGATCATAAATCATTCGAGTGTTTCGCTCCCTGCCCCACTCACGGGCCCTATGGCACGGCTCTTATGCATTACTGCAGTTGATGTGTGATATCGATAGTTGTTTTTTGACGTGACAACGTCTTATAATTCGATAGAGCCGGCTGCACGCACGAAAAAACATGACTCATGCGGCGTTACCTCGCTTTGAGGCGTTCCATGTAAAGCTTGAAGTGCAAGCGAGAGCGCGGAACGAGCGACAAAGAAGCACAATCGGCCTTTGCGTTCGACATCCGTCTATTAAATATATTATTAAATATATTAATTTTAAATTAAAAATTAATATATTTATTATAAATTTATAAAATCAAAATCAAATATTTTATTAATTTAAATTAATATTTATAAAAAAATACTTAAATTAAAAATTTTAATAACCAATTAAATGCTACCATTCCATCAGTATTTTCTTAAGACATTGTCACGTTCAACTATCGTCAGTAAACCGACTTTACAGGCAACAATTTTTTTACATCTTTATAAATGGGTGATAGAAATAAAAAACGTTCTAATACAAAAAGAATTATCAAAATCGGACAACTCTGTAAAAAATAATGCGTGGCCAATCGTAAAAAAATATATACGTGTCGAATTGAGAACCTCCTCCGTTTTTTTTGTCGGTAAATAAAAATGTCAAAAGTCATTGCTGTATTCATTTCTTAAGTGGAACTTTCTTTTTCTAAAATGTTATAAAAGATGCAACCAAGTGAAAAATCCTCGAAACCAACATTGCCACCCTAGGTGTAATATAACAGTTGTAAATTTTTATGAAAGCGGATTTTTTTTTCAGTTAGTAATTTATGTATGATGTAAAATGTTATTCTGGAATATGAAATGATGTCCAATGTAATGAATAAATATTTATAATTAATAGCGATTTGGTAATTTTATTTTAAAGCCTATATTTTAGTAAAATGTATTAAATAATAATAATGTACTTAACAAAGTGGTGATGCAATCTTAGATGGAAGCGGGCTAACTTGTTAGGAGTAGGATAAATTCCGCACCTTTCGGCTTCTACACATCGTACTGGAACGCTAAATCGCTTGGCGGTAGGGTGGTTACTAGCCACGGCGAAAGCCTCCCACCAGCCAGACAAATTAAGAATATGTCAATCTGCCCTGCCGGGAATCTAATCTGAGACCTTCGTCTCATAAATCCACCGCGCATACCACTGCGCCACGGAGATCACTAAATTGATGGAAGTGGATTGTTAGAAGCTGAATGAAATTCAACCAAACCCCTTTCGGTTTCTACATAAATGATGCCTTTAAATATTGCAGTACACGGAATATTACTGAAATTATTATTAGGTACTCGGCAACCGGCCTGGTACAATATGAATTGGGTAAATTTAATAATATGAAACATTAATCCATAAAGTCTTATTTCCCAGTTGTTCTAAATTGCTCTATATCACGTATGACGTAGCAAGATTTTAGTTTAGAGGGGCTTGCATGTTGAGTTTATGATACCTATTGAGTCGTGTACCGTGTTAAGATATCGGAGGGCTACGCCTATACTCAATGTTCTTCGATAATAATTTATAATGTACCGTTGAACATAACTTCAGTAAATTGCTACATGTAGTAGTGACACCATAAATTGGCGAAGGTACCAGAGATGTGATTTATTTGAAATACTTCTATTTAAAATGCAAAATACCTATTTTGTATTTTGCATTTAAATGCTTTTTAACAAAAACATTTTGTATTTTATTTGAAATACTTTTCGAGATGTATTTTGCATTTTACAATTCATTTCAAAATGCAAAATATTTTTTGATTAAGTTTAGCCAACAATACCAGTCAAACGAAATGAAATGAACAAATGACGCTTGTATTGCCGAATTTGACCGATAGTGGATTTTTGTCGGCCGCGATTCAAGCTAAAACACTGAATGTATTAAAATGAAACTTCATAGTTCATGTTTTGATGTATTGCATAGGATACTTTTTGTCGCGAAATTAAAGCAGAAGGGGTTGAAAGTTTCGATGCAAAGTCTTTAATTTTTGAAGTAATGTTAATGAAAATTTGTATACTAACTACTGAATAAGTATGTTATTCAAGGATTTTTCAAAATTACATCCCTATAGAGTTATATAGGGGTTGAAAGTTTGTATGTGAAATTCCTTTTATAGAACTACTGATTATACTACACCAAGAATCAATTTTTTGTCAATCTGTTTGTTCCGACTAATCTCTGAAACAAATGGACCTTTTTAGACGAGTCTTTCGACACCTATTTACTAATGTTATGAGCAACTTAGGTTAAACTTATTTTAGTATTGGTTTAAGTGACTATTCTAAAATAAATAAAAATATCATACAATTTGGTCAAAAGGTATTTTATTTTGAAAAAGCATTTTGAAAATACCTATTTTGCATTTTGCATTTGAAATAGTAATTTGAAATAGTAAATCTGAAAAGTATTTTGAATTTTGTATTTAAATGCTTTTATGGAACCATTTTGTACATCTCTGGAAGGTACTAACTGAAATATATTCATTTACCCAAATAATTGACCATTTGTCGCGCTCTGCCCATGTCAATCTGTGGGTTCATAAATTTCTGAGATTATCACATTTAGCTGAATTAATTTTGAACGGCTTACGGAAAAGTATTTGTTACATTTTGTAGATGATTTTGATACTTATATTGTAGAGTCTTCAAAAAAGGAGTTTGACCTGTAGGTATGTTTGTCGGCGATTATTAGGAGAGAATTATAAAATTAATCGGTTTCGCTCCTTTTTATCACAAATTAGGTACCCACCTATGACACCGACTTGATGCAACGCATAGATAGTAATAATAATTAACTTTTTGAGTAAGAACTAAAGGCGCGTTTACACTATAGAGAGGGTAAAAATGTTGCCATTTACCAAAATAAAACTCAAAACAAATGTGTTTGTAATATTTTTTTTTTATTAATTTCACAAAATTATTTATTAAAAGCCACAATCTTAAGGCTTTTAAGCTGTCAAAGCGACGACGGTTTAAATTTCAACTCCCACCGACACGATCCATCCGTGAGCTAGAACTGTAATTTTGAAGCTAACTAATGACTACATTATATAAAGTTTATTATTTTATAGAAAATGTTGACATACACTTCATCTGTTAACGGGCAGTCAGAAGCTTGCAATCGACCTATTGCAACTAAGGGTGGTCACACACGAGCTAACTAAACGCCGCGTATAAATATCAAGTTTAATAAAATTGAATTTAATAATAACACTGCATAATGACTAAATATTATATAAAATGATATATCTGTGTAATATTGCTATATATGATGCCTGTTAACACTAAAGTAATATTATTTTATTACCATTTTAAAATTATTATATCAATTATCAAGTACACACAATATTATTAACAACAATTTTAGGTTTACACAAAATTATCTGTACGTCAATTTTTATTATATTCAATATGTACGAGTAGATAAGTACAGTTTACTACAAAATATATAAGTATGTGATTATAAGTATATCGTATTTCGTTATGTAGGCAAAAAATATTAAACTGGTTAGTTTTATAAATTGCGATATAAAAATTGATCATAAGAAGCTCGCATGAACCACCCGTTATATATAAATATCATCTTGTATAAATAATGACATGGATTACCTAACATTAACACGTGAATAAAACTATGTTTACGTATAAGAGAACAACTCAGTGTATCATTTACAGTAGTTCTAATTGAGTAACGCTGGTCAGTAAACTTCGTATACCTAACAGTATCGGGTACTGTATTGTAATCAATTAGTAGATATCATAACAATTATCTTGTATTCAATAGCAAATACAAAAACATTAAATAATTAACATCAGAAACAGAATTTTTCAAAATATGTTAATTATAAATTAGTCGTTAGATGTTTTAAGTACTGTAACAAATTCATTTATTTCATTTCATTCAGTGCCCCGCAGTTTTATTCTACAGACAGACAAAAACGTACCTATCTTCTTTCATATGGATTTAGTAAAAAGCTGTTATTTTAAATTTACAAACAGACACTTCAATTTTATTTATTTGTATATTTAAGATTTTTTCGGCTGTACGCAAATATTTGACCAGCGTTACTAAATTATATTGATTGTATAGAAGTACGACAAGCAACATTGATCACTAATAGGTATTTGAAGTATGTATATATCGAAGCAAATTTGTGATATCTAACAAACGCCTTAGTCTATCTTCGAGGAAGGATATGGACCTTGATGCGAACAAAATGTTTATTTTAATAAAAAATACACTACAGCTATGTCAGGCGTTAAGAAATTAGCACAAGGTCATACATATCCTCCCTACATACAATTAGATAGACTATTTTAAAAGTGTTACAGACACAAAAACACCTTATTACACGTTTCAGATTCAATGCTTTCCAGTTAATTAGCATTTACGTGGGTCCCAAAGCCCTATTTACACAAAACTGCTTTAAAGGCATGTTAAATGAAGTACATAATATTTATGCCATAATGTCATAACTGTCATGTTAACGGCCATCTTGTATTCACTAGGTATATACAAAATGGTGTTCTGAGATATAAGTAATTAGCTTGTATCTACATATGGCGTATATTTTTTTAGGATATTAAATACAAATATATAGTTATTGAAAGCTCACCGATTTCAGACACCCTTGTTATATATGAGGCATGCGATAAAAAATATAATATTTCTGGATCTAGCCAAACTGGCAAATAAATATTCATTAATTTGTGAACAGTTATTTAAAAATTACGTCGTTTTGTATTGTATAATGACATTTTCATGCCAATAACTAATTTGAATAAGCTACACATCGTAAATATATTATGATCAATCATTGCGATGTCATTACCAAAAATATCTTTCCTCTTTCGCAATCCAATACGTATTTTATACAAGCTTAAGCAAAAATAAACTCTTTACCTATACACGTAGAGTACTATTTGTATAACTATTCTACATCCAACGTGATATTCCATTCAATTCAAGAAATCATCAGGAGCGGCCAGAAATCTAGCTACGAAAAAACTTTTACTCTTCCTGCAAAATGTACCATCAGAAACAACTTACAAGTTTAAATTTAGTACAAAAACCACTATGAAATAATGCCACGTCTAAAATTATAGAATTTATCTTAATTGGTAGATGCTGATGTCAAAGATATTAATGCATATCAATTCAACAATCTTAGTGGCAATCTCTTCAATAAATAGGTATTAGTTAGGTTTGTACTAAACATGGGACTTTTCACACATTTCTAGTGTTTCATGGAAACTTGGTAGCTAAGTTTGTAACCGCCCTTAAGTGACACAATTTCTTCATACCGTGCTCGAAACAAACTTTACAACTAGAAACATAAAAATATATTTAAATTGTTTTTATGTTTCTTGTTGGAAGATCACCAATTGTCATTCCATTTCACTAAAGCTAAAATTAATCAAATTCCACCCATCAAAGTTTACAATTATTATTGTATTTACAACCGCCTTGAAAACATCAGCATAATTATTTTATTATTTCTTTACTCACTAGTTTTTGATCTTATTTAATTAAGCCTTAAACACTAAGTTATAATGCGTTAAATATTGCAACTCTCAATTATATCTAATAGTAGCCTTTGCTTTTTGACTATAACATTGATATTTAAGCCACATTCAGACCATAATGTATAAAACAAAAGTGATTTATAAATTTAATATTAAAAGTTTTGTCTATATATCTGACTTGCAAATCCTAATTTTGCATTTTCCTTTACCATCATCTATATAAGCGATGGCTGATTTTTACAAATCTTTATGAAGGTTATTTATAAGGTAGGTCCTTCTTGAACTAGGATGCACTGAAAAATCATTATCAATGGTGCTAAGTTGAATCGGATTTTGTTATCAATACAAAATTGCGATGATAAGCTAGTCTGTACACGGCCTAACCAATGACATTTTTCAAAATCTCTATGTTGCCATTTAAAATTTTTTCTTTACATTTTAAAAACGGCAACTCAAAACGAAGAAAAAATTAGACAAGAGGCATCTCAAGCCTAAATATTATTTACATTAGTGATTATTTTTCTATTAATTATAAATATGATTGTGTTTTATATAATAGTACAGCAAAAATTACATTGTTCCTGACTAAACACCACTCTATCGAACATCAGAGATTTATAAACTAGATGTCATTATAAAATATCAGCTTAAAATTTACAAAACCATAACGTAAATAATTAACTACGACTAGGTATTAAGGTAACTATAAAATTATGAGACCATCAACGTATATACCTACATTTTTTTTTGATTATATTAAATTGTAAACAACACCGATGCTTTCGGCGATATAGTATTCGTACACGAAGTTAATCTGTTTTAATAGAAATTTTATGAAATGTAAACAACAGATATGACTTTTTTTAAAGTTTCAGACAAAACGGCAACAATATGAGGCTTTGTGAAATACACAGTGAAAAGAACACGGAACTTCTATCTATTTTTTTTTTGCATTTTTTTATTACTTTGTAATATGCATACAGTATCGTACTCTAGTCATTGGAAATGCGAAAGCGGGTCGAAGAGAACCGTTATCTACCTTCTGTTCCGTGTCAAAACGCTTCGCCACGCTTTCGGTTCGCTGTGTGTTTGGCAAAGTCTTGAGGTGTCTTTCCTACCTTAGATATTGATTTTAGTACAATTAATGCAATACTACAATTGTTTATTTTTATACAGTCGACACAGTAAATGCCAAAGTTACCTAGTTATATACTTGAGTTAATTCCTCCTTGACGAGTTGAGTTGAGAGAACCTTACGTTCGTTGCTTATTTAAATATTGTATTAACCAATGTATCATAATTGTTTACATGTCGTGCAGTATCTATTAAAACAGATTTTTAATTTTTAATGGATAATAGTGACAATAATTTTATGATATTTTTATAATATTATGCAAGTAAAGGCTTTTTACAATACGCTAAACAACACGTCAACATTGGATTACCTTTTGTTTACCTTACAAGTGTGAACAAACCTTAACTCCGTGATAAAAGCAGTGATTTCTTGTGAAATAGTGATTAACTAGAAAATGGTATTTTTATTAATCAGTAATATGTAATGGAAATCGATAATTATGAGTATGAATCGATATAATAATAGATAGATGACATAGATATGTATGACGCTTAGAAATAAGTGTTTATAAAACAGGGAAACCTATGACGAATATGGCAACACTGCTTCGGAGTGGGGTAAATAAGATTCTGCCACAATTTACTCTTCAACTTTTTGCAAAACTATTAGTTTGTGCTATAGAGACTATAAAAAGTATTGTTGTTGACGATACAGTAGGTATGTATTTAGCTATTTTAAAAACAGATTATAATGCATTTGCAATTTGAACATATTCTATATAGTCTATGATGAAAATTAACTTTAAATAACTAAATCAAGTAGGTAGTTGAATAAATGATTTGAATTAGGAAGCAACTGACTAAACATGATAATCACAAATGTTCGCAAACCTGGTTAGGGCTAAAATTAATCGACTGAAGACTTTGACAGCCAACGTGATTAACGCAAATAAGTAGGTATAGTTCATAGATTAAAGACAACTAGATAGAGCCCATAGCGTGTCCACTCGTGAGACAGCAAATCAGCCTTATTGAAATGACATGTCAACATTTAAAGTACATCATAAAACGTTATGTTCCTTCGTGCCTTCTCCATCCACGTGACACTGGCGAGATAAGCTGTGCCCAGTTGGCACAAATGAAAGCCATAAAGAAGAATTGAATTGAAAACGTTATGTTTTAAAATATCGTAAAATACGAAATATTACTTTATATAAGATAGTTTAGTAAACGCATAATACATGAAATTAGCTAAAAAATAACATATCTAAGCTTTAAATCATCAATTAATGAAGTTTATGCCTACTTACGTATGAAACGTAATTCCTTCGATTTTCTGTTCGCTGCAACTGTTGCAGCCGAAAATATTACAACCCACCATAGCACGATAACGTTTAAATTAACATCGTAACCGCAAAGTTATATTATTTATCAGCAAATTTAATGAAAAGCTAATAATTGCTCAGATATGTCCCTTGCTTGTCACAAACTCCACTCTTGACAAACAATAAAAACGAACACGCTGAAAGGAACAAAATATAATCTTGTGTCACTTTCTAATAAAGGCCGAATGAAATAAGTCTGTCACGCTCTTGAACCTACGGCCGCGTTATGACTCCATCATTAATCTATGGTATAGTTACATGCGAGGGTGACGAATGTTTTTTTAATTGAAACTCATATCCATTATCTCAAATTCAATCAGAGTAGGATTGAAGTGAAAGGAGCTCAGCAGGGCAGCCAAGACCAATAAGGCAGCGACGATGGCTTGCATTAACCGACCATATATTATATTGTAACATTTATATTATCAGTTATCCCTGCAAGTGCTTCATGGTATATTTTTTCGAAAAATTTTTACTTGCATCGTGGTTTAATGTTCAGTGTTCGTTTTATGAAAAAAATATGATTTATTTGAAATTAACAGTAAGAATATAATTATATAAAGAAAAATCTTTGACGAATAGCTAATGATTCAAGTCAATGTTACTTTGAATGTGGAATAATACAAACATATAACGGTTACAGGTTCGCGAACACAGTGGACACACAGCTTTAATTACGTATAGTTTATGTATTATGTCTTACACGCCTTGATTATGGAAATCGTAAGGATATAATTATAACGCAGCAGAAGCGTGCCCTGCGGTGCGGGTGCGTTACTCCGGCGCGGGTGCACGGGTGCGATGCGCCGCGGGTGCACGGGTGCGTGGGGCGGTGCACGGGTGCACGGGTGCTTGCGGCGCGGGTGCGTGCGGCTGCGGAGCGCATGCGGCGCGAGTGCGTTATGCGGAAGCGCTCCTCGTTAACCGCTGGGAGTTTGCTGGAATAAAAATAATTGTCTCGATTAGTTTGACCTAAGTTAAATTTTTTGAAGCATTCGCCTTTTTTTCGCCCAATTTGATTAACAATTTATATTTTAAACGTATCAGCTTTTTCTCAAATTGGTCTCAGTTTTTAATTAGGTAGAGCTTAAAAAGTCTTTACTTTTCACTCATTAATTGATTAATTAGTATTACGTATCTATTATTAGTAAGACATAAGATTTGTCTTCGAATTAAAATAACTTGTCATAAAATTAAAAGTAAGTACAAAAGCGCGCAGAGACCAGAAAGCAAAAGGACGCAGCTGCTCGCCGCATAAATGAAACAGAAGGAGCGTCCAACCTGCGGGTGTCGCTCAGGAGGCTCGCCGGCCCGTGAGCGAGCCCACGAAGGACTTGAGCGCTTGTCCGAGCGACGCGCGCGCCGCCTCGCCGCTCAGCGCGCCGCCGCCCGCGCAGCCGCCCGTCGCGCCGCCGCCGTGCGCGTCCAGGCACTTCTGGTAGCGCAACTGTTCACAACACATATACTGTTACTAGCACTACTTACTACTTTCTCCTAACTAATATTATAAATGCAAAAGTAACTCTGTCTGTCTGTCTGTCTCGCTTTTACGCTAAAGCTCCTCGTAAATGGCATTTGGTACACAGATAATCTAGAGCCTGAAAATGACATGGCTACTTTTAATTGAGAAAAAAGGAAAAAAAGGGGTTAAAGGGGAGGATGAAATGTTGTATGAAAGTATTGTAATTTTTAAAACTAGAAGCTTAGTATTTTTTAGGCAGTTGATTAGATATTAATAAATATGACATTCAAATTTTAGAAAAATTAGGCTTCTGTAATAACTAATACCACGCGGAAGGAGTCGCGGGCAAAAGTTAGTACACTAGAAACGTACACAGCACTTAAGTGGCATAAGTAGTCGCACGTACTTTGCAAGCGGCCTCGATGGTCTTGCAGAGCGCGCCGGACGAGGGCTCGGCGTGGAAGGCGTGCGCCACGAACTGGTCCTGCGGCGTGTGCACGACGAACGCGCAGCGGCGCACGTCGCGCCCGATGCCCAGGAACGACAGATAGCGCACGCGGCACTCCACCAGCGGGTTGCTCTCCTGTACACCACACGACACACTTCACTAACACCAGCAGGTCAACGTGGGTATAATAAACCATGTATGGGTTATTGACCAGTTTTGAATTAAGTTTTCTATATAGGTACAAAAATTGCATATATTTTTAAACTATATGTACTTTTATTTACATCGTCAACCATTAGTACATTGACCGGTCAAACATTGAAACCTCTGATCAAACTTAGAAACATAGGGGAAAATTGACAAAAAAAATATAACAAATTTTCTGTAAGAAACATAAAAATTTTTGACAAAAAATAGAACCGACTCAAAACGCACTAAAAAGTAAAAAATAACACGTAACGTACTCGTACTATACTATCATAGTATATTATTCGGCACTAATAGCCAAAAAGCTACCGATACCGAGATTAAAACCGAAATCGCCATAAGCGTGCCTCCAAAATTTGAAGAGTTCCTTCAATTTTCCCAGGATATCATCATCAGATCCTAACATGATGACAATGGGACCTTGGAAGTATGCCCTTTCTAATAAAAAAAGAATTATCAAAATCGGACAACACCGTAAAAAGTTATACGTGGTCATACATAAAAAAAGAAAAAATAATATACGTGTCGAATTGAGAACCTCCTCCGTTTTTTTTTCGTCGGTTAAAAATAAAAGTTATTAGTTCACTGCATTAATCATTTAAATGAGATCAGACATAAATATAACTAAGTTTGTATCTCATTTCATATTAGAGGCAAAGAGTAGGTAATTCTTAACAAAATCCGAATAATTCGTCAATTATACTCACGGTGACCCTAAATTAACGAGAACTTATGTCTACCATCACGCAGAGGAGCACGCTTTCCAAGAGTAAACTTGAAAGGAATGGTAATAGCCACGAGACTCGGTCGTTAAAAGAGTTAATGGCTGGACGACTTAAGAGTGGACAGTACTCGATTACCCACAACACAAGGTGATTTGTGGATAATTGGTAAGATTTTCGCATACTGACCGCCAAGCTTTGTTCTGAAGATGACACCAAATAATGATGACTGTTGAATTTATCTTCTGCACATAATAGATTTTTTTCTGGTACACGTCATGAGTTCTTAAGCACGAGCACACTTATGTGTCTACGAGCGGGATACCTTTCTGCTGTATATTGTGCATACATCAGAACATTATCATATGCCCTTTATTTGTGCTCTATAATGGTATAAAGGTGGATGACAGATATTATGAGTTTAAGGGAGCCGAAAATGCACTTCGCCAAGTGCTTCTAAGTCCATAGAATAGATAACTAAAGCGTTACCCCTTCTTCCGTGATGGTGATCATGGAGGGAGCGACGGCCACTGCGACGGGTCTCCAGGCAGAGGGCGCGCGCGCGGCGGCCAGTCGCTCCAGCGCGTCGTTGAGCACGTCCATGCCCGTCGCGCGCGGCACCTCCGCGCTGCCCAGGTACCGCGCGCGCACTGTCTTGCGAGGCTCCTCCATCGGTGTGGGGAATGATGCTCCTGGAAACGAAGACGAAGAAGAAGAGTCATAAGGATCCGTGGTTCAGTTGGTAGAACGCTCTGACCGTTACAGTCACAGAGATGTGGATACGAATCCCGCTGGCACCGCAATTTTTGATATCACGTTTATTTTCAAAAATTAAGAGTCATAAAGCATGCCATGCAGGTTGTTTAAAGTTTGTTTCTAGCAGTGGACAACAGTAAACACTCACCAGACAGCGGCCTGGGTCGGCGGGCGGCGGGCAGGTCGGTGGGGCGCGGCGGCGGCTGCAGCGAGCGCTCGATCATGATGCGCTTGCAGATGTCGCGCAGCGCGTTGGCGATGGAGCGCGCGGGCGCCTCGCAGCGGAACACGTGGCACATGTGTTTGCGAGTCACGCGGTCGCGCGCCACGTACGCGAAGTCCCTACACACAACACACCGCAACCATTGCTCAAAGTTTGATAATATAATACTTACTATTACTACTACTTTGTGTTATGACAATGTATAAGACGCCAGAGACTATCTACGTACAGTGAATGAGCAAGACACTACTTCTACTAAAAATCATAACTTTGTATCAAAGATGTTATAGTATTAGCTACTCAAGGACATTTCTTTTCGTACCTTTCACTATTCCCAGAAAGCGTTATGAAAAAAAACCTTATTAGTACCTTATTGCATTATAAAACGTTCGGACAAATTTGAACCTCCTCTTTTAAATTTTGATAAAAATTAGATCTCATTATCATCATAATCACATCAACCAATGAATGTCCGCAGCTGGACATGAGTCTGCCCAGGCCATTGACACTAACTGTCGGTAACCAATGAGATATGTGGATAATGTTGGTTCTTCTACGGATCTCCTAATTTCTGATCCTATAGATCGCCGATACGCAGAGATCCACCGAGCTTCGATCGCTCCATCACATGTCTCGAATTCATTTTTCAGCAATGTTGGTACTCACCGTCCGTTGTCTCGTCCGACGCCCCACACGCGGATGGTGTGAATGGGCTGCGTGTGCAAAGTATTGAGGCTCTCCGGGTCGATTAGCTTTAATGCTCCATCGTCCAAGTCCATGAACAGGTCTTTGCCCTGCAAGGTTAAACCGTATGCTGTAAATGGCATAGTTCCCTCATATTATCTAGGCAAACGCGTCTTAACTTAGACTTGAACACTGCTTTCCATCATTCATGATTAAAATTAAGAAAAACGAAAAGGCTCTAAGGAAAGCAAAGGAAAAGTGAGCGCTAGACGCTACTACTTCGATTGTTCCTTAATCGTTATTGTTGCTACTACAATGCTTATTTTTGCCGCCAAGTAGCCTTGATGTGTCCCTGTCTAAATAGCATGGTTTTTATTACAAGCATATGAGGCTACCACCTACGCCTCAGGTTTATGGTCAAAAGGGACACTTCGTAGTGATCCGCCAATGAATTTATTGGTTTAAGCCTTTTACAATCTAGAATACATAAATTTTACAACATCCTACTTCTGAGTTATAGCCTCCATCTTCCTCGTCCATTTTGTTCTATCAAAAGTCATTCGTGTCCTGTGAGTGCCTTTGAAAGCAGTTAGATCGCTTTTCCATCTGGTAATGAGCCTGCCTCTTTTTTTTCATCTCTTGGGCATTACGAGATTGCTATACTACTCCAAAGAATACTCCGTCAATGTGTAGGTACCCACTATACTGTAAAGAACTACTCACATCACCCCAACGTCCGACTTGGTCCAGCAAGTCGTTGCGTCCGAGGCTGAGGTCCACGATGCACTTGTTGACGGCGCGGCTGGAGCGCTCGGGCGTGAGATCCGCCTCAGAGATCTCCACCCAGCCCAGCGAGCGCACGAAGAAACGCACCGCACGCCCGTCGGACTCTGGCCTGGCGGGGTAGCTGCGGCGTCTGATCAAACAAGAACATGATTGGAACAATTGACTTAAAAACCTGTAATGGATGGAACTTCGTTGTTTTATAGAAGCCGAAAGTTTTATGAAACTGAATATGTAAGTATTGTGTAATAGTAACCAACTATTGAATTTTTAATATCTTCTTTCATCCGACTGCCTCTTCAATCCTTAAAGCATAAACTTCACAGTAAGTCTATTATAATTATCGTTGGTTATAAGTGAAAGGCTTTCCCCTAAGTGTTTGGTAATTTAGAAAATGATGAATTCAAATTTTAAATCTCCGTCTATTGCTCTAGTGTTATGCAAAGCTGGCGTGTAATCCCTCATATATGCTAAATTCTTAATAACATTCAATATCAATAATAAGCTCATTACTGAGAAAGGTATTTTGAAAGATGTAGTACACTTACTTATAAGCGACTTCCTCTCTCCGTTTCCTCTCGTTATCTTGATCCACATGATCCAAAGCACCACTCGTGGTACTCCTGGTGACTGACGAGGTCATTGCCCCCTCGTATTTGACGTCTGACAAGTTAGAGCAGTCACGCACCATGGATATGCGCGACTCTCTCGCTTCTATGGGCGGCATTTTTGGTATTTCTCTTTGGATCGTCCCACTTTTTATGTGCCAGTAGTAGGGGCCGTCGTTGTCTGTAGGTAAAGAATATTAACGTATAATCAGGAAAAAGGCCAACAAAATGACCAATTAAGAAACATACACAATAGTCCAAAAGTAATCTCTGATCTCCGTGGTTCATTTCTTTTAAGCATTTAATAATCGTTACATCACTTTTAACCTGTTAACTTTGATTTTAATAGCGTGGCAGTGTAACTTGTTCAAATCTTCTAATTGAAAGAGATTAATGATGATCCAGATATCCAGATTAAAAGGTATCTTTAGTCCCAAAAGTGAAGTGGCAACGGGCGAGGTAATCCCCGTATTGAGAAGCGCAGGGGTCGACTCCCTACTTAGTGGACTGACGCCATCGAGCGAATTGAAGAGCCACTTAATGCCCGGCTGAAGATCGTGGCGTTTGGAAGTCCTTTACAAAAAGCCTTCTAATTGCATAAATGGCGAGTAAATTAGCATACGGGTCACCTGATTTTTAGTGATTACCATCATGCAATGTCATTTGCTACACTAGAGACATTGAGAAAGCGTTACTCCTTAAATAGGCCCATTATATAGTTGTGAGGAAGTTGGTATCACAATTTACAAATCTGTGATCTATGGTCTAGAAGTAAACGGTCTATAGATTGATAATATGATTGGTTTGACATTACCTTCATGTTTCTCCCATCCTGGAGGCAGTGTTTCTTTCTTTGGTCGCAATTTGACGGGAATGGCGTAGAGGTCATCATTGGGACCCTCCGCGCAGTGCGGCACTGAACCAGAGTGACTCTTCTCTGTGTCTTCCTGGTCGGCTCTCTCCTTCTCTGGTGGGGGTGACTCTCCACCGCCATTCTGTTGAGGCGGCGTGATCAGACCGCTCTTTTCACTGCAACAAATAAGCATAGTGTTAAACACAATATTCAGTCAGAACTTGATCGGTACCCAGATGATGTTGAGTAAGTGCATTTTAACTGCCTGCTGAATAATAGAAGCTAGAAGAATTCAAAGAGATTGCTCACATAGATTTTCATTTCATTCACTACAAGTTAGCCCTAGGCAGCATTCACACGTGATGACTCAATGTAAGATTGACGGTATGTCTTTGCCGGCCAGTGCCATGGCCGAAGCCTCCTACCAACCAAACTGTAACTATGTTTTTGCTCTTCTTCGGAATGCTATAAATTGTTGTTGTCTGTCTGTGTGTCTCTCTGTCCGCACTATTTATATGTTCCCCTACAACTTCCAAACGGCTTGATCGATATCCGATATGATGACATATTCTTATAGGAAAAAGTTTGAGGAGTGTTCTTAGCTACTTTTTTTACCCGACTGCGTCAGGAAGAGGGGGGTAATGTTTTTTATGTGTTTTCGCTGATAGCTTCGTCATTTATGAACCGATTTTGATGATTATTTTTTTGTTGGAAAGGAATGGCCCACTAAAAGAACCTGACTCCCTGATTTGTGGGAAATATATGGAACTTAGACCCACCATACTACTCCAGTGTGGATTGGCAGGCTTAGAGTGATAATAGTTTTATAACTATTTACTGGCCCACTAGAAGGACCTGACTCCCTGACTTGAGGTAATTTGTGGAGCTTAGACCTACCAAGCTGCACCAGTGTGGGTTGGCAGGCTTATGGTGATAATAGTTTCAGTTAGTTCTCCAGGCCCGTGGTACTGCCGGTGCCGGGCACAAGGGACCGAGGTACAGGCGGGGGGTATTAAAATTTATGCATAAAGTAGCACCGCAAAAGATAGCGGGGAGAGCCATAACCTGCCCGTCTGCGTCGGGGCGCCTGGGTTCGGCAATATCGGGCGTAGCAGAAATGCAGGAATGTGAACGGCTGGAAACCGTTTTCCGACCTAAGCTTATTATTAATTTACATTGTGTGAGTTTTATATTTGTCTCTATTCTAGACGGAGAGACAAAGGCGTATTCGATAATCACACAGTCGAGTGATGACAACATCCATACAGAATAGCGCCACTGGACTAATTTAGAAAATATCAATTGGCCCAACCGTGAATAAAGCAAGGACCTCCATCGTCCGATCGATCTTATACATACTAACTACAACACATACTTACTATATGTTTGCTTATTTCGTCTCCGCCGTCAAATAAGCAAAACATAATGTTAATGATTTGCTTTTACCCAAGTATGTAAACAGAAAGACTGCATTTCTGCGTTCGACTTGTTTGTACGTTTGTAACTTAATAATAGTCGCAAATGAAAGACAATGTGGTCTAATCGTCTGCTATTTACTTATATAACGCATTTACTTTTGATTGATAATAAAAAATATTTGATTGTAATACAAATCTAACCCAAAAATAAATGAACTTCTGTCTTTACGCTCTTTCGAGATAGAAGAATAATGGATAGATATTATTAGAGGTGAAGGCTTGCAAAGCTACGAGCAGGTACAATGTAGGTATTATATCCACTTACTTTGTTTTGTTTACAGGCGAAGACGCTTCGTCCTCCACTCTGAAACCAAAAAAAAGTAACTCAGATATAGACTAGTGGTATATAGTTTTATTCCTAATTTTGACCTCTCTAGCGGTAAACCGCTTCGTTACATAACACGTTACAGCGCTACCCTTTCTTGGCTTCCCTTTTCTCTCGCGCATACGGAAGCGGTAGCAGTGTCCTCCTCTCTTACTCTAACCTACAACGGTTGCCGTGTTTAAGTCATCACTTTAAGAGACATTGTTCTCGTAATTAAAAATAAATATAACAAAATATGTTAAATAAAAGAGTTGTACATTTGTACCACTTTCTACCTACATTTCATTTATTAACCTTCTATCTTAATAACGACAAACTCTTAATTAGCAGAGCATCAACTTTATGGCCCTCTTACTAACCTCATTTGACCAGTTTTATAGCTTTCGATACAAGCTTGACGGGTGGACATTACAGGAAGAAATTGTGTGACATAGTTTTGCTACACTTGACGACCTCCGTGGCGCAGTGGTATGCGCGGTGGATTTATAAGACGGAGGTCCTGGGTTCGATTCCCGACGGGGCAGATTGAGATTTTTCGTAATTTGTCTTGGTCTGGCTGGTGGGAAGCTTTCGCCGTGGCTAGTTCCGACAAAGACGTACCACCAAGCGATTTAGCGTTCCGGTACGATGTCGTGTAGAAACCGAAAGGCGTGTGGATTTCTTCCTACTCCTAACAAATTAGCCCGCTTCCATCTTAGATTGCATTATCACTTAACATCATGTGTGATAGCAGTCAAGGGCTAACTTGTAGTCGATAAAAAAAAACTTAATTTTATTGCTGACTTCAGTAACATACCGGTCAGTTTTAGTCATTAAATTCTAACATTTTCCACCGCTAAGCATAACCAATATTTTCAATGGGGTTATACCGCTCCAAAAATCCTGTAACGTCAGTAAATCGTCAGTAAACATGAATAAAAAAAGATTGTTCATGATAAAAGTTAGTAAAAGATAGATTATCATGTAACATCGCGTTGCGTGCCAACAAATAATGAAATCTTCAAACAAATGTACCGTCAACGTCAATCACTAATTTAATTGTAGTGGTTCATACAATTTTTCATTCGACGGATTGAAATCGTTATCGGAAAGTAAATGTACTTACATTAAAGCTAAAGCTTTTCCTACACATAACTTTTCCTACATATAACTTGAGCAGATTGAACAACTCTTTCAGTGTCTGGCTCAAGCTCAACACAGATTGGCGTCAAGGCGAAGCAAATTAATTACAGGACACAAGACTGGAATCCGAAGATAGTCGGTTAGATGCGACGATGATATTAGTTCTAGTAATAGCGTCCTCAATAGACATCGGTTATTAAGTAAGCTTTATGTGGGCTTTTTATTCATATCAAGATAAGTGATAATGCTATCTTAGATGAAAGCGGGCTAACTTGTTAGATGTAGAATAAAGGACTTTGCCATAATTTGCCCCAGGCTGTCCAAAGCCAAACGTATGCTCATATTTAAGTATTTTATTTAAATCCACAATGAATTATAAGCAATTACTTATGTTTCATAGCAATCACTGAATACATAAAAAAAACCGGTCAAGTGCGAGTCGGACTCGCGCACGCGAAGCGAAATTTCAAGATTCTAGGACTTGTAGTAGTAAGTAGAGAGTTATAATATGTGTCTTATATTGCTATATCCTTTGACTGTGTTGACTTAGAAGTTTTATTTTGTTATGGCTTAAAGGTATTATAGAGCCAAGTATTTGATATGAATTTCAATTTAATACCTTTACGCGTTCATGAGAAAAGGGGGTAAGTGTAAATTATTAAAAGCATTATTATTATACGATGCAACTAAAAATTTACAATTTTCCTAATTTTTCCATTATCAACACTATATAACGTTACTTCGTACCAAATTTCAAGATTATAACTTTACGGGAACTACCCGTTAGGTTTTGATTTACTGGACCGTGTCAAAAATTGGGGAAATTTTAGGAGTAAATGGCTGTATCTTTTGATTGCCTTGGCCTAGAAGCTTGATTTTTTCACGACTCTAAGGGACTGTAGACTTGAGTATTTGATATAAATTTCAGCTTGATACTTTCACGCGTTTCTGAAAAAAAGGGTCTTGACAGACAGACGGATAACAAAGTGATCCTATAAAGGTCCGTTTTTTCCTTTTAAAGGTACGGAATCCTAAAAATTAAGAATTTCAATCAATTTTTTGTTTAGAATCACGTGACTGTCGTCAAAGTATGAAAAATCAACTTTTTTCAACCTTATAACTTTTATCAGCGACTGCATAGTCACATATTACTTTGTAATTATGTAAATAGGAGATCTGTACTATTTAACGTTATAGATGTCATCTTTGGGCATCTCTGGGGCAGACATCTATACAATTTTTGGATATGTCCTTTTCGGTTTCTAGACGAGCCATCGTACTGGAAAGCTAAATAGCTGGGCGGTACTAAGGTACGTACGTAGGCCACCACCGGAGCCTCCCACCAGCCATACTTGGACCAATTTAGACCAAAATCTTAATCGGCCCAGCAGGGAATCGAACCCAGGACCTCCGTCTTATAAATCCACTGCGCTATGAAGGGACCGTCAAGCGCTACGAAGGCTTTGCTTATAAGCATTTTAAAACGTCTAGTTTGACTGTTTATGAAGAGCCGGTAAGAAACTCAGTAGGTAGTTGGTATTTCCACGCGCACAAATATGTAAATAACTTAATAACATATTTTAAAGTGTAGACTATGAAACCTTTAATTCCTTTGTCTGCAAAGCAGTCAAGCGATAAGTATCGAACAAAAAAGTACAGTACATTTAATTAGGTATATAAAATCTATTTGTAACCCAGCGTCTGCGTCTGCGGATCGATTGGCCTCCAAAAATACCTCATGTTTACCCGCAGCCGATTAGACCTGCGTGTGAAGGTAAATTTCTTTCACTATTTACTAGAATTTCAAACTTCCGCGATAGATTAATACTAACAATGAAAAAATATATACAACACTTTGTTGTATTAATAGATACAAACACAAATTACGAGGTAAATTACCACAATCGTGCGTTTGCCTTTTATAAAGGTGTTGATTAAACAACTAATAAATCAAAGAATTTTCGAAGTTGATTATAAATTTGATACTGCTTAACTAAGACTTGGAGTAATCGTTTAAAGAAGATCTGGTGGAAGGCTTTCGCTGTGACTAATTACCACCCTACCGGTGGAAAAGGTGGAGGTGGAAAGATGTGTGGATTTCTTCCTACTCCTAACAAGTTAGCTCGCTTCCATCTTAGAATGCATCATCACTTAACATCAGGTGTGATAGCAGTCAAGGGCCAACTTGTAGTCGATTAAAAAAAGGTACTTCAATTTTATTTATTTGTATAGATGTAGAATTATGGTCATAACATGAAATTCGTGGTACAGAGCGCATTACTGTATAAATGGGAGTCAAACAAAATGAAATATGCATTGAGATTTGATATTCCAGCGGGCACCTGGCGACCGTTTGCCGAGCGTCGTCCAGCTTTCTGTTGAAATTCAAAAGCTAAAAGAGCTGTTTCTATGCTAACGGTACGGATGCTGGGGCACGTCTGCACCATTACCTTTTGTGTAACATTGGCTTCCATTGGAATTTTCACGCTGCATCTTATTAGAATCTACTATTTCTAGATATTTGTTCTATCTAATTTTTACCAACTGTATATTATGAAAGGTCACAGTAATATATTTGCCTCTTGTTCTTTAATTAGGGGGGTCTTAGTTTTGTTTCCATTCAATAAACAACTAACTTGAAAGAAGGTTACGAATTTTTAGTTGTTTAATATAAAAAATGTTTAAGTTTACGTAGTGCACTATGCATTTCTAAAGAACAAAGTTTTATTCTAAAAAATGTTAAGTCACTCACTGCACGATGTATCTCTGCGTTATTGAATCAGAAATAAGGTGATTCGCACAAGAATCAAAATTGCCGACATAGCTCAACGACTCGCTATCCAGAAGTGGCGAAGAATCAAGACGCATAGTTAGAAGAGCTGATGGACATTGTTGCTAGAATTTAGATCTTGCATCGGAAATCGCAGTGTTGATCGACCCCCTACTAGGTGAACTGACGACATCAAGCAGGTTACTATCATCATCAACATCATTAACAGCCGATGGACGTCCTGGACAAAGGCCACTTCAGAAGGATTTCCAAACACAACGATCCTGAGCCGCCTATGTGACCAGCGGCTCTCTGCGACACGTTTGATGTCGTCAGTCCACCCAATAAGTAGTCAAGCAACACTGCGCTTTCCGGTGTTAAATTTGTATACTTCACACATGTTACCTATATGTAGCTATGGTTGTTTCAGACTAACTTCCCGTTCGCTGCAAAGTTGCCAAGTAAACAAGTACATAAATCCTCTTACCAATTTAAACTTTTGCCAAATAACTCTAACAAAATAAGCTTTTAGAATTTCGTGGTGAAAGGATTTCACACAAATGTAAATTCCGAGCTTTAATTTTTTTTAACGAGGAAGTTATCTACATCTTCAAGTATTCTTGACTTCACAGCCTCAATGATCCATGGATAGTACCTATGTCTTCGGGGTTAGAGTCATGAATTTGGATTATGGGCGATGAGTTTAATTACTTAACACCAGGTAGGCTATCTGCTTATTTTCTAAACTATTACTACCATTTGAACGATTCACTACAAGGTTAAACTCCTTGCAGGAGACGGATTATAGAGCTTAGACCAACAATGTTGCTGTAATACAGGTTGGTGAGTTAGGGTCATAATATTTTTATTCTTCTAACGATCCTGATAATAACCAGGCTTACGTGTTCATCAAGATACGGATATACCATCGATCTGCACCACGACCACACGTTGCAACTATTACCATCAAAATATAAACAATATAAATTATTTAAAACAGAACAGAAGTTTACAGAGACGGGTTAAACAAAAAATTTAAAAACAAAAAGCAACCGTCTCACCAACACCCTATAAAAGCACCATTATGTCCCAAAACAAAAAAAAAAGCCGAAACACGTTTGTTGTTATCAAATAGTGATTTATCCCGACACTTGCCAACTACTAATATTACAACAACTATAAAGTTCACACAAGCGTATATTTCATGTAACTTTTACCGAAATATATGAGCTTTAAATTTGAAATACTTTTACGGGGTTTTCGAACTTGTTTTCCATGCATAGACAGACAGAAAAAGTAGTAATCATCAAAAGTAGTAATCAAGTGATAAGTAATTGTGTGTCGATATTTTTAAACACTCGACAGCATGAAAACTGTCTCTTTGTTCCAGTTGTTTACCTATGTAGATTCACGAAGACCTGAATCAGGAACGGGAGTAACACTATCTACTTTCCAACTCCGGGCAGGATGAATACCTCGGAGAGCATGGTAAGCCAATGGTCCTGGTCGTTATCGTTAACCGCTTATAGTAATCGTTAAAGCTGTGCGGTGGGTCTATGCTCCATGAATGCTGGTCCAATAAGGTAATTGGTCTTTCTATAACAGTTCGTTGCAATCAACCACTAAAATCCCAGCGGGCGGCAAGTAGCAATAAAACTTGGTACAACATTAGTTTAACTAGGACTCTACGGCGCGTGTTCGATGCAGTTTGCTGAAAAGCTCAAAGGAGATCGGGTTGCAGTCTCGCCTCGTGCTGCAATAAAGCAGGATTACGTGGAACAAGTTGCGAGCGGCCAGCGGGGACTTACGTAACTTGAGTATCTTCTATGGATGTACTACCTACACTGGATTCAGTAATTATAAAAGGCACAACATTAAATGGAACTAGATGGCATAATTAACTAAAGAACAGGAAAAGGAGAAATCATCATTATCAAAAGATAGACGCCCTCTGTTGGCCTTCCTTTGCATATTGTTTCTAACACCATTGTCTTGTGCTGAACAACTTATCCATTGCAAGGTGTATTTTGCGGAGGGCAAGATAAATCGTTGCTGCCTGTTAGTTCGAAATGCTTATCCCGTCATTAATTTGTCGGTCAGTGGACATTATGCAAACTAATGCTAAGCACTGTCAACAGATTTGTCCGTAGGACCTTTATTCTGGATAAGAGATATTGTATGTAATTTTGACAAACGTGTACGTAAAATTTCATAAAAATCGCTTGACTAGTGTAGACGTGAAAGCGCTAGTTTAATGGCTGTACGCGTGTTCGATGCAGTTTGCTGAAAAGCTCAAAGGATATCGAGTTGCAGGCTGGAGCCTCACGTACTGCATTAAGTAGGAGCACGTGGTACAAGTTGCGAGCGGCTAGCGGGGACTTACGTAACGATAATGATACTTTGATCAGATTTGATATTATGATTGTTTAATTTATTGCTTTAATGTTGCATTATCATAAGTCATCTATATCTTTATTCATACATGGTTTAAGTAATTTATTTTATCAAAATAATTACAGTAAAAAAAAACAATAATTAAGTGTTCAATTTACGAGTACAAGATATACTCGATAATACGTTAAATAATGTAAAGTTAAAGTTATTATTGTATTTCTGTACAGCCCGGTACAGTAAATTTTTGTGGAGTAAAGGTTTAAATTAGGTCATTTTAAAGGTCCATATAAAATAAGTTCTATTCTCTACATACTTCCGACAATATTCAATGTGGATCGATTGAGTAGTTAAAGTGTGAAAGCGTTTGTTTAATTAAGGCACGTGTTCGGTGTAGTTTGCTGGAAAGCTCAAAGGACACCGGGTCGAGCTATATGTATATCGTTTATATATGTGGATTTTTTGGGTAAACCAAAAGCGTATAACTCATGTCATTATCACTTCACGAGTTTCCACCTTTACCGGCAAACTGCCGCGGAGTTTTTTCATTTACTTTTTATATATTATTCTTTCTTTGAATTAAACCGATTCAGTTAACCAGTTACATAACATAGATATTACAAAGTTACGTAACATAAAAGACAATCAAAAGCTTGTAACTTGCACCACAACCCTCGCTATATAATTATGTTCCGTAGGATATACGCTACGCTCGCGGCGGAAGCTTCGGGCCATTAAACGAGCGATGACTGATTTTAAACTTGCTTTATGACACAAAATGTTTACATTAGATTCTAGATTGGAGACATTTTAAAAGGTAAACACTTTTATCACTTTGTTCGGTTCATAGTACATGATCATAAAAATTTATGACTGTTTATTTTTGTAGTAAAGTATCGATAAAACAAACAACGACTAAAACAGAAATAGGTTTAATGCCTGGATCTACTAAAATTAATATCATTTTTAATTTAGTGCTAGTCCAATCTTTTATGGATGTAAGCTGCGAAGGAAATTAGATTTTAGTTTAAATCGTTTATTTTATCATTAGGCAGCATATTAAGTCTCGTAAGTCGCAAAAATATATATTTGTTTTAGTATGAGATATATATTCTATTTAGGTCCCATAGAGCATTTGCATTTATTATAAAAGTTTATGAAAGTCAAAAACTATTTTATACGTTTAATTTTCATTAAATATCTAAGTTTTATATAGAAAGTTTAGTCTTGTTTTAATCGTAATGTGCTTATAATATTAAATTTACGATTTGCATCACAGAACAAAAAAGTAGTTGCGCTGCTAGTCATATCTGCGGTTAAGATAGTTCTCAAATATAAAGGATAGATTGTTGCTATAAACTCTAAATTTCTTTTAGTTTAGTATTAATAGAGTTTTGAGTTTTTATAGCTGTTAAGTTGTTATAGAACTTAGTTAATTTTAATCTCATTCTCATAGTCATAATCCGTTAGGACAATAACCCGTTTGAAGTTTCGAGAAAAGAGTTCAAATTAAGGGCACAGTGAGAACAAACTTTTATTCTAAAGCTTTTTTTGCTTTGCTTTACTTATTAGCAGCGTTACTACATATAAAAATTATTTTGTACATAGCTCAGATTCATAAATTGTTGTTTTGTTTAATTTGTTTAAATTAAACAAAAAAAATTGGTTGTCTGTAAAGTCGGTTTACTGACGATAGTTGAACGTGACAATGTCTTAAGAAAATACTGATGGAATGGTAGCATTTAATTGGTTATTAAAATTTTTAATTTAAATATTTTTATAAATATTAATTTAAATTAATAAAATAATTGATTTTGATTTTATAAATTTATATTTTAAATTTATGATAAATATTATATAATTATATTTAATGATATTTAATAATTATATTTAATAAACGTGTTTTTATAATTGTTTTATAAGCATTGTTGAAAATTTAAAAAGAAATGTAAATAAATAAATGATAGATAAATTAAAATCACCGTGGTATAGCACTACTAACTTCGCAACAACGGGCAGCAACTGACAATGTCTTACATGAAAGGAAAATCTTACTTGATTACTTCATAGTACAAATCAGGAGTCACACTCAGGACCTCACATACCAAAGCCGCATAGACTAACTACTAACGAAGCACTAATTGGCCTACCGAAGCATCTAAATAGGACTAAATATATTGGAGAGAAAGAGGTCTTATTATTTAGGCTTTAAGAGGCTTTATTATTAGTCGCAAATACTGTATTAGAAGTATATATAAGTTGGACTACAGTCGAACAGGCGGGAAACAAACTTATGACCTTTCGATACTGCTTTAATGTAGACCGATTGAGGTCTTATAAATATAAAATTAAAAAACAAACATTACCTCAACAGCTTAACAAAATATACAAAAATATAAGTCGGTAGTCGTCCATAGTCCAGAGTGTTACACATCGCGCGTTTCGTGGCGCCCTTGCACTGCAGCGCCGATCGATGCACTGCGACTGCGCAGTGGGCGGGTCAGTGACCTGTGACGTCACATGCCAAGTCCGCGGGATTTCCGGGATTGTCCCGGAATTCGTTATATCATATGGTTTACTATTGTACCTTAGATAGCCGATACGGATAATATGGTCTATAAAGGACCTGGGTTCTAGATTCAAGATCACAGACCGATTTCGCAAATCCAGATCGCTCGATATAAGAGATATAAGACAAACAGTCGCCCAATTGCGCGAAAAAGAAAATATCGCTCTTCTTTTCGTTGCATTGAGGCAATGTAATATAGCCAATGTATGTCATGACGATATACAGAATCAAGCAAAAACATTGATTTTGTAATTGTGTATAAAACCAATAGAGCGAGTATAGACAATGAACCCAAAAATACGACCGAATGACTCGAACTTTTCACTTTACATTTGACACTAAAGTTCGATTAAAACAGAACGGCCTTTAGCTAGCAGAAAAGGCCGTCACCGCGGCTAACAACTTAAAAAAAACATCAACACTGCAATGTGTCAGCACATGACGCACGAACAAACATTCCTCATAGCATGTCGATAGCTTGAATAACTTAAAATGTTAAGTTCAGGGCTGTAAGCCAACTGAACACCAAAGTAATTGTAAAAGCAAATGTTTGTGTGTGTTTGTTGAACCTTTACGCCGCAACTACTGAATCGGTTTAGCTGAAATTTGGAATGGAGATGGCTTATGTCCTGCATCAAAACAAAGGCTTTTATTGTCCTGATATTCCCTAAAGAAAGATACATTAGCGGGCATAGTTAGTAAGTAATAATATAATGGTTCATTTTCACAGTTCGCTAACTCAGGTCAATATGCAGCCTGCGGCCCTGCAGGTGGGTTAACTATCAATGAAATGTTATTCCCTGTAAGCGGGCATTGCCAGTGTGAACGAGTAATTAAATCATTGGTCGGTGCAAAGCATGCGGGGTGCGGGAACTCGTACGTTAGTCTTAGGACGAAGTAGACGGTCGCCGACGGCTAATACAAACGGTACCCACATACGGGTCCGATGGCATACTGAAAATATACTGGCTCGTATGCGGCTCCTATCGACTAATGATAACAAGCCATCATGACTTTCAACGCGACCTAAATCAACTTACAAAACATCAACACTGCAATGTGTCAGCACATGACTCACGAACAAGCATTCCCATAGCATGCCGATGGCTGAATAACTTAAAATGTTAAGTTCAGGGCTGTAAGCCAATTTATGAGTAATAAAATACTTGTAATTGGATAAATGGCTTGTCTTCGTGCCTGCGATATCTGAGGACTTTACTAAGTGTATTGTTACATGATTCATTATTAGCTTTACATACTATTGTATATGGTTTCGCTTGTATTAATGTAGTATTGCCTCGTTGGTCTAGCAGCATCGATAACGAGGTTCTGAGTTCCAATCCTGGCTCGGGTCACGGTATAATTCTGTTTTTCATTCTTCTAAGCGTGGTGGGTCTACGCTCCATATTACCTCTTTTTTAAGGAGGGAGGCTCTGTAGCGAGTCGCAAAAAGGCTGATAATGATGAATGTAGCATTTTCAAACAGTTTAATGTCGAAATAATTGTAAGGAAGTAAGAAAATATACTTATGGGTATTTACACGTATTGTACGGATTTACTAGATTTGGTGGTACTTTTTTTCGGTTTATTAACTTGTATGGAGAATATACTAGCCAGATTATGAAAATTAAGAAAAATCTATTATGCCCCGTTTCAATTGAACAGGACCTTTTCTTATAATTCCACCGCAATACCACTCACCAAAGGTCCAAAAGTCGTCTCCTAGAAGAGGAGCCCCTCTAGTGGTAAGGTCGCATAATGCGGATAAGTTGAATGTACCATTTTTAATTATTATTTGAAATAAATATGTTTAAGCCTAAATAAAAATAAGTCTCAATGTTACAATTCTTTACTTATAAAGATTAAACACCACTGGATCGTTAATGGGTAACTTCTGAGCCTTCAGATTATTAGATCCTGGGTTCGAATCCTTTTTCGATGCACGATATACTAATTTAATAATTTTGTACAAGAAATTTTCAAGTATAAATTTCCATCACTGAGTTGAGAAGTTGGTGGTGTCACCCCCGTGCCTCGAAGAGCACATTTTGTAGCTGGTCCCGGTCTATATCATCACCGATGACAGAGTCACTAAAAATAGTCAACATTTAAAGAGTGCTTGTAAACTAACTAAAGACCAAAATAAAATCGTCTTCCAAAAGAGAATATTCTATAACGTAGAACTGTATTATGATGCTAACATTGACTTTCAAAGTCCTTCAAACATTTCGTTCGCTGCCCGTAAAACTATGTTCTAAAAACATAGCGAACAAAAATAATGATTTGCAAAGCTGTTGCCAAAAACGGTCTAACTTGGAACAGAATTCTAGGTCATCCATTACTCATATTATATAGAGAGGCGGCGATATGTACCTAATAGGCTGTGTCAAATGTCAGATGGTATTTAACAAAAAAAAATTGACAATTCGGTTGGATGTTTTTATGCTAGAAAGGCCTGAAATGTATTATTTACGCCACGGTAAATCAACAAGCTCATAACTAAGGACCTCGTATGGATGTGAATCGCTAGTCGGTCCTTCAATCCTCGCTCGCAAACGTTATAACGTTAGATTCTTTGACAATAAGATGTTGAAGATAACGAATGACGGCTTAACTTAGGCTCAACTTGGATTGTATAATATTTATAATAATATTGATCTTTATTTGCAAAACTTTAAGGTACAACGTTGTACGTTCAAATATGGAAAATTAAAAAATCAAGAGACGCCCGTCGTCGCTTCATCTATTTTTTTAATAATACTTTATGCTTTAGTGATGGAAAAAATAGATATTAATTTTGCTATATTTAGGCAAAAATCTAGACGCGGCGCTTTGCCTCTGCACCAGTCTAAGTAAAGCCTTAAAATGTTCGCCAAGGCATGAGGAATTACTACCAACTCCGATCTTAGAGTTGAACTAAAAATTGCTTTAAACCAAAAAATCTAGTACTTTTCGTTGCCCACATTCCGCCCCATACAGGACTCGTACCCGATACCTAATAACTTCAAGCTACATAATCTAGCCACTGGACCAACGAGATAGTTACTAAATAATACGTGTCAAAACTGTCGACATGAGGAACACATAACTCCCGTCCCACTCACGACTACGTAAATCCCACGACTCCGCCCGCGTCACGACCCGCTATTATATTACACGACACAAACCGAACAATACACCGCGCCCGCTCTGCTCTGCATTGTACAAAAAATCCCGGACATGTTTTTATTAGCGTCTGTTATTGTTCGCTTTTGAGAACGTATATTTTTGGGCATCATTGTGCATACTCGTATTATTTTGAAATGCTGTAAGCTTTATATGTTATATAGTTTTTTACAGAAACACGCATGCAGAAATGAGGAAATTCCCAGAAAACCCAAAATTACCGACAGCTCAACGAAACGCGACGCTGAAGAGACAATGGGTAAAACACATAGTTCGAAGAACCGACGGAAGTTGGACTCGTAGGTGCTGGAATGATGAACACGCACTAGAAAGCGCAGTATCGGAAGGTCGACCCGCTACTAGGTAGAATGACTAGTATGAATGAGTTGTCACTGGTGCTGGTGGCTCGAGACCGTGGTGTTTGAAATTTCTTGGAACTTGGTCTGAGGACGTTCTGTTAGTCTCGGGCCCTCAGTGTTTATAAAAAAAACACAACACTGGCTAGAAACTAATTTATTAACTGTTTATATTATTCTATAATTCTCACAACTTTAGACGATTTACTTAAATCACTTTATTTCGCGATTCGCGACGACCTTCAAAAGGTCTAACGGCGACTTGATGGGCAGGATCTTAGTCTCACTACTAGTCCAGACCGGCGGGCAGAAACCAGGTCCGTAGTCTTTGACAGCAATTTGACTAATTACCAAAACGACTGACTGTTTGAAGCAGAGTTTGGGTTTTTATAGCAAATATATCGCTGACTGGCCGTTGACATCTGTGTCAGTCGATAGTTGCAGGTCAGTGTTATTAATGTAGAATTTAGGGATGTAACAGTTTGTTGGCTGATAATGATAATCACGATAATTGAATTTTCAAACTCATCCTGGACTCGGATGCCACTTGCAAACGTAGATGCCCTAAAACGACATTCTTTACGACCCTGAAGACGCATAATAACGGACAGCGCCTCCCAATACACACATACAGCAATTCCGCCGAGGAAGACAATATCCCCGATTAGCAATCGTGTAACGTCATCCGGACGTGGGTCTCCCACGGTCACGAGGACCTCAGACGTAATACACTCAGGCCAAAACTCCCTCTGAGTATTTCCAAAAATCCCTCTAAGTATACCCTACCGCACAGGAGACGCTCTTAGAGAGTTCTGCCCTGTCTTTATACTTTCTTCGAGCACCCTCTGGCGAAGTGTTTGCGCTAGCCCAAACTCCCTGGCGACGGCGCTGTGGACCTACATGGAGCCTAACGCAAACACAGTTTAAAAAAACGTATAGACTCACCTCCTGTTGTCGAGGTAGTCGTAGTCTAGCGGCATTTTGTCGTCATGCATATCGTACAGGTCGCCGTAGATAGCGGACTCGAGGCGCGCCGGGTCCAAGTGGTAGTTGGGGTTCTCGTAGGAGAGCAGACCATTCTCTGTAGACAAACACATTGGGATATTAGATGACTTCAAAAACTACGACTTTTTATACTGTACGACGCATAACATAACATGTTAAAAAATTTATCTGTTCGATAATGTCATAAAACCTCAAATATGATTTAAAAAATAATCTTAATATCAGATTGTTCGTTCACATCAATATGTAAATAAATTAAAGAATATAGCATTGCAGTACTAAACAATTTTATCAATGACTATTCTTTCCTATGTTTTGTGAAATACTCACTACTTTTTTTTACTCCTCGCCATCAACCACAGGCGCAATAGTTAATCCGTTGTCTTGTGTCTATCAACTCAAGGCGAACATCTAAGTCTCAAAGTCTACAATTCTTAAAGTACCCTCACCTGCACGGCAATGTTTGGTTGCAGAAATAATTATGATGATAGTACTTCAGTAGTACAGCTTCTCTTTTCGCTTTTACTTTAAAAGCCTGCCAAAGGGGCAGTAGAGTAAAATATTAAATTCCCTTTATGTGAGTAATATCCCTACCAAGTTCAAGCTCGCGCTAATGCATTGCTTATTATTCTCATTGCATTCTTTGCATTCACCCCATGGCGTGTATTGTAGATACCTATCGTGTGGTCGGGGCTTTATTGCGTTTAGCACGAATACTTACCCTGCTATCTATAACTTTGAATAGTAGTAGGGTTGACCCCTATAATACGAACTGCGTAATTAGTTTGTTAACCCAAAAAAAATTAACCCTAAAACCTCTTTATTCAATTAAGTTGAACACTTGATTGCACTCGATTATTAGGTATATCTGAATGGTAAAAAAGATTTTAATCAATCAGATTATTAATGACGTTATTTTTTTCACTGTCTTTATTTGATAACAAGGTTGTCAAGTAACTACAAGCATTTTCTCGATTCATTGTTTCTAATGCCCTTAATCTTAAAAAGTTTGTCTATCAAGGCTTTGACCGCTTTTGGTCTAGTAGCCACATAAACTGGCTTGCGATCACGAGGTCCTGGGTTTGAGTCCTGGATAAGGAATAAAATTGAAATTTTTCTGCCTTCTAAGAAATCTTCTGTAAAAATTTTAAACCCGCAGCTGAGAAGTTGAAGATGTCCTTCGCGCATCTGACCGCTCGTAAAGCTAAGGTAATTTTATACTGGTCATTATCAACCACATCAGATAGTGATGGTAAAAAAAATTAAACATCGCCCAAAGAACGAAATCCGCATTGGAGCAGCGTGGTGGGTATAAGCTCCATCCCCTCTCAATATAATCTTATCATCGCTCACACAGCGCTAGAGTCGCATGGTCGCAACGCGTGAAGTAACGCAAGCGTAAAGGCGCCGTTACGCTCGCACTACTAAGTATAAGGTCACCTATAAGTATCAGTCTATCACTACGGATAGAATGTAGAGGATTTGCGAATAATTTCCGCCAGCGCCGCCGCTCCCGCACTTGTGGGTTGTCTCGTAATCCGACGCCGAAGTCCTATGACTGGCGCTGGCATCGAATCCGTATACCCGATGTACGACTGTTATTGCATAATTAAACGGGCCATTTAATTTGTGAATGCTATATATTTTTATTTAATTTGATAACACGCTGTTCCAATGCGAGGTGGCGAGCTTACGGTCATAATGTTTAAATCTGCAACTATCACTTGCTTATATTATATTCATGAACTGAAGGTTTAATGTGCTTTCATAGATAGAAAGTGGTGTACAACGAATATCTCAACCTCGAGCTGAGAATTTCTTGGTTGAAAACCCTATAATAATTATAAATAACCCAACCCAGAAATTGATATCATTATTTTAGGGAGCGAGTAAATATGCAATAATGTTGTCAATAATGACGATATGCCTCCTAGCCACCGCTTGGTCGTTAAAACTGACTATTCGACCATTCTTGTCGTCGGCCATTAGTCGACTTAGTACGCCGACTAGTATCTAATGGCTTTAGGCTTTGTAAGTATTTTTTGATAAAACCAGCCTTAAAATTCTTTAGGGGAAACCGTACGAAAGTAACACGGGATGAACGTGCACTAATGACAGTTTGTCTGATACGCATAGAAATTTTTAGATAGCCGTAGTTTTACAGCTGTAGTCCAGTCATTACGTACATTCAAAAAAGAAAATGAATTTGCGCTTCTAATTTTTTAATATGTTGTAGGGGATACCTAGAAAAGCTTAACTTGAGATTGTCGACCAAGCTTTCCTAGGAGCTTTCGCCGCCATCTTGGAAAAAGGGGTAAAATTTGTTTCTCGGCAATAACTCGGCTATCCGATGAGATTTCGAAAATTTTTGTAGGACACTTTTTGTAGCTTTCTTTGTGCTCTACAATAACGCCTGAATCATTTTTAGCGTATCATGCATCGTTATCGAGATATCGATCGATGAAGTCAAAAATTTAGGACACAATTTTTGTTTTTTTTTTCTTTGGGTCTTAATAAATATGAAAAATTGTGGAATTCAAAC
The DNA here is from genome assembly GCA_034621355.1 of Mycalesis mineus. Taxonomy (NCBI): domain Eukaryota; kingdom Metazoa; phylum Arthropoda; class Insecta; order Lepidoptera; family Nymphalidae; genus Mycalesis; species Mycalesis mineus. Next base: position 2,245,494 of record CM067903.1, read on the forward strand.
TTGTAGAGCATATTCAGACCTACAATTTCCTTCTTGGATTTTTTTATGTTGGACAAAAATTACGATCTCCAGCGCGCCGCAAAGTCGGTGAATCCACACTCAGCGTCGAGCGAGCTGCTCGCTCGGTTGTGTCTGGATGTCGAATCGAATGGGAAATTGTTCAGGAAATTGATGGGATAAAAAATAAGTACATAGAGCAACAGATTAAGGATCACACAATAGTAATTTATTAAACAAATAATTTGTTTGTGCAGTAAAAAAAATATTTTTTTACAATACAAAATAAACAAAACAAAATAAACGGAAAGAAAAATATTTTTTGGATTCACCGACTTTGCGGCGCGCTGGAGATCGTAATTTTTGTCCAACATAAAAAAATCCAAGAAGGAAATTGTAGGTCTGAATATGCTCTACAAGTTTGAATTCCACAATTTTTCATATTTATTAAGACCCAAAGAAAAAAAAACAAAAATTGTGTCCTAAATTTTTGACTTCATCGATCGATATCTCGATAACGATGCATGATACGCTAAAAATGATTCAGGCGTTATTGTAGACGCCAAAGAAAGCTACAAAAAGTGTCCTACAAAAATTTTCGAATCTCATCGGATAGCCGAGTTATTGCCGAAAAACAAATTTTAAGCGTTTTCCAAGATGGCGGCGAAAGCTCCTAGGAAAGCTTGGTCGACAATTTCAAGTTAAGCTTTTCTAAGTATCCCCTACAACATATTAAAAAATTAGAAGCGCAAATTCATTTTCTTTTATTTGCCTTTTTTTCGGACGAAATGACTGGACTACTGCAGGTGCGTGCGTTTCGAGACATGGCCCGTCACTACCTTCTTCTGTCTTTAGTATAATTTAGTAGAATCTAGGAAGCGTCTGTAAAAATTGCCCAATACCACCATAATCACAATCGGCTGGTCTATTAATCGGCCTATTTCCAACCGACTAGTCGGCTAGTCGGCAAGTGTGCTAGGTAGTGTATAACTTTATGCCTTTATGATTTGAAAATAGAGATGAATATTATAACTTGTACTAGACAAACTTGACGCGTCGCTTCGCCTCAAATTTGAGTTGAGCCTTAGTCGTGGGGCTTTTGAAATAGGCTGATAGTAACGAGTATCATGATGTAGTACAGTAGTAGCAGTAGGTATAAGAAAGGTAAATAAAACGCGGGCGTGTATCGATCGCGCGACCTTCGACGACCCGACGCCCGAGCACGCGTCGCGCCAGACGGCGTGCCTTGTATGTAATTACACCCATATTGCTGTAGTGGTGACACTGTGAGAAGGACGTTATAACACAAACTCGAACAAAAATGTAACAAAATTGCGCAATGGGGAGCAAGATGGTAGAGCCTTATATGTAGTTACAGCCAAATTACTATAGTACTGACTCTTTGAGAAGGGCGTTATAATTGACTTTAATAATAGAATAGTAACTCCTACCAAAGTTGGCAATGGGTCAGTAAAACGATATGTACCATACCTACATACAATATAGACCGGACTGCTATAGTCCGGACATTGAGTCTTATTCATATACAGTCAGAGAGAGTTAAAATATGTCGCTTGTCTCTTAACAACGGGTATATGTTTCCTATAAGATACACCGTCTACAATTACAGACATATTTCTGAAGTAGGTAGGTACCGACACTATAAGAAGGCTGTTATTTTTAAAATAGCTTGCAAAAATAGCAACTTTATTTTGGCAACGTGTGAATAAGACCCTTACTACGGTAGGTGAGGTAGGTACCGTACCTACGGTAGTAAAAATAACAACATATTGCTAATAACATATAGGACTTTGTTTAAAAGCAACGTCTACCTATATGAAGAGTGGTACCGATAACAAAGGTGCTTATTTATCTCGTCTGTGTGAGGTTTAATAATAAAGCCTCTATCATCGTAACCTAGATAACAAATTAAGACAATTAATATAACACATTAATATTAAAATCAACACATATTAATATACTCACTTCCTCGTTTATGTAATCCCATGTTGGCAGCACTAGCACATAATGTCACTTTCACGGCACATCACTATGCGAAGTGTCACTATAGTAAGATGCGGCTACAACGGCGTACGAATTTTAATGTTGGTCTTACTTAAAACTGTTGGGTAACTATGATAAGTTATTTGATATGTATGTATAGAACATAAATCGATAAATTATTATATAAAATCAAAATAACTAACGATAACTAAATTAAACTATTTAATTTGTTGTAACACATAGATAACATTTGGTGATTAAACTAGACTCCACTGTCATAAACTAAAGTATGTGAGGTTAAACTATATAGCATTATTAAGGTATCACTGATATTTTTTCCCAGGATGTTCTCTATTGATGAATTGTCTTTAAATGATATTTGTCTTTGAGTGCGAAATCATTTTCGTAAAATTTCCCATAACAAAGCTTTAACATTTAAGCTCCATTCATTTTGGGGCCTTTGATGAAAGTGCCGGCCGACAAAAAATAATGGTGTACATAGTTAGAACTAGCCACTTTCAGCAATAGTTAATATGGCAGCAAAGTTGTAGGAGTGCACCGAGCCAAGTTTTGTTAGTTCACTTTCAAAGAAGGCCTAAAATGAATCATTTCCTTTAAAAAGAACAAAATAGTGCAATCTTTTTTTTGCTAATGGGTTTGTATGCGCTAATTTTCATGCACATAGCTTGTCCAGTAACTCAAGAAGTGATTTCTGGTAGCCTGATCTATTATCCCCAATTAAAATATAATAAATACTGGGCCGGTTTGCAAGAGACAACGCGTTTCTGACAGGTCATAAAATACTAATTTCCGTCTAGTCTCTGGAAAAACTGAGGCATAAAAACGCATTTTCCCACACACTCGTAGTAAAGTAATTCATTATCGAGGTGCGAGATATAATGATTGTGTGAACTGCAAACCTTTGTTTTGTTATCCAAGTGGATAATTGTTTCTTTCCTATTACGTTCTCTGAATGGGAAGTGCCTAATTATTTTGAAAGTTAGTTATTCTTGTTAGGTCATTAAACAAACTATCTTAGGGCTGAATCACATTTTTAAAAAAATTAGTCAAAAATATTTGTATTTAGGCCTGTGTGTACCAAGATTTCGGTTATCATAACCGACGGTTAACATAAGCTAACTATTAATTTACTGTTCACGACAACCCGTACGCCGGTTAAGGCCTGTGTGCACCAAGATTTCGGTTATCATAACCAGTTAACCCGGTTTACGTTCTTGACCGGCGTACGGGTAGTTGTAACCGCCCAGTTTACTTTATACGGGTTGTTGTGAACAGTAAGTTATGTTAACCGTTGGTTAAGATAACCGAAATCTTGGTGCACACAGGCCTAAGGATGATTATATGTATGTATGATGTGATGCTCAGTATGATGATCGCTATTACCTACTCGTTGATTTTCGTAATAATAGGTATTTTAAAGTTGCAAAAAAATCAATTACACGCCTTTTTTCTATGTCAGAAATTAAGTAAATAAAGCCTTTTTTTCCCTAAGCTATATTATATATCTATTCAACATATGAAAACTTGTTATAATTCTGATATCAACCTGAACTGATGAACAAACAAACAAATATTATAGAAATTTTAAGAGCTCTCCAAATTTTTTGGTTTTAATTTATAGATTAATTTCATCGCTTTTCTTATGTTTCGAATTACATAATCACTTAACGTCAGATGATATAAGCAGTCAATCATTAAATTGTCGCAAAATAAATCATCACTCAAAATGACTCTACGTTTACGGAAATATGAAGTAACATCGCAAAAATAAGATCAAATGACCTCCTTTTTTAAGTCGATTATAAATATTAATAAAGTATACATCTTAAATACAATTATGCTAATTAATGATATTAATTTAAAGACAGTATACAGTTAAGTAATATTATCGTATAAAACTATTTTTATAAAATATTTTTTTGCTTTTAGTTTACCGTGAGTTTTTTTATAGTATTAATTAATGGAACAAGCAGATGGCTCTTAATGTTAAATGAGAAACGCAATGCATAATTAATTATAAAAGAGCAATACTTAGCATAGCATGCAAGGAAAATCCTTTCAAGTACCCATCAACTTGAGACATATAAATTCTGCTTAAACCACAGAACCCTCTAGTGATATAGTTACCCAGATCCACAATGCGAACTCATAGAATTATAATTTGAATTGAACATTGTATTCATCTTCTGAGAATGAACTCGTTTCAGAGTAAAACATAGGTAGGTACATAGAGAAGCTTTTGTACTAGGCGACTTCGTCGCTTGGGTCCTGTCGGTTTTCCGCGGAAAATAGCAAAATTAGTACGTTAATGACCAGTTATAGTAAGTAAAACTTTGACAAATATTGCTTGTCGACAGAAAAAGGCCGTAAACTACATATAAAAATATTACGTTGGTAACGTAACTTGATCGAAATTGTTAATCGAAATTAATGACTCATCACTTCATAACTTTAATGACTTAACTGTAATGACTTACGCAATCAAGGCTTTTACGTTAAATGTAATTTAAAACATGCAAGTCAAAAACATTTCGATGCCGGTGAAATTATATACAAATGAGGCCTAAAAACAAATCCCCCACCTTCACTTTGAATTTGAATTAAAAAAAAAATCAGTCCTTGAAAAAAATAAGTCATATAAACATCTCGTCGATCTCATCTTAAGTTTGAGTGTCCGTACAGTATGACAAAATTTCATTGGAGAAATCCACTACAACAACTATAAATACAATAATTTATTATCTGATCTGTTATATTAAAAAAAAAGAACAATATAAATTTTCGCATTTCATTGAATTTCATGATAGCATGCCAGCCGAAATCGTCTTAGTCTGCTCTAAGAACTACATGAGTGTAATCTCAGTATTACTTATAAATTTTTAAGCAGGTACATACCTCCGCCAAACATAAACGTTAGGCTCATATTTTTATTTCACTGCTTATTCTTGCCACTGAGTAGCATAACTGTATTTCTATTTCAAAGACGTGTTTACTAATAAATAACAGGAACACGAGGCTTAACACTTGTTTAATTAAAAAAGCTAAGAAGAATTTCCGTAGGAATTTCATTCCCGCATGCCGACATGTCAGCTTAAATTGACGCTCAGTCCAACGCCTTTTCAAGAAGCTCTCGTGTGAAGTTCTCGACGGCCCGAGTACTAGGACTATGTACGCGAGTGAGGTCTTACTATTAGATGTGAATTTTTAATACAGTTTAGGAGCAAAAATATAACTGTATTTTATTTCTGTGGAAAAGCAACGTTGCTGTAGATAACTGATTGAAAGTTATGTTTGCCGATGTAAGCACAGGCGCATGAGGCTTTACACTTATACTTGATTAAAGAATTTCGAATTTCCCTCTGTATGCATTTCATGATTGTGAGCTGTGGCATGCCAACAGAAATTGATGCTCGATTATAACACGTTTACAAGAAGCATCCTTGTTTCCATATAGCGCTCAAGGGAACCACACGAGTGTGATTATAGTACTTTATGTCAATTTTTTATTTAACATTAGTCATTTAGGTTACTAAGTCATAAATTTCGATTACTACTACTGCACTTGGGCCTAAATGTTCATTTGATTTTTAACTATTCTTTTTTCAAACTTTCAATATTAATTATCCCGCCTATTAACAATTACTTTTTTTTTTTATCGACTACAACTTGGCCCTTGACTGCTATCACACCTGATGTTAAGTAATGATGCAATCTAAGATGGAAGCGGGCTAACTTGTTAGGAGTTGGACGAAATCCACACCCCTTTCGGTTTCTACACGACATCGTACCGGAACGCTAAATCGCTTGGCGGTACGTCTTTGTCGGTAGGGTGGTAACTAGCCACGGCGAAAGCCTACCACCAGCCAGACCAAGACAAATTAAGAAAAATCTCAATCTGCCCCGCCGGGGATCGATCCCAGAACCTCCGTCTTATAAATTCACCGCGCATACCACTGCGCCACGGAGATCGTCAAATGTAATGTTAACTTTATCGTTGCCGATAAAACTTTAGCATATGAAGCTTGATGGTACATGAGCCGAGGTACCTATCATTATCAGCCTACTAACGGCCCATTACTGGGTCAGGTCTCCCTCCTTATAGGGTAGGGGATGTGCTTGATTTAAAAAAAATTAATGAGCATTTTAAATTGCATGTCGGCTTGGTAGGTCTTGACGCTCGGTCACAAGAAGCGCTTAAGGAACTACGCAAGTGTGATCTCAGCATTACTTACATGTAAATTTGAAGAGCAATTAACATCATACGAGCTGCAACAGCAGCAAGAGGAATTAACAGCATACGTAACATGCCATATAGTATATTGCATAGTTTAGCCGGTCCCGCCTTATTAAAAAGATCTAATTAAAATTTCGAATTTGAATAGAATTACATGCATATGAAGATTTAAGAATTTCTTTAGAAATTTCGTTATAGCATACCAGCTTCAAATTGACTCTCAGCTTGACGCTTTTACAAGGAGCACTCACTAAGCAACGCTCGAAGAACTACGCCAGTATGATCTCAGCATTACATGTTAATTTGAAGAGCAACGACGCAAGTGTGGTCTCAGCATTACATGTGAATTTGAAGAGCAATTAACACCGTGCGAACGTAACATGGAGTATGTTTATGTTGTATTTGTTCGCTAATGAGATCTCGCTTTCGTTGCGACGTGATCGTCATTCGAAAGCGGATGTCGCATTTTATGATATACCTACCTACCTACTGTAGTATATTATATCTGTATTTGGTAAAAACACAGAGCAAAGAAAGACTAGGGCATTAATGCTTTAATTAAAGAACTTACTCGTATTTAGCGAACCAATCCTATTAGCATTAAAGTTCAACCAATATATATCTCGTATTCCACAAAAGCACTGTACAGAGTTGAAGCAAAAAAATATCTTCACTTACTAATTACAATAAAAGAAACCTTTTCTGTGACTGTCTATTTATATGTAAATAGCTGGCGCCTGCGTCTTTGTCTGCATAACTAGAGACAGGATATGGCGCTTAGTTCCACCACGCTGCTCCAGTGCTGGTTTAGCGGAAATGGAGCTTGGTCTCACCATGTTGAGTTCCAGGTTGGCGGGGTTAGGGTGATATAGTTTGACTCTTACTACTATCAGATGTTAATGTTAACGACGGATGCTCTCCGTGGTACTGTGATGTAACACCAATGCTTTCCAAAACAGCAGTAAAAATTATCACGGAATTTTTTTTAAAGAAAGAAAAGCTCTCGATTATAGACTGGTGGTTCGTGATAGGACATCACGATCAAAGTCAAAAGCAAACTTCTTTTATTCATTAAGATGAAACAGGTGTTTATTTTTGTCAGTTGATATTTTTTTTTCTTCTTCTACGTCGTTACACTCTTGACAGAGTGGTCGTGGTCGTCACATCAGGGGTGGTGGCAAGCTTCACAAGCCGTCGCCATTCCTCCCGTACTGCTGCGCTTCTTGTGCATTCGTGGACACTTCGATTTAGGGCAGTCTTCACTTGGTCGGTCCAGCGCATTGGTGACCTGCCGAGCGCTCTTGTACCTTCGACCCTTCCCTGAACCACAAGGCGTTTCATGGATGTGTCTCGTCGGCGAATTATATGCCCAAAGAAGGTGAGACTGCGACCTTGGACGATGGAAGACAGACGCTGTTTGATTCTGAGTTCCTGGAGGATTGAAACGTTGGTTCGGAATTGTGTCCAGGATATACCAAGCATTTTTCTCCAACACCATTTCTAAAGCGTCTATCTTCTTTTTCTCACTTTCTCTTACCGTCCATGTTTCAGCACCATAAAGGAATATGGGAAACACTAACGCCCTAACAAGTCGCATTTTTGTGGCCTTTGTGATGTTTCTGTTTCTCCATATCCTCTTGAGCAGATTCATGGCGGATCTTCTTATGGCCACACGTCGCTTGACCACATCCACGCATCCACCATGTTGGATGTAAGTGCCCCTAGGTAGATATATGACTGAACGATATCACAATTCGCAATCCTAGTAACTTCGGGCGAGTTGTCTTTAACTCGATCGACAATCATAATCCTTGTCTTGCTGCGATTGATCTTTATTTTTTTTTACATTATTATAATTCAAAACAGTATTTAAATAATAATGATTCAAAGCCACTGGGCTATACAGGAGGCAGTAAACAAAACGAATAAGTAGTAATAAAATTCTTAATTAAAAGAAATAATTAAAAACAAAATCACTCCCGACTTACAAGCACTGTGGCAGTATAATGTTAATTAACCTATGCAACTTTTTGCAGACTGTTCAACTGGTTTTTGCGGTACCTATATTTTTTTGAGTTCTCTTAATTACAGATTTACAAAAAATACACTGAATAAGGACGTGTTCCACGTTATTAAACTTAGGTATCAAGATTACGACTAGGTAGGTATAATATAATAACTGGACTTTGTATACCTACCTGTAATTGCTTCTTTGGTTCAGTAGTTAACCGGAGGCTGCGCATACAGAGCTGCGCAGTCTCAGTCCGGGTAGGGATTCGTCTCGGGGAAAAAAAAAAGTCCGGGTAGGGACTGGCTGAAGAAATGGATTCAAGCCCTAGGTCAATAAGCTAAGAAAAATTGGGCATAGCTATATTGAGTCAAAAACTTGGTGGTGTTAAACCCCCGTGCCTCGGAGCCGAAAGCACGTTAAATCTTCATCCCCGATTATTTTAAACACTATCATCCTAAGCCCGTATAGAAGCAGAGTGGTGGATCTAAGCTCCAAAGCGTACTTCCAATAGGGAGGGGGGTTTCAAAAAGACAGATGATAATGACGATTCAAATAATTAAATTTCTAGTTTTTAGAAACTAAAAAACATCAATTTAATCATACTCGACTCGACCAGCATTAGGTATATAGATGTTAAAGCGGATTTTGGTACAACATTGGCTCGAGCATTGAACATTTTAGTTTCAGGCATTTGAAAGGTTTAATCCAGCGATTCAGAGCAAAACCCGGCCTGAAGCGACCTAGAAAGCTAAACCTATATCCATTGGTATTATCAATATTGCCAACGTTACGTTTATTCGTACGTACCTTTGTTTACTTTGAATCGTCTAATATGTCATTCAAAAAGTCGGCAAGAAACTCAGCAGTTGCTCTTTTGACATAGGACTAGAACCTAGATCGTCACGATCCAAAGCCTGTCCCAACGAAGCGAGTAATTTTGCCGTTAGCCCGCGCGAACCAAGTCATGGACAACCATTTTAATAATAAATAATAATAATTGTTTTAACAAAACCTTTCAACATATAAAGATGTAGAAATACGACTTTCTAAGAGCCGCAGTGTACTGTCGAAGTGAGGTCATGTTCAATTTGGAAATATCAATGTATTCAGTTTTAATATTGTCTTTTTTTAATACATTAATTGCTTATTTGACCTTAGACCCGACTGGCTGCTAATAATTGAATTGTATTTTATTAGCTAGACCCGGAGATATGTTTGTCTGAGCTATGCTTAGGGTTGGCACTGAAATCTAGTATCTATAATTATTTTGATCCATTTTGAGTGGTTAATTCCAAAGCAGAGACATCTATTTACAATAATTCCCTGAAATAGATAAGCCTATAAACTCAAGGGCCAGACATTGGTAGTGAATGACTTACTAACTACGTACTTAAATAAGATAACATAAAATAATGAAACAGAGTACTGTTACATTTACTATACCATATTTTTTAATAAACATTATTTTGCAAGGACCTTCGCAATTTAAATTATAATCAAAACCGAACCTAATTAACGTATCTACTAATCTATTCAATAGGTATATATAGGAGGAATAGGTAGTTGCCTATTGAATAAATCGCAAATAGACATTTATAGTTCTTTTTTTTATAAGCAAGCTCTTGACTGCAATCACGCTTGATATAAAGAGAAAATGCACCCTACAGTGGAACACGCATGCCTAGAATATGCCTATCTATTAACTCTTAACTTGAAAATATCCACATTGTTAGTAGTAGCAGTGCGAATGAGGAACGAAGAACCAAACCACTTAGTTCGCGTCCATGGGATATCAACAACGATAGCGGTGTTAACCTCTGTGATGCCTAGTAGTCCTAAGATATATGGATAAGGAGGAACGAGATGAAAAAGTCCCTGAATACACTCAGGCGTCCAACAGTTCATTCATAGAAATGAAATACAGAATCTTCTTTTTGAAGTCGGTTAAAAATGAATAAGCAGGCATCGGACCAAAAATACCATTTACAACATAAGGTAGGTTCGTACGTGAACTAAAATAGCGTAAATACGGCCATACCATAAATTGAATGGTTATTGTAGGAGTCAACGACCCCGGCGTGTTCCAGATTACGCGCCATTTTGTAAATTGTAGCCGGCATACTTGTGCGGCACAGATTTAGCTTTGAACCTCAATCAGCACAGATTGTAAAGCTTAGCAAGTGTGGTTACAGGTTTCTTAACCTCTAGATTATAGAGCTGTAGGTTTCTTAACCTCTAGACTCGACAGAGGTTAAGAAACCTATAGCTCTTCTCAGTCTGGGCGTGTTTGCAACCCTTATAGCTTTAATCTCAAGTTTACGACTTTAAATTCTAGCGTTATTTTTAAATGATTTAGATTTTCATGATGTAACAATGATGTTTCATGATGTAACACAGTAGAGCAGTGCATGACAATTTTATAATAGTTTACAAGTATAGCTTATATATTTGGTCCTAAGGATCAGCCTTGGTATCCAGAGGAGAAATACTGCCAGTCTGTTGGGCATCTTGCCTTTGGGTGAAGTATTAGATCGCGTATTTTTAACCGACGAAAAAAAACGGAGGAGGTTCTCAATTCGACACGTATATTTCTTTTTTTTTTATGTATGACCACGCATAACTTTTTACAGTGTTGTCCGATTTTGATAATTCTTTTTTTATTAGAAAGGGCATACATCCAAGATGGTCCCATTGTCCTCATGTTAGGATCTGCTCATGATATCCTAGGGAAATTGAAGGAACTCTTCAAATTTTGGAGGCACGCTTACAGCGATTTCGGTTTTTTGACTCGGTATCGGTAGCTTTTTGGCTAGGAGTCGGTGCCAGCCAAGGTTTCTACTTTCAAGGACGTTACCTAGAACCCACAAACTGCTTTACTACGTAAAATAAATGTTCCTTAAACTTGGCTGGCACCGAATTCATAGATATGCTTAAGTAAATTAAAGCAACTAAATGACACAGTTATTTTTTACTTTTTAGTGCGTTTTGAGTCGGTTCTATTTTTTGTTAAAAATTTTTATTTCTTACTTTTTAGTGATTTATCGCCACGCACCGTACTCGTATTATACTGTCATAGTATATTATAGTAAATATCTTCTTTTCTTTTTATTTTATTCCTCCTCTATGTCATTCTTCTTGCAGATAAATAAATAAATTAATTATTTTTTCAGTATATGGTCCACCTCATGTCAAGTGAAAGGCCTATAACAGAGTAACACCTACGAAGTGCTGTGTCTATGAACCTGAAGCGTAGGTGTTAGTCCACACAACCGTTATGTTATGTGTCTGTAAACACAGACAACCTACCTACAACCCTCCAGACCGGAAAATGACAAAGCTGCTTTATGGCAAAAAAGCATGGCTGACTGTCTGTCATCTGTCACTAATAAAATAAAAAGAAATGTAAACTAAAACTAAAACCTACTAAAATTTCAAAAAATCAAGTTTATTAATGTAACATGTAAGGAATAAAATGACATAAGATGAGGATAGAAGAAGTATATATAAATGGCGGCCTTATATAAGGCAATCTATACTAATATTATAAAGAGGAAAACTTTGTTTGTTTGTAATTAATAGGCTCAAAAACTACTGGACCGTTTTTAAAAATTCTTTCACCATTCGAAAGCTACATTATCCACGAGTAACATAGGCTAAATTTTATTTTGGAAAAAATTAGGGTTCCGTAAAATATTTGGGTTTTTCGGACACAATGTGTAAAAATCAACCAGAAAAGTTTCTTATTTTGCGTACGCTGTCTAAACTATAAAAGATAGAACCATAAAATGTTCTAATTAATTGGAGATCTTATAAATATCTACAAAAAAGTCCGCGACACACTATACCTATATATGTCGAGTGAGGCACAACAACCATTTTTTTATTTAAAACTCTTGAATTTTTTTTCGGACTACATTTAAACGCATTTATTTTACTCATGCTATTAATCCTTATCAAAATAAATTATTTCATCACTAAGTACAGTTTATGTAGATAATATTTGGTATTTAAAAGATTAAAATTGGACTTTTGGTTTTGAAGTTATGGCGAAATTAAAATATTACTATTTCTGCGTTGCGAACTGAGCGTCACCAAGGCGGGGGCGCGCATGCGGCAGGGGAGTTTAGATCTATGTTATATATACGATGATGAATTAAGAATTCGATCTTTGTTCAAATATCTATTTAGTACACGGAAGAGTTTGTTCGTTTGTTTAAAAGGGCTAATCTCTATCTGCGTGTCGGATTGTAAAATTATTTTTGTTTATTCTGAAGGCTAGACACAAGAGTGAAATATACTATTTAATATCAATTTATACCCATCAGCTTGCCATAAATATATATTTTTAATGTTAATGTACTGAAATGTCATACAATGTTTAACAAAAATGTAGACCTTTAGTACACGGGACGGGACGGAGAATATTGCTTCACGGGAAACTATAAAAAAAATAAAATTGAGAGGGGAAGCGGGGAGTGAGCACACTATATGTGCCTTTACACATTTTGTATGAAAGTCTGTCTTTAAAATTAGAAGGGTACCTAAGAGGTTTTCCCGCGGACGAAGTCGCGGGCGACTGCTAGTGTTGGGGAGGGATTTAATAAAAACCCTCCGTCGATCTAGTGGACTGTATTTTTAGTTCAATTATCACAATTCACAAGAATTGTGACGATGTTCAGGGGTTCGGGGTTCTTGGTACTTGACGCTAAAGGTCTTGATGATCTTGAGTTCTTGAGGTTCGTAGCGCAAGTTCAGGGGTTCGGGGTTCTTGAGGGATCTTGCTGGTTCGGGTTCATAAAGGTTCTTGCTTGGTTCTTGTCACTTCGCACTACTTCAGGGTTCTTGATGCTTCGACTGTTGTAGCGGAAGTGATTTCCGGCAGCTCGGGTGCCGGTATTTATGCAATTCCCCCGCCCGGCACTGGGATCAAGTGTGCCGAGCGGGAGAGGGGCGGTCGCGGGGGCTGAGGGGCGTGCGGGGCGTCAGCGGGTGACCAATCACAGTTAGTCATCGCTGACGCCGCCTGGGGCATGTAGCTCCTGTCCGCAACATCGCTCCCCTCAGCGAAGCTACCGCGCAGCTTCCTTTTCCATGGGTAGGACAGCGAGCTCCTTGGTTTGATGATACAGCTGCGGGTCTTCATCAAGTTCTTGCAGTGCCGATGGATCGTGGCTCGTTGGCAGCGGGGTAAGCACGTCGGGAGGCAGTCGTCTGTCCGGCGACGCCAGGCTCGTTGAGTACGCAGTACAAAACGAATACGTTGTCGATCGTTTCGTGTTTGGATCGCCTTACTCCATTTCAAAAAGAGCCATTTGTGAGGCATATTTTTCTTATTCGCTTGCAGGTTCAGTTTGTTCTGCTGAGCAATATTGGTGCGCTTCATGTTGCCGATCTTCATTGCGTAGACATCAGTTACTGCTACGCCACGACGTTGGTTCTTGCGTTTGTCGCGTCTATTATGTGAAAACCATAGGTGCCCTATGGATCTTGTGAGTGGTTCCGTTCGTAGTGATTGAGGGAGCTGATCGGATCGCCCTCCCCTCATGTAACGTTGTATGCTGTCTGGTTCCATGACTTCGTTCTGGCTCCCGCTAAACATCTGTCTAGCGTCTTGATAAGTTTTCATGTTCCGAGGCTCGGTTTCCAAATGCGTGGGAGTTGGTTCGTTATCTTCATTTATCACATCGGGGATCTTTGACAAAACTCGCGAGATGCTCGACTTCTGACCCGACGAATCGAACTCTGCTTTATCGTGTCGGGGCTCATCGTGTTCGGTGGATCGAAGAGTAGTTGCAGCACACCACTCCCCTCGTGCAGGATCTTGCTCTTCATAATGAATAGCGGTGCTGCGTTGAAGTTGCCTCATTTTCATAGTCAAATGCATAGGCGTTGGTTCGTCTTCTTGTGTCACGTCGGGAATCTTCGACAAAACTTGAGATATGCACAAGTTTTGACCCGACGAGTGGATCCTTGTCTGTTCAAATCGGGGTTCACCTTGATCAGATGATCGAAGAGCGGCTCTGACAACGTACGACGGTTCAACTTCACGCGCAGAAGAGACTTGGGTGGATCGTTGCTCAACTGCAGGTTCTGCGTGACGTAAACGAGCCGCTTCGCGTAAACTAGTGTTCCGCGGCTCTGTAGAGCTTCGTGAGTTTCTTTGGGGATCTGAGAGCGCAATCTCTAATTCAATTTTCTTTTGCAGCAGCTCAGCTACCAACTGGATCCGCTGCTCCTTAATAGCGGCAAGGCAAACTGCCGCCTCGTATTCCACTTGTTTTCTGCGCGTCGCCGTGCTCGCCGTGGATCTTTGCGAGCGCGTTGATCGCGCCGGCGACAGCGGACGTGCCTGAAGCGCTTGATCCACATCCGAGCTTCGTCCTCCAGCTTCTTGCCGAGATGGTATGGCACTAGTAGAGCCAAGAGGTTCCACAATCCGAATCTGCCCAGGACGAGCAGGGTTCAGCGCGCGAGGGATCGGTTCTTGCAGCGCAGCTTCGTCCTGTTCACCTTCGATCTGCGAGTCTTGACTCCAAGTTCGCACCATCTTGACGTGTTGGGAGTCTTGAAGCGGATGTGTTCGGTTCTTGATCCAGAGATCCGTCTCGATGGACCAAAGATGTTGGGGAGGGATTTAATAAAAACCCTCCGTCGATCTAGTGGACTGTATTTTTAGTTCAATTATCACAATTCACAAGAATTGTGACGATGTTCAGGGGTTCGGGGTTCTTGGTACTTGACGCTAAAGGTCTTGATGATCTTGAGTTCTTGAGGTTCGTAGCGCAAGTTCAGGGGTTCGGGGTTCTTGAGGGATCTTGCTGGTTCGGGTTCATAAAGGTTCTTGCTTGGTTCTTGTCACTTCGCACTACTTCAGGGTTCTTGATGCTTCGACTGTTGTAGCGGAAGTGATTTCCGGCAGCTCGGGTGCCGGTATTTATGCAATTCCCCCGCCCGGCACTGGGATCAAGTGTGCCGAGCGGGAGAGGGGCGGTCGCGGGGGCTGAGGGGCGTGCGGGGCGTCAGCGGGTGACCAATCACAGTTAGTCATCGCTGACGCCGCCTGGGGCATGTAGCTCCTGTCCGCAACAGCTAGTATTCAATAAAATCAAACTTTACTTTTCGGATGTGCTTTATTAATAATTAATAATTTATTTATTTTGCTAGTTTCAGGGAAAATAACAAATTCCTACAGGAAAATCTCAACGTACCTACTTTTGGCAGTTAAAAATTTTAAAGTCAGCATAAAAGAAGCTCTGGTTTCGATGTCAAATGTACATTACTTTTTGCGGAAATAGAGAAAATATAGTATTAATTATTTACGAACAATATTTTGTCATTTTATATATTTAGTTAATTACATTTGTTACTACTTTTTAACCGACGAAAAAAAACGGAGGAGGTTCTCAATTCCACACGTATATTTTTTTTAATGTACGACCACACGTAGCTTTTTACAGAGTTGTACGTTTTTGACATTTTTTTTCTTATTAGAAAGGGCACACTTTCAAGATGGTCCCATTATCATCATGTTAGAATCTGATGATGATATCCTTGGAAAAATGAAAGAACTCTTCAAATTTTATAGACACACTTGCAGCGATTTCGGTTTTTGTGTAAGTATCGGTAGCTTTTTGGCTACAAGTGCCGTATAATATACTATGACAGTATAGTACGAGTACGTTACGTGGCGATAAATCACTAAAAAGTAAGAAATAAAAATTTTTAACAAAAAATAGAACCGACTCAAAACGCACTAAAAAGTAAAAAAAAAACTGTGTCATTTAGTTGCTTTAATTTACTTAAGCATATCTAGGAGTAGGTGCCAGCCAAGGTTTCTTCTTTAAGGACATTACTTAAAACACACAAACTGCTTTATTACGTTAAATAAATGTTCCTTAAACTTGCTGGCACCGACTTCATAGATATGCTTAAGTGATTTTCCCGGGTAAACTGTGACAAAGGGCTCTACTGCCTCTACTTTAGCACCATCTAGCGTTCCCCGATATTCAATTTGGTGACCAAACAATCTAATCGCACCTAACATTATTACTTGTATAATTAGAGCAATAGTCACGCAACGCAAGGGTCGTGGGTTCAACCCTGATCAATCACGTTCCCGTTCGCACCCTATTACCCAATACCCAGCGTGTTGTATGAAGTGATCCATCATTCGCGTTTTCGGCGCCCTTTTTGGGTCACTAATGGGGCGGAAACTCGAAACGGTTGTGTTATTAATTTGAAAAAATATTTTTTTTTGTATCTATAGGTACCTAATTAAGGTATTTCTTACTAGTAAAACTAGGGCTACGACCTTTTTTGTAATTTAAATAAGTTATTAATGCTTATGAAATGTAGGAAAAGTAGACTAGATAACATCTGAAAAAAAATCGTAATATTGATACTGAGAGTTAAAATACGTGCGATAGCATATTGGACATACCTACATGGTTTCGAATTTAAGAACCTTCCTAATTTTAATATTTTACTGCCCAAAAAATTTTAAAACCAACGCCACGCCATATATCTACCTATCTATATTAAAGCCAAACTCGATTGAGAATGCTTGTCAACAAACAAATTTAAAATGAAGGTAGAAATCACTAGTCATTTTACATCTATTTTTTTAAATAAATAGTTAATGACAAATTCATGACAATAAATTAGATTAGTAGGCTTAAAACTAACTAATATATTCAATATCTTTTAAATAAGATTTTTTACAATAACAAAACATAATTTTAAATTTATTAAGCATAAAATGTTTTGCATGTTCTACCTTCATTTTAAATTTGTTTGTTGACAAGCATTCTCAATCGAGTTTGGCTTTAGTATAGAGTAGTTTTGAATTATGCCAAAACGGAGATACTCATACACTTAGAAAGATATTTATCAATATCGGTCCAGCCTTATCAAATTTTTTTTTTATCGACTACAAGTTAGCCCTTGACTGCTATCACAGCTGATGATAAGCGATGATGCAATCTAAGATGGAAGCGGGCGAACATGTTTGGAGTAGATTTAAATCCACACCCTTTTCGGTTTCTACACGACATCGTACCGGAACGTTACATCGCTTGGCGGTATGTCTTTGTCGGTAGGGCGGTAACTAGCCACGGCGAAAGCCTCCCACCAGCCAGACCAAGACAAATTAAGAAAAATCTCAATAAAAAGGTCATGTTTAGTTTACAAGAAAAACAAATGTTTGCCAACGAGAAGAAAAGTACAATAACGTCCCAGTTGTAACAAAATAATCCTTACGCTACCCAAAAACGAGAAAAATTCGCCAGGTTCAGCGCATATGACGTTAGGGGCTGTGACGTCACTGATAAAAAGAGTTATGATCAAAAGAATGCCAATTTCTATAGCAATTGGCTGCACTAGGGCACCTAAACATGTTTGTCTTTCTACCATTATTACAATCCATACTTAGCTATAACATGGATAGTAGACGTTTCGTTTTAACCTAACTCAAAGTAAAACTTCACGTGAAACCTATTATTTATTTATTTACCTAGGTACCTACTGAATAATTGAAGAAGTATAATTTACATTCACAAAAAATAATAATTATCTTTTTATAATAATACCTATCTAACAGTAGTAATAGTTAATTATCATAAATCATAACTTATTTAAATTTCAATGAAGGATGCAAAAAAACAATATTGCAATAAAAACTAAGATGAACATCCATAAGAAACTGATTGTAACACATACATACATTATTGAAGCGTCGATATCTCAGAATCCAAAAATCGTTTTTCTATGTTGTCGAATCAATGTATGAATCAAGCAAAGAGTTAGTTTCGATTCCGGTAAAGTACGAGTAAGCTCCGTAATTGGTTAATAAATGATCTTTAAGCAAATAATTCAGACAATTTATATATCTTTAGCAAAAATTGAGCCTAGAAGTCCACAAAATCAACGTAGGTACCTGTCCTGAAGATTAAAATAATAACAAAACAAAATAAAAACTAGAAAATCGATTGTAAAAAATTGCGTACAGAAATTGACGTACCTCCAGCAAATGCTAAAACCCAAGAATCGATGTACATACCTAGTTTCAGCAAAAATTAAGACCTTACTTCAGTGTAACACTAGCAATGACTAAACCCGGAAATCGATGTCCCTGAGCAAAGATTAAAGTCAGAAATAGGTGAACAAAGACTAAGCTAAGAAATCGATACACCTTCAGAAAAGACTAAGCAATTAACGAACCTTCTACATAAAACCCAGAACTAGATGTTTCACAAATATCTAGAAATCGTAGTATCTTCAAAAACCAAACTTTAGTTTTAAAAGCGGTGTCATGTTTGATATTTGCAAATTTTTAATCACAGCCTTATTTCTATTTTTTAAAAATCATCATTATACCTATCTATAGCTTTAAAAACAACGAGAAACATTGAGGTAGGAACACGTACAAGATAAAGCCTTATATTTCTTGTCTTGTAATAAATAATTTCGAAATATATGTCTTCTTTGAATTACACTTAATAAATTACATACTGTATAGTGAGTATTTAGTTAGTATACTAATCAAATAAGTAGGTCAATTTTAACCAACTAAATCCATTTAACACAGAATCGTACGTAAAATATTATTAGAACAAACCTAATGAATGGATTTGACTCAAAACCTTTTAAATGTTGACCTAGACACGAATATAATCACGCTATAACTGACACAATAAACATTAAGTAAGTAAAACACGAAAATTATAACTGATTTAGGTACAAAAGCAACATAATAAAAAACCTTCGTACGCCGTTCGAGCACAGAGTAAAAAATGTTCTCACTTTACTGAAACGATCACTTTACAAAACACCGGAATCCAGATTTAATAAAAAATAAATGTCACTGATAGGGCACTGTTTAAAAATGGAACCGCTATAAAACAAAATGGTGGACGTGAGCGATAGTGCATACACGCGCGGTCGGCAGTCGACTGAACGAGAGGGCATTGGTAGAGGGAGGGCGCCCTCCCTGGTAGGGCTGCCACTGTTGTTAATAAAAATAAATACTAGAGACTTCTAAAATTCGTACAGCTAGTTTTTTCTCTGATTGTGTTATTGTCGCAGGCTCCACACAGGACCACAGCGGCGTCAACGAGGGGTGTTAATAGATTTTTGCTTATTTACCCTAAACGCTTTGCAATAAATAAAACAAGCTCGTATTTCCCAGAAGACATTAACAAAAATATAATATCAAATGAGTTTATAGTTTAGTTAAAGAAATTAGGGTATTGTTTGCGTTCTCCCACGCGCCCTCAACACAACGAGCGCTGCAACGAGCTAAGTAAGGCTACCGTTAATATTTACATAGTACAGTGATTTCCGTAGAAACATTTAAGTACCACAAAACCCCCTTCACATACAGTATAGCCACTGTTTACATCGTACATACATGTCTTGATCGAAAGACAAGTGATAGCCAGACCCCAGACGCCGTCCATTTATGACAGCCGAAACTATTTCCGATAATATTATTAAGCTTGGAACGTGGGCGATTCAAATCTCCAGATCTTCAACCGTCTAAGTAAAAGACGTATTTTTTAAATATTTGCTTCGACATAACATGAAAATTCAAGTCCACAGTTGCCAATCATTTAGCCTCGTGGCAACCCTTCGAAAAACAAAGAATTAAATATCAACTGTTAAATATCCAATTTTAAGAGGCTCTTCAGCAAAGGTGGCTCTAATCTAGCGATCCATCTACGTATTGCCAGAAACTTGGCTTGGCGTAACCCTCAGTACCTGCATTTACACCAACAATAGAGTACTTCACACAGATATTGTGCTTAGCCGCTGATGTGAAAGATGCGATTTTCTTAGAGCCTGTTATTAGGTGGCAACCCTAGCCACAGACTACATTATACGGTGTTATTCAGCTGATTATACATATAAAAACTTTTTGGTTCTTTTAGCTCTGTCTCACTGGCCATTTTAGACTGAATGGAATCGAGTTCTTTGTTAACTGCGATTTGGTCAAGTCATTAGGTACTTTGGTGCATCATCGATCTAGTGATTATCTAGTGGTTTCGCTTGAAGATAATGAAGTTTAGGGTTCAACAGGGATTTTCTGGGTTTGGATCCCAGCACGTCCCAACATAGATTTTTTATTTTTCTAAGCAGGTAGGTATATTACAATGCTGCGTAGGTCATAATCATTTAGATCTAACTGATACAGCGAAGAGCTTAACTTGTTAACAAAGAACTAAAAAAAAATAAGTTTCTGGATTTTGATTTCAAGGAAACCTCTTCTTGGCTTTTATCCTCGTAACGCGAAGACGTGCATAGAGTAAAGTTACAGGTCCGTCGATTGAAAACAAAATCATTTAAGATCAATTTACCCACAGCAAAGATTGTGGGTAAAAAAGACAAAAATATTTTTGATTTTTTCTCTTTTAAGAAAACCACCGAAGAAAGCCACGATTTTGTTTATGGTACCTATCCCTCCGCTCATTTCTAAATGTCATTATGTAGAATTTTGATAGAGGTCGCTTCTCAACGCTTAGCAATTTAAATTAATTATTATTTAGACAAGTTTTTAATGATTATTATTCTCGAATAGAACATGTCAGTTCTCACAATTGTAGTTGTACGGCCACTTTTACTTTCGTTAATATAACCTTGACTTGACAACCTTTCTGGCTCAGCACTACCTCGTTGGCCCAGTGGCTGTGCGGTAACAGATCATAAGTTAATGGGTTAGAGTCCTGGACTATGAAAAACTGGGGGTTACAGTAGCAACCCTGAGTTGGGGGTGGAACATCCGTGTCTCGGATATCTCATCATTGACATCTGATAATGTTTTTTTTATCCATTACAAGTTGGCCCTTGACTGTTATCACACCTGATATTAAGTGATGATGCTATCTAAAATGGAAGCGGGCTAACTTGTTACGAGTAGGGTGAAAATCCACACCCCTTTCGGTCTCTATACGACATCGTACCGGAACGCTTAATCGCTTGGCGGTGCGTCTATGTCGGTAGGGTGGTAACTAACCACGGCGAAAGCCTCCCCAAGCCAGCCAGACCAAGACAAATTAAGAAAAATCTCAATCCGCCAGGAATTGAACCCAGGACCTATAAATCCACCGCGCACACCACTGCGCCATGGAGGTTGTCAAAAAGTGTGTTGTTTTGCAGTCACTATCTACATTGGAGCTGCTTGGTTGGTAAAAATCCCACTAGACATTCTTAAGGGACAAAAATTTTTAACAAAATATAGAACCGACTCAAAACGCACAAAAAAGTAAAAAATAACTGTGTCATTTAGTTGCTTTAATTTACTTAAGCATATCTATGAAGTCGGTGCCAGCCAAGTTTAAGGAATATTTATTTAACGTAGTGAAGTAGTTTGTGGGTTCTAGGTAATGTCCTTAAAGTAGAAACCTTGGCTGGCACCGACTCCTAGATATGCTCAAATTAATTAAAGCAACTAAATGACACAGTTATTTTTTACTTTTTAGTGCGTTTTCAGTCGGTTCTATTTTGTGTTAAAAAATTTTATTTCTTACTTTTTAGTGATTTATCGCCACTTAACGTACTCGTACTATACTGTCATAGTATATTATACGGCACTTGTTGTCAAAAAGCTACCGATACTTACACAAAAACTGAAATCGCTGCAAGTGTGCCTATAAAATTAAAAGAGTTCCTTAAATTTTCCCAAGATATCATCATCAGATCCTAACATGATTACAATGGGACCATCTTGGATGTGTGCCCTTTCTTATAAAAAAAAGAACTATCAAAATCGGACAACTCTGTAAAAAGTTATGCATGGTCATAAATAAAAAAAAATACGTGTCGAATTGAGAACCTCCTCCGTTTTTTTTCGTTTTCGGTTAAAAAGAGCACTGATGCTCGGAACCCTATTTAATGAAATCTCTTCCCGGCAAATGTGCCTTACAAATAGTTAAACTGACAATTCAAAAGTGGGTAGGTACTTGTATTGTAGCCTGCTTAAAATAAATAAAATTTAAATTAGAAATTTAACTTAATTCAAAATTAACCAGCAATGTAGTGGCGGCACATACTCGTAAAAAATAAAGAATTTAGTATTTTATTCGAAATGAAATAGCGAAATAAAACAGAAGCGCAATAAAACAAAGAAAGTTAATTTGTACCGAAATCCCATCGCACGCTCTATTTAATTTTATAATAGTTAGTTCATTAGGCAGCGAAATTAATTAACGCATAATTAAATCGTACAGATTGTAGTCTGTAGCACGGTGGAAACATTTCAACGAGAAAACTTTATAATTTCAATGTTGGTACCTATGCCCGCAAACAAGCAGACTACGGTTCAGCGACCTTTTAACAGCTTGCATTGCGCCTACGTGTTTCATTTTTTTTTTAATTGACTTTTTACGGCCTTGGGTTCTAACATTTTTAATATTTGCGGCTATTGACGAAAATGAGGTTTTGAAGGACCGGAAATATGGCGCAATTGTGATTTAAGCCAATTCTTTTTAAAAATTAAGTGATTCATTTTATTTGAAGTAGAAATCTGCTGAAATTTCATCATTATCATTATTATCATCAGTATTAGCAAATTTGTTTTATACTAGCGGGTGTTTATATGTTTGATCTTATATGCTGGTTACTATGACAAAGTGTCAGACACCGACGTTTTACGTACTCTCTAAGACACAGTGTGTAACTCCACTAATTTTCTAATTCTTGGAAGGAAGAAAAGCTCAATATTTTTTGACCCCACTGGGCTCGAAGCCCGAACCCAAACCCGAAGCAACGATTGCTAACCACTGGACTATTGAGGCATTTATACATACATATCATATGTGATACGTAACTTAATTAAGGTCATAGTTAAAGCCACAGATTTATACCATACCATGTAAATCCTCCAATCACAGAATCACCGGTCGGTGTTATCGTTGTGTTATTGCACAGTTTGTTATTGTGTTATTGCACCGTTACAAAATGTCACGTTCGCTTCGTTACGGCGCTCATTCCGCCCGCAATCGTTATTGCTGGCAATCGCAACGAACAGTTTTTATTGTCAAATATTATCGTCTGACTAAACGGAAAGAGGAGAGAAATATTGTCATTGGTCTGCAATATATTCTACATGTGTAAACTTAGTTTTCTATTATAATATAATGTTCCAAAAGCTGGTAGACTTTTAAGGCCAGGTGGTAACTTTTCGTGTAATAATTGTGCACATTACCTTAATATAGAACTGATGATTTGGCTGAGGTGAAATGAGTTTAAATGAACCACTTACAGTTTTTAGAATTTATGTATCTGAGACAAATTGATATACCAGTATAATCTTTATTTAATTAAAAAAAAATATTCCAAAAACACAATTTTGGTGGATCAATCCACTCGAAAGGCGATCGTTTTGCAAATTAGTTTTACAATAATATTATGTGGTGGTAGCTAAAGACCCGACTAAATAATTTCGTTTATATTTTTACGCTGCAATATTTAATTTAAAGGTGTATAAATTTTAGATTATATTTATGAATCGTAATTTTTCCACACTTTGGAAATATGTCTATAAGGATTGATTTGCTCAGCTCGTCAGCCAGGTCTACTGACTTGAGTTAGAATATTATCACAGAGTTATAGGTCAAGTATTCAGCCTGCATCAAACGCTTACTCAAAAATGTTTACCAGCTCTCCAGCGCTATATTACGTATTATATTACACTGCATTTTACGTTCCTACATAAACGATGAACTCTTGTGGCTTGAAATGGATGATTTCTAACTAATAATGTATGCCAAATGAGAAATACACGATGCAAGTAATTAATTGTAATGCAAAAACCGGTACCGTTGTAACGATGTGGTGTAACAGTGTAGTGATTAGGTAAAGTTTACGGTTCAACGCGCATCGGGCGAACGCGCACGCATGTCTTGGGCTATTAACAACCAGTTAACTTAATAATAGCTTTCGAGTACTGTATAACATCTGTTAATATAGTTTTAAAAGACTAATTCTGTGTAATGACAAGAAATCACCTATGGATCCGAGACTTCATCGCTATCGATGGGTGGTCGATAGAGCGACTCGGATTATGAGTGAATACATAAATAACAACTGTACATTATTTTTCTGTTATACAATATTTCTTGTAGTAATCATACAGCTAGGCTATATATTTGGACTAAGGTGTGGAGTTTGTAAAGGGTTAGATTTGGCTTGAAGCTGGGTTACATAAGATCCGAAAACTTTTTAACAGTACTGATCGTATGTTCTCATCTTAGCTACGTTATTGGTGAGATCTCATAAAGAGAAAATGTTTTTCGTCCAATGGCCGCGAAATTGAAAATCACTTTCATTTCA
This sequence comes from Mycalesis mineus, assembly GCA_034621355.1. Taxonomy (NCBI): domain Eukaryota; kingdom Metazoa; phylum Arthropoda; class Insecta; order Lepidoptera; family Nymphalidae; genus Mycalesis; species Mycalesis mineus. The sequence goes on from CM067903.1 coordinate 2,270,087, forward strand.
ATGGGTAATTGAAAAGTGTAAACAAAATTTTCGATTTCATTTTTTTTCCATGCAAGATATATCTAGCGGCGTATGCTGGGCGTACAGGATAAACAAACCTCAGTCTGTCATCTACACAGGTAACACAGACGCCGCGAGCACGAGCCTATGAATAATTAATCATTCACAACGAACGACCGCCGGAACGTATTGATTATCCATTAGGAAGCCATTTAGACGATACAGCATGGCGGCATACAAACAAAGGCGTATATTTACTGCTATTGTTCATTGTAATCTATTTGTGACAGGTCTACAATGTTGACATAGCCCGTGGCAACGAGGCTTCAAAAGTGACTGCATTGCGTGCTCTTCGAGGTGATGCCGAAGCAAGAGTACCAAATACCACCGATCATTCATTATCCGCCTATAGATTAATATATAGTTATTCGCGTTAAGAATGCAGTGAGTCATCATTGTTCGATCTAATCCCGCTCCCTAACCAATCAAATTGCAGTACTCAACCTTCGCGTTTGAAGCTATACGTGACTATACCTTCAACTGGTCACTGTGAATTTCGCCTTGTTGTTGTTCGCCCAAGATTTGATTGATTAGGGGCTAGGCCGACGAACAATGATGCCTCACCTCCAGTATTATCAATTCATTTAACAAACTCACTACCGGTTCCATTCTAGTAGTATCTACTACAAGTCTCACTACCAGTGGCGGATTCACCAGCAGGCTGAGTAGGCTGGAGCCTAGGGCGGCAAATTTTAAGGGGCGGCAAATTTATTTCATAAATTTATTATTTCGGTTTACAAATTTAAAAAAAAAATATTATAACACACATAATACGAATTTCGAAAATTGGAGAGAAATTGAAATATTTAACAAAAATCGAAATATTCTCATATACAGTGCTAATTAATAAATATTTCAACATCTCTATTTGAATTCCTAAACGCTTTACTAATTATACATTAATGATTATGAACTTTTAGAATATCGCGATTCGATATTATAATCGAAATTTAGTAATTTTTACATATATTCTTCACTGATAACTGCTATAATTTTTTCTCCGTGTACCTAATAATTATGAGATCTGCTTACCCAATTCAATCGATATAATATCGATGGTCTAACTAAAATACTGACTAAAATTGACTAATTTTTATTAAATAAAAAACTAGTTCAATATTATATTAATCAAATAACTGATAGTTAAACGACTGTGACTTGACAATAAAAAGATTGTATAAATGTATTTTTTTTACGTAAGCTTAATTCATATTTTGTAAGTATTGTATAGTTTTAAGACATACCTTACCTTACTTTAAAAGTGGTATACGATTGAGATATTTTTTCCTTAAAATAATCTTTTTTGATAATTCTTTGCTGTAAAAATAATCAAGGATCTAACACGGTACCATAGTGCTCAATAATAATAACTATATGGGAAAAGTTGAAGTAACGAGGATGATGGGGCACAAATTACAAAGTTGGAATTTTATTGATAGAAAATTGATATGATTGTGGAATAAGATATCAAAATTTAGAGGCGGCAAAAATTTAATAGCCTACGGGCGGCAAATCTATAAATCCGCCACTGCTCACTACTGAACGCTCTTTAAAGAAGAACGGGGGCTCAGACCCACCACGCGGCTCCAATTCGTGTTAGATGAGATGACAATGTTGGTAACTAGTAAATATCATTATCCAAAGGCAGAGATTTTACCGAGTCGTTCGGTAAATACGTAACGTCAATATTAAGGCGGCGCCATCTAGTTATACCGTGAGAAAACACTACGATTTCGATATACATAAGTTGTAGTACCTCGGTAAAAACACACTCATCACCTAAATTTCAACGATTATGACTTGGACCGACAGGCTAACGAGCCTTCCGAGACACGCTAATTTGACAATATCGAATTATAATTAAGATTTTCTAAGGGGTCATAACCGACTCACTCGATTCTAGGTACGTATGCTTATTTCTTCTACAATCAGGTTTTTTATAAATCATCGACATGTTATTAAAAATAGAATGCACAATCAGCAACAATAAACGTCCTCACTAATGGTGTGCGCGTAGCGGCGGGGGCGCCCGACGCTGTATGCTGTCTCGCGCTCTGGTGTCGTCCTGCTGGCTGTTTCGGTGTACAAACAGCCTAACAAATATTATTATTACGTTTCGGTACAAAAAACCAAAAGGTTGGATTACAATTCCTTCAACTAATTAGCTTCCAAAGGAACTTCATTACCATCCGGGTGATTGCAGTCCCTTGTACACCTCTCAGAAAAAAAACTTTTTTCTTAATTTATCCTGGCTGGCTGGTGGGCAAGGTCAATGAATTTCCAAAGATTGCACGTGAATTTTAGTAAACAGCCTAACGACAAGACATACTGCCAAGCGATTTAGCGTTTCGGTACGATGTGGTGTAGAAACCGAAAGGGGTGTGGATTGCGCCTGTAGTCACCCCGGCAACCATCCTTCCGATCGGAAACAGCAAATCTGCTTGATGCGGACGAGCCCCACAAAAGCTACTCTTAATTATAAGTTAAAGACATGTCAAATAACATTATTAAGGAAAACTTACTCAAATGTAAAATATACCTCAGGAACTTAACAAAAGTCAACAACCCGCACATTGCATTGCACTAACATTGGAAAACAAACCAATATCTGACTAATACTAGTGCGTTGCTCTCCTCGAAAGCCTTAAAGACAACCCTGGCCTCCCTACAAACGAAAAACAACTCTATTCGCATCTGAACTATAGCTGAAATTCTCTAGCACTGATGCTAACCAGTCTGTTTTGAAAACAAAGAAAAAACCATCTTATCGCACATACATAAAGTTCAAAATCGAAGGAGCAAAGTATTTGGACAGTGGCTTGTTTATAGGATACCGGGAAAACCGCGTAGCTGACTCATATCTGAACTGAATACCTGAAAGTAGCTACGTCACTCTTTTGTTCATAACATTTCACTAGTTTTTCATGGAAATTGAGAAGTAGAACGTAATATTCGGTTCGTGGGAATTGTTTGAAAATTCTATTACATTCTCGATTATCTATCGATCTATTATTTTCCGTAGCGATTTAATAACTTTACTACATTTACAAAACAGAGTCTCTCAAATAAAACAAAACGCAGCGTCTGACTGTCTAACGCCCGAATACTCAAACGCAAATCAAACGTCTCGAGTCGACATTTATTTATTTATTTATTTTTTAAGGAAAACCAACTGCTGATACATTATTTCTAGTCCATTAAATATATATATCGAGCTTTAGTTAATGCTCAGCTTACAACAGGTCTTCACAACATGCATAATAAGTTTTAAATTAAGATGTCATAATTACAATGTCAATAAATATATTAGTCTAACTACACAGAACTTATGTCTAAAAAAAAAGTGTCAATTGTCAAACAAAAATAATAAAGTCATAAAATTTGTTATGGAATAAATCGATATCCTTACGCTTAGCCACAAGATTATTATAAATGTCAGACATTCTTGGTAAAGGAGAACACCTTCCTAGTTTCGTTCTATATGGCCTATGATACAGCAATTTGCAAGGATACCGAGGATTATTCATGCGTGGTGTTCTAAGTCCGAAACTCTGAATCAGTTCAGGACAATCCACATCATTGTTAAATAATTAGGTATAGCTAATTATTATTAGGTATACAAATAATTAGGTATAGACATAGGTATAGCTTACGAATATAATAGAAGTCTGTTAAATAAAATCAATCGAGGCGTACTTAAAATTGATTTATGTTTGAACTTTGAGTATTCGGACCTCAGACTTAATGTGATAAGCTATAAGACTGAACGAATTTTTATGTGATTTAGCAATACACTAGTATTAAATACAATTTCTCAAGTGTTTATGTACAATTGGGCGATAATTGTTGGATGTACCGGAAGAACTCATACCGAGAGCTTTTATCCGTTAAACGCTGCTTTATCCGTTTGAGATATAACGAAATAATGTTTGGTAGGATTAATAGATATGAGTTGACTAAACAATTTGCATGTAACCGGTATAAACGAACTGGCATAGCTTGAAATCCTCACAATACGTGCCCAAGTGGTTATTCGTACTGAAACAATCACAAGTTAAGGACCTAGTGCTTCAGAGTCCAGTGGCGTCTTTAGCGTCCAAGATGGCGGAGTTACAGTTTAGATATCAGCCAGAGACTTAAAAGTCATCTCTTAGCTTGGAAATTTATAGTACTTTTCATTTACAACTCAATCTGCACTCAATGGTCGAGTAATCGTGGGTTGAAGTCCTGGCTCGGCTCTTGAAAATTTGGGATTTCCTTCATTTTTCTAGATAAAATTTCTTAGCCTGAACGCTAAGCCGACCATTGTCATTATCATGTAATAGTTCGGTTATCTCAACATAATATCAGCTAGTCAATTTGACATCTTTGGCGTATAGACAGAATAATTACTAACTAGCTATTGTTATCAATTCTTAAGTCACGTGATTTCGTGTTCACTCATTTGATAATGCTCTCGCCATTTTCGATAAAAAGGGCTCTACGGAATACGCAAGTGCAGTTGTCATTGGCAACTTATACTAAATTTAGAGAATAGACTTGCTTGTCATCACAGAAATAAATCGATTACTTTTCAGATCTGTTTATAAAAAATTTGCAACAAAAATACAACCGACTCCAAACGCACTAAAAAGTAATAAAAAATTAAGAAAAAATAGAACTGACACAAAACGCACTGAAAAGTAAAAATTTCTGAGGAAAAAACGGAACCAACTCAAAACGCACTAAATAGTAAAAAATAACTGTGTCATTTAGTTGCTTTAATTTACTTAAGCATATCTATGAAGTCGGTGCCAGCCGAAAAAGTTATGCGTTGTCATACATAAAAAAAATATATGTGTCGAATTGAGAACCTCCTCCGTTTTTTTTCGTCGGTTATAAAAGCCTGTCAAAAATTATGTTTATCTCTTTTTTCTTTTCTGGCCCCTCTTAGAAAATAACTTCCTTTAATTTTACTGGTGTTTTAAATACTAATAAAATTCGTCAGGTCTACGTGCGCGGAATACGGACCGTGCTTAACGAGACTCTATTAGAATTTGAATAGTTATTAGTTGGTCAACTTTGAATACCAACTGTCACTTCTCAAAAGTTAAAACCATATATTTAATGCGATTGGTGAACTCGATTAGAGCCTGTTTTATTCCTTTAGAGACGGGGGATATAAACGAACGTCCAGCTGTGAAAATTAAATTGCTAGATTTTTTTATATAAGAAATATTAATATATTAAAATAAAGGAATTAAAGTCATATAATAATTATTAAAGAATGTATTTTCAGAACAATAATGTATGTTCTTCAAGGTGGATTATTTTGCCCTTCAGATTTTACATACAAACATACCATCACGGCTCATTCCCATAGGTGTAGGCAGAGACCAAGTCCTACCATTTGCCACGATCCTTGCATATCTATTTCATCATCATCAGATCAGGGCTGACGGCTCAACGTGTTCTCCAGACATGGGGTATATCCCACCCATTTTCTCAAATCGGGGCTCCTTCTAAAGAATTTTTCGATAGAAAAGACGCTAAATATTTTATAGTCGGATCCAGGACTCGAATCCGGGATCAGGTGATCACGACGTAACTAATCAACGAACCATCGAGGTACTTCTTAAATCCCCATTTAATATTAAACATACTCTAATAGCAAATATTAATGAATTCTAGTTTTCGAAATATTTCACTCAAAGCACTCCGAAATATGTAGAATTTATATTTCCATTTAATTAAATAAGATTTTCTATTTCGTTTCAATATGCATCGTTTTAAATATGTATAACATTTTCAATGCATATTATTTTAATGATCTGATTGAATATAAACTCCGTAGCTTCAAACGAATACCAATACCGTTTTGTCGAGTGCACTCGAGTTCGAATGGTATTCGTCGAGTGCTCTCGAATACCTTTCCGGATTTTATTATTTGTTTCGGAAAAGGCTAATGATTTTCTTGGTGAATAATAAAAAAGAAATTATCTTGTCGATAAACATATTTGAGTTAAATAAGAGTAATATAAGAATTTATTGTTAAATTGTGTTTCACTTCGACCACGAAGTCCTAGTTTAAAATCATTGGTTGGGTCGCAGAATAATACTGAGTTTTTCATTCTTCTATTCAATACATTCCAAGCCTGCAGTCGGAAAATTACCCGTCCCTCGGAGACCAGCAGTCGGTGCCAACGTCAATTGAAAAACATTATCACGCTACCGCCCACCAACCTACATCGGAGCAGCGTGGTGAGTCTAGACTCCATGTTCCCTCTCCTACAATGAGGAAGGTCTGACCTTGTAGTGGGCGTTGGCTCCCAAAGAGCCAAAGTTCAAACAGTCACAGTGGCAATTAACGATGCACACACGTGAAGATAGACATTAGGACAAGGTTCCGATTTGCTTAAATGGTGACCCCATACTGGGAAGTGCTGTATTGGTCGGCCCCCCACGAAGATCGACGACATCAAGGGGATCACAGAAAGCTGTCGGATGCATCTGACTAAATAATGTGGTGTTTATTAGTCCTTGAATGAGACCTATGTTATTTTGCCATGGGTGTCCATAGGGCGATTATACCGCAACTTTGAACTTATCACTATTATAACACTACTTCTCATCTTCGTGTAATAACATCTGGATGTACCTATGAAAACAAATTGTCTCAGATTGCAGCCCAGTAAAGCACTTTAGAATTCATAGGTTCTCAATGTGGGCGATAACGCCACCTAGTGGACGAAAGAGACTTTCCGGAAAACAGTATGAGATAGAAATTAAAATAGAGCGCGTTAAGATGACATCAAAATTCACATATTTGCCAGTCAAATAAATTTGCATTTAAATTATGAGTGTGTACTTAAATTAATTTGGGTGGCTCGAATTAGAAAAAAAATATCAAACAGGGCGATGGGATAAGGCTCTAGATCCTTTTTTATCTCTGGGAACTGCATTTACGCATCCCTCCAAGAGGCATAGCAGGAAAAGGCAGAGAAGCACACACCACTTGGTGTATCTAAGCTTTACATTCCCCTCTCCTGCAAGAATTAACGACTGGCCTTGCAGTTCTATGTCAATAGGTTGGTGTTGATGAAGCTTATTATTAGGATTTCTTTGGATACAGCTAAATACAACAATGTCTAGAGAAACCCCTTGCTACAGTATGCAGCGGGTACGCGCTACGCGGCATCAGCGGCGGGGCGCGACGGGGCGGGCGCGGCGCCGAGATGTCTGCAGATAGCGCTCGCGTGACTCGCTCAGTCGTTTTGGTGGAACGAGCCGCTGGCCTCGTGTTGTGATACACCATCGATCGGTTAGTGGGTTACCGACGGCACACATTACATTGCATGGATTACACTTTAAAATATTACAATAGGTAAATCGTTTGCCGCCGTGGCGCAGTGTTATGCGCAGTTGATTTATTAGACCGAGTTTCTGGATTCGATTCCCGGCGGGACTGATTAAGTTCTTCTAAATTGGTCCAGGTTTGGCTGGAAAGAGTCTCTTAGTTACCGAAAGAAGTAAATGCCAAGCGATTTAGATTCCGGTATGATACCATGTATAACCGAAAGGGGTGTGGATTTCATCCTATCCCTGACAGGTTATCTCGCTTCTATCTAAAATTGCGTCATCACTTACGAGTACCATTAGGTGTGACTGCTGTCAAAGACAAACTAGTGATGAGTAAGAAAGGCATCGACGTCAAACAATAAAACGAAACATTAAATGTAATGGACACAGCGTAAAAACTGAATTTTGGGATTTTAGTTCCAAGTGGAGACCAACGTCCCAATGTTTCAAAGAGCTCTGAAATCCGGAAATCCGAATCAATGAGAAAGATGGATTGAATGGAGCCTCTGAAAGCAAGCGGCTGAAGATCATGTAGTACCAATATCTTTATAACAGCATATGTCCAGTAGTAGATGTCCATCTTCTGATGACAATGATAGGTAATGGTGTTATATTAGGTACTTAACTAGTGTTGAGCCTCCCTCAAATAAAAACTAGTGTGTTAAACTTAAGTTATAGATTTTATTTTATGGAATAAATTATAAAATCTTTGTACGGAATACTATCACATTTTTAACCGACGAACAAAAACGGAGGAGGTTCTCAATTCGACACGTATATATTTTTTTTTTATGTATGACCACGCATAACTTTTTACAGAGTTGTCCGATTTTAATAATTCTTTTTTTATTAGAAAGGGCATACTGATGATGATATCCTGGGGAAATCAAAGGAAATCTCTTCAAATTTTGGAGGCGCGTTTACAGCGATTTCGATCTTTGTCTCGGTATCGATAGCTTTTTGGCTACTAGTGCCGTATAATATATATGACAGTATAGTACGAGTATGTTGCGTGGTAGGAGTCGGTGCCAGCAAGGTTTCTACTTTAAGAACATTACCTAACCCGCAAACTGCTTTACTACGTTAAATAAATGTTCCTTAAACTTGCTGGCACCGACTTTATAGAATAAGTAAATTAAAGTAAATTAAAGCAACTAAATGACACAGTCATTTTTTACTTTTTAGTGCGTTTTGAGTCGGTTCTATTTTTTGTTAAAAAATTTTAACTAACTATTAGATATTGATATTATTTATAAAATTATTATTATATTTGTCATGGTAAATCCCAATAAGTTCTTACTCGGCTACCGAAACTGTAAGGAGTGTATCCAAAGTTTGTGCTGAGATTTAGTTGTTAAACTTTAGAGTGCTCCCAGCTTCGGTTACTTGTCTTTTACATTATCTCAAAGAAATACAAACGTGCCTCGTCGCGCAAGCGAGGCACGCGCGTAAGTACTGAAACATTTTTATTGGACCATCGGAAAATGGTCTCAACTTATTAAATTTTTAAAATTTACTCCGTAAAATAAGTTAATTTTTTTTTATCGACTACGAATTAGACCTTGACTGCTATCACACCTGACGTGAAGTGATGATGCAATCAAAATGGAAGCGGGCTAACTTGTTAGGAGTAGGATTAAATCCACACCCCTTTAGGTTTTTACACGACATCGTTCCGAAACGCTAAATCACTTGGCGGCACGTCTTTGTCGGAAGGGCGGTAACAAGCCACTACGAAAACGTGCCACCAGCCAGACCAAGACAAATTGAGTAAAATCTCAATCTGCCCCGCCGGGAATCGAACCCAAAATCTCCGTCTTATAAATCCACCGCGCATATCACTGCACCACGAATGCCGTCAAAATCTTATCTTAATCTATATCAGAAACGATCATCTGCAAGTCTCTTCCTATTGCTCACGTGCCAGCTGTATTAAGAACCCCAAACCGCACGCAGCGATGGTAAGAGACCTGACCTGATCTGGTATGGGATGCGACCATCGATGCTACTTCATCTATAGCTTTAACGGCCGTTCCCTTCTCCTAGAAGAGAGAATATGGAGCGTAGGCCCACCACGCCGCTTCAATGCGGGTTATAATGTTTAGTTCATTAACGATTACTCTTAGATGTTTATGATAGTGACCGGGTTCGACGGCTCAACGTGCTTTCAGAATTACGGGGGTGTAATAACAACTGTTCCCAATTCCAGGTGGTGCATTTTTACTAAAAAATATTCAGAAGAACGAAAGCTTGAGATTTCATTGCCTGACCTCTTGCAAGCCCGCTATGAACTTCCGCAAAGTGACGCCAGACGCGATAAAGACTTTTTTGCCGATAGAGCTTAAAATACCTATATGTTAAGGTTACAATCTCATTAAATATATCGCTATCACAATACAAAATTTGAAATTGGCCGACTGTAGAGCGACCCTGATGTAACATCGTGATGTCTCCGAAGTGGGGAATTCGAGGTAATTTCACGTCGCCAAAGTCAAAGCTAGGTCACCCACAGTCGACGGCCCTGACGTATTTCACCTATTCTTATCGCGGGAATGACTAAGAGTTATGTTTCATAGTGCCTTCTATAAACCTTAAGATTCAGAGACCCTGCAATATATTGGTAACGTCACCACATAAGTACAATTTAGCAACAGGTAGGCAAGTTAAACAGATTAAGTTTGTAGAATATGGATTTTTTAAATTTTTTAGTGCCACATTAAGTTGGTACAAGTATAGTAGATGTGAGTTGGTACCTAGTTCATATGCAGACAAATGCTACGTCAAAACTGGCCATCTAAAGCTGTCGTCGTATTATGTGGAGCACATGGCGCTCGTCACTAACCTATGAAGGTGTCGTCGTCACTGTCATTCAGCACCTGCATGACGAGCGCGGCTAGCAGAGCGGGGCGCAGCGGTAACGGGTACGTCAGGCCGCGCGGAGCTCAGCGGCGCGGCGGACCACACGGCACCACAAAGCATGCCCTAGCGCGCGACCATAAGGGCGTAGCGCGGCGGCATGCTATGTAAAACACACATCACTTTACAGCTGGGCACTGACCTATAAAGCTGTCCTCGTCGCCGGCATTCAGCGCGTGCATGCCGCAACAGAGCACGCCCTCGCGCGCGGCCAGGAGGGCTGGTCACGGCGTCGTAATATGTGGAGCACATGGCGCTCGTCACTGACCTATGAAGGTGTCGTCGTCACTGTCATTCAGCACGTGCATGACGAGCGCGGCTAGCAGAGCGGGGCGCAGCAGTAACGGGTACGTCAGGCCGCGCGGAGCTCAGCGGCGCGGCGGCCCACACGACACCACAAAGCATGCCCTAGCGCGCGACCAGAAGGGGGTAGCGCGGCGGCATGCTATCTAAAACACACATCACTATTCAGCTGGGCACTGACCTATAAAGCTGTCCTCGTCGCTGGCATGCAGCGCGTGCATGACGAGCGCGGCCAGCAGGGCAGGGCGCGGCGGCAGCGGGGGCGCCAGGCCGCGCAGGCTCACCGGCGCGGCTGACCACACGGCGCCGCAGAGCATGCCCTAGCGCGCCGAGCACCGCATCGCCGCCTCCGGCCGCATGCGCACTGTATTCATAAAGTACCACCTTAATAACCAAGAGAAATTAAATGGTTAAGCTTCACGCCAGTAAGTGAAGCTTGACTGTTTCACGTATGGCTTATAGAAAAAAAATTGGATCATTGACACCATGATTCAAAAATAAAAGCATATTTCAATTATCAGGCAGCTCGTACCAACTAGACCTAGAGTCTGTGATAACTAGACCTTAAGAAAACCCAGTCAATGTTTCTACCATAGGTACAATAAGTAAAGTAGGTACTTAAACAATGAAATGAAACGATGGTTTATTGAAATTATAATATTGACATAAGACTATGTACAAAATAGTATAATTAATTTTTGATCTTTTAAAACACTGACTAAAGCATTTTCAGTTAGGTATACAAAGTAAATGTTTAATTAAAATATTTGTAAAGCAAAATTGCAAAGCGACAACGTTATTTGTCTCTCACAAAGCAACGGGGGCGTTGCTCTACATTCGCACAAAAGACGCGACTCCGAAAGGACCCAATTTGTAAATGGTGAATAACCATTACACTTTTGTGCTTGTTTACGCGATGTTGGATACGAATCGGCGCTTGTGAATAATGAAGAACCGGTTTTGGATTAACACGAAAATCGGCGCATGTCAATAATAAAGTATCGGCTTTGGATTAATACAAAAATCGATGTCAGTGAATAATGCGGAATTGTCTTTGAATCGACATGAAAAAATAGAGCTTGATACTGAGAAAATACGAAAGATTGGAGAGTAATACGGTTCTCTGTACCAAAGATCGACTTCCTATACTGCCTTCTGTATTCTACCTCAGTTTTCTTGTAGTTAGCCTATTTGGCTTTAAATCACCAGGTCTGAGTTCGAATTCTAAGTCGGATAATACAGATAATGTAATAAAATAAACATTTCCTCTTTTTCGAAGAAATTTTCAGGCAAGCCCACCATTCCGCATTTGAGTAGCCAGGTAGGTGTAAGCTTTATATCCCTCTCCTACAAGAAGGGAGGCCTGGCCTGGTTCTATCAAATGTATCGTTGATCTAATGATTAGTAATACATCACAAGGTGCTGGAACATGCTCTGAAATATTAATCTTTTCTTTTTGCACGGGATCTACGTGGATGAAACCGCGTGCACAGCTAGTTTCAAATAAATAAATGTATTTCATTGACATGCAAATGTTTCGCAGTTAAAAGCCTTGAACTTCTAACACGGTATGCTTTTAATCGACAGCAATGACATTGTTACAAGGGAGGTGTAATTATTGAGGAATTTTGATATTCGATACACGTGTATCAACAGGGTTGTTACTTTCTACTTACATGGCAAATAGAAAATCTATTTCAATAGCCTACTATGGTGCATAGGCTCTCTCCAGGAGAGGGTTTGACTGGCAGAAAACATTATTATATCTGCCTATTTTAATGGGATTTTACAATAAAGGTATCCTTATAGAACAGAGAATATGAAGTTTAGGCCCACCAAACTGCTCAAAAACGGATTGGTGGCTTAGAGTGTCAGTGACAATGTCTACAAAAATAAAATCACCGGGTCCGATGGCTTTATTTGCTCTTCGAAGCATAGGGGTGTAACATCACCAACTACCCAACTCTGGCTTAAGATTTTCTATTAAGTAATTCTTGAAAAGAAAAGCTTAATATGTATTTCCTAAACACAGGAATCGAACTCAGGACATCGTGATCCAAATCTCGATAGGCCAATGGGCTGACGAGGGAGTTAAAAACTATTGCTATAAAAGTTAAGTTGTCTGCCACATAACACCCAGCAGCAAAGCATCTATCATGTCATCAAAATTCATTATTAAGAAAAAAAACATATCAATAAATGTTTCAAATTAATAAAATGCTATAACGTTAAAAACATTCATAGTAAAAGAAAAAAATATAAAATCTATTCTATAATAAAGTTTAAGGTCACAGATTTATCACGTGACCATGACATTACATTTTCTCCTCACCTGTGGTAAAGATGCCATTAGTATGGATATGAAACGTCATTAATGCACAGCGTTCAACAATAGTCAGCACTCAAATGAACAGAATTGGAGTAGGTATAGGCTGATGTCACGGAAAAGAGCACCGAGATGGGATATCTATTTATGGTATACTCGAGAACGGTCGCACTGATCTAACCAGTGGTGGATTAACCGTAGGACAAAACTAACGTACTCTGATCCTGAGAGGCCTAACACCTCCATATTGAATTGTTCAATTCCTAAGTAAGCCTTAAAATATCTACTCTGACCCATCATTCCCAATGAGCTCTATGGCCAAGTATTTAGGGCTCTGCGATCGGCCTCCCAGCTCTTACCAGATTACCATGCGAAATGCGATATTTCATGTTTGTTTCATTAAAATAATTGTATTCTTCATAAACTGAGGACTCTCTTTTAGCTTTGCCGCCCTTGTTGACCCCAGATGCTTACTTTGCCACTGGATCTCACTCAGCTCATAAAATCCAGACGTCCTGAGAGAGTTGTTTCGTACCCCTTACTTCTTTCAAAACTCAATTGTGGCAAATGTCTAGTCTTTCCCAAATTTTTCGGTAGCGATGTTGAGCTTTACATGCTCATAACTACTCCAGCAATTCATATCGGAACGTAGCGATGCTGCTTACAGCAGATATAACTTATTCAGAAGTAAGCCTTCTTGATAAGCTCTTTCTAAAAAGCTCTGGTACTACCGTCTACAATAATAATTCGGGATCGAACATTCGAAGTCACGAAAGAAAGTAAAAAAAAATCAAAATTACAAAAGCCGATATTTTTGAATCAGATCTTCATCGCTTATGACTAGGAAGTATCTCGATTACTTCAGCTAACCAACAAAAAACGCATCGCTATCAATCCACTTTTAGAAGCTACAATACCTCGTACAGACAAGTCCACTTTATAAAACACCTATTTCCTAAGTCGGGGGTCAAAAAAGAAACATACTACTAGAATATGTAACACGCAGTAAGTCTGTCAGCGTTCTTTTTATGTGTAAGAACGTATACCAGTCGCGTTAATGGGCGACCCAGTTCCGAACTGTGCTTTTAGCGTCTTCAATATTATAAACTACGAGTAGTAGGCGCCTGCGACTTCTGTTAACCTACTTCTTACGAACGAGGAGGCTCTTAGTTCGATGAATGAACACAGAAAAAGAACCGGGAAAATTCTTTATAGAAGTTTTTTACTTTAAAAAATAACGGAGTAGTTAAATCCTGAATTATGAATTTATTTTGCTTTTATTTTGGGGACAAACGACGTATCTAGACAATCAAATCACCCCTTTCATAAGAAGTAGCCTCAGACATAACTCTTCACTTATTACGAATATACATACATACATAGCATCACGCCTCGTTCCCATAGGGGTAGGCAGAGACTACATCCTTCCATTTGCCACGGTCCTTGCATACTACCTTAGCTTCTTCCACACTCATTAATCCTTTCATACAAGATCGTCGGTTTAGGGTACTTTTGACCTGGCCATTTTTTAAAATGTCCTGAATTTGGTCCAGAAACATTCGCCTAGGTCTTCCCCTTCCAACACTTCCATTCACTCTCGCCTCATAAATCTCTTTTGTTAATCTTCTTTCATCCATTCTCTCTGCATGCCCAAACCATCTAAGCATCCCTTTCTCTATTTTAGTCACTACATCTTCTTTTACACCACACTGTTCTCTTATTATACTATTGTTAACTCTGTCACTCAGTTTTATTCCGCTCATACTCCTCAGCGCTCTCATCTCTACTGCATTTATTTTACTTTTATGCTTCTTCTGCCATACCCAACTTTCACTACCATACATGAGTGTGGGCACTAGCACACCTCTATGCACAGCCAGTCTTGCCTTCTGAGACACTTTCTGGCTATTCATAAATGCATGTAGAGCACCATTCACCATGTTTCCAGCATTTACTCTTCTTTCAATATCACTCTCACACGTTCCATCTTTCGTGAATTTACTACCCAGGTATACAAACTCTTTTACTTCTTCCACTTTCTCTCCATTTATCAAAATATTACAATCTGTCACATGTTCATCTCTTTCAAAAATCATTACTTTCGTTTTGCTGACATTCACTTTCATTCCTTTCCTTTTCAAAGCTACATTCATAATAGTTACCATTTCTTGTAACTCATTAGCAGACGATGCAAGTAATACTTGATCATCTGCGTAGAGAAGACATTTAATGAGTAACTCGTTCATTCTTAGACCACATACACTTTCTTTCAAATCGATCAAGCAACTGTCCATGAACAAGTTGAACAGCCATGGTGACGCTACACATCCCTGTCGTACGCCCCTCTCCACTGGGAACCACTCAGTGTATGCCCCATTTATTCTGACACAAGCACTAGAATTGTCATAAAGAGATTTCAGTGCTCGGACCAGACTGCTGCTCACCCCATACGTGGACAATGTTGACCATAGCTCATTCCTCACAACACGGTCATAGGCCTTTTCCAAGTCAATAAAAGCACAGTACACTTTTTGGTGTTTAGCCAAAAATTTTTCAGCTATACATCGCAAGGAAAAGACCTGATCCGTACATCCCATTCCTTTCCTAAATCCTGCTTGCACATCCCACATTTTTCCATTAGTTTCATTTATCAACCTTTCAACCAGCACCTTTGCATACAGTTTGCCGACAACACTGAGAAGGCTGATCCCTCGGTAATTCTTGCAATCTTGCTGTGACCCTTTTCCCTTATATAGTGGAACAATTACGGCCTTAGTCCAGTCGCCTGGAACTTGGCCCTTTACCCAACACAAGTTGAAAAGGCAGTACAACTGACCTACAACAATACCGCTTCCAGCCTTCAGCATTTCAACTGATACTCTATCATACCCAGCAGCCTTACCTGATTTCATACATTTCAACGCTTTTATAATCTCTTCCAAACTAATCTCAAGGTTATTAATCTCACTTTCATTAATTTCTACAGAGGACATGTCTGTCCCTGCTTCATCTCTTACAAATAAACTTTCAAAATGTTGCTTCCATCTTTTCAACATCCATTCTTCACCTTTTGTTATACTACCATCTAAATTTCTGACTTTACTCAGATAAGATGTAGTGGACCTTCCTCGAGCATGCCGTATAGATTTCCAGAAAAACTTAATGTTAGACTGAAAATCATCGGTAAGTCTCCTATCATACATATCTTTACATTCTTCCCTCTTCTTTCTAACAGCTTCCTTAACGCTCACTTTCACTCTTTTGTATTTCATTCTAGCTTTCAAAACATCATCATTTGTTGCTCTTTTCATTCTTTGGTTAGCTTTTGTAGCCAACCAGTCTAACCAAGCTTTCTTTTTCTCGCATACAACTGCCTGTATACTTTTGTCCATCCACAGATTCTTTTCTTTTTTACTTTTTCTCCTTTTAGACATCCCGCATGCATCAATGGCAGCACCTACCACTCCATCTTTAAAATTACTCCAAAAACTTTCAACCTCTTGCATTTCAACAGCATTCATATCACGCTTATTCAAATTTTTCACGTATTCCTCTCTTACATCATCCTCTTGCAATCTCTCAACTTTTATCCGTTCTAGAATGCTCGTCTTTTCTTTTGCTCGATGTCGCCATCGATTAAAAAGACCACTAACTCGGCAAATAACCAGATAGTGGTCAGTATCGATTTCGACACCGCGATGTACTCGAGCATCCAGAATGTTTTTCTTCAATCTTTCATCCACTACCACAAAATCAATCATACTTCTTGCACTCCCTTCTTCCCTTGTATACATATGAATCTTTTTGTGGTCAAACATAGTATTTGCCACAAAAAGATTATATTCCAGACATAATTGAAGCAAACTTTCCCCATTTCCATTCACTCTTTTGTCACCAAACATACCAAGTACTCTCTCATACCCTTCACGCTTCACACCAACCCATCCATTAAAATCTCCTAACATAATTATTCTCTCATTCTGTCCACATTTATTCAAAGTATCACTCAGGCTTTCCCAAAACTCATTTATTTCTTTTCCCAAAGTTTTGGTCTTTCTTGGACCCGGATCCGTCGGAGCATATCCACCTACAACAAAAATCCGGGTCAATCCTACTTTTAGCCTGATCCAAATGAGTCTTGGGCTCACATACTCAACTTCTTTCACACACTCAGTCATTCTTTCAGAAAGGATGATACCTACTCCCTGACAGCCTCTTCTGTCCCTGGAAACGCCAGACCAGTAGGCTGTATAGGAGTTGTGGTTAGTGGTATCACATCCTTTCCTTTTCGTTTCATTCACACAAAGCACATCTATACGTCTATCATCCATCATCTGGCATACTTCATCTAACTTTTCGGCCATTCCTCCTCGAACGTTCAATGTGGCAAAACGGCTCTCCGTAGCCCGCTTTTCGCCCCCATGAGGAACGAGACGTGATGGATCGCGAATCTCACCGCCGCCATTCATGACTTTATTTTTGAACATTGCGTTCCCCCGAGTACTAAACTACAAACTACAAAATACTAAACTACAAACTATAAAGTACAACATCATCTCGTCCGTGTTGCTCATAAAGGGAGGATCCTGCGGTGGAAGGTTTTCTGATAGTTGGCTGGTGCACCAGGCGGGAGCTGAGGGCTTCACCCTGGTCGCGCCAGGCACTGTAGCCGATGGGGCGATCGGGCTGCACGTCGGTGGGGATGTCCGGCGCCATTGTATGGTTCGTTTCTGACCCATATATATTGATCTGCGCCATTCTTCACTTACTACTTATTCTTTTTTAAATTTTAAACTTGTGAAATTTTTTGTGTAGAAACAAGAAAAAAAAAAAAAAAAAAAAAATTAACTTTAAATGTATACACTGAATTAACTGTCTATTACATAGTTTTCTAATTATAGGCACATAAAGCACTGTCTAATTGTTGCACAGTTATAAACACCACTAATTGTTTATAATTATGAAGGAAAAGAATCGATTCAAAAAAAGACGTTAATTTTTATCACCAGCTTTTAGGGATTAGAGTTTGCAGTATCGCAGTAAAAACGATAACATAGCACGTTTATACACTGACTATCATTTTTAAACCATTTTTAGGCAATTACGGAGACTATAGAAATTTATAATTAAATATTTAACACGGAGCAATGATACGACTTGTTTACTTGACGGGTGGCGCCGCCACCCGAATTACGAATATGGATCTGATTTTTTTAACGCCTGCTTCCAATCAATAGAGTTTAGTTTAAAAGTCGCAAGAGTTCTACTAATACTATTCTTTTTTTTTTAAACCAAGCAGCGTCGTTGTTTTCTGTTCTATTAGGTACGATTGCCGACATAAGAACAAAAACATGAGGCACTTCCCGGACGAGCTCAGTAACAAAAGGCTCTACTACCTACTTGAAGTAGCTTAATAATAATCTTTAATGTTGCTAGTACCTTTTGACCGCACCGTAGCTCTCGCTGACGAATGGGCCCCAACTCGACCGCAGGTAGGGTACTTTATAGTTCCCTCCGAAACCGTGCCGGTAACGCAACTACTTTACTAATTAATGAAATAGATTAAACTTAACAGGTATTTAGGACTGCTGTTTACCGAATTATTTACCTAATTGTACTGTGTGTAATAAAGCTTAAAGTGTTATGTCTTGTGAGTTCCCTTTTTTATCTCAGTGAAATGCATTTACGCATGGCTCCGGGAGTCATCGCGAGGAGTGAGAGACCTTCCGGAGGGTATGTGGGACTGACTGGTCGACAAGCCACCAGAATAACACTAAAACCCATCGCAACCCTCGGCGTATTAAATGAAGCGTCAATGGATCATTGTTAGACATTCTACATTATGCCATATGAATGCCTGTAATTCAATTGAAGTCATACCATTCAGATAGTTACAACGGTTACAGAAATAAGCTTAGCGGTAACACTTTATTACAAAAAGTCTTTACTACTATTGTACTGCATCGATTTGGAACAAGATCTTTATTATCTACTAGCAGTTGCCCGCGACTTTGTCCGCGTTAAAACCTCTTAGGTACCCTTCTTATAAAGACAGACTTTAATATAAAAATGCTCATTCCCCTCTCCTCTCAATTTAATTTCTTTATAGTTTCCTGTCAAGCAATATCCTCCGTCCCGTCCCGTGTACTAAAGATCTACATTTTTGTTAAGCATTATGCGATATTATAGAACATTAAAATTAACATTAACATTATATATATTTATGGCAAGCTGATTAGAGCTGCATGTTAAACTGATATTAATTAGTATATTACACTCTTGTGTCTAGCCTTCAGAATAAACATAATAGATTAGCCCGTTTAAACAAAGGAACAAACTCTTCGGTGTACTATATAGATATTTGAAGTTTTAACAAAGATCGAATTCTAAATGCATCACCGTATTAACGTTTCGGTCATGAAAGCATATCAGTACCAAAATGCTGACCTCTATTCATTACGTATAATATAATACGAAGGAGGTGAACAAAATTTAGACGCCATAGAAAATTTCGCGCTTTTTAGAAATTTTGTAATACCTCCGAAAATATACTGTAATAACTAATTAACATACTGTAAAAGACAAATCTTATGTATGTTATGTATGTATAATATCCTTAAGATTGTTAAATAATTTGTTTTGATAAGGATTTAATTTTAGTTGTATAAATAATCACGTAAACGTAAGCATATGAATTAAATGATTTTTTAAAACACAAAAAGTTATATATCTGTTAAAATATCAAAGATAGATATATACTGTCGCGGACTTTTTTGTAGAACGTTTTAAGATACATAAAGTCCCCATACATTGCTTTCAATTATTCTCAATAGTTAAGGCAGCGTACGCGCATAAAGCCGATTCAACAGATTTGTGCGATCCGACTTGCGCGACAAAAACTGTGATAAATCGGTTAATATATACAATACAAATATAAAATATAGCCTATGACACTCACCGATAACGTAGCATTCTACTGATGAAAGATTTTTTTAAATCGGATCAGTAGTTCCGAAGATTAGCCCCGACAGATCTTTATTTACAAACTTACAAACTTTACCTCGTTATAATATTAGTATAGAAAATTGAAATTGAAAATATCAAAGAGCGTCAAAAAACATGTAAAAGTCATGTGCCTAATCTCTCTCCGGCCGTGTTTTGTGCCATAAATGAAGTAAGCATGACAAGTCGAAAGTCTCAAGATAATATTTAGCGTAGGCGCAATTCGGTTAAGAGGTTGTTATGGTGATAGGAACACTGATCCACTGAAGATCCTATAATGCGTAAGCCTACACGTCATTATTATAGACTGGATTTTAAATCCAGTGGCTATAGTTACCTACCCATCTCGTGTATATTAACAAGTCATCTTCAGGTCAGGTCAGCCCCTACAGGGCCAGGACACCCTCCATGTAGAAGTGTTCCTCCCTCCCTGCTCATGGCAACCGTATGAGTGGCAAGAAAAAGTAAACATCCGCAGTAAATGTCAGGAGGGTTGCGTAAATATAAGGAATAAAAACACATGAAAAGAGTCATAATCACAATAATTATGCGCATGTAAGGCTCGCTACAGGCTGCAAGTGGGTCACAGCGCAGTAATTGCGGCAGCATCATTATTTCGTTCCTTTGACGCAAAACGTATGCGTTTATAGGTCAGCTGAACTGAGCTTCAAAGATTAAGGGGATTGAAAGAGCTGAATCGAGTAAATAGAACATTCTGAAAAATTGGTCTTCACTTTATAGAGGTCTTTAATTGTATTAATAGTTCATTCTTCACCAACCGGCCAAAGAACTCAAGAATAAACTTCAGCTTTCAGTCAGTATTGGCTCATAAATGATTATGATTCTGAGCAGAGTTGTTAATTGTGAACCTCATATGAAAGTTCAGAGTCATTCAGAGCCCTCGTGATGAGTGGGCACAAAAGCTACGACTAGCGGAAACAGCGGTCCGCCCCGGGCCCTTGGTCCTGGCGAACCCCTATACGCTTCCAAACTAACGAGTTCAAATCCTAAGAAAGCTTATGCCCCTCTTCCTCGCTGGGTATTGTAAACAATTGTACCGTACAATTCTTGCCAGATCACTTACGGTTTTCGGAAAATAGTCTTTTTTCAAACTTATAGGAGTCCATAATTATATCAATTTCATCTAGGAGTCCCATGCAGCAGCATTGCTCCGGAACGGGTTTAGTCCGCCACTGTAAGAGAGTTTAGTTTACGAAAGCTAAAAATTTGGATAGATACCTTCAATTAAACATAACTACTTCCATTAAACTAATAGTAATAGTACTACCCTAAGGGTTGCTGGTTGAAAATAAATAACGAAGTTATTAAACAAGTAAATAGGAAGCTATAACAAAACTTGCAACCACGCCGAACTCCATTCAAGCTGTCAAAGTATCTCTCAATAAATTTTAATACAAACTAAATTATAACGAATGGATGGCATTATGCAAATAGCGCCCGCCGTGTTCAAGCCACTTTTAATTTATGACCGATTTCCTTTACTCTATCTACTCTACTTTTCTTTTTATGAGAAACTCTTAAAGGTTAATAAGAAGGAAGGTAAATTAATACCGATAATAATGGTTTGTTATCGTTTGTATAAAGGCTGTTTCAACTTTATGTCAATAATTTATGGAAATAGCTGTCCCGTTAAACTTCGTAGATACCACTTAAAATTAACTTTAGTTTATTAAAAGTGATCCGAAGTGACAATTTTCTTATAAAAATATGTCGAATAAACAGTTGACTTTATTTTGCTGTTCTCCCCGAAAACTACCGAATGCAAAGTGATAAAGCCAGCAAAATACAAATGTAATATAATACAAGAGGACGCCCGCGGTTTCGTCCAAATTCAGGCGATGGAAAAATTTGACATCAAAAATTAAAAATCTTTCTTTATCTCCATTACAACACACATTTCTTCGGCGGGCGTCTGCTAATATTTAACAATAATCATAGCCACACATAACTATTCAAGAATCCCAAATTTTTTATAATATATATGTCGGAGGATTTAATGTGAAGCCTTAGAATTGACTGTGAGTAGGTTGTTGTAATATTGTGTTAGATGTCATTGTTTATGGAAATGTTACTGTCTATGGAAGTAATTATTTATGGTATGTCACGAATTTGTTTATGGAAGTAATCGAAATAGAACTAATTGCTTACTTAAAACTTACTTAAAACTTTAACACAAAGTTAAATTCAATCACTTGATTTATAACTTTTAAATGTTGCGTAATATCTCATCAAATGATCTGATGTGAGATGGAAGTATCTTCTTTGATTGTTTTGACTGTGTCACCTCCAATAGGATTGGTTTTAAGACTCCAACCAATTAAAGAGCAGGGCGCCAAAGTTCTAGTAGTATTTACACCATCTTGAGGGGAACAAAGGAGTTGGGTAGTCAGTTTATGTCGAGAGTGCGGTGAGGATATTTGGTCGAGTGTGACCAGTGTAAAAGTGTTCTTAAAAAGTAAATTAAATTAGCGAGTAAAGTAAGATGGATGTAAATAAACTACTGCTCTAAATCTTAATAATACTCCAAGAATTACAGAAATCTACTTCATGTATCGAAAACATTGTCAACTTGCAATAAATTTATTCGTGAAGACAAAGACGAAGACCTGGATCGCCCACAAAAGTAAGAACTACTAGAGATGATGTCAAGGAGAACAGTGATTCTCCGATATATATTTATAACGACAAGCAGTTAGTAAGTCTATCTACATAACAAATACATAAAATTGGCTTTGTAGTTTTGTTTTGCAAGTAAGCAATAAGAAAAGTCAAACATTGTCTCAAACCGCCCACGCTATACGTATTGGGATGCTGTGAACCTACGTCATAACATTCTGTCCTAAAATTGTCCTTACGAAGACAAAAGGTCGATAGTATTATGTATAAGTAGACTGTTACAATAGCCGTATGTAGTGCGTTTGTCTATTAAGGCTTATCTTTATACATATAGCTTTTCTGAAGGTATAGAATGAGAGCTTGTGATGGGCAGATTTTAGTCATTTAATAAAACCTAAAAGTTTGACAACACATGCTTCTACTATAGGCAAGTATGGAAAGCGAACTGTGATGGCTTTAGCAGATAGCAAGTTAAAACGGTGTTGATCCTCTAACATCCTTGTTTACAGATTGGTTATTTTATATGTTCTTTCTTTAAGAAATCATGTTTCCAAACGTCAGACACTTTCGTGTTAATTCTTAGCTATTAACCATTAAAGTTTAATCTTTAATGTGTCTTTAGTGTTAAGCTTAGTGTCCGATGCTTGAGGACTAAATATCTAATTATTCCCTCGAAGAAAATGTGAAAAGCTAAGAAAGCACCTTTCTTCATCACAATAGTGTTACCAGTAATGATTACACTGTGGTACGAATTCCGCACCTAACATTGTGAATTTTAAAGAAGTTACAGGGGAAGAGGGCGGAAGTTTTCATTCCAGGCGAGTCTCAAATTATCGCGCACGGGCTATAAATAGATCATAGAAAATTAATTTAAAAAAAAACGATTGTTTCAAGCAGATTGTTTAAATTTCATTAGAATAAGTTTCATGTTTCTCTGTAAGTGAAAATGTAAATATTTTTTTAAAGAGAAATAAATATTCTTTAACCTCAAAAACATGCTAAGGTTTGACTTTTTCTACCAGTTGCATTCCAAGACCATTAGAAAACAAACTCCATAATAGGTGCATAACAGTAGAAACAAACAATCGTTTAGGATTTATAAAATGCCGAAGAACTAGTTTCTTAAGCTCTTAGACTAAAAAAGTATAAAACATATTACCTACTTCTAGGTATAGTATAGGTAAGCCATTGTTGAGCTTTCAGGTATATGGTATCGCTCCGGTGACGTAACTAATGGAGCTTATATCCTACAACATATTCTAGTCCGGTCAAAATAAACACTACAAAAGATAAAGCTTTGCACATTATTTGAAATCGCTAAAAAACCTACATGAACGCTTATTAAAATCGTCAGAATAGTTACTATTATTTAAGACTTTTTTTTTATCAACTACAAGTTGGCCCTTTACTGCTATCACACCTGATGTTAAGTGATGATGCAATTTAAGATGGAAGCGGACTAACTTGTTAGGATTAGGATGAAAATCCACACCCCTTTCGGTTTCTACACGACATCGTACCGGAACGCTAAATCGCTTGGCGGTACGTCTTTGTCGGTAGGGTGGTAGCCCCGTGGCTAGTTACCACCCTACCGACAAAGACCGCAAAAGCCTCCCACCAGCCAGACCAAGACAAATTAAGAAAAATCGCGACTATTCAAAAAACCAATTTTTGATAAATCAATAAATAAACCGTTTTCAGGCCTGTGTAAATAAAAAAAAATTGTTTACAAATTTTCTCTCAAACTCAAATTTTTTTGTCCAAATATTCTCTGTTTCTAAGTAAAAATATGTTGGTACCTATGTAGGCACATCATTGCAAAGAAACATGGGCAAAAGTAGTTACCAAAGTTGAGGTGTTTGACAAGAATTATGTAAGCATTTGCGCTGATCAATACAAGCCATTTTTTGATCATTTAATTAATATCATCCTAAAAAAAACAATAAACAAAAGCTACCCGGATTATGAAAGGGTTAAACCAATTTTAAGCGGAGTGATCCTGGTAATTGGGCAGAATTACCCTTAGCCGGGCTAATTGTAAATGCCACTCACAAAAATTGGTTTACCCGAATAAATTGGTGGACAAATATCAAGATACACGTGACCGAAGGGCTAGCTCGTTTTTTTAAACAAAAGATTATTACCCTGGCTATCCAACACGGAAATGCAACCAGTATTCTTGCTATCTTTCCACATGGCATGATTTGTATAAGTAGTTATTAGGATAAGTTAGTTTAAGTTCCTTATTATATTCTTTCTCATTAAAAGATACACGTACATATATTACTAAATAGACTTACTAAATAGGTAGGTACCTCTTTAAATAGTATTAAAGGCTTGGCGTCACCTGAGGATGCGCGACAAACTACAGAACACATAACAGTACAAATAACTTTACAGTCAAACTAATATTACTACTATTGAATTGAATATGCACAGGCTGAACTATCCAGAAGTTCATTATGAACAATGATTATTTTTTTTTTATTTTGCAATTATGATAACCCAGCCACGGCGAAAGACCCTCTACAATATTCAATTGTAATGTATCAATTTAAAAGGTTTTAGACTCAATTGCCTGACTGCCATCACACCTGACGGTAACGAAGATACAGCCTACGGGTGGGAAGCGCTTGTCTAGAAGATACCTATTCACTCTCGACTTTAAGATACATTGTAGGTGGTAGCGAAAACGGAAGCTGGAAGGCCATTCCATATCTTAGTAGTGCCGAGTGCGTATACAGAACGAGGAACCAAACCGTGTAGATATCTGCGATGCCTGGCAGTTTTATGATAGAACGGAGATTGACAAAAACCTCTCTCATCTGAGTTACAATGTGTTGCTTTGTCGCAACTCGTCTGAGGACGCTGCCTTTAATACTTCCTTCACATGTTCGGCCCATCATGTATAAGAGTTTTGGTCAGTGAGAACAATACGATGGCAGTAACTGAACTACACGATGGTGGCGGCCGCTGGTCGTTGTAACAAGATGAACGTAGAAGTACTCGCCTCTGCGTCAATATATCTATTTAGTGCTTATCACATTCTAATAAACACTGATCAGTTGGCCACGTGTAGAGGCGTATCGCCAGCGCTGGCTTACTGTCCTTGATGTGTGTCGAAAAACCGTCAGAAACGCCATCCAAAGACCATCGCACTGACTATGAACCATCATTACGCCCTTAACAAAGAGGGCCATCATAGTGGGCCATTGCGATTGCCCATCATGTAGAGAAGCTATAACCGTATAAGTGCAATAGCTTCATGTGCGTGTTAAATCGAAAATATCACAGTTGAAAGTTTATGACTGGTTTGGTAGAAGTAGCAGTTTTGGTAGTAGTTTAGCTTTGACTGGTAGAAATTCTAACAAAATAGAGTTTCTACATTTTTTATTTTATACTTAATGTGTGACATTTAGTATGAAATTTAAAATGTCGTAAGTATTTTCCGCGTATTTTGTATTTTCGGTGTGAAGCTACTGACTATCAAGTGCTTCCGAGTTGCACGCCGCGTTAAAGGAGCAAGCAAGCAAGCTCTATCAATGACTAAGGACCCCGTATGGGTTCAAAACTCACTTCACTATCGACAATAGTGAAGTGAGTTTCGGCTGTTTATATTTTAATAATTTAGTATAGTATAGTATAAAGTTGAAGTCGAAAAAATATATACGAAAATAGTCCATTATGACACGATCAAGCCCAGGATATCTCGGTTTTGAGTCTCGGTTCTGAACCTCTTAGCCATCGAGCTATTCAACCTTCCGTTCGACCTCAAACAACATTTACAGAAGGACGTTTACCCGATTGCCAGTGGCTTGTAGTGTCGAAAATTTGATAAAAATGTCATAGTGAAATTTGACCACAATTCAACTTTACAGTTGAAGGGCTACCTGCGGTATTAGCGTTTCTAATGTATATAAATAGATACCTGCCTGTAGGTGCTCGTGTTTAGGTTGATAGTACCTATACCAAAGAATGTATCTACGTGTTTATTTCTGTTATTCTTATTATTGTTTTAATAATAACTTTAACTCTAGAGTTGGTAGTTTGGACACACCAAACTCTACAGATAAACTATAAAAATATAAAGACTTAATTGGAACCAACTTACTTACTGCTTCAGTGTTGCCAGTTCTAGTATGGAAAAGGATGTTAATAAAATAACCCCATCATAATCGGAATGTTCGCTTGGAAGCTACTATGGAACATAGATATACTGATAAACGCCCAAGCTTATTAGATTGGGTGTTAAGAAATCGCTAAAGCTGACACGTAAATGCCAAAGAAAACAATCTTAGCGTCGGAAAAACGACGTAATCGCCACATGTATCGCTAACGTTAAGTAAAAATCAATGATTTGTTTCGCACGTACGCACTCTACTTTTGATAGAGGCTTTACATTTATAAACTAAGTAATATAAACAATACTAATAACTTAAGACTTAAGCTTAACTCGTATTCTTACCTTTCGTCTTAGAAATAAGTAGCTCGATCTTCAAGAACAAAATATTACGTAAGAACAAAAGTTCAAAGTCTTTTTTTGGCCACAAAAGAACAGTCAATTCACCACAATGATTAATAATGTTTCATTTAAAAGTCTCCGTTTTATAAGAAGGCACGGTACAATAAATGTAATTTTCAAACGCGAGAGAAACACAAATGAAAATAAAATGGAGTCCCTCTGGCACTCTTGTTGCGTTACGGGGTAACTCCGACGGCGAGGGGTGTGCGCATGCGTGGAATACTACCCTTGGCGTTATCGTTCGGAAACACCCTTGTGTATTTTCTTAACCCCATTTACTTACTACAAAAAATATTAGAAGACACTTGACACAAAATACGTTTTATAAGAATTTTCTTGCAGTATTCAATATAGATAGGTAAAACACATTCATCTATTCTATTAATATCCGAGTTGGTACTTTAGATGAAGTAGGGATCTTTACAACAGAATCACCTTAAGGAAAGTATTGCGACTATGGTTATTTATGCTGAGCTTAAATACATAGAGTATTCATTATATTAAAGAAAAGACGAAACACAAAACGCAAGAACACATAACGCAAATTTCATAACTCTTTTGTTTCTGTTTGCGTGTCTACCAAAAGTGTAAGAATTTGAATGGCTTTAAAAATTGTTCTAGTCAAAGCACTCTACTTAATTTATACCTTAACCCCAATTACCTACTTTCTATGAAGAAAATCGTGTCGTGTGTCAACAACTCAGCTTGACAAAGCATAATATAAAATTTAACCCCTATATAATTAATCTATCTACAAACTCCTCAGTTGATTTTCTATTCTTTAACCCCAATAACTAAGTGCAAACAAGGTATTATGAGGTGCTGACACTAATAGCTTGACGCCGGCCATGTCAAACTATTTTTTAGCACAAACCCTAATTCGTAACCCTTTTACAATTATGAATTATTGTACTAAAAGTTTGTTGGTAACATTGCAGAATTGTTTTAAGGGGACAAGAACTATTTTTAATTTCTTCAATAATCATTTATAGGTATAATAATATGTCCACCTTTACATAACAATGAAACGTTAATGTAACGTACGTTACGTTACGTTAACCTTAAGCTACGGTTAGGTATTTGCCGAAAATACAAGAAAAAGCACACCGAAAATAAAAGTTCACAAGCCAAGCCTTTTAGTAGTCACGGATTAATATGAACACACTTCGTTCATACATTTCATCTGTGGCTTCTCCAATCTTTTAATTACTACCTAACCTTCCTTCTAATCACCGCTGACAAAAATTAAAAAGTTGTAAGCAATTTACTAAAACATGTATAGGAGATCTTGTTTTCTGACTAGAGATCGCTTTAGCGGTAAGTCAGCCTTCGCCAAAAATAGATTATCTGTGCTTCGTTTTTATTTGTTTAACGTCTGCAAATAGATACGACAGAAACAGCATTCACTGTATTTTTCCTCCTCCTTTTTTAATATCATAGGGATTATGTTTATTCGCTCTTCGTAAAGAACTGAAATGACTATTGACTCACAGGATTTACAACTTTGGATCCTAACGAAATGCCCACTGTACTCGCGCGTAAATTCACGAGTTTAAAAAATAAAACCGACTCAAAACGTACTAAACGCTGGCACCGACTCCTAGATATGCTGAAGTAAATTAAAGCGTCTAAATGACACAGTTATTTTTTACTTTTTAGTGCGTTTTACATCGGTTCTATTTATGTTAAAAAAATTTATTTCTTACTTGTCAGTGATTTATCGCCACCTAACGTACTCGTACTATATGCTCTCATATTATATTAAACGGCACTTGTAGCCAAAAAGCTACCAATACTTACACAAAAACCGAAATCGCTGCAAGTGTGCCTATAAAATTTGAAGAGTTCCTTCAGTTTTCCCAGGATATCATCATCAGATCCTTACATGATGACTATGGGACCATCACGGAAGTGTACCCTTTCTAATAAGAAAAGAGTTATCAAAATCGGACATTTCTGTAAAAAGTAATGCGTGATCATACAAAAAAAATACGTGTCGAACTGAGAACCTCCTCCGTTTTTTTTCGTCAGTTAAAAATGTATTCCTTCACACTCGCAAAGTTTAGCTGTTTGAGGAACTGTGCACACGACGTTTGTTAAATGCGTTGGTGACGCGCGTTTCTTATTAATGATCGCGCTCATTGTGCGTGCGCGCTCACTGTGCGTTATCATCGCGTATTTTCAGATACATAAATACGGATTGACGATTAACTTGAGTTTCCTTAGTGCCTTATCCCGCGTCATGAGCTCGTTTAAAGAAAGTCGTGTGTATAGGCCCTAATTCGCGATGATAACTTGACGACTAGCTGCTACTGTTACTATCACTCTATGTTATAGTTAATATTTTTGTGTAAAACTAATGTGTTGTTATTATGACATAGACATGCGATGACATCATGGAGTCTCTCTCAAGTCATCAAAGACTTCTAAACGACTGGGTCCTGAGACATCTGCACGACTCCTTGCGAGTTCTGGACCGATTGAAATTTTCGCACTAGGTTTAGGTCAGACTGGGTTTAGCCATGGGTCGTCACCCTGCCGACATAGACGTAGTTACCACCAAGCGATTTTGGTACGATATTGGGTACAAACCAAAAGGGGTGTGAATTGGATCCAACTCTTAACAGGTTAGTTCGCTTCTAAAAAAAAGAGAACCTTGATATCGTCAATTACCTGTACTTAACACGAGTACTTTTTGTTGCTTTTTAGCCTTGAATAAACCGATAATTATCCAATGATATTTATCTATTTATATATATCTTTTAGCAACAAAAATAAGTATGGCAATAGTACTTACCCGGACGAGCTGTTTGTGTGCGTTTACCACCCGTGCCAGACTCTGTACCTTTATTATTATGGCGCGTCATCTGTATCTACGCTAGGCCACTAGGCCAGTCCTCCCTCCTTGTAGGATAGGTGATATGGAGCAGAGACCACGCTGCTCCAATGCGGGTTGGCGGGCTTAGGATGATAATGTTTCCTTTATTAACGATCACTATCAGATGTTGATTACAGTGACCGGGAGAGCACGTTAAGCTGTCGGTAGCTTAACGTGCTCTCCGAGGCACGGGGATGTAACACAACCAACTTCCCGACTCCGGGCTTGGAATATAACCCGACCCAGAAATCGCGATCGAAACCACATAGGATAACCCCTAGCCTAACGAGGCAAATATTAGTTCGTATATTATATGCAGTCGATCATCATTATCATCCTATTTAAAGGCATAAATCGTCCTTTTTATACGAGAGAGGATGTGGAGCTTACGTTCACCACGCTGTTCTAATGCGTGATGAAGAGCTTAGGCTGATAGTCTTTGACCTGGCCCAACCACTTATCGTAGTCTCCGGTAGTGTGATCTAAACTGAACATAATTACTGAAAATATTTTGGGAGACAAGCTTAATATTTCACAGATCTAGGACTTGCACCTAGGGCTTCATGATAGGTTTAATTAGATAAGATAGAAGGCCTAATAGAGAGGGTAAGAAATACACCAGTGAAACTATAGCAATAAAATTTGTATTTCACAGTTCAGAAATGTTTAATACATAATGTGGTCTTTAATAAAATATAACTATCGCTATATCATTGCAATAACACTCAAAAATACACTTGTCTTAACAACGAACGTTAGCTATACTTAGATATTTATATATATAACGTTATTCTGACAATATTTTGAAATTTTATTTAATATTAATAAATGAACCTATATTAGTTTTATTACGCATATATGTATACAGCAATATCCTTATTGTGGGATTAAGAAAATATACCTTCATTTATTTTTCTCTATTTATTATTATTATTAACGTATTACTTCATTTAATTAAATCTAACACTTCATTTAAAATGAACATGCAGTTTTAGTGTTCTTTTATTTTAATTAACTGGACGAAGAAATGTATATATTGCTTTGATGAATATTATTAATTCCTTGATCTACGGTTATAAATAAAGAATAAAATGCATTTGCGAGAGGGATAACACCCAAAAATGCATATGTCCGCTTACATTTAAATTTCTCCGTCCAGCTTGCAGCGCATTTAATCTACATTTATTGTGTTATTTTCAAAATAAGACTTAGCCTTTGACGAGAAATTCACTCGTCAAAAGCTAAGCCTGTAATAATGATATCCTCAGAAAAATCTGTGATAAATGCAACCTTTACAAAATTTCTAACAATACTAATTTCTATATTTTATAATATTGATTCAAATCTCTATGACATTAGATTTCAATTTCATCACAATCTATTTTCCAACAATAAAATAATATTGCATCAAGCAACTTTTTTTAATACAATTATAAGGCTCTTGTCACATTGTATCCGATCCGAATATGATCATTGACGATCCAAGATATCGTATTGCAGTGGCAGAAACTAAGCAATATGCAAGTAATATCCGTCGATAATGCTCCTTGTAAGAAGGCCTAGAGGGTGATGGAGAGTCACGCACAGAGTATCTTTGCATTATCGAATACGACATAGTAAGATCCGCGGGGCAATAAAAGATACCGATAAACTTCAACAAGTCCCAAAGCTGAGTGAAATGTCAGACACAGTTCAAAGAGCCAATAGGCGCACCGGAATAAAGACAATGTTCGTCGACTTAACAACCGACTAGGTCAACTGACTATAATAAATAATTTAAATAAATAAATACTATAGGAGAATTACACACATCGCTATATAGCCCCAAAGTCAGCGTACTCGTAAGTAGCTTGTGTTATGGGTGTTATGATAACTGATGAATATTTTTATATATATTATACATAAATACTTCTATAGATAAACACCCAAACACTGGAAAACATCCATGCTCACATAAACATTTTCCAGATGTGGGAATCGAACCCACAGCCTAGGGCGTAGAAGCAGGGTCACTACCCACTGCGCCACTCGGCCGTCAAAATTTGCAAGTCTATGAAATCTGCATGCCGTTTCTTTAAAAAAAATACATCGTATGAACATCTCGCATACATCTCGTCGATCATTTCACCTTCAACTGTCAGTCCAATAATGCAAAATGTCATTGGAGAATATCGATTTCTGTTACATCCGATTTGCAACCGTTGCACATCAGTTTCAAAACTGACTTTTTTTTTCAAGAATTGACATACGGATGTGATTGATAATACGAACACACAGCGGAATCTAAATCCAGATTTTATTTGATTTCAATATAAATCGTGTCTGATTCGTATTCAGTGTAAAAAGAGCCTAATGGTACGTTATTATTTGAGAGCTAGTGAACTAAATTCATATGGGGTTTATACAAATTGTATAATGTTTGAAGAGTTACTATTTTATATGACTTATTTTAAAATGTATGTATGTATTCGAAAGTATTCCAAATAGCTTTTATTAAATAAAAAATGGTAAATCGTAGTAAAAATAAAAAGATATCGACTAGTTCACTAGCCCTCAGTATATTAATATTACAATGTCAATCTGCTAGAACAGTAATTTGTTCTTATTACCTACAAATGTGTTTTATATATAAAACTCAACTTATTCGCAACCACGTCGTAACGTAAACTTAGCACCTTGTTTATTTGGTCATCCCCTGTTTCGCGCGCCTCTCCCATTCCGCCCTCATCTGCAAGATCCCCTTAAATTGGGGCGATCCGTCAGCTTCCTCAACCTTCTCTATTGCATTTTCATTCCTTTCATTCTTCTCATTATCGCTATCCTTTTCTATCACAGTACTTTCGCGCTTCTCCTTTTCCAACGATTGTCTAAAATCATCTCTTCTCTGCCAAGGGCGTTTGGTCAGAGTATCCGCTTTAAAAGCCATCGCTTCACTTTTGGTTATGCTCTTTATATCTTCTCTATCATTCGACGAGTCTGGGAATGTTCTATTCCGTAATCTTTTCTCTGGTGTAGAATCTGATACTTCCTTTTTATATTTATTTACATCATTTCTGTATACTGGTGCACTGTCCCTTTTGGTACTGACACTGTTGATGCTTACGCTCCTTTGGTAATGAACTCCGAACTGACTGACTCTTGCTGCTATATCCACTAATTTATTTTCAGGACTCTGTTCTTTAACTTCTTCATTTTCTTTGTCGCTATCTCTAGATTTTATTGATGCGTTAAATTCATTTTTCAATAGCTTTGATCTTGCTGCTATCGCGTTGGCTTCAGCTATTTCCTGAGCTATATGATCGGCTTCTGAGTCTTTCAGCTTTAGTGATCGTCTAGCAAAAACTTTCATAAGTTCAGGCTCATCGTCATTCTTTCTTTCGCCTCGAGATTCCTTTCCAATTATAGGCTTTTTTCTATAGATAACTGTCTCTTCTTGTCTGTCAGGAGTTTTGTTTTCGTTGCTGTCAGTGCTTTGAATTGAACTTTTACTTCCAAAACTAGAGCGTGATTTTTGGTCAATGGATATGTTGTCATCGATTTTTTCCGTACTGCCTTCTGTACTAACTGAGCTGGTTCTAGATTTATCGGGCCGGTCGTGAGAATCAATACTAAATGATTTCTTTTTGAAAAAATGTTTGGGTGTCAACGGACTTTGTGGAGTAATATTACCCACATTAGCCATAGGAGATTTAGGGGCGACAACCGATACTTTTTCTTCAGTTTCATTATTATCAACTGCGTCAGTTCTTTTAAAAGAGTCCTTTCTGGTTTGTATATTTTGTGTAGCCTTAGTTTCTGTTACAAGAAAACATTCAACATTTTCATCTTTTTCAGCTTGGTGACTATCAGTTTTCTTGGGGGTTACATTAGCGGTCAAAACAACATTTGTCACAGGTTTCGAATCCACTTTGTTTAACTGTATGTTTAAAAATTCTGGCACTGGCTTCGTGCTTCCTGATTTTTGAATTTTTTCATCACTTTTACTTGTTTTTAATGGTTCTTTAGCTTTAATCGCAACGGGCGTTTGTTCTTTGTTTATGTGTGTAACCGATATAAAACTTTCGGTATCCAACTTGTCTTTCTGAAGGTCAGCTTTCGATTGCCCTAATGCACTTTCAACAGATATGGTTTTACGTCTGTCATCCATCGATTTCTCGGGACTACTTTTAACGCTGTCTAAAGAATTAGACTTGAGTATCGGCGATATAATAGGTTTAGGTGAACTAATAATATCATCTATTTTAGCCTCTATCTGGGAAATGTCACTATCGCGTTTATGTGTATCCATGGTGATTTGAATGCTATTAGTAAACAGTTTTCTCTCTTCACATAGATCTGGCTTAAGGCTGTCGAGGTAACTACTA
Source organism: Mycalesis mineus (assembly GCA_034621355.1). NCBI lineage: Eukaryota > Metazoa > Arthropoda > Insecta > Lepidoptera > Nymphalidae > Mycalesis > Mycalesis mineus. The sequence goes on from CM067903.1 coordinate 2,304,433, forward strand.
TCAGTGCTTGGCAAGCTGTCGTAATTTGCTTCAGAACTACCTTGCAGCAAGCCATAGTTTCTAGCAGATACTCTTTTGGAGTAATCATGTCTTTCGCTTACGTTTCTTCTGTAATTCACTTCCCAGCTTTCAAGCAACGGTTCTGAAATGCCCACAATAGCTGGAAGACTAGGCATCTGATTTTCTTGTGAGCTAATCGATGGAGATTCAGATGCATATCGAAAACTGTGCGATTTTCCTATACTGCTTCTTGTTTCTACATATTCTTCTCCTAGAGATCTTAGACCAGATGACACATAAGATTCCTCAGTTTTACTAGCATGATGTATTGTATCACGTTTAGCCACTATTTCCTTTTCACTAAAATCGGATGCATCTGACGATCTACTCATATACTTCATGTTTTCTGAGCTATGCGTTTTGTTCCTGGTAGGCGAGGATGATATCATTACGCTCGGATTGAAGTAAGGAATATTCTTGGGCATGCTTCCACTGTGGAAAACGTAATCGTTATTGACGCTTTTGATTCTCATACCTCTTACGGGAGGTTCTTCATCAGAAGCTTCGAAAGTGGCCGACAAACTTTCTTCCTGGGCTCTGCTTGCTAACTCGTTAACTAAAAACGCTTTCGTTGAAAACGGATCAATTAACCTTTGAACAGAAGCAGGTCTTTTTGATTTGTCGTGATGCAGGCTAAACGATTCTCTCTTGTGTTCATCAATAATTTCCCTGGAGGAGGAACGCTTGGCTTTCTCAAGTCTATCATTATATTCATCGCGTCTACTAAATCTATTTTTCATTTCCAAATTCAACATTTTATCAGTTTCTTCGGCAACTTTGAGATCAGTTATGCTATATTCAATACCGGCAACTTTGGCAGCGCTGTATACGTCTTTGTATGCTCCATCGTGAACGTAAGCACCTTTGTTATCTATTCTCTTGTGCATTTGATTAGCGAAGACTTTCTGGCCGGCAGATTTGTAGGAGCGCTCAGCGGGAATCGGCTTGTATCCTTGACTTTGTTCTGCGTAATAAAATCCAGAATTTCTCTCTGTATCTACAGACTTGTATTGAGCTGTGGATTTTTCCATTTTCGTTTTCTTGACATCTTGCAGACCTTCTCCGTCCGGCTGATCCTTTTTTGACTTTTTGCCACTCTTCCTCAGCAGTAATCTACTGAAAAACGACTCCTCTTTCTTCGAAGACCTTATGACTTCGTTCTCGAGTTTCTTCTCTGACTTAGATTTCTTTTCGAGGCAAGATTCTTCGGCGTACTTCTTGTCAGTGCGACACTTCGAAATCCTTTCTTCAGACTGGTAAGTGTGTGCTTCAGTTGTTATTTTTGGCGAACTTTCCCTGAGCGGTTGGTCCTGAGTACTTGACTTGCTCCTTTTGATGGAAGATCTGGGTGTGTTGGATTCTGCAATACTCAGTTTCGCTGGAGATTGTCCGACAAGTTGGTTCAGCGCTAGTCCAGGAGGCAGTGAGGAGGATTTCAGCTTGGTGTCGCTTGGGGTGTCGAGAACTTTCTGTAACTCTCGATTCAGTTGGTGATGTTGTTGCTCTTTAACTATCATATGGTGCTTCGTAGTGGTCGATGAAGAGAATGATTCTGAAAAAATAAAATTTACAGTCTATAAATCATTCACGTATTTCTAATAATTTATGTATTAGATGTACATATCAATAAGTCTACACGTAATTACAAAAAATAAAATAAACCATTAAACATTAAGAACTGATTGTTTAAAAATACCTACCAGTAACGACTTCTGAGGTTTTAAAAGCGACTTCAGGAGTAGTGCTTCGTATCATTTCTTCGTTCAGCTCGGGAGTTATCGGCAAGGCTGAGGCGGCAATCTGCAATTGTGATAACATATTTGGCTTAGTAATGTAAAAATATACAGAAATATATTAGTAATGTAAATAAAAATAAATAGAGAAGAGCAAAGGAATCAACTCTTCGACGTCCACCGTGTGTATTTATCAACTAGATGAAAGGCTTTTTGAATTAAAACATCAGTGTTTACAAAAATACCATTTTTTATAAGACTTAAGCTTTTTGGTGAAACTTACAGGGTTAGCCTTCTTCCGTCTGGGCGCGCCGTGCGTGCGTCGCGGTCGCACCGCCATCTTGTGACGCGCGGCGGAGTGCGACAGTGGCGCCACGCCCGGCGGCGGCTCTGAAGAATCTGAAAATATATTAACAAATCCTTGTACTAACCATGTAGCATTCATATAAATATTGGCTGTTAACTTTCTGGGATTACCATAGTGGAATTCTGTTCTTATTCTGTTAAATTTGATGAAATTAACAGAAAGTCCCCCGTTAACAATGAACTATCGCTTAAAATAATGAGAGCAACACTTCACATTGCACGCTACCGCTAGGAATATGTCCTAGAAAATAACTTGAGGTGTAGACGTTAAGACATGTGCCTGGATTTCCACGGTAATATGGGTAATCTTTCTATAAAATCTGCATCCCAATCGCTGCGATTGCGACCAGGGCGTGGTGACGCTGGGTAGGAACTTTGTTTTATATTCGACACTCACTGTACAGTGAGTGAGTACGTGTACACGTCGGAGTGGTTACTGCGCGACTGGTCCTGCTGTTGGCTGCTGCAGCTGTCCTCGTCCGTCTCAGACTAGCCCGCGCTAAGCAGCGAGCCATCGCTGCACGATGACTGCGATATGCCAGCATGGTGACGCTGAGTAGGCACATTGTTTTGTATTCGACACTCACTGTACACGTCGGAGTGGTTACTGCGCGACTGGTCCTGCTGTTGGCTGCTGCAGCTGTCCTCGTCCATCTCGGACGAGCCCACGCTGAGCAGCGAGCCGTCGCTGCACGATGACTGCGATATGCCAGCATGATGACGCTGAGTAGGAACATTGTTTTGTATTCGACACTCACTGTACACGTCGGAGTGGTCACTGCGCGACTGGTCCTGCTGCTGGCTGCTGCAGCTGTCCTCGTCCATCTCGGATGAGCCCACGCTGAGCAGCGAGCCGTCGCTGCACGATGATTGCGATATGCCGGCATGGTGACGCTGAGTAGGAACATTGTTTTGTATTCGACACTCACTGTACACGTCGGAGTGGTCACTGCGCGACTGGTCCTGCTGCTGGCTGCTGCAGCTGTCCTCGTCCATCTCGGACGAGCCCACGCTGAGCAGCGAGCCGTCGCTGCACGATGACTGCGATATGCCGGCATGGTGACGCTGGGAAAGAAATACTTTCATTTAAAAACCGTGCAATACACCCATGTATTGCATTAATGTTTGAAGTCAAATTGATTTCACAATTGTATTTTATTAATATGTTTATTGGCTAGGTATCCCTAGTTCTAACCGACGGGCGCGCCAGGTCATCATACTGAATTCCCTGATCCTTTGATATCCCAAGTAGGGCGCAGGCGGCTCCGCTGGGTTTTAGCGGGTATTCAGGCTGCTTCACAGCCAGCGAGTTCCACATACCCGCTCGGAGTCTGCGCAGTTCTGTCTGCGCCGCCTCCGACCGGGATACGTACTGCATTTCCCAGCAAAAAAAGGTAGCCCTTATAGGAATGGAAGTCAGGACGCTACTCCAATGCGAATTGGCTGCTTTAGAGTGGTAATGTTTACTCTTGTGAATATCGGTATCTGATGTTAATAATTGCCGGTTTCGAGGGTGTAAAAACAACTTTTCAACTGGGAGCTGAGAATTTCTCGGAAGAAAGAAAAGTGCATTATTTCATATATTTCCGGTCCAGGACCTGGTGACTCGTAGGCATGTAAGCTAACTACTGGACCAAGATGGCATTAACAAAAAACATTATAAATTCAATAAAGTCAATATTGATGCATCGCCTTATCGTTTCCTATAATCGATAAGCTCGATAAATGTTACAACCCAAAATATGACATACAAAACGTGATCTTCAAATAAAAATACCGTCGTATCTCTACCACATATCATATTATTTATAATATTATCGTATTATGACATTATCACTCGCTATCTACGAGCCTTGATATTGACTTTCGATTTTTTTCTAAATGCTTGTTAAGAAATTTATATATAAAAATTATTGTGGCTACAAAATATTAGAAAATCTTTGTACGACGTTAAAGCATCGTAAGATGAAAAATTTTGATATGGCACATATAAACATTAAAATTTTTAACAAAAAATAGAACCTACTCAAAACGCACTAAATAGTAAAAAATAACTGCGGCATTTAGTTGCTTTAATTTACTTAAGCATATCTATGAAGTCAGTGCTAAAAAGCTACCGATATTTACACAAAAACCAAAATCGCTGCGTGCCTATAAAATTTGAAGAGTTCCTTCAATTTTCCCAGGATTTCATCATCAGATCCTAACATGATGACAATGAGACCATCTGGGAAGTGTGCCCTTTTTAATAAAAAAAGAATTGTCAAAATCGGGCAACTTTGTAAAAAGTTATGCGTGGGCGTGTCGAATTGAAAACCTCCTCCGTTTTTTTTCGTCGGTTATAAATATAAATATATCATAAAAGACCGACAGAATCGAATTCTTTCCTTCTCTTTTGAGTCGTCTCTTTCAAATATAACATATAGCCGTCCTATTCAATCATCTGTCATAAACCTTAATATTAGCACTGATATACCTACCCGCTCCTCGGCAGTTGTCTGACCCCACCTGCCAGCTATAACTTGTCACAAACATCATGTAGAGCCATTACCCACTGCGACGAGGGACAGTATCTACAAACCTTGATATTGGCACTGATATACTTTCTCCTGGGCGGTCGTCTGACCCCCACCTCCCCGCTCGAGCTCGTCACATACAGCATCATGTTGAGTCAGTGAGTCAGTACAGCACTTCACACCATTTCACCGCTCACTGTATCACTATTTGTTTGGTTCACGTCACTATTAGTACCTTCATCTTCAGTTTTATTGTCACTTAATATTTTTTTTTACTATAACTATTATTTAGTTTACTGCTACTGTATATATATAAGTTTATGCTGTATCTAAGTAAATGTTATTACAAATCAAAACAAATTGATTTGGTTCGATTGAAATGATGGATTATAGTGATATGGATGTTATTTTTAACCGACGAAAAAAAAACGGAAGAGGTTTTCAATTGCACAAGTATATTTTTTTTTATGTATAAATCGCTGTAAGCGTGCCTCCAAAATATGAAGAGTTCCTTCAATTTCCCCAGGATATAATTATCAGATCCTAACATAATGACAATGGGATCACCTTGGAAGTATGCCCTTTCTAATAAAAAAAGAATTATCAAAATCGGACAACTCTGTAAAAACTGTGATACATAAAAAAAATGAAAATAAAAAAAAATTAAAAAAGTATACGTGTCGAATTGAGAACCTCCTCCAATTTTTTTCGTCGGTTAAAAATAGAACCGACTCAAAACTAAAATAAAACTAAAAAATAACTGTGTCATTTAGTTGCTTTAATTTACTTAAGCATATCTAGGAGTCGGTGCCAGCCAAGGTTTCTACTTTAAGGACATTACCCAGAACCCACAAGCTGCTTTACTACGTTAAATAAATGTTCCTTAAACTTGGCTGGTACCAACTTCATAGATTTGCTTGAGTAAATTAATGACACAGTTATTTTTTACTTTTTAGTGCGTTTTGAGTCGGTTCTATTTTTTGTTAAAATTTTTTTTTATTTCACTACAAGTGCAATCACACCTGATGGCAAATACTGATAAATCTATGGTAGCGGGCTAACCAGTTAGGGGGAGAATAAAATCCCTATACCGATTTCTACTATACGGAAGCTATACGACAATGACTTTTCTCGACTAGATTCCACATCAGAACGAATAATTAAAGCTGTACAAAAATACGAGCAGTAAAGATGAGTGTTGACGCGTCTTCACGGAGCCGATAAACCTACGTGTCTCAAATCCCGGGTCCTACTCGGATTTTTATTCCTTGGCACACGATGGATCGAACACCCGTACAGTGAATCAATGTAATGCTAGATATAACCGTCTATGTTTATTTAAATTTTTATTTTTAAGCTATTGCATAGCTTCTATCGCGGGCCTCGAGCGTGGAGACCGAATCCAGAAATTCCGTAACGAAAAAAAACCTAACACCCCCACTCCGACCGGCACAGCGGTGATACTTTTTAGTTTTTTCAGATTGTCTTATTTTATTTGTCTTTGTTTATTTTTAAATTTATAAATATATACTTATAATTACATAAGTTTTTTATCAACTTATGCAATTATATTTATATATTTATAAATTTAAATTTAAAAAAAAATAAATAAAAATAAAAATTTTAAAAATTCAACATCACGCGGTGTTCCCAGGCGGTAACACATCCAAGTACTGACCGCGCTCGATGTTGCTTAACTTCTATGCAATAGCTTTACCGCAGCAGTCTCCGAGTGCCACGCGCCTTTTTTTTATATAAATAAAATGTTAATCAGAATAAATGTTATCACTTAATATGAAGTGATCTGCATGCTCGTTTGCTCACTTTTTAAGTGGCAAAAAATCAGTCTACGAATTTTAAAACAAGTTTCGATGGCAATGTACGTAATGAGAAATCGTAATTAAAAAATTAAGTAATACAGTAGCTATAAGTTTAAAAATATTTTTATATGATTACATTATATATGAGTACTTGTTTAACAACATATCAAAAGACACGTTTTTGAATTATACGAGTGGGCGCGTGTTTTTTGCAATGGGAACTTTTTATTGCTATAATTCTCACGATATCCAAATACTTGAACTGTTTTGTAATTTTGTGTAGATTTCTTTTTTATCATCGACTAGTTTAACATTTGGCTTTTTATAGTGATAAGTGACAGACGAGATGACCTATAAGTAAGTAGAAAACCATCGACTATAAACAGAGTAAAACTTAACAGGGTATGTGTAATGAACCCGCACCCAATGTCCAATTAACCTGAGGTGTCATGTGTCTGTTACATTACACCGGCAACTAGACCGGAACACAGCAATGATTCGGCAGAAATAAGCTTGGTAGCACTTCCACAGACAAGCTCTATCACAAGAAGCTCTAATACCCTTAGCTAACATCCCATCACTACATATTATAAAACAAAATCCCCCTCCGGGTCTATCCGTCTGTCTGTACGCAATAAACTCAAAACCAAAATTTTCACTAAGGTTTTCACCAATACATAAAGTGATTTTTTGTGAGGAACATTTCAGTATATACTTAATTTGTTAAGGTTTCATATAAATTTGCTCTAATATGTCGAAATTGAATTCTTTTTGATTGGATTCATTTTTTTAAGTCAAAATCTTCTTCTAGCTTCAAGCCACCAAGGTCCTAAATCCGTAGTCGCATTACCTACGTTGTGGTGGGCTGAAAAGCTTTTAGCTTTTATAAAGTGACGAAGTTCTAGCAATCACAGGCTCTTAGTCTATAAGCAGTCCTATATCAATGTCTATAAAAGTGTTTTAATTAATTTAACTCTATTAATGAATTAGTTAGTTTACTATCCACGTTACTTTTAGTAAGTATTAATATTAGTTAAATTATTAAAAGTATATACAAGTTATATAGACGATTTGATTGATCCAACATTTTGCAGTAATCCGTATGTTACGTTGTAATACGGAAGATTAGTAAGCATGGAATACGAAGTGGGTTGAATAACTTGATTACCGAACTATTGGCCACTCAATGGACGTAAAACCGAGCTGCAATGTAAATATGGTGTTTATTACTATCAGATAGTATAGGTACTATTAGATAGTAAGTGCTTGACTTCTGGGAGTCCTCAGTGGTGGCAAGTTACCGGCAAAGACGTACTCGTACTACTATAACCATACAGCCATGGTTGAAACGTACCACCAGACCACACATGAGTGAATTTAGAAAATTTAAAATATCAAGCTGACCAGTGCCAACCGACAGACCAGGACCTCTCTGTAGTAAGTCAAGGCATTAAGAACTGTGCTAGGGAGTTTGGCAAGAATCAGGGAAGGAGGAATCAAAATATTAAAAATACTTACTTAATACTTATAGTTTAGTTGGAGGGCTGTGCACCTGAGGACGATTTTTCCCCTATCCAAGTGAAAATTTTAGGGATGGTTTTCACTTAACATCAATATTGCAAAGGAAATCCCTAGCAAGAAGTGACCAAGATATGTATTTGTAACGTCTTATTGGTAAAATGACCATGAAATTTAATCGCAAAATCACTGCCACTCTATGTAGAGATTCGTGTTTTCAATCATACACCACGATACACACCAAGTTTCATGTTAATAACCTGGAGAAAGGGCACTTGAATCTGTTTAGTTGTTTCAGAGATCTAGCGTAATCATAACGGAGTAGAGCGGTCAAATTGATCTGATATCAACCAAATCAGGACGCTAGTTAATATGAAACAATTACATGTAGTATAATAGTGTGTGTGTCACATCCGCTATCCCCCCCATCCGCTATCGTCCCCACATCCGCTTTCTACAGATACATCGGAGAATTGTGTTGCGGTTTAGAAATTATGCTCTATATCTGTGTGGTACATCAAACGTATTTATAAGTACTTATTTAGTAATTAAATTGTTTAAAATGCTTTAACCAACACTATAATAGGCGGTAATTCTTGTGACGGCGCGTTATGTACGTAGGTTCCTTAATCTGAAGCCCCACCGACTTGGGGCTTCAAGCTCCGCAGCGAGAAGACACAAGTTAAATTTTAATTGTGTTGTAAATACTTTGTGTTAGCATTTTTAAAAATTGGAAAAAACTAAGTTTAGTGTAGTAATTTATTTTGCTATTTTTCGCGAAAAATAAGTGTATAAGTGTATATGTGATTAGTAGCGGTGAAGAAATCCAGATCTGAAATTAAATTCTCAACATATATTACGCTTTACTCCGAAACCGGAGCATTCTCAGGAGATTAACTCTACTTAAATTGCGAAGTTTGACTTTAACCTTTGAGAATTTTTAACTATTTTTAATTAACTTCCGCAAAGTCACAAATGCTAAAATATGATTAGCGTTTCAGTTATTCGAGCGTCAGTCTATAAATTATAACTATAAGAGGACTAAGTTAATAAATATAAAACGCAGTAATAGCGTCACTAAATGTTACAATATATGTCAGCATCACTGATAGTGATAGGTAACCATCGCTATAGTGCTTAATCCCCAATTGGCGCGTTATCTCCCCGATAGTCGCTATCATTGACGCAATAGTCCACTTATAAACTGTATAGTCCGATAATGTGAAGGGCTATTAAAGTAATTGAAGCGCAAAACACTGTTGAAATACGCCGCTTTATCTACACGATGTTTTGACAAAGGTTAATTTACAATGTGATGTTATTAGATAAGTCTGATAATTCCCAAATCGATCTCAGGAATAGAACACAGGCCCTTTTTTTCAACTATCTATATGATTGTTTCTATGTGTTTCTGGGGCTTATAGAGCAAGAGCTGGTGACTGATTGACCTTTGTCATTTTATAAAAGCTGAAATTTTGTCAGCCTTATCTTAAACAGAAAAAGGTGCATTATTTTACATATTAATGTCGTCAGATATATAGAGGTCAGTAGGAGCGGTTTCACCTGCGTAGTTTTCGTTTAGGTGGGCATTTCGAAATAAAATGTGGTCTATATATTATTCTAATATGTAAACTATATTATTGTTAAGTTTCATCAAAATACATGCAGTAGTTTTTGCGTGAAAGTGTAACATACATACAAACTTTCGCCTTTATAATATTAGTAAGGATATTTGACGATTTTTTTTTTCAATCTTTCTTTTGGAATATATATTATTTTATTGGAAGTTAAACTGTTTATTGTCTCTTATTAACGTTTAGTTTCACGATTGCGGTTTTAAATGTAAAACGATCACATTATATAAAAAGAAAACTATGACATGCATTTAGTGTCTACCGATTGTAAACATAACAACATGACTTTAGAAATGAGTAATCTATTGGTCAATTTTAATAAAATGAATTTAAATTTAGATAATCTATATTTTTAATAGTACTTTAAAGTAAATATCTTATAGCATTTCAAATATTTACCGCGCGAGTTTCAGGTTTATCGTGTAACGGTAAGAAAACCAGTAACATGATACTAGTACTTAAGTACAGAAGAGTACTACAGATCCCGAGGAGATGACACGAGAGTAAGTTTAAGATCTCTTTACGAACCTTAGACCTTACAGTGACACCTGGTGGAAAGATACGATGCAATTTTAAATGGAAGCGGGCTAACATTTTTGACGACCTCCGTGGCGCAGTGGTATGCGCGGTGGATTTATAAGACGAAGGTCCTGGGTTCGATTCCCGGCGGGGCAGATTGAGATTTTTCTTAATTTATCTTGGTCTGGCTGGTGGGAGGCTTTCGCCGTGGCTAATTACCACCCTACCGACAAAGACGTACCGCCAAGCGATTTAGCGTTCCGGTACGATGTCGTGTAGAAACCGAAATGGGTGTGGATTTTCGTCCCACTCCTAACAAGTTAGCCCGCTTCCATCTTAGACTGCATCATCACTTAACATCAAGTGTGATAGCAGTCAAGGGCCAACTTGGAGTCGATAAAAAAAAAAAATGTTACAAGTAGTATGAAATCAACACCCCCTCCGGGTTCTTCACGACATCGTATTGGTGAGCTAAAACCTTATGCGGTACGTCTTTGTCGGAAGGGTGGTAATTAGCTATGGCCAAACTTTCCCACCAGCTAGACCTGGACAAATTAAAGACCTCTTTAGGAACATTTCAGAAATATTCTCGAATTCTACGTGCCTTGAAAAAACTTTCTCATAATTTCAGCTCACGTATCTACATACATACTTTTCCGTCCATTGGTGTTGTGTACGCAATGTGTATAGATTTTTGCATGCAATTAACTAAAACTATTAACTAGTCCGATCACGAACTGGAGTTATTGCAAAACGATTTAATATACTATTACTTAGTTACTTCGCATGATAAAAGCAGTTGGTCCATTGGTTCTAAATTAAACAAACTGCTCGCAAGTGAACTAAGTAAACTATTGTAAGGTTCCGGAGATCAAAAGAGAAAAAACAGAACCTTGCCTGTCAGTTTATCAAAATCTCTTTTTTAATAAGGCAAAGACAACAAAATTACTTATTATTTAAATTAAAAAATATATTTTTTTCATTTGCGGCACTTGCGTTTGAGACTACTTATTTGTCCCTGGTCCCCGGGTACTAAAATGTTTTATTATCCAAACAAATGATCTATGTGTCTGGTGACCAACATGCTGGTGCTTATTTGGCCCAAAGAATAAGTTTTGATATTCAGAGAGGAAATAGTGTGTTGGGCACCTTGCCTTTGGGTGAAGAGACGAATATCTTAGCATTCCATGGATTCACCACTTAGCATCTTAGCATTCATTGGAGCCCGAGACTTGTGACACGGGTGTAGGTTTAAAAGAGTACTCTTAGTGACAGCCGTCAACACTCACCTCCTCTGTTCAAGTTATTCTCCCTGCCCAGCCAAATTCGGAAGGACCCTACTAAAACAGCTTTGGATACCCGTTCCAATATGGAGCTTACTGCACTTCTAGTAAGGCCAAGGTCTTCTAGCAGGTTATAGTGAGACTTTGCTGGTATAACTCTCGCACGCACTTCGACCGCGTATAAACTAACCACATAGCCCATTATTTTTGTAAATATCTTGTTTATTTTTAATTTTATTTGTTTTAACTATAAAATATGTAAATAGCGAAACTTCAATGTAAATAAATATTTATAATTATGAGTTTATCCCCGAATTTTTTACATTCTCCTTTCCCCTTTATTTAAAATAGGAACTTGGCTATGACAACAGACTAACATGTGACGGTAGGAAGTGAACCAAACACCTCCTGGATTTAAATTTAGTTTAATAGACATATGCAATATATATGATGATATTTATATGCGTATATAAATAAATCTAATGTTAGGAAGTGTTACAGTATTAGCATACGCGGGTAATGTACATGCAATCGGACAATCAGTTGTGTAATAGCGTATGTAGTGGCGCCACAGTTTCTACTTGTATGTCATGAATATACATGGAAATGTACACTACATTGAGCATAGATTAAAGACAACTAGATGGAGCCCATAGCGTGTCCACTCGTGAGACAGCAAGACAGCCTTATTGACATGGCATGTCAACACTTAAAGTACATCATGAAACGTTGCGTTTTAAAATATCGTAAATTACGAAATATTACTCTATATAAGATAATTTAGTAAACGCATAATACATAAAATTAGCTAAAAAAACAACATATCTAAGCTTTAAATCATCAATCAATTAAGTTTATGCCTACTTACGTATGAAACGTAATTCCTTCGATTTTCCGTTCGCTGCTACTTTTACAGCCGAAAATACTACAACCCACCATAGCATGATAACGTTTAAATTAATATCGTAACTGCAAAGTTATATTATTTGTCAGCAAATTTAATAAAAAGCTAATAATTGCTCAGATATGTACTTTGTTTGTTACAAACTCCACTCTTGACAAACAATAAAAATGAACACGCTGAAAGGGACAAAAAATAATCTTGTGTCACTTTCTAACAAAGGCCGAATGAAATAAGTCTGTCACGCTCTTGAATTTACAGCCGCGTTATGACTCCATTTAGTAGTCTTTAATCTATGACATTGAGTGACGTCTCTAAGGTCTAAGGTTGCCAGCATACCCACAGCAATATTGTCGATATTATTGACAATATATATGGTAAGGTTGCCTATTGTTCACTCTATATCTAAACATATAAATAAAATTGGAGTGTCTGTACCATTTTTTACTACATGTATATGAATATATATACGGTGCATACACCAAATTTACATTTATTACAATTTTTATCTGTCTGCTTGTTCCGGCTAATCTCTGAAACTACCAGTCGGATTATATTTTTTTGTATAATTGTGATAGCCAGACTCATTCAGTGACATAGGCTAATTGGTATCCTGATAGTCCTAAAGGAACAGGGCCTACGCGGGTGAAACCGCGGGCGTCCGCTAGTCTATCATAAATTTATTAGCCTGTTTATATTGGTCACAACTTTTCTCTCTTACAGGAGATTTTGAACTAATCTCCACTAACTACAACAGTTGGTTGCGGGTAGTCAATAATATGTACAAGGTTCCTTGTCGATTTGACGTAGGTAATTAAAAGTTTTACCACAATAAACCTTTTAGACTCATATCTATTGGCTAAATCCGGTGATACATTTTTAACCATTTAAATCATTTTAATTTTCTTAAAAATATTATTTTAAATATTTATCTATAGTTACATATAAGATCACCGCTCGTAGTATTCGCACTGGCGCGGGTATCGTAACCAGCGGTTGCAGGTAACGCGAAACAATTGAACTGGAAAGCCGTTAGAAAGCGTGCGTAACCTCGCGCCGCTGCACTGACACCCGCCTGTCTCTGCAGGGTTGCCAGCCTGGGATGCGGCAACAGACATGTGTAGAAAAACGACATCGTCGACTTGAAGCGACGGAATAAAAAATATCGCATTCTTTCGTTGCAAAGGGACGATAGAGAAAGCGAAATTTTTTTCTTTGACTTGGATCCGTTTTCGTATTACTCTGCAAGTGTATAAACGAGTATGCACCTAATGGTTAGTGATTACCGCCTCTTACATAATAACTGTTAAAGTTTTTAGTTGCCCGCAGAGACCAAAACTAATATTGATATTGACAACATTACTTACTATACTAAAGCCAAACTCGATTGAGAACGCTTGTCAACAAACATATTAAAAATGAAGGTAGATTTCAATAGTCATTTTACACCTAATTTTTTAAGTTAACTTGTTAATGACGAATTGACAGTAAATAAGATTAGTAAGCTTAAAACTAATTAATATATTCAATATCTATTAAATAAGATTTTAAACAAAACACAATTTTACATTTATTAGGCATAAAATGTGTTGCATTTTCTACCTTCATTTTCAATTTGTTTGTTGACAAGCATTCTCAATCGAGTTTGGCTTTAGTATAGTAAGACTAGGCAACCACGGCACAGACAGACAAGTAGACATATATATAAAAAGCGTCTATCGCATTACCAAAAAAGATACTTCAATAATCTTTTCCTCGTCTTAACATAAGACTTAATTTATAGATTCTCCCAACAGATGATGGGGACAGACAGCCTTATGGTGTTTTTAGGTGCTGCCACGAGGTGCTATACCACCAACTTCCCAAGTCCTTAAAGTTTTATCCTTTGTATAAAAATAAAATAATGTATAGGTATAGCAAGGTGGCAACCCTAAGTGATAAGATGCAATTTACTTGACATTTGATCTTTCTATTGGTTAAGCTAAGGTTTATCTCGCAGATATTATTATCCTATCATTTCTCTGGATAAACCACATTACTTTATTACTTCTAGTTTAGTTAGTAGCGAGTGCCCGCAACTGCATCTTCGTTGTATACGATTTCACACCACGTTGCTCCAATGCAGTTTGGTGGGTTTATTAATAAAATGTTAGTTTCCATAGCAATCTTAAAATCGCAGTTTTGCTTTCTTAGTTTAATTAATAAATTATTAAAAACTAAAAAGTTAAATATAGTCTTAGAGCCTGTGATCGTCACATTTTCGTCATTTTATAAAAGCTGATAATTCGTCAGTCTACTTATGCTATGACCATAGATAAGTACCTACAGTAGGCAACTGTAAACTTTGAACCATGGTGGCTGAAGAAGGTAGCAATTTTAAAGATATAGACCACGTATTTTTCTGTTTTATATTTTCTTTGGTTTAAGATAATAAATCGTCTGTTGTCTGATAGTTAGTTTGATAGCTACCCTCTAAAATAATTGTTATATTCAATTCAAATTAATTTATTTCAAATAGACTTAGCTTTGAAAGATCAACTTGTGTACGTTTGTAGTGACTCAACCAAAAGTTAGGTTAGTTAGGCCGATTGTAATGAGAAGAACCAGTAGAAACTCAGCAAATGCTCTTTAAAAATATTGTTAGTTAAATGTTAAAGGTTTCCAATGATATAGAATGGACTGTCGCGGTCAATTTTGTGTCTCATTTAATGCAATGGTCCGGAGCGGCGGTTGCAGAACTCAAATTCGTCTATTTTAAATAGAATGTGCTTTGAAACTTTAATTAATGAATACTTGTACTGCCCCCCTGGGCGGTAATGAAAGTTATCGGCAAGAAATTCAGTTACTGTTCTACTAAAATAATAATTCAAATTTATAGGTCTGTTACGACATATCATATAGCACATAAAGTCGCGGTCAATTTTCCGTCTCATTTAAGGCCAGTTTCCAGCCAAAGCGGTCCGGTTGCGTAATTGCGACCGGATGCGCTTCCGAGCCGCTACCGATTCGCTCGCGATTTTTATCATCGCATTGAGGCCATTGAAAAATGTTTTATTGTGTTCCATGTGAGGTTATACTGTTTGCGTTTTTTTGTTATAGCTAATGTAGTGGTAATTTTTTATGTAAATTCAGAATAATGGTAACCAGGCATCCAGTTCTATTGTCAGTGTACTCTAATCATATACTTACTTTAAATCAATTGACTACCTTTGCTTTATTTATAATAGTTGTTGCAGTTGAATAGATGTAGAATATGTAGTAACATTTGATAGTAAGTAATAATAGTCTATAGGTTATAATAAAGCCAAAAAACCAGGTCAAATTTACCCTAAACCGACGTATTTGTATGAAAGGTTTAATAAAATTGGAAGAGAGAGATTTATGCAAGGATCGTAGCAAGTGGAAGGACGTGGTTTCTGCCTACCCCTGTGGTATGATGATAATTGGTATGTATGTATAACATAGTTAGATAATATTAGATAAAAAATTAATATAGGTAGTTAAGTTACTCATCCATAATAAATAATATACTATGGTAAAATAAAACAATGGCTTGCTATCAAAATGGCACTGAAATTATTTTCCCAGAATAAAAAAAAACATAAAATACGCTACTCATACAGAATATAAATATAAATTATGCAACTAAGAACCTGGCGTTATTATGAATTACACGTGGAACTATTCTTTGTCATAATTAATAACAAAGTATAGAACTATCGGCGCACGATCAATGAACGCAGTAATCAATTAAAACGTTAACAAAGTCGATATATCGATAAGCAGTGCAACCAAAACATTGATTACAATCGATTAAACGATCACAACACGCGAGCGAATGTATGCTAAACTTTTACCTGACTAACTAGCCTAAATAATAAACAATTTTTTTTAATTATCTCATTCACATTCAAATTGTCAAATGAAATCCTCAATAACTCCACGGTTAAGGAGCAGGACTCCAAATCGAGAGTAGGGTGGATCCCCGCCCGTTAGTAATGGTTAGTACTTGGAGTCCCATTACTAATATAGTCTTCACGACGAATGTGATAGTTGGAGGAATATTAATATGTTTTCTTTAAAGAACTCCACTAGAAAGCCACCTTAATGTAACTGTAATGATCAATAGTAATAATAATTAATCAGACACTTTTAAAACACGTGGAACTATACCTTGTCATAATCAATAAACAAAGTACAGAATAGATACAATCCGCATACGATCGATGAACGTAGGCAATCAATTAAAACGTTAACATCAGTGGGCGATATATCGATAAGCATTGTAGAGCAAGAGTCAGTGGCGGCCTCACCTTTGTCATTTAATAAAACTGAAACTTTGTCATCTAATAGACATACTTTAAATACGGTAGGAAACTATGGATTTTGGATCATGATGGCTTTGAGAGTTAGCAGGTAACAAACATCCAAAACTTTAAGAATTAAAAATTATGCTGTGTCGACAGACATTTAGCGTCGTGCCAACTATTCAGAAGACATCTTTAAAGTTTATTATTTTAAACAGTTTATACGATGATTAGCCACGAAACTAAGTGTCTGGCAAATGAGGACGTTTCAAAATCATGCAGAAAATAAACCTACACCGTAAACGAAGACTAATGGTTGGGTCTTTGTTAGCTGATATCTCCCACTATGTCTAGCATTATGCCGTTCTTGTCTATGGAACATGGATTTTATAATAAATAGACAAAGTTCATGCCATTTCGGAAGCAATCATGAGGTATAGGTTGAAACGCGCCTGCCTAGAAGATGCCTATTCGCTTTTGTATTGGAAGCTGCACACTGCGTAAATTAGGCTTGCGCTTGACTACAATTATGTCTAGTGAAAAGAAATTATGCGGACAATGTTAAGTCGTGAAGGTGCAATGATAAGTTTAAATGATGTTTAAATGACGAAGATCTGACCATATCAGTCTCTTGTACCATTGCAAGCGAAACATCGATTACAATCGAATGAACGCCCACAACACGCGAGGGAATGTATGGCATTGGCCAAACTCAAGGCTTCGCGGGAAACTAATTAGTAACACCATTTTTGGTGTTCTTCAAGTTAACGATTAATAAACTTGTTTTTTAAATTTAGAATTTCCCGTTTTGAATTTTAACGATTTAAATATAATTATAATTATTTTTAGAGCTGCAAAAACATTGTCACAATGGTTTTACTTACTTAGCCAATATGTCGATTCTTAAAAAAAACAGTTTTGAAGCCTACAACGGTTGCATACCAAATTTTGTCATATTCGACTGACAGTCAAACTGAAGGTGGGATGAACGACGAGATGTAAGCGAGATGCTCGTACGATGCATTTTTTTTTTCAAAAATCGTAATGCAGATACTCCTTTCATTTTTTGATTAACATCTTTCTATGTAACTTTTGTACAAAAATGAAATTAAAATAAATAAATAAATATTTTAAATAGTGAAAATATTGGAAATTGGAGTTTTTTATTAAAGGAACTAAAGAAACGGTTAATATCTATTTTGTCCGCAACTTACAACGAAACAAAATATAAGCAATACAAAAAAAAAAGTTAATATGTACTAAATGCCAACTGCTACAGGATAAACATTGTGTCTGCCTATAAACAACCTAATTTTAATAGCAGTTAAAGATTAAGTAGCAAGTTAAAAAACATGGTCTTAAATCTGACACTGATGACTGATCAATTATTAATAACTCTTGGACATTATTGTCCTCTGGACAAAAAAAGACACACTTAATTTTTTCAATAATGCAGCTGATTTCTCACAACTGATCAAAATATAGATTTTAAACATAGAATAGTTGATTTATTTTTTATTCATTGTTCAAAATCAACGAATCCAAGCACCATAGACTGGAAGCGTCAAATTACCACTAAGATTCGTCGACTTTCGAAGGAAGTCATAAGCAAACAAATTATTCATAATGAATCTTTGCAAAGTAATGCCTGTTTGTATTCATTTAATAAACTTTTTTCCTAAGGTTTAATTTAACTTAACTGATATAATAAGTACAATCGAATGCTTTTCATTAGATTATACTTGACATTACACAGTGGTTCAGAAACCTGACATTGTAAGAGTACTAGCTGGTCAGTGTTAATGGCATAACGGATTAAGTTAAGCAGGCTTAACCATGGCTTAACCCTATTCATCCGAGTAGAAGGCAATTTCTACATTACTCACCTACTTAGTGGTAACTTCAGTGTCAGATTATCTATCAAGATTTAGTATTAACAGTTAGGAGAAATGTCCCCATTATTTTAAACTGGGGTATTCCTGCCGTTCCACTCCCGTAGTTCTCGATCCCGTGGGAATTTCGAATTGAAATGAGGAATATGTGTTATTCTGATATGTAAGCTATATTATTATAAAGTTTCATCAAAATCCATTCAGTACTTTTTGCGTGAAAGGGTAACTCTTTCACCATACAAACTTTCGTCTTTATAAATTTAATGGAGCGGGAGGATACTATGACCAAATCTTCGTAATTTTATAAAAGCCTCAAGTTTAACAGTTCCTGCAGCTTCCATAACTTCCGTGTCCTACGCAAGCGACCAACAGCGACAATTTGCCAACGCGACAAACGTGATCAAAACAATCAAGCGCGTTGCGTTTATCGCTTTTACCTACTTTAATAATGCAGCTAAAACCCACCATCACAGATTGTAGCTCAAAAACCTCTTTCGGAGGGGGCCAGCCTACTGTGTCTTTTAAATAGGCTTATAACGATAACATACTTTAGAAAGACAAAGGCTGTCTTTTGATAATTTATAAAAAACATAACCCACATTAAATAAAACTAATACTCGAATAAAAAATGAATTAATTATAAAAAAAAATAAATAAAAACTGAATGATAAAATAAAATGAAACCTACAAACATCAGAAAGAAGCCATCGTTTCCTATACGACAAGACACATAGTCATAACAGCGTGACGCAAACATGTAAAGGGATTAAACGATATAAGATGTCGCACGACGCTAAACCGATCAGCGAATAAAACGTACACTCGAAGTGCTTCCCATTGTCGTATGCAATACTAGAACATGTCCGCGACTTCCTCTGCATACAATTTCAGATTTTCCACAAAAGTTTGATTTGCAGTAAGCTCCATTTTAGAACGAGTGTCCAAAGCTGCTTTATCAGGATCTTATCAGATTTGGCTGGGAAGGGAGATTAATTCGATCAGAGTAAGCGAGAGTTGAGAAAAGGTACCCTTGAGCCGCAAGTCTCGGACTCTGTTCAACGTGTTTCCTTCTGGACCCGGCACCCCTACGGTAAATCCATGGAATGCTAAGATATTCGTCTCTTGAATAGCTGAATTGCTACCATACTTTTTGATACATTTTGTACGCAACGGCTTTTTAAGCTATAGCATAGCTTCTATCACGGGCCTTGAGCGTGGAGACCGAATCCAAAAATTCCGTAACGAAAAAACCTAACACAATTTCGCCTGAGTATCCAAAACATATCATTATCAAAAGAAAAATCTATCGGCACCGACGTAATCGCAGAACTTTTAACGACTTTTTGAAATATCACGCTTAAAAAAAATTGCGGAACCGACGGGTTTCGAACCCGCGTCTCTCTGGTAATCTGGGCACTTAGAGGGCCTTACCGCTAGGCCACGATCTCGATGACGTCAGTAGGTAAACATAAGCAACGACAGACAATAAAAATGGCGAAGCAAAACAGCTACTACCACACGACTTATCAAAGTTTTTTGTTATTTAGCAACGCTATTACACATTGGAAAGACAATGGCGGTACCAAAACAGCTACTACCTACGGGTTATCAATGTTTTTTTATTAGTAGCATATCACTCCTTGGAAATATTCACTATTTGCAAGATTTGCAAAATTCACAGCTGATTCAAATGCATTCAAACATCTTTGTCATTAATATATTCGTAAATCCTTTAATAAACACATTGTTTTAACTTATGTATTGGCGGTACAAATACTGCCTTAGTACTCATAGCAGGTAGTTAAAACAAAGGTCGTAATATTTCATTCTTAACTAAAAGCAAAAGCCTTCGAGGTCTTACCACCCACTCGCACCCACACAACAATAACTTGAACACACATGTGTATACTGACGTACAGACGTATGGTCACAGTCTCGTGAACACCGTGTGATCACACCCTTAACCTCAATTCGTATGGTTTAGAGTTTCAGTATTATACAGCTTTATAATCGGGTAAGTAGGATTATATTCATCCAAGTACCGAAGGATGTAGGTATGTACGTACTAGTGTGTATGTAGGTCTCATTCCTTTCACGCTCAACAACTGTTTTACGAGTGTTAAATAGAAATTCTTTGCGAAAATTCATTTTGCATTTTCCATGAAACCGATGTATACAAGCGACAAACTCCCAACAAGACCTAAAACGTACGTTGAGGATTTTCTGCTTGTAGGCTTATCGCGTAAATAAATAAATAAATTATTATTAATTTTCTAGAGAGTAGAGTTCTGTTTCATAACAATTTAAGACTGTATACATGTCTTGAGGGTGAAAACATTAGTTTATCTTTGAATTGAAGGTAGGTTGTAACTTGTAAGTGATTTAAAGTTACTCGTCGGCCGTCTGGCCGTTTGAAAAAACAAGAAAGTAGCGTTGCTCGGTTTCTTTGGTTTCGTGGAGAGAAGCAAAATAAAATAATCATCAGTTTTCATAATGAACTCTTGCAAAGTGACACCTGCTTATTTATTATTTGACAAAGGTTATATAACTATATGCCGAAAAGGTAATCGCTTGACAGTTTATTCAAAATTGTAATGCGTCAGTTTTAAACTCCTACGCATAAACCGTTTAAGAAAATGATGACACGCAACTATAATACTTTTGTGTTATTTGTCTGTGAACTTTTTCCAAAGAATTACGAAAATGTTAAAGTAATGTTTAAGGATGTCTTAACATAAATCACACTTTCTAAGCAATTATGTTTAAAGCCGACATACTACAAGTACTTATAAACGCATATAAAAACCTATTTCCCCTTCCTTTTTAAAAGAGGGTTAAAACCACAAGGCTACGGAATCCGGTCCGACCGTATATGAGCCAAGTATTGAGTAGTAGTTTTTAATTTATTTATTTTTTGCCTATATTTAACTTCTTTAGTTCTCTTAATTCAAGGACTTATTGTTTACATAAATACTAGAGTAGATTCCTAGTGGAATACATTTTTTGAATATTTTATTACAAATTAATTTTTGGTTGCGATAGTTTTTGGTGACTTAATTTTTATTAAGAAAAATTAAAGCCGAAAAATTTAACATTTATCAATCTAAATAGCCTAAAATTTAATATTGAAGTACAGGTGATGTATGGATATTTTTTTAACCGTCAAAAAAAACGATGTGGTTCTCAAGTCAACGCGTATATTTATTTTTTATGTTAAACTTTTTACAGAATAGTAAAATTTTGATATTTCTTTTATTAGTGCTACACAGTGCTTTTCTTTTAATAATTTTTCTAAGTCGGCTTAGCGAAAGTTTAAAGATAAATACATTTTAAACACAAAATATGACATTTGAGCATGCCAGACATAATAGGCATAATTAGTATAAAGTTTATACCTAATTATACCAACGGAACTCATTTAACCGAGTGGTATAGTGTATAATCGAGCGCGTATTTTCACCATATAAAAACTCCTTTGTTCAAATGATTTTGGTTCGCACGTTTTTGCAGTATCGCTTACCTACTCGACGTCTATACGACTGGTTATAATAACTACATGTTTACTTTTTAGCTGCAAATACCTACTTGTTTATCTTGTTTTTGATAGTTCACTTATTTATCTCTTAACTGGTTTAAGCTTCGTTTTGTATGCACCTGTTGAAAGTTATGCTGACAAAAACTTCATCATCGTCAGACTATTTTAATGGCCTATTGTAAGTTTAAGAGTCCGCGCAGTCAAAAAGCATACATAGTTCTACGTTTTGTGTTTTAAGCAAAGTTCTCCGGTGAATCAGTCTACCTATCTGTCTGTTCGCGATAAACTTAAAAATTACTGAACTTATTTTCATGCGGTTTACACCAATAGATAGAGTAATTTATGAGGAATGAATAAGTACAGAACTTGTAAAAGTTTTAGGAAAATAAATAGGAAGATAATAGTTGAAAGTATTGAAAAAACTCAAGACGCTTAGGAGCTTTTATTGTAAAAAGATGATTTCCGCAAATATATACCAAAATAATGTATACCTACTGTTAAGGTAGGATAATTTTGTTTTAATTTTGCTATACTAAACAGTGCGATGGCATAAATCTATCTTTTTAATATAGCTTGGCCATTCTTTCTTTAAAAAGGACCACCTACAACTATTTTGTTTTCGTATTTTTGCACTTACATCTCGCGTCAAAGTCTAGTTTTAATAATCTGAATCCTAAATTTTAATTTAATTTAAATGAATTCCGAAATGTTTTGTTAACATTTCGGAAAAGAAACTAGCAAACGTTTTGTTAAAAGCAGCTATCGTATTAGAAAGATAAGAAGATAAACTTTCTATGTCACATTTAGGTTTTTTATGGGTTCGCGTTTCCGAACGAGCGTGAATCGCAAACCGCGAGTGCGTGAGAACGTATTTTTTTAGTGGACATGTAAAATATCTAGTCGATGTTAGCCGCTTACAAAATTATGGGTACATTGAACTGTGAAATTACAATACTTACTACCTTGTACTATCATGTATTCTGTGACACTTCTCGCGTTAAATATTTCAATTACTACGTACCACCTTTAGAAACAAATATATTTTTTTACCCACCTATATATTATAAATATCTAAAAGCTCAAAATTTTAGTAGAGATTACTATAAAGTTAATGACTATTAAGTACAAAGACTTTTGGAAGCAATCAGCTTTTTTCCTATAGACAAGACGGGATAGCCAAAATTGCAATTTACAAAATACAAATTGTAACATTCATTTTTAAACGAGCAACTGTCGAGTTTTTTGCCAGCTTTTCTCGGCAGGATTTGCCTTTCAAATTGGTGGTAGAGTCACTACGTACTGCGTACTCTACGAGCACTTTGGAAACGTCAAATTCATCCGTTTGTAGCGTCTCTACCGCCGGTTCGGAAGGCAGTCATCTGTTGAGAAGAGCCGGCAAATAATTCGACAGTTCCTCTTTTTAAAAATCCATTGTCATGGTTTACAATGATTATTTTAAAATATAATTTCTATTACTTCCTGTGTGAAGGTGAAAGCTTATCCAATGGCCTCTAATCATCTTTCAAAAAAATAATTTGCATTTAGCTCTATGATTAAGGGCTCGGGCTCGATACTGAGAGGTCATGATCAAAAATTTTTATCCTAAAAATGACAACCTTTTTTTATACAGTACAAGTTAGCCCTTGACTGCATTCACACCTGATGGTAAGTGATGACGCAATCAAGATGAAAGCGGGCTAACTTGTAAGTAATAGGATAATTTTCACATCCCTTCGGTTTCGACACGACATCGTACCAGAACGCTAAATCGCTTGGCGGTACGTCTTTGTCGGTAGGGTTGTAACTTGTCTTGGAGCCTTCCACCAGCGAAACCTGCAATAGAGCGGCCTGGTGGATATAAATTTACTCATCTAAAAGACAGGAGGCCTTGCAGTGGCTCATTAATAATATTAACCTGATTATTATAATGTTATTATAAGCAATGACTGTTGAATTAATACTACGACGGCCTCCGTGGCGCTGTGGTGTGCGCAGTGGGATTATAAGACGGAGGTCTCGGGTTGGTCTAGGTCTCGCTGGTGGGGGGCTTCGGCCGTGGCCAGTTACCACCCTACCGACAAAGATGTATCGCGATTAAGCGTTCCTGTACGATTGCATTCTACTCCAAACAAATTAGCCGGCTTCCATCTTAGATTGCATCATTAACAAATAAAGATTTATGTAATTAGAGATCCTAATTTTTGAATGCTTAGCAAATCTGATTTTCCTCTAAGCATCAGGATTCAGGACTGACTGACTGGTACTGAATCTGCCTTCTGAACCGGTGGTAGAGTCACTACGTACTGACAGATTTGACGTTCCAAAAGTGCTACTAAAACAACCTACTTGAAATAAATGATTTTGAGGAACCACACAGGATCTAAAACTGCATAGCATACTTTTGCCTAAATAATTATAAATTTGTAAATTTTTAAATAAAAATATAATTACACTAAATTTTTTAAAAAATATACTTAGGACATATGAACCTTGCTCAAAAATTACCATTCTCTAACATCCATAAATACAGCATAAACTTAAAAGTTCGACTTACGAACTTTTAGACTAATTAAAATGCACTATAACAGCTTACAATTTTAAATTTATTTAACTTTAAATCCTTCTGCACTTTAAACGTTAAATGTTCCTTAATTCTTAGACTAAATACACTATTGTTTATGTAAAAACACTTAGCACAATTATTTTTAAATTTTATCAATAAATAGTCTTAGTATATATTTTTTATTTTTATCAGTCAATCACGTTTATTATCAAACAAAATTTTATATTTAGATCGTTATTTTTGAACGCGTACGCCGCAAGCAAAGGTCGCGCATAGACTGCCTATCGGACGGCACAGAGTAAAAAGATAACAGAAGCCTTAATTGGCAATGCATCGACGCTATATTACATTGTCTTACCTTGTATGTAATCTGGATTTACATAATAATGAAAGCGTTTACGTTCATATGCCTTCATTAAGTTAATATAATCGTAAAATAACACCTACGCTCTATCCCTAACGGTTTGTTTGCGTCATAGCAGCATGATTTTCTTTTTTAGATGTTTTTGTTTTTATTAGACGTCGATTTCGAAGATTTCCTTTCGTTTCGATGTATATCAACAATAAATTAAAGGAGATGGTCTATTTCAGCTTCACTCATGTACCACATATTTTTAAAATGGAAAAATACAAGGATTTTATCAAAAATAAAATTAGTGAACGAAACGAACTAAATAAAACGTTTGTTAAAAATTATATTCCTAGTTTTTGAGGTATTAAAAGATGGCGTCTTTCTGATATTAGTCTGTAGGTGATAAAGATGCGGTGACATTGATTTGTTAAACTCAAAATATGTATGACAAGTCCTTTCTTCCGTGTTCCGGGCTTTGTTTTTAGCTATAATCTATTTTAGATATAGACATCTTAGCTATAATAAGAAAAAAACTCAATATATAAATCTGATTATTTAGTAATTCGTTAGCTATGCCTATGCCTAACCAGTAACCATCAAATTAAATGGACCATACGTCAATAAACACTGACAGCAAAAGTCAAAACAACATCAATCCGCCACAAAGAGTATAATAATAATATGGGAACCGCCACCATCCACCATCTCATAGACATGGTAGACATTCTCCAGGTGAGAATGTCTACCATAGATAATAAAACTTAGAGAGACGAATATCTTAGCATTCCATGGATTCACCGTGCGGGTGCCGGGTCCATCGCGTGGCTGAGAGAAAAACTCCGAACAGAGCCCGAGACTTGTGACACGGGTGTAGGTTTAAGGGTACCCTTAGTGACGCGCGTCAACACTCACCTCCTCTAAGATCCGCCATGATTATACGTAAAGTGTTGCTTTGTTTTAGAGAGAATAAATAATATTTCGCCCAAATAAAAGTGAATTCGGAGATTTGGCTTATCAAAACTAGATTAATAATACATGTAGTTTTTTTCAACTTATGTACAGAAAGTGAGTCTGGGCTCCATACAGTTTTGGACCATCTCCTTTAGGTGGTATTTAAATTTACGGGACAGAACAGAAGTAAAATTAGGACCACTTCCCTCGTCTGGTCCAAAACAAACAAACAATTTACGAAATGAAATAACGTATAGATCATATTTCACTATTCTTTAATATAATATAACTATTTTCTGCAAAAAAAAATCAAATACGTATATATATGACTTGCATGAAACATGAAAAACTTTCATACAACCATTCAACCCTATATCCCTTTTATTTTATCCCTTCTTTTACGTTTTCTCTACATAAAATAGGTCATGTTATCCACCAAGATTCTATTTATCTGTACAGGTAGTAAAATTAATAAAAATTGTTTCAGCTTTCTAGCAATATGAAAATTATTATCATGATTATCTAATGGATCACTAGACGGAACTCTTTTTCATTTCAGGGGTGAAGTTGTGGATCTCAGAACCACCATACTAAAATGCAGTTTGGCGGACATAGGGTGTATATGTATTTCTATAGTCCAAACCAGAAGTCGAGTTCAGGACATCGTAATCCTAAAGTACATAGGCTTAAGTACCGGATCTACGATTGCCATTATATTAATTGTGCCAAATTTTTTCACCGGCACGTTTTGACAGCGCAGTGGTAAACCGACAGCTGCTGGAGAGATCGAATCCTCATCCCGGGACACTTTGCAATTCGGAAGTGGCCGTTCGTTTCCGTGCTCCAGTAATCAGGTGGTGGATTCACAAGACGGAGATCCTGGGTTCGATTACCGGCGGGGCAGATTGAGATTTTCTTAATTTTTCTTGGTCTGGCTAGAGGGAAGCTTACGCTGCTGATTACCACCCTACCGACAAAGACGAACTGCCAAGCGATTTAGCGTTTCGGTACGATGTTTTATAGAAACCGAAAGGAGTGTTGATTTCATCCTACTCCTAACAAGTTATGCTGCTTCCATCTTAGATTGCATCATCGCTTAACATCAGGTGTGATAGCAGTCAAGGGAACACCGTGGTGTTTTAGTCGGTAACAGTCCGTCTTAATCTCATCGTCTCTCCGTGGCGAGAGAATATCCATGAGGATTTCCCCACGACAAAAAAAGGTAATTACACCGGCAACCATACCCTTTATTTAGACCGGAACATTGCGACGGTACTTGACAGAAATAAGCATAGTGGTAGTACTTCCTCGGATGAGTTCAACACAAAGAGCTGTTTAGATTTACAGCAGCTATGTATAAAGTAGCTTCAATAATTATTACGTTGACCTCGAAGCGTATGCACTTTCACCGCTTATATGAAGAGGTGTGTTTATATATAGTTTGCTTCGTTTCCTATATAATAATTAATATAGTAATGTATTGATTGCCTCGTTGGTGCAGTGGTTAGTTAGTTCTGCTTTAGATTTATTGGGTCTAGGATCGAATGCCGTGTCAGGCCTATTGCTTTTAAGCCTGTAAGTTTTAAGTAAAACACGTCCTTTGTTTTTCTGGACAAATAGACGTAAACTAATATACGAAATTCGAGCGAAATACAAGTGACTCATCTGGAGATCTCCAAAAGTACCTATACACTTGATTTAGGTACCTAAAATTACATTTCGCGATGTAGACGCTCACTACGAGCAGATTTCTCGATACTACGAATTTGGTGCGTATGAAATTGCCCTGCAGAGTTCCTGAATACTAAATATTGCGTGCCTTGTTCAGTCGTTGGCTAATTTTTCAAATGATAAGATCGAGAAATTCAGTCTTGGGTCAGGCCAATTTTTAATGTCTTTGAGTTTTAAGTCGAGTTAAGTCTTTCTTCAATTTCCCGGAAAACTGCTATTGTTGTACATAATTAATTATTTATTTCTTTTACACAATAAATGTCAAAAAAGAGAAATGTGGAAATCTATTTATTTAAATTGTGCTAGGTATAATGTGGCGCCGTAATATATTTCAAGTGTTTATAATTAAATAGATATGATTAGATAAGATAAATTAATGATGCTTTGAATATTGATTTTAAATAGGCGTTACTTTGTACTTGACTGAAGATGTTATGAATCATATTTAATTATAATTATAGGTAACATAAATTATTTTGAAATAATTTACTAGAATTATATAGTTTCAAAATAACAAAATTAAAATCTATATTTCTTTTATTACAGTATCAAAGGCGATCTTTTTCTCAGTATTTAGCTAACAAAGTTGATGTGCCATCTATACGCAAACGTTGTAACTATTATGAAGAAGGTCGCAAGTCTACCACGTAGTGTAATAAGTACACACTAGATGTCGCTGTTAGTAAAGTACCCAGTTGAGTTAAAACAACACTACAAGGCCTCGGTAGGTCACTTTTGATGAGGCTGTGGGCAGAGGCCCGCTTCGCACCTGGTATTCAACAGCTCCACGACTGAAGGTGTCGTGGTTTTTGGTTGGCTTAAAGCTCACCTTATCAGCCTTGTCGGTGGGAGGAGAGGCCGGCGGACTCCGAGGCAGGCCCAGGTCCTCGTCGTCGTCGCTGTCGCCGCGCCCGCGCCGCCGCACCGCCGCAACTAACTCCGCCTGGTGGACACAAGTCATATATTTAAACTATGAACGATAGTTTCGTTGGATCTATGGAATTATGGGTCATAGTATTTTCTTTCTCGCTAAAAATTCGTAAAAAAATTCTTCGTTAGGATGTTGGTGGTGTTACACCTCTTTGCCTTAGAGAGCATGTTAGGCCATGGGTCCTAATCAGTGATCATAACAAAAACAAACATTATAACCTTAAGCCCCCAACCTGCATTGGGGCAGCGTGGTCGGTCTGAGCTTCATATCACGTCATTTATAAAGATGCGTTAGCCGACCGCAGACGACAACAGCAATCGACGTGTCGCAGGGACACTACTAATTTCTATATCATAATTACATATATGAAAACAACGTGTGGCTCGCCACGAATCTAATTTTATCGTAGGGCAACACAAAACGGAATTTTTGGAAATATTCGGGCGGGGCAGTTAACCATAAAACATCAGATTTCAGTAGTAGTAGTAAGCTAGTAACTAACCTACCCTGCTTAAATCTGAAAGGACATAGGTAAAAAATGTATGGAAGTCTGCCCCAGAGATGATATATATGTCATTAAATAGTACAGATCTTCTATTTAAAGAATAATAAAGTTACTTGTAGTTCAGCAGTCGCTGATAAAAGTTATAAAGGTTGATAAAGTTGACTTTTCATACTATGACGACGGTCACGTGATTCAGAATACAAAAAATCAATTCAAATTCTTATATTTTTGATTTATTTTCAAGTGATTGCTATGAAACATGGGTAGTTGTTTTAAATTATTTGTGTATTTAAATAAAACAGTTAAATATAAGCATACGTTTGGACAGCCTGGGCAAATTTTGGTTTTGTTTTTTTGTTGAGTTTTTCCGATAATAGATATTTTTAAAGGGTTGCCCTGAACGTGCGCTCCCACATGTAATATGGTACATACTTGAAGATGGTATTCAACAACATGGTACAAAGGTATCCTCCCTTACTTTAATCTGCCGCGCTCAAGTATTATCAAAAATGATTTCTTGAACTTCCCCACTATTGTCTCTGAGACACGTCGCCTGCAGTCGTTAAAATAATTACAATAAATAATGATTATATAGCAACTTCACAAACAAGGCAGCCGGTATTCTACAGCAAATATTTTAATTACAATACAAAATCAAATTTTAAATATTACATGAAGTATCACCAGAGGGATGCGATAATGCTATCAGAGCACTTGTATCCGTTCATATTGCCATTTGAATTTTACATATAATATAGCTCGAACAGACTGATACATTCATAGCAAGTACGAGCTTTTTACCGAGTCACTGCGTAAAAAAATGTTTGGGAATAGAAGCATTTTTTCAGGTTTTAGTAGCTATATGGCGCCGTTTTCACTTCGCCGGATATGCAAGGAAAACGTCTTTAAAGTGTATATATGAAGCCTCATAAGCCTGTAATTACTGGTACACTGACAACCATGCCCTATACCTATACTAAAGCCAAACTCGATTGAGAATGCTTGTCAACAAACAAATTTAAAATGAAGGTAGAAAAGGCAACACATTTTATGCCTAATAATTTTCAAATTATATTTTGTTATTTTAAAAAATCTTATTTAAATGATTTTAAATATATTAAATAGTTTTAAGCTTACTAATCTAATTTATTGTCATGAATTCGTCATTAACTAGATGATTTAAAAAAATAGGTGTAAAATGACCTCCATTTTTAACTTGTTTGATGACAAGAATTCTCAATCGAGTTTGGCTTTAGAATAGACCGAAACACAGTAACGCTGCTGCTAAGTGTGATAATATTTCCGCAGACCGAACTCTCTATTCCAAGTTTAAAAACAATTTTCAGCGTAACAGAAAGTACGAAACTTGATTGAATTCAGTCTAATGTACATATAAGTCTCGTAAAGTCCGAAGTGTAAAAGCCTTCAAGCCTTTTGACAATTTTGAAATTGGCACTTTAGAATAATCAAACAAAGTCATATACTTATTTTAAATGTAACTGATTTTTACTCCGTAGATGTTCCACTTAATTTTACTGCACTGTATAACAGGTAAAGATTTGTGCATTTTTACCAAGACTTCGGGTTTTCCTAGCATCAATATTTTCAGTTGCATGCACTTTATATAAGCATTAAATCACTGCATATGCATACCCTTAAAAAGTGTTTATAGTAAATTATCATTAAATGTACTAAATACAACTTAGTCCAAGAAAAGCCTAAAATGAATTTAGTTTTTTGTTATTACAAACATTTTCCGAAAAATAACTTTAAAGCGTTCACCAACCCATAATCGGCCAATCTTCGATCCTGTCACCCATTGGAACCTCCTCTTCCATGCTTGATTCATGCCCACTTCACTTCACTTTGCTAATAGACATGAGAACACCTGCATTATTGTTTTTTCACTTTCCTTATATGTTGTACTTATAATCACATACTATATTAATTGTTAAAAGAAACATATTGTTTAGGCATTCGGCTAGAAAAGGTTAATGCAATTTCTGTTGTCACTTCTTTATTTACACTTTTAATCACTTTTAGATTTAAAATAAAAAATTATGATTGCACAATTAAAAATTTATTAATTGACTATTTTTATAGGTTAATTAAAACTGTTTGGTGGCATTCACAGGTAAATAATAATAGTCACTTTGTAATTAACGACTGACAAAAAATACGTATTTTATTTAATTGTAAGTGATCAATTTTTCACTAAATATGAATTAGTAATTAAAATAAAATAAAAAGAATAATTCACTTGTATATCACGATTCATTTGAACTTAACACAGTCAAAGTCAAAGTGATTGAATACTTTCACTAAATATTACTTAATTAATTAGTTAAGTAATTAAATTCTAATAATATTTTAATGGTTCAGCTTACAGTTACACTATTTTTTAATAAAATTGATTTTCGTACTACACGAATTGACGTTAGAACTCAATCACAAACAAATAGCAAATCATTCACAAATATTATAGGTGCATAATTGGGTTTTTTAATACTGTTATTTTTATTATTTGCCTTATATTCTTGCCGTATTACGTTACAGTTGCTTCGAACATGCGTCATTAATCGACGATTCCTAATTTACCACTAAGCATAGTAACTGACTCACTCACTGACTATAACTTGTAAACAGTGTGAATAATTGTTTTAGTGATAATACAGTTTATATAAAATAGTGTGTTTTGAAATGATAGACTTTGTTTCTATCTTTGTACCGTGTGAGCTAAGCACATTGTATGAAACGACGAAAAAAAACAGAGGAGATTCTCAATTAGACACGTATATTTTTTCATTCTTTTATGTATGACCACATATAACTTTTTTACAGAGTTGTCGAATTTTGATAATTCTTTTTTATTAGAAAAGGCACACTTCCAAGATGATCCCATTGTCATCATGTTAGGATCTGATGATGATATCCAGGGAAAATTGAAAGAACTCTTCTTATGTTATAGGCACACTTGCAGCGATTTCGGTTTTTGTGGTAGCTTTTTGGCTACAAGTGCCGTATAATATACTATGACAGTATAGTACGGGTACCTTACGTGGCGATATATCACTAAAAAGTAAGAAATAAAAATTCTTAACAAAAAATAGAACCTACTCAAAACGCACTAAAAAGTAAAAAATAACTGTGTCATTTAGTTGCTTTAATTTACTTAAGCATATCTAGAAGTCAGTGCCAGCCAAACTTATAAGGACATTCATTACCTAGAACCCACAAACTGCTTTACTACGTAAAATAAATGTTCCTTCAACTTGCTGGCACCGACTTCATAGATATGCTTAAGTAAATTAAAGCAACTATATAAATGACACAGTTATTTTTTACTTTTTAGTGCGTTTTGAGTCGGTTCTATTTTTTTTCAAATAAAACCGGACAACTATAGTGCAATGCAAATTGTATAAGGATTCCGTAGTTATACTTCACCAACTTAGAATAATGCTACCTACTAAGGTAGAGTTTGTGAAGTTAGGCTTTATAGAGTTAGGTCGTGTAGAATTAGAAGTCGTACGCTACCTTGGCAACATCTTACAATTTACATGTTTTATAATTTTTGTGTACTAATACAAGCTAACATACCAATTTTGGGCTTTTTAGGGTATTAGGAAATACCCTAAGGATTTTGATGATCATCAGTGAGTATTTGACGAAATCAGATATTTTAGATATTAAAAAAATCTAAAGTGTAAAGCTGTGCAGTTAGAAAATTGTATACGTTTAATAAGTTTGGTATTGATAACATAACCCCAAAATTTTGTATATCTGGTGTTATCTATACCCAAATTATTGGATTTAAAAAATGACGAAGCGCTCCGTGAAAAGCCATATACTCGTAGTGCCCTTGAGCTTCGTTCACTTGGTGGTCACGTCTTGATAGTGGCCAACCGTACCCCCAGAACGATCGAAAGATACCACACACTAGGACTGATTAAATAATAATATCACTTACATATAAAATGTTATGATATGGTTGAAAAAAGCAAATGCTAACATTTTCTAAGACGAGTTCTGTCATAAAAAGACCTATCATTAATATATCACTATGAAGAAGCTAGTAGGTAATTCTATTTTTTTTCTATTAGATACTGCTCTGCTACTAATACTACAATTCAAAAACCTTTTTAAGTACGAATTTTCGAAAACTCCTAGTTTTAGTGCTTTATAATTAGATACAAATTATTACGATTTTTGATTTAGCGCAAAGAATATCTCCCACGAATTATTATGCGGTCCAAATCATAACAGCCTCAGTTACATCACAATAGGTATAATCGCCAACATCGCCATTGTCTTACATTGTCTTACCCCTCTCACAGGCTATGTTTAAGTTTTATCGCTTTTCGTACGATGCTCGTATTACGACAGTGACTGATTATTGCGTGTTGCTTAATATTTAACCCGGTTTAAAGTTTTAATCGAGTTAAATCGTGCATAATGACTGTGCGGTTATTTATAATAAGATTTTTGAGGTATAAAAATTTGGATAGGTAGCTTTTTATAAAATAACAACAAGATTGATTTTTTTTTAATTTGTACATTTGGTGGCTTCAAGAATAGGTCATAGGCTATTTTTAAAACCCTGCTTCAAAAATATGTTCAAGTATGTAGTAGCTGTCACAGGCGGCTTAGGACCGTTGTTTTTTGAAGTCCCTAAAAAAGGCATATGCCAACGAAGGACGCCCATTGGATGATGTGATGTGATGATCAAGTATTGTTATCTGTATTTTGTGCTAGCAGGGAATAGATCTATAAAGGTAAAAGTAATATATTTGGACTGTAGTTGATGCATCTAATTAATCAAAATTTAATTAATAAATAATGTTATAGCCGCTATTGCAAGAAGAAGAAGAAAATATTTCCAGATTAACGGGCTATATCGTAGTCATGTTAACTTATTGTAGAATAACAAAACAGTTATTTTCCTTAAATTAACTCCTAAATGATGCATAAAGTTATTAACCACAAATATATTGTTCTCAGTATTAACTAATTTTATTGTTATAAATAATATTGACTGCAGTGGTAGGTATTATAAATACCATGTTTCCTGTGACTAAGTAAACAGTATCGAAATGTCGTAAATGCAAACAAAACCTCTGACTAAACATTGTAGAGTCAGGATCTTCTAAGGATCCGAGTTTTTCGTGGAGTAGAAAAATAAATCATAAAGGTTTATTTTAAAGGGCCGCTAGAGGATCAAGCCTCCCTCCTTTTTGGGGAAGATGATATTATGAAGCTTATGGTACAACTCTGGTAATGAGATTTTAGATAATAATGGCCATGTGTATTATTGTAATATCCGAGGTATAATAATGTAATACCAACAATTTCCCAATCTAGTCTGAGAATTCTTACTGAGAATTGGAAAGCTTAAAATTCCGAGTGTACACAGAAGTTCCTGACCCAGGAATCGAATCTATTATGTGATGATCTGAAGCCACATAGGATTACTGGACCAACGAGGCTCCTACAAACATTACAAATAAATGAAATAGCAAGTATATAGCAATAAATGGGCGAGATAAGTAGTTTAAGTAAGTACAGTCTTGCCGTAAAAAAGCTCTCAGACGCAGTAAGCTTCCATTAGGTCTAAGTAAGTGAGAATACAGGTACATACTACTTGTATTTAAAGAAATAATAATTGGTAAAGAATTTCTGCGTTGTAACTCATACTTCTATAGGTGTCTACATACAGATAACAAAAATTTTATCTTCCGCAAAATCGACCACAGATATTTCCTCAATGACCTTAGCATTACCAGCACCTTAATTAAAAATTAACTCGATCGATTAAAATCGAGTTATTTCTTTAATTCAGTCGTCGAATTACACAACTAAATTAAAATCTAAATAAAAAAACAGGCAAATCTCTTGTAACATTTGACAACATTCTCGTGAGGTGGGCGTGAGATATGGATTGCATAATTGGACCGGTTCTGTGATGACCGCAAAACGAGACTTTGTTATCCACATGTTTATTTTATTCCAAATCCGTACACGCGTAATACAGAAGAATGTCTGAGCGACGGAAAAGCCCAGTCTAAATCTAAATTTGTTTATTTTTTTACCAATTTCATGACCTAATTAATGGGTTTTCAAGGTTACTAAATCCTTATAATCGAAAAATTTCGTCTAGGTTGTTAGAAATTTTATAGTAGCAGCAGAGCTCTTTATAGCAGAGCTTTTGACCTGGCCAAGTTGTTAATTATTTACAACATTTGGAGGTATGAGATAAAATAAACTCTTCCAAGTTAACTCGCTAATCTTAGACTGACCACATCGTCACTACTGCCATGCTTCTTTCTACCGCTGAAAATGTTGCTCGTGTAATTTCAACTTCAGTTGGTGGTGTTAACACTTATGTATTAACACCACCAACTCAAGTTGATAGACACATGTCCTGTTGATAGACAAATATTGCTCTATTTATGCGAGATGGTTTGCTACTTACCTTTTGCAACTTATCCAAAATAAAATTTATCTATTCGATGTAGGTTACTATACAAACATTTTTGAAAAGTCTGAAAAGCAGACTCTGACGAAAAGCCAACAAGAAACTTAGCAGATGCTCTTTTGAAAAAAATTAAAAATATAAATCAAAAGAAGACGGATTACCTAACAAAGATTGACTGATTATATTCAACGTGATGTATAAAATCGCGAAATTACGAGATACACGTTTATTTTGACCGCTATCATTTCAAATACATTAAAAGTAAAAGCTACCGTGTAACTGGTTTCGAAATGTGCAGATTTCGTTTTGCTCGTGTGACAGCTGAGTGATGTGACAAGCCGTGCGCTTTCATTTGCATCTTGCTTCTTCAATTTGCAATCAATAAGGAAAATCCACCAATCATGGCTCTTTCAAACTCCGAGTTTTTTGGGCCTAGTCGAGCGAAGCCAAACCCTACTAGATATTTGCCCTGTGAGGCTATGTTTCTTTCAACCTCGCGATTTTTTAGGCAGAATCAAAAAGAAACCAAACCTCTACTAGATACTCTTGCCCTTGAGGCTTCTTTTAACCTTCCGATTGTTTGTTTCGAATCTAGTAAGGCCAAACTCGATACTTGCTTTCGGAGGTATCCTGGGACGTCTTTTTGATTCCATACAAGGTTCCTCTCGCAACTGACGAGCAAAATAACTTTATTACAACAAACTTAGGTCGAATCGAGGGAGGTCAAACCCGATAATTGCCCTTGAGGTGTCCTCGGGACGTCTTTTGCAAATTGTTTCCCCTCGCAACGATCAAAATTGCTATTAATTATAACAAACTAACATTGGACGGAACAAGTAGATGTCATGACCTGATCTTGGATGTAGATCGAGAATCTGTGATCAATTGGATTATCATCGATCAATGCTTGAATTGATTAACGATAAACCAAATTTGTATAATATAAAACACAACCTTATATAGTACCTTGGCTGAAATGAGTTGCAATGTGCCTAAAGGAATTTGGGAATTGGGAAAAGTTAAGGCACCTTTACTTCTGATTCTTAACTTCGAAATACCCAAGTTGGAGGTTTTTGTTTTATGATTTTTATTGTGTACCTAATTGATGTAGGTGCCTTAGTGAGAAAGCTGCAGATTTAAGGGATTCAGGTTACTTGGACGAGCGCAAGCTTAGAGCTAGCAGAATAAAGTGGACGAAACGTCTTTCTAAGGACAGCTTTTGAGTACAAATGCTCTGCCACGAACAAGAACGAAGTTCAAAGGCCATCTCCTGACTTGGACCTCGGTTCAAGAAACTTTGGGACCCAAGAGATTTGTTGGCTAAATTATATTAGTTTCGACGCTTCCGTGAACTGGGAAGTTTACTGATGTAAATCAATCATCCTCATATTACCTAATTATGAGCGAACTTTAACTGCCTCGTTGGTCTAATGGTTATGTTATGTCGTTTCAAACCACGAAATCCTAGGTTCGAGTCCGTATGCAAACAGTTAACTCAATAGTCGATGGTGTTATTACACTCCCATGTCTCGGAAGGCCAAATAATGAATAATTTAATTTATCAGAGAATCAGAGACGTTGATGAACTTCTTTCTTGATGTTGGATAAGTAGAAAGTCGTATACAATCTAAATAGCTATTAAAAATGTGTATAAAACGCATTATTCCGTACACGTATACATACGGCTCGTCACGGTCTGTCTGTCCGTAGGCAGCCGGAGAGAATATCTTCCTGCCCTCACTTTCGTTTCAACTCTTAGCTGACTATTGCATTTAATCATTTACTCTCTGCATTTAAATCCATCTCGAATGGTAGTCTTTGATACAACATTTAACTTCATGATTATCATTTAAGAGCAGTAAAGCTTTTGGTGACAGCTCGTGTCTGCTGTGTTCCGCTCTAAAGGGAATCTTTGTCGGCCTAATTATCTCCCTTATTATAGGAGAGATATGGAACTTTGATGTATCACGCTACTCTAATACTCTATATTGGGTGTTATTATTTGATTTATGGCACGATTAGATGTCAATCATTAAGATCGGGACCGACCACTTACCGTGCTACCCGAGGCCCTGAACAGTGTAACAAAAATTTTTAACAAAAAATAGAACCGACTCAAAAATTTAAAACGCACTAAAAAGTAAAAAATAATTGTGTCATTTAGTTGCTTTAATTTACTTAAGCATATCTATGAAGTCAGTGCCAGC
Source organism: Mycalesis mineus (assembly GCA_034621355.1). Lineage (NCBI taxonomy): Eukaryota > Metazoa > Arthropoda > Insecta > Lepidoptera > Nymphalidae > Mycalesis > Mycalesis mineus. Next base: position 2,342,229 of record CM067903.1, read on the forward strand.
AAGTTTAAGGAATATTTATTTAACGTAGTAAAGCAGTTTGTGGGTTCTAGGTAATGTTCTTAAAGTAGAAACCTTGGCTGGCAGCGACTCATAGATGTGCTTAAGTAAATTAAAGCAACTAAATGACACAGTTACTTTTTACTTTTTAGTCGGTTTTATTTTTTGTTAAAAATTTTTGTTTCTTACTTTTTAGTGATCGCCACGAAACGTACTCGTACTATACTGTCATAGTATATTATACGGCACTTGTAGCCAATAAGCTACCGATACTTACACTAAAACCGAAATCGCTGCAAGTGTGCCTATAAAATTTGAAGAGTTCCTTCAATTTTCCCAGAATGTCATAATCAGATCCTAACATGATGACAATGGGACCACCTTGGAAGTGTGCTATTTGTAATAAAAAAAGAATTATCAAAATCGGACAACTCTGTAAAAAGTTATCGTATACTTTTTTTTAATGTATGACACATAAAAAAAAGTATACGAGTCGAATTAGAACCTCCTCCGTTTTTAAAAAAAAATGGAATTCTTTATTCTAAACTGAAAAATTTTCGACTATTTTTCCAAAGAAAAGCTAAATGTTTTATAGCCCAAGTTAAGATCTCAATCAAGGAGCTACTGGAACAACAAAGCAGTTAGATATTTTAATCGAATATTTACAACGCTTAGAGCATAATTAGCAGTGTGATGATAAAATTATTATCTAATAAAATAAATATTTACAGCATGCTTTGTCTATGGTGCTTTATCTATAACTTAATTGTTTTAATAGACTAAAACAATATTTACCAAAACAACTTTAGTCGTAAACAGCCACGCTATGTTCCAAAATTTCCGAAGTGTCTCTTTAAAGGATCGCGCCATTTTTATTTTTATTTTGAAACTTTTTATATCACAGAACTTTTTAAATACTATATCACAAAAATGTTTAATAATGTCACTTCTAATTATAAATTAGAACGCATATTTTCTTAGATATTTTTTTCAGATTTGGGCCAACAGACTAGGGTTTTAGATTTGGTACTAAATATCAGTTACGTAATAGTTAACTTTGACTCCTGCACTTTATAAAATCAAGCTGTAAATTCGTTTATTTGAATAAGAGTTTATTCACAAACACTTTTGATTCGTCATGTTTGTCTGTTTGTTATGTTTTTGGTAAAGGTTCGAAAAGCAGATTCTTCTGAAAAAGTGAGAAAGAAACAGCAGAAGTTTTATTAATAAATATTAAATCTCCGGTTTTGTACATAATAATGTACATTAAATTTAATGCTTCTAAAATTCATTCCGTGGTTATTTCACGAAACAAAATCATATTTAAAGGTAATCAATATTTATTTGTCTCTTTAACACTAATTGAAACTTGTAAAATGTGAAATTGAATAAGTTTAAGTGACTTAGTTTGTTAAAAAAAAACAATTTGAACACTAATAAAATGTATAGAAATATGTATGAAAAACTTTAAGTAGATGTCATCTAGAGCTAATGTCATATTATATTTTTGGATCTACATATTGCCAATGAAGACTATTTTATTATTTACTTGTTTGATTTTTTTTACGCGAAACTGTACGTTTTGAAAAAATATAATTGTTTATAATAAAAAAACACATCTAAAATGTATCTATTTTAACACACAATTTTATCGAGCACTTTTTCATTTAATATTTCATTTGAATTTTAATTAAACAAATACAAAATACTTGGGAATTATTTAAAAAATGGACGGAATCGCGCACGCTGCTTTTTGGAAAGTCAGTCAAAACGGTACTGACTGCTGAGATACAAACAACAGTCAGTTTTACTTTCTAAGCAACATATTATAAACTAAGACGCTTCTTTTTTAATTTAATTTGTTTTTATTAACATAATTATACGTTATTATTGGTTTTGCTTTGTATAATCTAAACATTAAGTCCATTGTTGCTTAGATGATAATAATTATTTAATTTAAAAAGGCAATTTTAATATTAATGCCGAATACAAAATCTATAATTGTTATGTAATAATTGACGGTACGAGCAGATGGCCCACGTAATGTTAAGTACAAAACCATCGCCTATTAACAGACCATCACTTCGTAAGGAATGTCAGGAATAATTCATACTAATTCGATCGACTTAAGATTCAAGTCAAGAAAAATAATTAAGCCATATAGCACAGGTACACGCGCAGTCAGGTGGCCTGCAATTACACTGGCAACTATGCCCTTTAGACGGTAACGTTCTTTGGCGGCAGAAATAAGTATGGCGGCCGAATTTCCCCAGACGAGCTCTGTCAGAATAAGCTCTACAAGCCTCAACTATGTATGATGATGGATGATGCATTCATCGTCATCATAAGAGAAACGAATATCTTAGCAGTCCATGGATTCACCGCGAGGGCTGCCGGGTCCATCGTGTGGCTGAGAGAAAAACTCCGAACAGAGCCCGAAACTTGTGACACGAGTGTAAGTTTAGAAGAGATCTCTTAGTGACGGCCGTCAACACTCACCTCCTCTGATCAAGTTATTCTCCCTGACCATCCAAATTCGAAAGAATAATTCCTCTATACGGGTAAAATACAGAATATTTTTCTTTGAAATCGGTTGTAGTTGATAGTATTTTCCGACACCACTATTTTCTCCCCCGTCTAGTTTTAAGCTCAAAGTACAAACACGTGTGTAATTGATTGAAATACGAATATATATAATGCCGTTGGCAATTTCGTGCGTGTCAATTACTACAATGAATCTACTACTTGACTTCTAGGGGTCGAAGTAGTATACGTACCACTTCAATGCTGAATAGTCTCTTTTACTTTGTTTTTAATGAACTCGTTCGCCTACGTGACTTCGGATTTCGAAGTCATGGAGTCAAGTCCTGAATGTATTGAGCTTTTCTTCCGATAAATTCTCCGCCCGATGTACACCTCCGTGCCACGTTGATCCGTCGGCCTCCGTTACTATTATAAACATCTGATACTTGTTATAATCGTTACAAATTCATTCAAAACCCTACTAAGCTCGCCAACCCTTATTGGATACTCATAGTTTAAGTCGTTAAAATAGGCCAATAATGATGAATCTTGTATAGTTTTAAGTAGATGCCGTGATAAATAAATCTCGCGCTCGATAAAATCGAAATTCGCCAATCTTTTTAAAACCGATAATACCGGTTCAGAAACTAGGAACCAGTTTTGAGCCATTTTGTTGAGTTTTATGAGTGTTTCTTATCTACTGGTTGTTTTGCAAAAAAATTTAGTTATATTATAAATAAATTTACTTTTATTAAATTTAGAATCTCAATAAATAAATTTACTTTTATTAAATTTAGTTATAACCAAAAGGGGTGTGGATTTCATCCTACTCCTAGTTAGCCCGCTTCCATCTTAAATTGCATCATCACTTAACATCAGGCGTGATAGCAGTCAAGGGCCAACTTGTAATCGATAAAAATATACTATTCAGTTATAAACGATCCTTCTGTCGTTGTCTTGTACCTAATACCTATGCGTGGATGTATTTAATCGTAAGGTCCAGGAGTCGATCCTGAAAATATTTCAGAATTTATGTTCTTTAAATTGGCTTTGAGGATCCAGCCATAGTAAAGTATCTAACAAAGAAGTACCATAGCAAACACATTTTTAGATATTTCGCTGTTACAACAAATCTGGGTAGATCCGATTACTGAGATTAGGTTTAAGCTCCATATATCTTTTCCTATAAAGAGAAAGACCTGACCCTATAATGTGCTGTTATAAATAGACCACAAAAAAAATACAATTGATCTGGACAAATATAAACATAACATATGTGACCAAAGGCAATGTAGATAATTGCCCTGTCCTATAAGAGGGAGGTTTCTATCCTCCGTAAGAAATAAGAATGGACTGATAATAAAAAAAAATTACGACTGAACTAGATAAATAGCCAACATACATGCCCGGAAAGGCAATGTAGGTGATTTGGCTCCAGGCTGATTGCTTGTGACTCATACGGCGGCGAATCAATAATGGTGGGCCGAACAACTCTTTGACATTGACTCTCATACACAAGTTTGCATTTTAAAACCCTACCTTAGACGGAATGCAGTAGATTACTACATTATTATAAAATAAATATCTCTGCCGCGTCTGTCTTTCCGCGATAAACTCAAAAACACTCCATGTTTTTTGAGTGATTTTCATTTGTATGGAAGTTCACTTGTATAGCGGTCATCACTCTTAGAGAGTGAGAATAGTGAATTGGTCTAGGTTTTGAGCAAATTGGCTCAAGTATAACAAATATCAATTTTAGAAGTATCGGTCGATCAAGTTTTAGAAAACCAAGCGGCCTGAGAGCTTTTACCAAGAGAACTCAATCTGGTTATGTTGAAAGATAGGTTGAAATATGACACATTTTCTCGCAGATGACGTCACGGGCGACTACCAGGTACATTACAGTTACCTTGTCTGCAATTATTCCTAATGGTAAGTGAGGATGGGATCTAAGATGCAAGCGCGCTAACTTGTTAAGTGTAGAAGCATTTTATTTTTCATCATAATAAGAAAATGCTAATAATATCTTAGAAACACTTTTGCTTCAACGTACTACGAGCTTTATAAAACAAAATTTTAAAGTACATATTACACTACTTTTCTAGTCTTTTATAACGATAAACCTAACTAAAAATTAGCTGATTTTCGGAATTATTATTTTTAAATTATTTAAAATAGGTATATTTCGTAATATGCCCCCCATTTCCTTAAAAACTGCTCATTCGATTTAGATCAGAGTTGCGCTAGTAAATTGTATATTTTTAGGAAAAGTATGTACCTAAAATGTTGACAGTTCGACTATCCAGAAAAAAAAACATTATAATCGGTTTAATAAATTCAGATTTAGTTAAAAGAAATCTATTTTCCTAAATTCTTCACAAGGAAATAACATGAATTAATTGACCACAATTTATTGTAGTTTTATCTAAAAAGAAGTCAAGACCTTCTCGTTTCTTTGTATGTTAAACGAATCCTTGAGCATTCCATTCTCACAAATAAATGAGACAAAAACACTTTGTCTAAAGTTTTTTACACTAAATAGCATTTAGCGCTAAATTACTTTTTCTAAACTATATATATATATATATATAAAAATAAAACCGACTCAAAACGCACTAAAAAGTAAAAAATTACTGTCATTTTTCATTTAATTGCTTTAATTCACTAAAGCTGTTAAGCATATCTATGAAGTCGGTGCCAGCAAGTTTAAGGAACATTTATTTATCGTTTGCAGTTTGTGGGTTCCAGGTAATGTTCTTAAAGTAGAAACCTTGGCTGGCACCAACTCCTAGATATGCTTAAGTAAATTAAAGCAACTAAATTTACACAGTTATTTTTTACTTTTTAGTGCGTTTTGAGTTAATTCTATTTTTTGTAAAAAAATTTATTACTTTTTTTTGTGATTTATCGCCACGTACCGTACTCGTGCTATAGGTACTGACATACGGCACTAGTAGCCAAAAAGCTACCGATACCGATACAAAGACCTGATATCGCTGTAAGCGTGCCTCCAAAATTTGAAGAGTTCCTTCAATTTCCCAAGGATATCATCATCAGATCCTAACATGATGATAATGGAACCACCTTGGAAGTATGCCCTTCCTAATAAAAAATAATTATCAAAATCGGACAACTCCGTAAAAAGTTATGTGTGGTCATACATGAAAAAAAATAAAAAAATATATACGTCTCGAATTAAGAACCTCCTCCGTTTTTTTTTCTTCGGTTAGAAAAGATTTGTTTCACTAAATCTTTGTACATCACGATTTTTAAAGGTGCAATAAACTATTATTAAAATTATCGGTTTCAATCTCAATCTTGTATAAATGCTTGACTTCTCAGTTTTCACCTTTTTTTCAGACAAATCGTGAATAGGTGGTGTTAGCTTTTTAATAGGTCCTTGAGTAACGAAATGGCCAGGATATACATTTTGACCTTTTTTTCGTGGGGAAATCCTCATGGATACCCTCAAGCTACGGGGAGACGAGGAGGTTATATCGGACTCATACCGACTAAAACCCCACGGTGTTCCTACTCGTCGGGAGTTGGGAATTTAGCTCTCCTTGTGAGCGGAGATTTTTTACAGTGTGAAATGAAATGAAATATGAAAATTGAAATGAATGAAATATTGTAGTCGATAAAAAAAAAATAAAAAAAATATATATTTATATTTTTAAATTAAATATAACAAATAACTTGGACTAGGTTTCATTAGGCATTAATTTCAGGTAGCAATTAGTTCAAGAAGGTATTTGTAATTTGATTACACTGATTATGTACATCCGTTTTTTATTTATATATGTAGTATTGAAATAAGAAGCCAATCTATCGAATCGTATTTTTACCTATGTAATAAGTTAAAAAATCTTAAAAACTTTAAAGAATAAACACTCGAACACCAAACAATTTTAAAATAAACTTTGCCACTATATTATAACTTTATTTAAATTCGTCGCATTTTATTCTCGGAAAAATTTTAAAAAATCTTTTTTAAATTACATCTTTGTCGATTCTTATAACGTTTTATTTGTGCACTGTTGTTCTTCAGACAAAAACTCGGATTAAAAAAGAACACATTCAATTAAAAAGTAAATTACTGAAAGTTCGTTTCTGTTACTGTTACTATGTTTATTACTGTTACTCTAACACGAACGCCTTCGCCGGCGCGCGGTCGCGACTGGTGATTCATCCCGTCTCGTATAGGAGGAAAAACAAAAAGTATTGGACCATATAGACACAACAACTGCGGAAAATAACAGAAACAAGCAATTGCACTCCTTATTACAAGATCCTAAAGACTAGAATAGCGTGTATAGTTTTAAACAGGATACACAATTTAGACGAGTGTACGGGATGATTTATCAAATTAAATAATTTTAGCAAATTGTTTGTATGAAATGTTAAGTTCATCAACATTTTTAAGTAGTAAATTTCATGTTCATAATATTTAGCATAATGAAATTTTATTACCATCTTATTAGACAGGCTTTTAGAAAGCGAAAATTGAAGTCTAATAAATTATCATTTTATTTACGAATATTTAAAAAACTCTCGTCTAAGATTTGATATTCTTCAAGTCGGGGTTTTCGATAGGTTTCTACGTCTCTAATGTCAGAAGTTCGATTCTTGACAAGCATCTTTGATTTTATAAAGTTATGTGCGTTTAAAGTTAACAAATATCATATATACTGGGAATTTGGAAATTTTCCATATTGTACAATTATTTCAACTGACAATTTATAATCTGCGAAATTTCAAAAATCCATGGTTATTGAAATTAAAAAAACCATATACCGAATTTAATTTATTGAGGGTTAGAACTTTTCAGTCAGAATTTTAAATACAGACAGATAATTTTCGTAAATGCATTGCGATTTTCTCAGAAACCTGGATAGCTTCAATAAAACGATTCCGATCGAATTGCACTTATCTCAATCGTAAATACGCATGATGGTAACCAGACGGGCATACGAGTAGGTATGTGGAGGAGGAATGTCAATTGCAATCGGACTGCATGAATTACACCAGCAGTGCTCCACGGTTTCAAAATTCAAAATCGTTTTTTTCAAGTGGCTTATTATAAGAACTTTTAAAACGTCAAATTGGACTATTTGTAGTGACTCTACCACCGGCTCGGAAGGCACGTCCTGTTGAGAAGAGTCTGCAAGAAACTTCCACAGTTGCTCTTTTTAACCGAGTGGTTCCCGTTGCCGCGAGAATACAGAGATAAAATATTATGTTTCTTACATTAAATTTATGTACATTACATCACATATATGTAATTCTTACATATTATTAAACAAAGTTCTTACAATTTAGGGATTTTCAAGGGGAGAATAAATAAATATCTGAAAAGCCGGCAACGCATCAGTGGCTTGTCTGGTGTCGCAGTTGTTTATGGGCGGCGGTAATCACTTAAAATCAGGTGATCCACTTGTTCGTTCCGTCGCTAAATATTAAAATAAATATTATGGGACATTAGTATTTAAAAGGGAAAAAGATTATACCATGGATTAAATCATAGGCTACTATTAATGCTAGGCATCCCGATAATTCCACTGGAAAGGGGTTTACGCGGGTGGAACAGCTGGCCATCACTAAATATGTCCACAATTTGAAATAGAAAGTCGTCAAAGTGCTATGTCACTATGTCACAGCATAAATCACAGCGGAGTCTCTTCACTTGCTTCTTGCGGATGCAAACTTGACATTGTTTCATAACTTTCGATATGAACGCTTTATTTGTATGCATACTTGTGCTCCGCGTTTTTACGCGTTCCCTTAGAAGCAAAAAGTAGTTTATGTCATATTCTATCTTTTTGTCACATATACATCCGTTGAGCTGTTTTAAATGGCGTAACTGAACCGAACTTCATTATTTTATTCGGTACAGGTAGTGGGTACGGTATGTCCAAAACTAACCAATACGGTTAGCTTGGACCTCGTATCACTTAAAATTGCTGACTTTAAGAGGGCTTTTAAAACTATTCATGAAGATTTCCTTTTGTAATAATCATATTCAAGTAATAAAATAACTTTGAAACTATAAACATTTTCATAAACAGCGCCATCTATGATTGATTGTAAAGTTACAATGTCATGTCATAGATGTCGCTAGTTACCTAAATAATTATCCAGGTACTGACTGGTTTACTAAAGGTATTAATAAGTAAGGTTTACAAAACAAGTAATTTTATATTGATAATATAAGAATAGACTGAGAACGGTAGCATTTAATTGGTTATTAAAATTTTTAATTTTAGTGTATTTTTATAAATATTAATTTAAATTAATAAAATAATTGACTTTAACATTGTTTTTTTTCCGTAGTTAGTTACAAAAAAAATTGTATTTTAGGATAAGAATTTAACTTCTATGTCAGTAGCATAGCACATTACTTACAACGAAGGTAAAAATGGAACCTCTGAAAAAGGATTTTAGACTCCAACTCTTATATTAGAATCCAATTGTTTTATTTTAGTAATCGTTTTAAAATAAGTCAATCGGTAACGAGTAGGTGTATTGGACCTAGTTCAAAAGCTATATTATATTTTTAATGTTTTACTATATAAAAGTTTATTGTCATCTATTTCGACTGATAAATTCATTACTGTGTATACTTTAGTGCCCGCTTGTAACTTCAGAGTGGTAAAGTTATATGAGTCTACCTTGCTCGCCCAACACGAGAGAAATCACAATGACAGGAAGCTGCTTAAAGCGACCCCTCTGTCCAGAAGCTTTGTTACTTTATCATGCTCATGGTACTTACTCGATGCGATGTAGCCACGTGCGCGAGTCCGTGCGCCGGCGTGGGCCGCTCGTCGCTGGACTCATCGCCCGAGCGCTCGCCCGTGAATACGGAGTCGTGCGATACCGATAGACCGCTGCCGTAAGCGCCCTCTCTGTTCAACAACAATGTCAAATTACTTGTAGTAATTACTTATCCAATGTGATTAAAATTAAAAGTTAAAGGTAAAGAGACCTCGGTTCAAAGAAATTATTTGAAGGTATGAAAATGTTTCCTGACCCCCATGATTTATGTATGTATTTATGTAACTTCAAGAGAAAAATGACTAGACATCTATTATTGCTTTTTAAAATACATGATAAGGATTAAGCTTAAGTTGGGAAGTTTTCGTATTACCTTCATTTCTCGGAGAGCTCGTTAAGCCGTCGATCCTAGTCATTATTATTAAAATTGGATAAGGATCGTTAGTGTCAAAAAAAATTACTCTAAGCCTGCCAACTTACATTGCAGCATGAGTCTAAAGTTCAAAATTTTACTCTCTTATAAGAGAAAGATTCTCTCTTTGGGAACATAAAAATCGGCTGATAATGACGAAGATGATGATGAATTTAACGGAGTGTTCTTACACTATTGCAGAGGGTTTATCTTACAACAAACATGTCGCGCCATCTATGTAAAAATTTGATTTCTTTAATATAGTCAACAGATGGCGCTGTTAACCAAACTGCCAGCTACCACTACAAGCTTCTATTTTTTAAATGCAACAATGAAAACATCGTTCGCTCATAAAAAGATACTCCTCCGTATCTCAAATACAGCGGTGGGATAAATGAGATATGATAGAGAGTAAAGTGTTGAGTATTACAACCTCCGGACCATACCTATAGATTGGCAATAAAGGGCTTTAAACCCTCAAAAATCGCTAAGAGAAAAGTAGAGCAGTGTAAGAGTAAACAAACTACTATCAACCTTTGTCTCTTATCTATGTATTTGCAATCCACGGCGTTGGTCTTACTCCTGAATAATAAGTTTCGCCGGATAGTAACATTGGGAGTGAGGGTTCAACGCCCTTAATTGGCAATCTAAATGGTTTGGAGTATTAGACGTACTTCCTCCTGGCGTGTCGCTCGGCATCCAACAGCTCGCTGGTGGAGCTGCTCTTGTGGTCGGGGGAGGAGTCGCGCGCGCGGCGCCGGAACATGCGCCGCAGGCCGCGCAGGAACCGACCGGTGCGCCCTTCGCCTGCAACACAACACAAGGGTTTAACACTATTGATACCTTAATAACCCGTCATCTCCACTCGCCTTGCGCAGCTTATACCTCAGTCCTGAAGTAGTCTGACAGCCTTCTGTATGTAATAAAGATTTTTAAGACCGAAGTACTGGTGGGTTCGATTTCATGGCGACGTGGATAACCTACTGGTAAAGACGGACCGACAAGCGAGTCCTGGTACTATATCACGAAGAACCCGAAAGGGTATGGATTTCATCCAACTCCAAACAAGTTAGCCCGCTTCTATATTAGACTGCATCCTCACTTACCATCAGGTGTGATTGCAGTCAAGGGGTTACTTGCAATCAAGTTAAGGTCAGTTATTGTAGCACTCACCATGGGTGTTGGAGTCGGCGTGCGGCGGTCGGTAGGGCGGCTCGAGCGAGCCCTCGCGCACGCACGACATGAGCCCCGCGCCGCCTCCGCCCGACATCCGCCCTGCCTGCAACACAACAAACACAACATTAAAGTCTGGTGGTGTTCGACACCCAAGGTCAATGGCGACCCCCACGATACAATGCGGTGATGATGATTCTCACTAGGACCCATAACTTTAAACTTTAACAGCATATATATCCCTAAATTGATTCCGTATGTTTAACATTTTATACTATTTCCATTTCACCAAATATGGTGAAAGCCACAGGCTGCAGGGGACTCAACAAATTGATTTTACAAGATTCAAGACACACACCAAATCAATTCAAAAATAAGAGATGAGAAAGGAGAGAAAAGTCCGAATTCCGTTGCTCTGTGAAAGCAATAAATCAGTTTATAACGTTTATTAACTGCCCGCTCCAAACACCGGCGCGTGCCTAGAATACTTTGTTTACAATATTTTTGAGAACAATATAAAATGGATCTATTTGTACTACAATAGTAGAATAGACAACGAGTGCATTATAAACAAAAACATACAACAATAAAAACGAGTATTTTCTTTCAAATACGTACATTTAAAAGAAAATATTAAAGATTTCATCTTTTTAAACATAATCACAAAATAAGAGGGGTGTAATATATTTGACAGACAGGTTTTCTAGCGGACATAAGTCAACTGAGCAGGAAATAGTAACGATATGCCATAGTAGCGTACACAGGCCATTATTGCACTAGGTCTATGCTTTGCAAACTAGGTAATTCTTATGATCATCTCTGCAGAGATTGCAATGAAGACACAGAATCCATGGAATATATCTTTTGTGACGAATTGGCTAGGAAGCGAATGAATCTCCTGGGGAAGGTATATACATTACCAGAGGATTACTGTGCCTGCAACCCGAAAGCACCACCCAACTATTAAATATGGTGTTTGATTTGGTATAGGGGAGGTAAGGGTGGGGCGAGTACAAAAGATCCGAAAGAAAGTCGTATTCGTTATGGCGGGCCTCACCATACTAATAGCAATAATCCACGATGTAAAAAACTAGGTGTTTTAAATTCGACGTGTTTATCTATGTCATCGTAGCTTCTAAAAGTAATGTAGAACACAATCTACGCGGTTGAGACAACGGAGCAGTCACAGTAGCTTGCTTTCCGATCCTGTGGCGTTCCATATATTTGACGCAGTCGTGTTCGCTGGGTTTTAGTGGGTGTCCCGGTTAAGTGAGTGCGACATACCCTTTCGGAAACATTTTTGATGTATATTATATTTCCCAACGAGAAAAGCGGGGCAGAGTGAGTTAGCAGCTATTTGTTAACTGTAGATATTTCACGCCTTACTTAACGCTTATGCATAACTTGATAATTAATTTCATTTGGGTTAGTCAGTTGCTAAGTTAGTGAAGTAACACTTTAGTACAGTTACAAATTACAATAAAATCTATACTGGTATGATTCTTAACCCGCTTTGGAGCAACATGGTGGGTCTCAGCTTTATATTGCCTGATCTAATAGTAGGCCGTTTAAGACCCACAACATATCATCGTATATAACGTCGTAGAACATAGGTCAAAGCATGGTAAGACGTATTCCTTGCAAGCTGTGCTAAATATAGCTCAGTTATATGCCATAGTCTTCCACCAATCATTGTTGGTCATCTGCATGTTTTAATTATCAAGTTTATAATATAAAAGATTACGAGATTATCAAGTGAGTCAAAAGAGTAAAAAAGACACAAGATGTTAGGTAGGTGGTAATTAGAATGTCCTTCAACCAAAAATAGTTTACGATATTTGGGTTAACCGCGTTATAGCCAGTGACCCAAATCTGAAAGCATTTATAATTTAATGCTGATAGTTTGGATGTTCATTTAATTGTACAAATTAATCTAATCTAATCTTCTGACGACCTCCGTGGCGCAGTGGTATGCGCGGTGGATTTATAAGATGGAGGTCCTGGGTTCGATTCCTCCACCCTACAGACAAAGACGTATCGCCAAGCGATTTTAGCGTTCCGGTACGATGTTGTGTAGAAACCGAAAGGGGTGTGGATTTTCGTCCCACTCCTAACAAGTTAGCCCGCTTCCATCTTAGACTGCATCATCACTTAACATCAGGTGTGATAGTAGTCAAGGGCCAACTTGTAGTCGATAAAAAAAAAACATAAATATAAGCGAAATTCCACAAACTGACTTATCATGAAATCTCTAAAATAATACACTCGATTGACTTGTGTAGCATTTTCCCGATACTCCCATGGGTTCTTTAAATTCTTCAAATCTTAACTTAAATAAATTATATATTAATTCATAAATACAATAAAATTATGTCCATTTACTTAATATATACTTACCTTTTACGTAATCGAAATGAACTTAATCGATTTTCAATTACGCCTAGAATCGATTGAATATTTAAGTTGGTACGTGGTCTTTGTCACCGATAAAACATTAAAATTCAATTTCCTTTCGTTGCGTTTCAAGTAGATATTTTGAAAAGTCAAGTCTGTCCGATAGTGACTCTAGTGATTTTGCCGAGAAGAGTCTTAACAGCAGCTTAACAGCAGCAAATGTTCTGTTATGTCACATTAAGATTTTTTTTAACTAACCCAGGTCTGGCAGGAGACTTCGGTCGTAGACAGTTACCTCTACCAACAAAGACGCCTAGCGATTTAGCGTTCCGTTACGTTGTCGAGTAAAAAGCGAAAGGGATGTAGATTTCATCCAACTCTTAACAAGTTAGGCCGCTTCCATCTTGATTGATATGATAGTATTGCTGTGAGTAGTCAAGGGCTAATCTGTAATGAATAAATCCCGACTTATTTTTGACGTGACAACGTCTTGTAATTCGATAGAGCCGGCTGCACGCACGAAAAAACATGACATCATACGTCGTTACCTCGCTTTGAGGCGTTCCATGTAAGGCTTGAAGTACAAGCGAGAGCGCGAAACGAGCGACAAAGAAGAACAATCAGCCTTTGCGTTCGGCAGCGTTCAACATCCGTCTATTAAATATAATTATTAAATATATTAATTTTAAATTAAAAATAAATATATTTATAAATTAATATATTTATTATAAATTCATAAAATCAAAATCAATTATTTTATTAATTTAAATTAATATTTATAAAAATATACTTAAATTAAAAATTTTAATAACCACTTAAATGCTACCATTCCATCAGTATTTTCTTAAGACATTGTCACGTTCAACTATCGTCAGTAAACCGACTTTACACACAACCAATTTTTTTACTGCCTTGCTGGTCTAGTGCCTAGGTGGCTTCGAATTTCGAGGTCCTATGTTTGAGTTCTGAGTCGAGCTATAAAATACTCAGTTTTTCTTTCTACTCAGATTTTGTTATCAAAACTCTAAGCTCGGCGTTGGGAAGTTGGTGGAGGTGTTACAAATACATCCTCTTGCCACGGAGAGCACGTTAAGACGTCGGTCCCCAACACTATCATCGATATCTGATAGTGATAGTTAAATGATCAAACCGTATTTGAGCAGCTTGTTTAAGAAGGGCCTGGCCCAATAAGGCCTGTTAATAGACTGAAAATGATAAATGCATAGTTATAAAAAATGTGAAATCCCTTATAACAAATAATGTTCTGTAACTCAGTGCCACTACTGGAAAACGGGAGAGAAATCCCTATCGCATGCCTGTCTCCATCCCTTTCATATCAGTTGCAGTCCATATCTCGCATCTCATTCGCGCGCAGCATCCGTATCGATCTGGCGCACGCCCTTGACCTTCCCCCGGTAAACAGAGTCCTGACCTTGTGACGATGATAGTAAAGGTTACCTACAGTTGCTAGATGAGCTTACATCCTGTTAAATGTTAGCTTAATCTTTTTTTTTGTTATTCATTTTAAGACCTTGATTGTAATCACACCTGGTGGCAAGTGATGATGCATTCTAAGATGTAAGGGGTAACTTGTTAGTTGTAGGATAAATTCCACAATCTTTCAGTTTCTGCATCACATCGTATTGATATGCTTAAATCACAAGGCGGTACGCAATTACGAACATCTCAATTGGCCCAGCCGGGAATCGAATTCAGGACCCTCCGATACAGTGCAATAGTTGACGAGTTTCAAGTTTTTGGTCTTATCTGTTTGAATTACGTATTCCTTGCTGATGGTGATTTAGTTCATTTATCGGAAATCGAATCGGCTGAAGACATACGCTTTGTTGTAGTACTTCCCCTGACAAACTCTGTTTTCTGTATGTGAGCTTCTCTCATCACAAAGAACCATACTGTAATAAAAATAAAAATATCGTAAATATTAAAAATATCGTATCTAATATAAAAAAGGTTCATTGACCTCTAACTATGTATGTGACTTAAATAGCTTGATTGCAACTTTTATTTTTAACAGAAGCAGGATGTCATTAACAGTCTACTGTCTGGACGAACTAAATGATTCATTTAATTTAAGTATTATAAACTAGCTTTTGTCTGCGACTTCAAGCGCGTTAGGTATTCAGACAGTTAGGTACATTTGAAGTTATTTGATTGTGTCATTGTCGTAGGCTCAATAACGGGACCACGGCGTCATCGGGGTAATAAACATAATTAAAATAAATATAATTGAAGAACTTAGAATAAACAATCATTTTAAAATGTTACGTACAGCTGCCTTTTTGGTCCAGTGGTTACCATATATGGCTACCGTTAAAAACGTCCTGGCGTTAAAAACGACGGCAAATTCTTCTAATTCTAAACTGAAAAGAAAGCCGCATTTGAAATGTATATAGAGCATCTCCCGCCGGGGAGGTTATCTCTGATCGCCAACTCTCTTACAACGCCTCTACTCATAGTCATCAGACTGATCGCATGGATAGCAGTTAAAACAATTGAGTGAAAAAAAAAATACAGCTGCCTGTTTGGTCCAGTGGTTACGGATAATAACGTCCTGGGTTGGGTTGTAAAATATTGAGTTTTTATTTCTTCCAAGAAGTTCTTAACAGATTTAAAAAGGCACATTAAGCCGATAGTGATCATAGCCATATTGAATTCAAATTCAGATATGTTTATATCAAGGACTCCGTATGGGTTTGAAACTAGTCGGGCATACCCTGATAACAGTGACATGAGTTTCAGCCGTTTATATTACTAATTGGAAAATACTAGCGATAGTTTAAATTCTAAGTAGGCTTAGTTTATAAGCCCCTTTGAAACGTTAGACTTATTAATTTTACGGACGTGTGGCGCAGTGGGTAGTGACCCTGCTTCTGCGTCCTAGGCTGTGGGTTCGATTCCCACATCTGGAAAATGTTTGAGTGATGAGCATGGATGTTTCTGTCTGGGTATTTATCTGTATATTATAAGTATTTATGTATAATATATATAAAAAGTATTCATTAGTTATCATGGCGCCCATAACACAAGCTACCTATGCATACTTACGCTATATATAGCGATGCGTATTGTCCTATATTATTTATTAATTATTAACATTATTTTAAAAGTATTGGATGTAATTTAAAGCAGGTATGTGTCAAACTTCCAGCTTCCATAAAGTACAGAAGTTCTTTTTAGCTATAAATTTTTAATAAAGTTTCATCTTAGTACGCGAAAAATGTCATAGCTAACGAGTTTAATGGATTCTAGTTTGCAATCTCATTTCGCCGAGAGAAAGCGATCAGATACCGTTGTCCCTGACCTAGTTCCAGAAGGACCCTGACCACCGCGCAGGAACACTAGATCAATGAGCTTGTACCTAGATCTATGTTCCTGTCCGTGGTAACGTTGCTTTCAAAAAGGTTCATCGGCATCATAATTATCAGTCTAATAACGGCCAACTACAGGGCCAGGCCTCCCTCCTTGTAGGAGAAGGGATATGTAGCGTAGACCCACCACGCTGCTCCAATACGGTTTGGCGAGTTTAGATTGATAATGTTTAATTTATTAATGATCACTATCAGATGTTGATGATAGTGCCGGGACCGATCGAAGAATGGAAAACTCATTTTACTCATACGAATTATTCCGTGACCCCGACTCAGGATTCGTACCCAGCCAGCCAGCCAGTACTCTTGATCGAAGCCACATAGGCTTTAAAAGGGTTAACCTGTGTAAATGCGAAACTTTTTATTTAAAAAGTTTTTCAGCGATGGTTCTTAAATATTTTACATCAAAATTGGTTATGCCGACCGCAAGATATGGGGTTGAAAGATTTTTTATGCTAGCGACGATCACGCTTGATTGTAAGCGAAGATGCAGTCGATGGTGGATCGCGCTTACTTAGGTACCTATTCACTCTTGGTTTAAATTTATAAGACTGAGGTCCTTGGTTCGATTCCCAGCAGGACAGATAAAATTTTTCATAATTTGTCTTGGTCTGGCTGGTGGGAGGCTTTCGCCGTGGCTAGTTACCACCCTACCGACAAAGACGTACCGCCAAGCGATTTAGCGTTCTGGTACGATGTCGTGTAGAAACCGATAGGGGTGTGGATTTCATCCTACTCCTAACAAGTTGGCTCGCTTCCATCTTAGATTTCCACTTAACATCAGGTGTTATAGCAGCCAAGGGCCTACTTGTAGTCGATAAAAAAAAACATTCGCTCATTATAGGTAGTAGGGAAAACGTTTAATAACGGACGAATTGGGCAGATGAAAAGCAAACCAAATATTTATTACATTATCAAAAACATTTCTACACCTCCTTACAAATTTATAAAAACATATCATCTCGCAGCCAGATAAATGTCATAGGTAACGAGTTTAATGGAATCTGGATCGCATCTGTTACGTTGCCCCTGACCTAGTTCAACGAGGACCCTGACCACCGCGCAGGAACATTAGATCGATGAGCTTGTGCCTAGGTTTGTTGAAATATACCTATCGATATAATTTCAAAGTCAAAATCATCATTATTTATCAGCCTGTTTATCGGCTTACATGGCTAGGAGTTGGGAAATATATGGTATTACACCTGCGTACCTTGGAGAACAAGCCGACAGTTCCGATAATTATCAATTACATCTGATTATGTTAAACATCATCATTCCAAGCCTGCCAAACCGCAATGGAGCAGCGTGGTTTTTTTTTATCGACTACAAGTTGGCCCTTGACTGCTATCACACCTGATGTTAAGTGATGATGAAGTCTAAGATGGAAGCGGGCTAACTTGTTAGGAGTGGGACGAAAATCCACACCCCTTTCGGATTCTACATGACATCGTACCGGAACGCTAAATCGCTTGGCGATACGTCTTTGACGGTAGGGTGGTAACTAACCACGGCGAAAGCCTCCCACCAGCCAGACCAAGACAAATTAAGAAAAATCTCAATCTGCCCCGCCGGGAATCGAACCCAGGACCTTCGTCTTATAAATCTACCGCGCATACCACTGCGCCACGGAGGTCGTCAAAACCTCTGGTGGTGGGTCTAAGCTCCTGTTCCCCCTCCCACAAGGTTAAGTTTCACCACAGGAGTGGATTCACCACGTTACAATGCAGATGGACAAGCTTGAGATGACAAAATTTAATCTTGTAATGTGCACTATCAAATTTTAATGAATTAATAGTAATATCGGGACCGCAGAATAATTACTGACAATTTCTTGTAAAAACTCATTTTTCAAAATTCAAAATTCTTTTATTAGTCCAGGGTCGATAATTTTTAAAACCAAAAAAAATCATAGTAGGATGTAACCCATTTCAAAAGGAAGAGAATGCCCTAAAATGAAAGGAAAAATAAATTACGGGCGATCTGAGGTCGGGAAGGGGTAGGGGTTGAGGGTTTAGGGGTAAAACACGGATTTTCTCGATTTCCGGCAAAACTAAAAGTCCTATGGAAAAGACTTGAATGGCAAAGTTGTAGATAATAAAAAGATCTAAAACTTTTGTTTCTACACTTTTTTCACATAACCTCAAAATTTGTGTGAAAAATACAAAAACCAAGATTTTAGTTTTTTATTTTTATCTTTTACAAATAAAGTTTTATTTTCATAAAATTTGGTGAAAACTTGCCTTCTTATGTTCCAAACACGCTTTAATTTATTTGATTTGAAATATTTATTTTTACACCTTATTTTGAATGAATATCGAAAAAATAACCTAATTTTCAACCGAAAAATTGTCCGTCAAAATATTTTTTTTTTTCAAAAAATTATTGTGCTTTCTGTTCGTTTAAATCTCTACTTTCCGATGGGGAAATAATATATATATGTTACCATAGTAAACCTTCCCAGAAAAGGCAAAAACTAGGCTAACGGTTTTTACTGCTGCTACGTAATAGCAGGTATGTAGTAAGGCCCAGTTGAGGGTCTGGCTCGGTGGACTCTGCTAATTAGGTTACGGAAGATTTACGATGCTCCCGGCACCCAATCACCAGACGATTGGAAGGAACATCGCTTGGTTTTAGCGGGTATTCCGGTTGGTTCTCAGCCGATGAGTCCTACATACCCTCTGAGAAGTTAGCTGCCCTATATCTTTGCATAAATACATTTCCCAGTGTTAAAAAAAAGTATGTAGACCCAACAAAGCTCAGATCCGCCTAGCCCCGTCTCCACTTTTCTATGTTGACATTGTAATGTGACCTTTTAGTGGGCTAAAATGTTTCGTAGGTCACTTAGGTATATACCTGAGCGACCTACATTATCTTAAAATAGTAATAAATAGGCATCTACGCCTGCATTTTCATTGCAGCTGTAAAAACCGTTAGCCTAGGTTTTGCCTTTTCTGAGAAGGTTTACTATAGTAACATATATATATTTTTCCACCTTCACACCTTCGGAAAGTAGAGATTTCAACAAACAGAAACCATACCAACTTTTTGAAAAACGCTGATATTTTGACGGGTGAATTTTCGATTGAAAATTAGGGTGTTTTTTCGATATTAATTCAAAATAAGGTGTAAAAATAAATATTTTTAATCAAATAAATTACAGCGTATTTGGGACATAAAAAAGTAAATTTTCACAAAATTTCGTTAAAAAAAACAAATTTTTGTAAAAGATAAAAATAAAAAACCAAAAACTTGGTTTTTTGAATTTTTCACATAAATTTTGAGGTTATGTGAAAAAAAGTGTAAGAACAAAAGTTTTAGATCTTTTTATTACCTACAACTTTTTCATATAACTCTTTCCCATAGGACTTTTAGTTTTGCCAGAAATCGAGAAAATCCGTTTTTTACCCCTAAACCCTCACCCTCTACCCCTTCCCGACCTCAGATCGCCCGTAATTTATTTTTCCATTAATTTTTATGGCATTCTCTTCCTTTTTAAATGGGTTTCATCCTACTGTGATTTTCTTTTACTTTTTATTATGTTTGAGGCTATCTGCACTGGGCTATATTTCAAGTAGCAGTTTACGAGCTCCTCGAAACATCAGTTTCGACTATTTCTAGTCATAGGTAGTACTGACTTAATGTTGTTTCCCACCTACCCAGAAGTCGAACCTAGTAACTAATAGTTTGGCAAGTCGGCGATATAACATCCTTTGCCTCAAAGATCATATTGATGAGCCGTCGATCCCGGTTATTGTAACATCTGATAGTGATCAATAATCATCCAAGAAATCAGCAGCCTCCTGAATTCTAGGTAGTAGGAGTTATTTCCAAAGTTCTTATGTATCAATTATAGCTAAAAATTATGTCAAGTATACATCTATCAAAGTCATGTTATTATAAATTTATTGCCTAGCATTTGAGTTTCGAGCGATTCCAAAGTTTCACGTGATGAATACATAACAGCTGTAATTATGTTAAGAGATCACGTCTCCACCATAACCACCCTTATAATAACATCGCTGATAAAGTGCGAGTGGTGGTAATGATAAAATTCGGCGCGGTTAAAATAGCCATTTTACGGCAAGGCGGCTGGCATCAGGTGCGAAGGATTCAAAACGTCCACTTTATGCGGCAAACAGTATATTGCGAGCTTAATGGAACTCGTTCAAAAACCAATTACAAATTATTAATTTATTTCTCACTATAATTACCTTATTAAATTAAAGGCTAATTTACTTGCATATTTATGTAAAACACTCGTAATTATGTAACCTTTCTGACGAATATTTGCATACACAGCGTTTTATAGTACCTATACTATATAAACATAGATTAAAGACTAATAGATGGAGTCATAACGCGGCTGTAGGTTCAAGAGTGTGACAGACTTATTTCATTCGGCCTTTATTAGAAAGTGACACAAGATTATTTTTTGTCCCTTTCAGCGTGTTCGTTTTTATTGTTTGTCAAGAGTGGAGTTTGTTTCAAACAAGGGACATATCTGAGCAATTATTAGCTTTTTATTAAATTTGCTGATAAATAATATAATTTTGCGGTTACGATATTAATTTAAACGTTATCGTGCTATGGTGGGTTGTAATATTTTCGGCTGCAACAGTCGCAGCGAACAGAAAATTGAAGGAATTACGTTTCATACGTAAGTAGGCATAAACTTCATTGATTGATGATTTAAAGCTTAGATATGTTATTTTTTAGCAAATTTCATGTATTATGCGTTTACTAAAATATCTTATATAAAGTAATATTTCGTATTTTACGATATTTTAAAACATAACGTTTTATGATGTACTTTAAATGTTGACATGTCATGTCAATAAGGCTGATTTGCTGTCTCACGAGTGGACACGCTATGGGCTCTATCTAGTAGTCTTTAATCTATGTATATAAAAGATTTTAACACAAAATAACACCGAACAAGTAAAAAATAACTGTGTCATTTAGCTGCTTTAATTTACTTAAGCATATCTATGAAGTCGGTGCCAGCCAAGTTTAAGGAACATTTACATAGGGTTCTAGGTAACGTCCTTAAAGTAGAAACCTTGGCTGGCACTGACTCCTAGATATGCTTAAGCAAATTAATATATACGTGTCGAATTGAGAACCTCCTCCGTTTTTTTTCATCGGTTAAAAATATGTAGCGAACACTCGGGATTTAAATTAGTAAAATAAGAGTAGCCTACATATAAAGTATGAAATTGCCGATTTGTACTAAAAAATAAACGTTTACGTTTTTTTTTAATTTAGCATATTTATTTAATCAAAATAATTACCATTATTATCAATACATTGCTGCCATCTAATAGGAAGCTCATTTATGCCTTTGCGATAGAACTCTGGTGATCTAGATTCGAAAAACTGTGTGAAAGCGTTTTGGACTGCCTCCTGAGAAGAAAACTTTTTATCACGTAGAAAATTGTCCAAATCACGAAAAAAATGGTAGTCCGTTGGAGCAAGGTCTGGCGAATATGGAGGGTGACGAATGGTTTCTTATTGCAGTTCCTGTAGAGTTAAAACGGTTTCTCGTGCTGTATGAGGTCTCGCATTATCATGGAGCAATAATGGTGAAGATCGATTCATAAGTCGGGGCTGTTTCACTGCTAGTTTCGCTATCATTGTTCGGAGTTCGGCGCAGTAGACATCTGCCGTTATTGCTTGACCAGATCGGAGAAAGCTATAGTGAATAACACCACGCTGAGACCACCAAACAGTTACCATTACCTTTTTATTGGTAAGCTTTGTTTTAGGACACTGTTGCGGCGTTTGACCTGGGGTCAGCCATTGCATTTTCCGCTTACGATTATCGTAAAGAATCCATTTTTCATCACATGTCACAATTCGATCCAATATTCCTTCATTTCTGTATCGATTCAACAAGGCAGCGCAAGTTTCAACACGCGTTTCTTTCTGCAGATCAGTCAAATCATGAGGCACCCATTTTTCATATTTTTTTATTTTATTGATTTGACGCAAATAAGTCAATATTGTTGGTAAAGTAACGTTAAACCATGCCGCTAATTCCTGGGTAGTTTGCCTCGGATCGGCTTCCACCATCTCTTTAAAATCATTGTTATTCACCTGTGTGGGGGATCTTCCACGTGGTTCGTGCTTCAAATCTAAGTTTCCATCACGAAAGCGTTTAAACCAAAATCGCACAGTGCGTTCATATACGGCCAATTGCCCGTATATGCATTTAATGAAAAGCTATGAGTTTCAAATTACAAACAGACACTTTTATGCATTCGTTTTACATATTATTCATTTTTAAAGAAAATTATATACCTACAAGCTCGGAACTTTCTATTAACTATTTTCATGACTAATACCGACACATAACTTGTACGGTGTTGTTTAATGCACCGTAAACATCAGCTCATCTGCTGCTGCTGCAAGACAGCTGCAATTCCGATGGTGGCTTGAGAAGCAGTAGCCTCTCAACTCGCAAACAAATTCATTTTCAGTCTCTTCCTACCGATTGAAATTTAACCAAATTATAGTTAAGGCATTCATTTGAAAAAAATTGCCACCATCACTACTCTATACTGTAGAGGCTAGAGGCTGTAGAGTCTATAGCCAATAACATATTGAACTTTGTAACTTATTAAAAACTTATCAAAAAAAAGTCTTTCGGTCGGAAGACTTTGCTTTACAATATGTGGTGATAAAATTCCATATTAATTTCGTAAAAACAGACAACAAATTGCAATTGCAAATACATACTATTTGACGAATAAATAAAAAATGCGATAGGTAGGTTTTTGTAGGTAATAGCGTGATTGGCAAAAGATTGATTGTTTATTTATAAATCACTCAAACCTATTGCGTGTTGTGACATTGTCACTAATATGCACGAAATAGAAAAGTTTGTTGCATGCTAATATTGTAACAGAACAATGATATAGTTTTAATTACTAACTGTCAGTCAATCTATTATAATCAATTACTGCTATCATTTTATCGAATTCAGCTAAACTGCTTCATTTGTCAGCGGGTAGCCCTAGTGGCTTCAGATTACGACGTTGTGCTTTAATAACTTTTTAATTATTATTTTTATTGAATTATTAAATTATTATTTTTATTAAATTAAATTAAATTTTCAGTAAGTAATTTATTTATTTTTTTTGGAATTTACGCATCAGCCTATTTTGGCCTAGGCAGGTGGGATAATTGAATCCCTCCTTATTTTGACTATTTACACTCTCATTACCTCTATAGCGGCTGTGGCCGACTTACAATCTGTACCCGCATTTGCCTGTGCCCCACCCTTAGCACAGTGACCAAGGAAACCTGGCCAGAGTACAGTCTTGACTGAAAAACTGCGACTGCCAGGGCTCGAACCCACGCCTGAGCGACACTTAAACCGCTCGGCCACACAGTCGCTAGTAACTTATTTATTAATGAGAATAAAATAATTATTTATAAATATTATAAATACGGGGAATCAGAGTTCAATTTAGGAGAGGGAGCCTGAGAAACGGCTACCAGAACCAAGGAAGGCCGCAGGCGCGCAGATTACCCACGGAGAGTTACATACTGACATACTGACATACTGACAATCTGACATACAAGTGAAGCTAATAAAAAGCGTGTAAAAATACTGACCTTTTATTGACCGTATTTGTTTGAATTGAAGTTAGCGGTGTTACACCTCGAAGAACAACGGATCTTGGTGGTGTTTCACCCCCGTGCCTCGGAGAGCACGTTAAGCCGTCGGTCCCGGTCACGCTCATCAACATCTAATAGCGATCGTTAATAAATGATGCATTATCATCCTAAGCCCGCCATGGAAACAGCATGATGGGCAGGTTTAAGGAGTTATATCTGACTCTGTAGTGGGCCGTTAATAGGCTGATAATGATGGTAATGAAAGATCGTGAATGTGTTGCAATGTAGGGTGATAGTACCACACTGACGATCTTCGCCAACTCATATCAGAGCAGCATGGCGGCTCTATGCTATGATATGCCATATCCCCTCTCCTACATAAAAAGACCTGATCCTGTCATGGGCCATTAAAATAGGCTGCTGAATAACCTAACCTAACCCGACAAACGACGTCATAGATAATAAGTAAGAAAAGTTAAAAAGGTAACTGTCGCGGCACACCGACTCGTTATTCGCTGGCTGTTTTTTCTCAACACCTGAATACACACATATGGTAATGTTAAATACGCAAAACGTCCTCCAAGTAGGTATTCATATGTACCTATACATACTATCATAACATAACCTATAAATACCTTTGGCTTTTAGGCTTTAATTATGCATATAGGTCAAAGTGAGTGTAGGTATTGTGTTTATTTACACCGTTATTATAATTTTACGACGTTTTTATTGTACTACCCACGAATTATATTTCTTACTACTAAAAACATGATTCGTAGTAAATACCTATAACCAGCTTCAGGACCTTTCTGACGTAGTTGGTAATATTTTAATTTACAGCACAGAGGTCCTGGGTTTGATGCCCAACGTTGTTTAATTAAGTAAGGATATTATATTCAGTTTCTAAATTGTTTTAGATTTGGTCTGATCCGCCTTTTATTCCTGTAAAATACCTATATTTGACAAGTAAATACTTTAAGTACAATGTTTTGTTTAACTTTGAAGTAAAAACTTTGAATACTTAACCCACTTCTGAATCCAAAGATGTTACTAAAAGCACTTAGCTACAACCCACTTTTAAATGAAGTTGTATTTATTTGAAGGCTTTACCCACTTAAAGTTAAAACTGAACGATTAAAAGCCTGAAGATTAAGAGCTTTGAATACGAATCCGCCATTTATAATCCTCCGAGCATAATTCAAAGTTTCAAATGTCTCAACCATAAACAAAACATGTTTAGGATGAGATAAATTTGTAAATGAGTTTTGAATAGAGACAATCCAGTTCAAAACCTCTTTGTGTGAAAAAGTGTGCTCATTCCCCGCTCCCCCTATCAATTCAATTTTTTTATAGTTTCCCGTCAACCAATATCCTTCGTCCCGTCCCGTGTACTAAAGATCTACATTTCTGTTAAACATTTTTTTAAATCGAATCGGAAAGAATTTTTTAAATCGAATCAGTAGTTCCGAAGATTCAAAATGTAAATTCACTGTACTCCGGTCATTATACGCGCTATAATTGTTGTACAAGCAATTGTTTTTCTTTTCATCAGTAATTATATTCATCGAGGATTTCTAGAGCAAGGAGAAACGTACACTCAATTTGTAATTCAAATTACGAGTACATCGCGATTGTAACGGATTTGGTAAATTTTGATGTTTTGTTATACGCTTGCAATAAATAACAACCAAACATAAGTACCTACGCATAAACAGACTAAATATATGTACACTAGCAGTCATAGCATAACCTCTTAGGTATTACTCATATAAAGTGTGCGGCTCCCATATCAATTCATTTCTTCTATAGTTTCCCGTCAACAAGAGCGGTGTATAGATATTTTTAAATCATCATTTCTAAATCGGACAGTAGTTCCGAGGTTTCACCCGCGTAGTTCTCTTCCCGCTTTACCCCTTTACAATATTAGTATAGAATTTGGGTATAAAATGTAGCCTATCTGTTATTCTGATATGTAACCTATATTATTGTGAAGAATTTTTTTCGTCAAATTCCATTCAGTGGTTTTTGCGAAAAACGTACACTAAATTTGTAATCAAATACCATACATCCATACAAACTTTCCCCTTTATAATATTAGTAAGGATTTATTGATTTCTTGGAGACTCGTAGAAGCTTGACCTTACTTTTTTACTCGACTGCATCAGGAGGAGGGTTATGTTTTTCGAGCGTATGTATGTATGTATGTCCATTTCTTCGGCACGCGCTACAGCCTAAACGGCTGAACGGATTTTGACATGTGAGGTTTCGTTGAATTTGTCAAAATTGGGGTACTGACATAGGCTATATAAATTTTCAAAATGGCGGCTGTAAATGGGTGAAAAAGGGGGGTATGTGTTATTGTATTTTTTTCTTTTATCTTAGCTATATGGGTACCAATTGAAAGTGCGTAAAAAGACCATTTCAAAAATATAAATATCATATCATGTTCATATTACTTTTTTAACAAAAAATGGCAAAAAGTGTACTAAGTGTACCGTCTCATTTCTATACCATAAACTAAAACTAAAAAGTCTCAAATGTAAATTTATTATTATAAAAATTTTTAACAAAAAACCCGAAAATATATATAAAAACACTACTTAAAAGTTATGAACAAAATCTTCTCCTCCGTTTGCGGGGCCTTTGCGGGTCCAGAGAAAAACAAGGATCACTATATCTGTATAAAATTCTAAATACTTTATGGCCTGGACTGCGACGATCGGAACAATAATAGTTGACTCAACATTCCACATGGCGGTAATCTCGTGAGCAAGGTCCAAGTACTTTGATACTTTTTCCTTTTCGGCTTCACAGGTTATCGTCATGAGGAAGTATTTTTGTCCCTGTTTGCAGCAGTCGGGTTTTTTGTTTTTATAATAATAATTGTATAAAATTCTAAATTATGAAATGGAGTGTCCGTCTATATTAGGATATTTTAACATCAGAGTTCCGTTAAGATGCTCAAGAAAACCAAAAAATACTTTTCTGTGTTTCCCTCATCGATGCACAGTTAAGGGTAGAAACTCGCCAATCCCGCGGCTGTGTAAGCTATTGAATAAGCTAAGTGCTACAGATATTTTTATTGGTTCATTCTCGAAATTTAGTAAATCTGTTAAGTTGGAATTAAAAGCACTTAATAGTAATTAGTTTAAATATTTTCTGTTAAAAATTATTGTAAATTAGTCGCATGCTGTGTTTACCTATAATTAGTTTAACATTTTAACATGTTACTTGTAGATTTTGTTTTATTTTTGATTCAAAGTATTATCTGTAAAACTGCTGGTAGATGTTGTTTTGACGGCCTCCGTGGCGCAGTGGTATGCACGGTGGATTTATATGAGATTTTTCTTAATTTGTCTTTGTCTGGCTGGTGGGAGTTACCACCTTACCACAAAGACGTGCCGCCGATTTAGCGTTCCGGTACGATGTCTGTAGAAACCGAAAGGGTGTGGATTTTCTCCTAACTCATCACTTAACATCAGGTGTGATAGCCCAAATAAAGAGAGACAGCCTATTAGCGTCCCACTACAGGGCCAGGCATTATTCCTTGTTAGAGAGCGTCAAAAGCTTTTCCAATGCGGGTTGGCGGGCTTAGGGTGATAATGTAACCCAGTCCAAGGATTTACTCAAAATTTCAAAGAAGAAACAAAAACTCAGAATTATTCCACAAACCGACTTAGGATTCGGACCCAGGACCTAGTGAACGAAGTCACATAAGTTAACCAACGAGTCAGTCGTCGTACGTTTGTACGTTTTGTCAATTAGTTTAATATGCCGGTCGTGTAAATAATTTTATCTCCTCAGAATCTTTACTTACTTTTCACATCGCACTATTTGTTACCTTTTTATCGATTAATCGATTTGATTGTATTGTTAAATAATTGAAATTTTGGGAAGTTTGGTTGACGATTTGTCGAAGGAAAAAGAAAAATACGAGTAAAATTTCTAATATTCCTTAAAAAACTAGTAGTATAAAAAGTGTGTATAATAAATAAATAAGTTAGTTCGTAACTCACCCTCGGGCTCAGGGGGTTGTTTCGACGCCGGCAGCCATGGTTACCGGCGGCCCCGTGCGACCTGGAACAAGTGAAGGAATTCGTTACTCGAGCCACTAGTGTAACACTACGGTCAATAAGTCACTGCGGCCTACTCGGTAGGAAATGTAGAACTCGCCCGGATACTGAGACGCAAATCAAATTTAAGTACGTATTAAGTCAACTTATTTTGACATTTTGTAATAGAAGTCTTTAACAAAAAATTTCGGGCGCAAATGTAATTAGTATAGGTATAGAAATAGGTAGTTAGGTATAGAAATCTTCAATTAGTAGAGCATTTTCACGCTTATTTCTGCCGCCTAGAAGCAAGTCTAAAAGGCACGGCAGCCGGTGTAGTTAAAAACGAATAAATCTTAACACCTACACTGGCCTCGCAAGAAGCGAGACTTTCTAGGACATGTTTTAGATTTTTTTGGAAAAAAAAAAAGCTCAATAAGTATGTTATAGCCCGACTCAATACTCGAACCCAGGAGTTCTTCATCGAAGTCGCTAAATCTCTGTAATGACACAAACTGCAGACCCTGACTTTCTTATTCAGATATTCTAGTTACATACTTATTTAAAAGTCTTCAAAAATCAATTTCCCTCTGCATATTTTACCAACAACTTCAGCACTATCTCGTCCATATTGGTATCCGAGTACATAATCACTACACATTTAGAGTGCACTTTGGCTTAATTCCATCCCTCAACTGCAAAGAGTAATGGTTTCAAACAAAAGCAGACGTTTTGTATAACTATACCGCTTTACTAATACGATAGGTCAGTGGTTCTCAAATGACATTCCATATCTTTTCTGTGCTATTATGGAACGAACCACTTGGTCGTTAACATAGTAGAGCTTATTTTTATTATTTTTGTGCCAATATTATGTTAAAAAGGGATATTCAAATATCTTAAGTTGGTTTTTTCTATATATTTTTGTTTTGTCTTCAAACATTACTAATGAAACAGAAAAGTCTTTGTGAAGAATAGACATAACGTTAAGACTTGATTCAGAACCTTTAACACTAGTACTATTGAGAGATAACAATAAATTATTTTATTAACCAAATTTCTATAAAAAGTTGGGCTTGCGCTGCCTCGCCGATACTTAAAACGATCCCCGGACAAATCCCCAAGCGTCACAAAAACAAACAACATCAAAACCGTGCAAGTACATAAACTCTTATTGTTTAGAGCCGAACCGGAGCCTCGAGAGGTTTCATTATATTTTATAATCGAGCTGGAGAATAATTGGTGGCTGAATTCGAAACGAATCTCTTAAGCCGCCTATACACGATGTCTTATCTCCATAAGACATTTTGACTTTCGAACAAAAGTCAAAAATCCAGGCTCGTTAAAAACATAAAAATAAAAGACGGGTTTTTAATACTTGTAACATTCCCATGAGTCAATAAGTATCACATGGTCACTTTGTTTTGTGTAATAATCACCGTAAACCAAGAGTGGTTACGTTTTACAAGTTTAGATAGGTAATTCAAGTCGGTCGGTCAGTGATGATTCTACCGGACGGTAGATTCGACATCATAGGTAACTGTTGGTTACATAATTATAAAGAAAAAATCTAAAGTTTATTCTACGAGTACATTTGACTGTCTCGTTGGTCTAGTGGTTAGCCTATGTGGCTTCGATCACGCGGTCCTGGGTTCGATCCCTGGGTCGGGTCACGGAATAATTCTGAGTTTTTCATTCTTCTACGATATTCTCAGTAAATTCCGGAGTCGGGAAGTTGGTGGTGATACACCCCCGTGCCTCGGAGAGCACGTTAAGCCATCAACATCTGATATACCTATTTTGATGTAAAATATTTAAGGTCCCGGCACTATCATCAACATCTGATAGTGATCGTTAATAGATGAAATATTATCACCCTAAGCCCGCCAACCCGCATTGGAGCAGCGTGGTGGGTCTACGCTCCATATCCCCTCTCCTATAAGGAGGGAGGCCTGGCCCTGTAGTGGGCCGCTATTGGGCTGATAATGATGATGATGATAACATTTAAATCTATACAAATATTATAAATTCAAAAGTAACTCTGTCTGTTTGATTCTCAATCAGGTCTAAACTACTTAAGTGAAATTTGGTACTATCTGAGTAGTTAGTTGTAGGTTAGAGCCTGAGAAAGGACATAGGCTATTTCATTCGAACTATCACAAAACAGAATTTTTCCTGCGGACGGAGTAGGGGGATAGTAGGTAAGTACATATATGCGAAATATGTCCATAGCAAAGTGAACAAATTAAATGCCACAATTTTAATTATTCTTCAAGAGTTCAATAAAGAAATAATTTTGATAATAAAATAATAGTTTACTTCAAAAAGTTAAACAACGACTAATCCATCGTGTAGAGCACCTTTAAACCACCGAAATACAAATCCAACATAAAACACAGCCACAAAATAAATAAAGTAAGCACAAATTGATTTAATTCCTACCGTTTTAGATCCCGTTGAGGGGAATATGGTAAACAATACATTTACATTACAAAAAGAACTCCGGCATCTGGCAATTATATTAAGAAGAAAAAATATTTAAATGTTATTAAACAACAAACAAACAATGGTGATTTAAAAATCCATAAGTAGCAGGTGCCCGCGACTTCGCCGGCGAGACAGTAATGTTCTGTCTTTAACAAACTATGCTTAAAAGATAAATATAAGACTTTCATTGCAATAGAAGCTACTAATAAATAGGAACAATCATTCAATAAAAGGTTTAGTTTTATATCATTAAAATAAAAATTTTTAGAGATATGCTTAAGTAAATTAAAGCAACTAAATGACACAGTTATTTTTTACTTTTTAGTGCGTTTTGAGTCGGTTCTATTTTTTGTTAAAAATTTTTATTTCTTACTTTTTAGTGATTTATCGCCACGTACCGTACTCGTACTATACTGTCATAGTATATTATATGGCACTAGTAGCCAAAAAGCTACCGATACCGAGTCAAAAATCGAAATCGCTGTAAGCGTGCCTCCAAAATTTGAAGAGTTCCTTCAATTTCCCCAGGATATCATCAGCAGATCCTAACATGAGGATAATGGGACCACCTTGGATGTATGACCTTTCTAATAAAAAGAATTATCAAAATCGGACAACACTGTAAAAAGTTATGCGTGGTCATACATAAGAAAAAAAAAACAAATATACGTGTCGAATTGAGAACCTCCTCCGTTTTTTTTCGTCGGTTAATAAAAATGCTGAAACTCAAGACCCTGTAAGGATTCTAAACTAGTCGGGCATACTCTTACATCAGTGACATAATTTTCAGCCCTGTCTATTTTAATAATATGGAAAATCTTCGCAATAGTTTAAATCGTAATAAATATCGTCATATGGTAAAAACCTTGACAAAATGATATACTAAAACCATTTCCAGGAATCTGTTAGTAAAAAATGCTTGAAAAATCCATCCAATAGGTTTTGAGTTCAAACAGACACAGACAAAAACGGCGGAGGATTTGGTCGGTGATAGCCCAGCGCTGAGCTGCGTAAACGAAGATACAGTCTAAGATGGAACTAGCTTACACACATTGCAGGTAAATCAAAAGTTGGAAGAACCTGCCATTACTTCGTGATTCGAAGCAAGAAATCTACAAGAATGAAGTAATTATTAGAAGCAGTAAGAAGCTATATAAAACTTTGACACCTTTAGTTTTCGTACGTCTTAAAAATAGTAACAAACAACAACACGGAACAAACACACTTTCACAAAAACCTCACCAGCATACCGATGTGAACAAAGCAAAGCGTGTTACACAGTACTATAGAAAAAGCGCAGAAACCAAACCTTGAACTTACTTACTACAAACACAAAAACAGTTAACTTAAACAATAATAGACGTTATCACACCGTAACAAGCGCTATATAAACTGCTGATAGTAAAATGGCAGCGGCAGGTAAAGTTCAATGGCTGGAGGAAAAAACGACGAGTGTAAAAACCTTGGTCTCATGTAACGTTATTGCGCTTCGATGGATGCTCATTTCTTTATTTTGTAATGGGTCGATGACATAGATATGAAAATTATACTTTACGTTTAGTGATAATGGAATATTCAGAGTATGGAATAGTGAAAAAAATTTTAACAAAAAATGGCACTGACTCCTAGATATGTTTAAGTAAATTAAAGCAACTAAATGACACAGTTATTTTTTACTTTTTAGTGCGTTTTTAGTCGGTTCTATTTTTTGTTAAAAATTTTTATTTCTTACTTTTTAGTAATTTATCGCCACGTAACGTACTCGTACACTCATAGTATATTATACGGCACTTGTAGCCAAAAAGCTACCGATACTTACACAAAAACCGAAATCGCTGCAAGTGTGCCTCTACAATTTTAAGAGTTCCTTCAATTTTCCCAGGATATCATCATCAGATCCTTACATGATGACAATGGGACCACCTTCGAAAAAAAAAAGAATTATCAAAACCGGACAGCACTGTAAAAAGTTATGCGTGGTCATACATAAAAAAAATATATACGAGTCGAATTGAGAATCTCCTTCGTATATTTTCGTCGGTTGAAAAATTCGTTTAGGGTATGGCAGATATCGTGATCATTTCTGCATCCGAGCATGCTTTATGCTAGCATTGTGATCTAAAAGATACAGTTGACAGTAAAATTACAGGCGCATTTATTTATATACTCGTATGTTATCTTCATAAAGGAATGGCGTGGCTTTTTAAGGAGGCTGTATATAAGAAAAGTACTGGCAGGTGTTTTCGAATCGAATGCGTTAGAATTTAGAACACCTATTGTACTTCGTAACTTTTGCGGCAATCAATTCCCTTGTCTCTAAAATGTAGGAATCTAAGATGCACACAAACAGCTGATATCCGTGTAGAGCACCGTTCATCTTCTGCTGGGCTAGAGGTAAAGTCATTACAAATAGTCCCACATGACGTTTTAAAAATGCTTGTAAATAAAGCAATTTGAATTATTATTGATCCGGCATCTTCTCCTTCATATACTTTGTACCTATATCTTTTCTTAGTATTGGTTAAACGTTTAATTTGTTTTTATTTATCTAATTAAATATACTGTCTTCAATGGAACCTAAAGATAATCTAGTCTCTAGACAATGTTCTTCTTATCGACTTTATGCCCTTATGTGTATTGCTTGGTAGCTTAAACAAATTGATTTGAGTTTTTCTATTCAAAACCTCATATTTCAGTGGTACAGATATACTTCTCTCTTTTTCGTATATAGGTAGACAATCTACCTCCCCTATTTCCTTAGTCAGCACGGTATCGCCCGACATTACTTCGTGCTGACCTTCCTGATTTTATTGTTCCCGCATTTTTGTTTCTTCTCTTAGTCTACAGCTATACTACTTATAATTAATGTATAGGAATATATTTAAATAGCCGCTCATTTGGACGTGTAGGAAGGCCAGTTCCAAACTTCATTATATTCCATTATATTCATAACAATGGCACAGAGTTACGCCACTCGCTCGGCTTGCATGTTCTTGTAACACATTATATTTTGTGACCTTCTGCGTGTGAATAGGGACATGTTATATCGTGACCAAAACTGCATCGGTGAGATTAAAATATCTCACCAAGTCAACACACCTCGATTTTTACACAAGGATTTTATTCATGTTGGTGTCATTTGTCAGAACAAACTATGGGAGTCATATACAATTGATTCCTGGTCCGGAGTTGGAAAGTTGGTGCTGATACACTGGCACTCCAGTGTGTCAGGGAGCATGGTCAGTCACAGTCATAGTTGTTAACAATAACGTTTAATAGTGATAGTTACTTACATATTTACACAACTTGTTCTCATGGGGGTAGCCACATCCATCCATTTCCGCAATCCATTCATATGTCTCTCGCTCCCTTTAATTTCATTAATTCTTTAATACAAATTTGTCGGTTTGGGGTAGGCACTCTTGAGCTTATATTTTTTTTCGCTGGGTAATGCATTTACGCATCCAGACAACAGATCGCATGAGTACTCTTGACTTGGTCTTTTACTAGAATGTCCCAGATTTGGTCCTGGAACATCGTCTTCCCCTTACAAGATAAATAGTTACAGTATCATATTATTTTCACCCTAAGCTCGTTAACACATATAGGAGAAGCGTGGTATCTAAACTCCTATTTCTTTTAAAAGAAGTCAAAGCTAGCCTTGTAGTGGGCAAATTTTTAGCATATTTGTGTAAGACACTAGAAAACTAAATATCTTACAAATAATTTCCAGTTGTAGGAATCGAACCAACGGTTACATGCAGAAAGCAGTAACCCACAGCATAGGTTCTAACGAGTAATATGAGAGGTCAATTACATAACTTGTTAGAATGAGGGTGAAATGCATTCATTACCGCGACGAGCATTCCCTCACCCTTAATTTCATTAATTCTTTCATACAAATTTGATTTGTCGGTTTGGGGTAGGTACTCTTGACCTTATATTTTTTTGTTCGCTGGAAAATGCAGTTCGTATGTTGGGAAGAGTATGTGGTACTCCAAGGAATACCCACTAAACGAGTATGTGTCGACGGAGTCCTATAAAAGACGCAATAGATATTTTATAAGACCTGGTCTTTTATTAGAAATAGGTCCAGGAACGTTCGATTATGATTTTCTCAATTGGTCCATGGGAGGCTTCACCCTTAGCTACTTACGGCCCTCCAGATAAGACGTACCTAACGCCAAGCGACTAAGCGTTCTGGTACGATGTCGTGTAAAAAACGATAAGGGTATGAATTCGACAAGAACGAAACCAAGTCCTCTGATGTAAAGGAAACAATTTTTATCAGCAATAAATCTAATGCGGATACCCTTGCGCAAATCAAATGTACGTCTCGAGTCAACGCAATTTGCAAAAGAAATCTGTTAAAATAAGTTAGCCCGAGACCTATTTGCGTTTGAGTGTTCGGCCGTCAGCGAAGGCCAACGTCCTTGTAGAGATGACGGTGAAACGCATCGGCAACGGGCGGTGACTGCGACGTGCGTGTCAACATAATTTATGTTTCGTGCGACATGGCACAATTACCACACTTCGTAAATACTGTTGATAACACTCAATGAAGAGGTGAGAGGTAAGGAAATGTTCTAGCTTAAACTGGACTGAAATTTGGACAATGGTAGAAGACATCGAAAGTTACACAAACCTTTAAGAGTCCAAGGATGAAGTGTAAATATTTTCTTCGAGACGCACGTTATTTGGATTATTTGTTCTGATATTCTTTTTAGATATATTGGGCATACAGAAGAAGAAGAGTCACAGGTACATGGATCGAGACCTTCCTAGATTTTATAGATGAAACGGATTTTTAATGATTTTCTTAATTAAGGAATTAGTTCTGACATTCTGTTTAGATAGTTTGGGCACATAGGGAGTGAGGAATGAACGGAGACTAACAAAAGGGATTTATAAAGTGAGGGTAAATAAAAATATTGGAAAGACCATTGCAAACTTTCCTGTACAAAATCCAGGATATTCTAAATATTAGAAACCAAATCAAGTCAATTAAAAAGACGATCTTTTATGTATATGATAAATATTGAAAAGAATGGAAGAGGCAAGAGACATGAGTAAAGATTCTAGCGGGTGGAAAGACGTCACAGGAATAAGCGTGACAAATTGTACATGCCTAAACGTATGGTTACTAAATATACTTTATTATATTCTATGGTATATATTCAAATATCTAAATATTTAGACAGGACAGACTCAAGAGCCATCAACCGGGCAAGTAAACTATAAATACTCCTCAAGTCACGAAAGCTCTTTAACTGCACTACACTGCAGGCTCCAGATCTAAAGGAATCTATTCTCGGCGCATCTCGAGCCGTACTAAAGCAGTCTTGAGCTATCTCGAGCGTATCTTTAAAGGATTTGACACTTTTATTATTAGATCGTTAGGTTTGTTACGAGGTAAAATAGTTTTATGGAATTTGACTGAGGAAATACGTGTCCATAGAAACACTGTATAGGTCTATTTTTACCCGACTGCGTCAGAAGGAGGGTTGTGTTTTTCGAGCGTATGTATGTATGTATGTATGTATGTCATTTTCTTCGGCACGCGCTACAGCCTAAACGGCTGAACGGATTTTGACATGTGAGGTGTCGTTGGATTTGTCAAAATTGTGGTAGTGACAACTAGGCTATATAAATTTTCAAAATAGCGGCTGTAAATGGTGAAAAAAGGGCGAATGTGTGTATTTTTGGGAAGACGGATTGGCTTAGGTGGTATTTGTAAGGGGTCAATACAGGCGTTTAAAACGCTCGTTTGTTTTGTCTTATTTAACAATGCGTTTCTGCAGTGTTGGTTAATACAATTGTAACAATGTATAATTAAATAAAATAAGAATAAAATAGTTAAATTATGTCACTAATCCTCGTAATACTGAAAAAGCTAATACCTAATGCATGAGCAGCCTGAGGAGGTATTGACTTGATTGAAATTTTAATTGCGCTGCGCAAAATATTAATACCTATTTATAAGATTTAATTATTAATAATGCTACGATTATAATGCAAATGTAGAGAAAAATAAACTGTTGAATCATAGAAAAGCTTAATACCTGCTGGTGGCTAGAAGGGCAGGGTATAGTCATAATGCTTCGCGTATAATATAAAGGTGGAGAAAAATAAACACTAGAATGTTAGAAAAGCAAGCTGGCTGGAAGGGCAGTCTATTTGCGGAGTGAGGAATGCGATGCCGTCGCACCATAAGCGAGTGATCACACTTGCGACATCTTGTTGAACTTTAAATAGGCGATACTTTTATGTAGTGTGAAGGCAATAAATAGAAGACCAACTAATTTGCTCTGTGATATATAAATCAAATAAAACAAGACAAAGTCGTAGGCCGCGTATGTCTTTCTGGTCTGTCTTTTCTATTCGCGAAAAACTCAACTTTCATGAAGTATTTCACCAATGGCTTGCGATTTGTAAGGAAAGTTATACACGTGTATAATTTGTCAAGGGTTTGTTAAAATTTGCTCAAATATGAGGATAATTGTTGTAAGTTTCTGATAATTTAAAATTTAATTTAATTTATTTGGCTTTCATAGACAACGCTGTTTTTTTTAACTCTTTAAGATATTTAGGAGAGGATTAAAGATAGCTTTATACATTCTAAAAAAAAATGGTCACATTTTTGGTGTTGTTGATGGGTTTTAAACTATTGATAGGTCTTATGTGTGTAATGTGACTATTATATGGTTAAGATATGACGAACATGGTTGTATTGCAGTTATGAGTATTGAGCTCTATGGTTCATACAGGAAATAGTCGTGGAACGCGGGGCACCATTCTACATTAAGGTCATACTTTTACGGAATATCTAGAAAACCAATCGGGTTGGCGTATTTTATTTTTTTGTGAACTAATATACTCTTGTAGTATTTTTATTATTATTTTGCCGGCTCTTAATTCAAATAGTCTATTTGACGTTTCAAAATGCTTATAAAAATTAATGATTTTGAATTTTAAATTTTTTTTTGCTTATCAAAAACACATCCAGTCCACCTCCTGCGGGGCTCGGAGGCATAAGCAACCGGTAGTCTGGGTTCCAGAGTGAGCAACCTTCTCACAATACGCGCCGTCTCAAGAATTACCACCGTCTGTATCCGATCCTTGATCCAACAACTAAGCAAAAGTTTCTTAAGATGTTGATCGAAGCTTTTTGCTGTAAGACCATTTACTGAAATGAACAATATCGCCTACCACCTTTTGTAGTTCTTATTACTACTGGTAAAAATGTGTAAACCATCGTTAACAGTTTATTTGAATGACAAACTGCAGAGCCACTCCCTCCTTACAGGAGATGTAATTTGGAACTTTGACACACTACCAATGCGGTTTGACGACCTCCGTGGCGCAGTGGTATGCACGGTGGATTTTTCAAGACGGAGGTCCTGGATTCGATTCCTGGCAGGGCAGATTGAGATTTTTCTTAATTTGTCTTGGTCTGGCTGGTGGGAGGCTTTCGCCGTTGCTAGTTACCACCCTACCGACAAAGACGTACCGCCAAGCGATTTAGCGTTCCGGTACGATGTAGTGTAGAAACCGACAGAAGGGGTGTGGATTTTATCCTACTCCTAACAAGTTAGCCCGCTTCCATCTTAGATTGCATCACCACTTAACACCAGGTGTGAAAGCAGTCAAGGGCCAACTTGTAGTTGATAAAAAAAATATATTATTTCGCCAGATATTATTATAATTAATATGGTAAACTTGGAACCAACTTTGTTCCGAGAGGCATGGGGTGTAGTGTATTGCACCACCAACTCTCGGAAGAAAGAAAAGCTCAATATTTCATAACACAATACAGGTCTCGAACACGGGCGCTTATGACCCAAAGAAACATGTATTGGCCATTGGCCCAGCAAGAATTTACTTACCTACTTGTTTCTAATGTCAATGCCAATTACATATGACATGAAATTCCAACATTTTTCTAACGACCTTAGCGGTATCATGTTGCGGCTAGCGAAGAGAAAAATGCGGTCACATTATAAATAGGATATGCCGAAGTTAGCCGGTAATGCGAGGTAATTAGCTAGCTAATGCTCTATGCGAATATCCTTGTCCCATAGCCTTGGACAGCCTGCATAAAGACTTGCTAACGTGATTGTAGAACATGACATACATGTACATGACGTGCATGACAGCATAATGTACATGATAAAGGGAGGCGGGTGAACAATGGAGGATAAAATATCTTTTAAGAAACGAGTATACATGTACTATACAGTAGAATCTAGTGGAGGTAACAGGTATAAACTAGCGCGCCCTGGAGCCTTAAGATTTTTTTTCAAGTGTAAATTTTGTTGCATTGAAATGTAACAAAACTAATATCGTAAAACTATTGCTGTAGGAGTGAGTGATGTCTAAATATATCAAATCACTTTAAATTGATTTAGTTGATGACGTCACAAAACTGCTTAACTTAGCAACACTGTACTTAAGGACGTCATGGTACAAATCATCCAAACACTATAAATACATTGCTGCTATAAGAACTACCTACGGTAGTTTGACCTAAGGAATTGTCAGGCATACAAATTTATAATCTTCGCAGCAGAGACCAACAGTAAATTTTACAAAAGGGCTCATAAACTAAGCCTAGATTTGTACGGTTCTGTACCTTTTTTTTTAAAATTAAAAATTGGGCCTTACTGGTATCCCTCCTGTCTTAATTGATGATGCAGCTACTAAAGATAAGGTTTAAATTTATTACTCATATCCATGCCTATGACCCAAACGTAGAAGTGTTACACTTCTGCATAGTCCAAAACAATTTTGACGACCTCCGTGGCGCAGTGGTATGCGCGGTGGATTTATAAGACGGAGGTCCTCCCACCAGCCAGACCAAGACAAATTAATAAAATTCTCAATTTGCCTTCTGGCTGGTGGAAGGACTTCCGTCTTATAAATCCACCCTACCACTGAGACGGATCGTCAAGAGATTTAGCGTTCCGAAACGGTATCCTTAGAAATCCATAGGGTGTCAATTTTCTCTGAAACTACTAAACCGATAAGGTTAAAATTTATTACACATATCCATGCCTATGACCCAAACGTAGAAGTGTTACACTTTTACATAGAAAAAAAAAATCACTTTTTCGCGGTGTATGTTTAAAAAAATTAATAAACTGCATCGTGTGACATATCAAATAATATATTTTAATAATTTTAAAATGGGTAGATTCTAAAGATTCGTTTTGCTGTGGCTATATCGGAGTGCAATCGTATCACTTGTATGAATCGCAACCATAGCAAAATAAAGTTTTCTACACGAGTGTGAAAAGACAATGTGAAATACGATGTTTACATGCACCTTACAATAGAAATTTCTCTGGGTATTAAATAACAATAGAAGGTCATTTCAACACTTAAACCCTACCCAATATGTCATGTCTGAGTCATCAAAGGTTACAGTAAATATCGTTCACAAATGTCAAGTTATCATCATAATACGGCATTGAAGGGTGACATTATGTTTACATAAATAAACGTAAATCTTTGCTCGACTGCCTCGTTGGTTCAGTGGCTAACATATATGGCTTTTGGCTTTAAATCTGAAAGTCCTGGGTTAAAGCTGCGAAATACTGAGCTTGTCGTTCTTATTAGAAATTTTCAGCATAATTTCTCAGCTCGGAGTTGATTAATTTGGTGGTGGTAGGTATCCCGTGGCGCAGTGGTATGCGCTTATTTGATCAAGCAAAAGATACTCCGAACATTGTTCTACCCATCGCCTGCTGAGAGACTCTAGGCCTTCTTATGAGCAGTTAGCAGGTCTCGGATTCAGAGTTTCTCAACAGATGGATCTTAAAATGAACATGAGCAAGGCAAAGATCGTGTGTAATATTCATTTTTCGCTCCACCCAATTCTTGTAAAAAATTCTGAACTCGAAATTGTAGACTAGTATATATATATACCTAAGGGAGTATACCTATATGGTCCAGTTAAGGTAAGTCAATAAAGAGGTGAACCACTGAATCGCTCTCGTTGCAAAGGTTTGGTAAGAATTTTTTCCTGAAAAAAAATATAGATACTTATTGATAGAGGACATAA
Source organism: Mycalesis mineus (assembly GCA_034621355.1). Lineage (NCBI taxonomy): Eukaryota > Metazoa > Arthropoda > Insecta > Lepidoptera > Nymphalidae > Mycalesis > Mycalesis mineus. The sequence continues at coordinate 2,383,116 of CM067903.1, forward strand.
AATGATACAACTAATAAACCTCTTTTTTAGTGTCTGAAAAATTTCAATTCAAGACAATCAAAAACTGTTTCGAGGACTTTTTAAATGATAAGTCTCAATTAATTTTCTAAGTACAGTGTTCAGGGATTTAGGGGCTTTGTTTAGAGTTATTTTATCGTAGAAAAACTTGCACAGGTCCCCTTTTCTTATTTTAGAGCTTGTTGTTAAAAGGTCACTAGAGTGAAATATTATGTATTTAAGAGACCGTGTCTTTATATATTAGAAACACTTTTTTGTATTAAACCGTCGGTCCAGATTTTTATCACTAACATCGGATATTCCTGATAAAGTAATAAAACGTTATTACACTATCATCGTCAACCCGCGTTTGTACAGTGTGGTGGTCTAAGTGCTACATCCTCTTTTATATAAGCTTGGTAGCCTAGCCCAGGCTTAGTCGTTTTGCGATGTTAGACTTTCTGAACAGACAATTCAATACATCCACGGGAACGGGATGGAAGCGGGTGAAATCGCCCAGCACAGTCAGTAAAACTATGCGGAAAAATTCGCAAAGTAACGCTTTATTAAATATTTTCACTACTCTTTTTCTTTCTTTCTTGTCATTGACACGACACTCTCACACAAAGCAAGTTTCAAGAACGCTTGTGTCGCGATAACTGACACTATTCAATACTCTTGACCCTTCCGCGTACAGTTGGCTGCAAAAACATATTCCTGTTACAAAGTTTTATTCGATTTGATTCATTCGTATAGTTATTTTTTGCCAGATATAAATGCGTAGTTGATTGTACATTATTAGCTTCGTGAAAATTATTTGCTTTTATTCTTCGAAAACGGGTTGTTCTTGATGAACTACCTATCACGTGACATGATGACATTGTTGACAATGATTTATAGAAGCAATTGTTTCTACATTCTTTAATACAAGAGTGCTTTAATATACTGAGTTTCTCGCCAGCTCTTCTCAGCATAAACTGCCTTCCAAACCGATGGTAGAGTCAATACGTACTGACAGATATGGCGTTTCAAAAGTGCTTGTAAAACAGCCTACTTGAAAAAAATGAAATTGAATTATCCTATTCAAAGCACTCTAAGTACGTATCAGATTGCATTTAAAACCACAAAATAAATCAATAATGAAGTCCAGAAGAGCCAGTCAATGCATGAGTCACCGATCGTATGGGGAAGCCACACAACCCCATCGAACAAAAGGACATCGCACATTAATTCATCGTGCACCGACACCGACTCAACCTCGCGGTGTACTAAAAGGATTACTTTGCGTGTATATTAATAAATATCTGCTTATCATTTGCGTGGGCTTTGTAGTAAGTCTTCGTAAGTTCACGATTCTTAAGACATATTTTAATTTAATTAATTAATTATACTCGTAATATTTAACTTTAGCTAATTAATACTTATTATAAATTTTCTATCTGTATAGTTGTATAACCTTTGTATTTAACAAGCTTTAATCCAGAGATGTTAGACAACGAGTGCAATGCTTAATATCATTCGACTTGCTGTAGCATTGATTTATTTAATTGCAACAATTTACATTAAAGTTACAATGGCTGCGCAGTGTTCGTAACTCATTATAGCCACTCGGCACCGGAAATAAAAAAAAATCAATGCTGCTTAACAACAGAAATATAAAATAACCATATTCATTCGTATCAGTCTTCTACTAGAGGCTTACCTTACTTTAGATTCTGGAATATTCCTTAAAGGCTTAATACAAAATCGATACGTAGACCTATCTGACAGGTCTTGGCCGCTACCTACATTTATATTGGGAATAATTAAAGGGCTTATCCCGTTCTCCTTTGTAATATACCACCCAAGGGAGCCTGTTCATGGCTCACAAAGCCTGTTATATTTTTTTTATCTTAATTTCCCGCTTGGGCCAACGTAATAGGTTGTATCTCGTAAAGTGCCTATAACAAACACGGTACCTGGATATTATGTTGCTGCCTGAAAATCCTTTGAGAGAATGATTTATGTGTAATGTAATACAAATGTATTATTCTTTTTAAGTGGGTCATACCGAGTGATATGAAACCATAATGGATACACTGAAATAGTGTTTTCCTAAATATTTTTACTATAGTAATAATGATAGAAATAGCGATTTAGCGTTGCGGTACGATGTTGTGTAGAAAATAAAGCGGGGTGGATATATATTATCCTACACCTAATAAGTAAGTCCGCTTCATCTCATATTGCATCATCACTTACCATCAGGAGTGAAAAACAAAAAGAAATTCCTCTTTCTCCTTGGTTCTAACAAAAAAGCCATACCATTATTTTTAAATCTATTACACTTAAACCTAAACGAAGATGAACCAACTCTGGGTTTTTCAGCAACTAAGGACGTCTTTCGTGAAATCTGCCTCGCAAATTGTCATTTTGGCTTTGTCTGATTCTGCGGATTTTGATCTTTAGTGGAACTCCTTATTTTCTATTCGCTGTTGCAAAGATGACCTTAACATAGCTCGTTTTATCGCTAAGGGACTCTTTATGATCAAATACCTACTCAAACAATAAGAATTTAAATGCCAATTAAATATTAAGAAATCTTCGAAACACCGAATTTGTGTACTTAATACTTACTCGAAAACATTTAGATATGTAGATAATTAAGTTGAGGTGTTTCAGGTGAGTAGTGTTTCAGTATTCAAACATTAGTTTTCTTATGGGGTACCACATGAAGAAAGTATCGTCCAAACCTGTGTAACCGAAATGCCTAACTGAATCATAAGAATCGTAATCAAATTAGGCGCGACGGGCAGTGGTCATAATAGAATTTACCGCAATCCAGTTAGTGTGGCAATTACGGGAAGTAATGCTCAGGTGTTTCCTCTATTGATATCAGAATATTATTCTCTGTTATAATATTTTATAAAAAAACTAGCAGACGCCCGATAAGTACCTACGTCGTCTGCGAGAAAGTTCTATTTCTTGCTTATCCGGAAAAGTAGCCAATTTTCTTCCAAGGTCCCATTTATTAGGTACTAACTAGGTATTACGTACTATTATCAACATCTGATAGTTATCGTTAATAAATGAAAAATTATCACCCGCCAGCCGGCATTGGAGCAGCGTGGTGGGTGTACGCTCCATATCCCCTCTCCTATAAGGAGGGAGGCCTGGCCCTGTAGTGGGCCGTTAATAGGCTGATAATGATGATGATGATGAAGTAGGTATACCAAAATTCAAGTAATACGATGCAACAGGTTAGCCGTAAAAGAGGCACTTTGATCTCCATTTCAAAGTCTAGTCAAATCGGATCAATAGTTACTAAAATAAACAGAAACCATCAAAAATAAAATTCATTTTTCGCAAATTCTGTTTGAAATCTACAGTATAATCTACCTCAATTCTAAATTTCAATCATATTGGATTAATAGTTACGGCATGTAGAATGAACAAACATACACACAAAGGCACACACATATTTTTGCTCTTATATCCTTAAGTAGTAGGAAAGGAAGTTGGAAGTAGGAAGTAGAATAGTAAGTCAAAAAGAAAATAAAATTCAATTTATTACAATAAATATAAAAGTAAAATATGGATGATATTACTTTGTATCGAAGGGACAGCAAACATAAAACGCGGCGGGACCATTTTAATTTGTAACTCAAATCTCAACAGCGAAAGCCTTTTATAGCGCACGCCAGCGGATTAGCAACTTCAAACAATGACACTTTGTACGATAAAGGTAGAAACATACACAACACAAATACCGACTTGTAAATGGCAGCAGTAATCAAACTTTATGTTTGAAAGCTGAAAAAATCCCTTCAACCATAAAGTTCGATTAGGCACTGCTGTGTGGGTCATCTCCATCAATCTCTGTACCCTTGCCCGGGTCAGTCATAAGTCTTGTCTTTCTCGGTCGTATCTTTCAGTGCTTTTGAGGATTGAGACCCTTATCATAAAGTGTTGTCCAGGTAGGGCTAGGGCGATGACAACTCAAGTGTTAGCACATGTTGAAGCCAACTCCAGTAAATTATCAACTTCAAACAATGACGTTGTGTACGTTAACGATAGAAACACACACAAAACAAATAGGTACCTACGAGAATAGTACGACACAAAAACTAATAATGCTTCAATATTTATAAATACTTCTGTGTAGGTTGTCTCCATCGATCTCAAGGGTTGGTGAGGGTAAGGGCCTTGAGATGTCTCTCCTCCTTTCTCCGGTAACTCGTGGGAAATACTTGGTCTTTCAATCCCTATAAGAACTATTGGTCGACCGACGACATTAAACGTGTCGCAGAAAACCACTGGCCTGATGCACCTCTGGATTATGTGTAGGAAGTAATGGTCTATGTTCAGCAGTCATGGGCATCCATATATAATATAAGGTTAAATCATGGTTTAAATCTATTTGAAACGATTGTGTATTTTTTCATATCGGTAAACATTCAATAAGTTAGAAGCAAAACAACGCGCGGATCAGTAGATGTAAAACCATAAACAATAGATATTAATACACAATGAGTCACAGCTTAACCCATTTCCTGCCGATCCTACTACAGTAACCTTGACTGTGTCTATACCAACTCTGTACTCTATTGTACGCAATCGCGTAACGATCTGCAAACTCGTGCGCATTACACATTTATCGATCACTAGGTATTGTTGCGACTTGGTCTGCATGGAATTCGTTTTTTTTGTATAATCAAATTATTTTAAGAATATTGGGTGTTCTCTGAGACACCAGGGTATAACACCACAAAGTTTTGAACTCAAGAATTTATCGAAAAATAGGATCTCGATATTTCATATCAAGCACTTTGTGATCCGAAACCAAGGAGTCCAAAATTTTTGAATATTCTCTGGTTGAAAAGAGAGTTTCTTGTCGGCTCTTTTCAGTAGAAATTTGCCTACAGAACCGATAGTAAAAGCTCTACAAATAGTCAAAGTTTCAAAGTAAACAAAGCTATCTTGAAATTTAATTTAAATTTTAGATTATGCTATATAAGATTACGAAAGTATCGCCCTTTGACCCATTAAAACTGTGCTTTCTATTTTAAGGCCCCCATTAACATGTCGTATAGTGTTTGCAACAGTCCAGTACAAAGTGAAAGTTTGGCTCACGGCCAGTCCAGGAAATGGGTTATGTACAGCTTTATGGCGAATGTTGGGGCTATATGCCTCGTTGGTCCAGTAAGCAGCCTAAGTCGGGCTATGATAGACTGAGCTTTTCTTCTAAGAAAATTTAAGTAGCATCCTGGAGTTAAGAATATGATTTTGCCATTTAAGAGAAAGTAGACTTTTAGACAAATTCTAAAAAAAACTATTATTCTAATAAATAATAGTTTTTTTTTGACGGCCTCCGTGGCGCAATGGTACGCGCGGTGGATTTATAAGACGGAGGTCCTGGGTTCAATTCCCGGCGGGGCAGATTGAGATTTTTCTTAATTTGTCTTGGTCTGGCTGGTGGGAGGCTTTCGCCTTGGCTAGTTACCACCCTACCGACAAAGACGTATCGCCAAGCGATTTAGCGTTCCGGTACGATGTCGTGTAGAAACCGAAAGGGGTATGGATTTTCGTCCCACTCCTAACAAGTTAGCCCGTTTCCATTTTAGACTGCATCATCACTTAACATCAGGTGTGATAGCAGTCAAGGGCCAACTTGTAGTCGATAAAAAAAAGTTACTTTCCAAGACATAAGTTTTTAACTAAGGTAGATGGAAAATGATGATAAAGGCAATTTCTAAAAAAAAATGTCGTTCGTTATTTTACCTGAATATTGGCTGCGGGGGTATAAAAAGAGGGGTCGGATATAAACAAAGAAAAGAAGTCCCCAAAGTTATGTTGTTAAAATAATTGTAAAAAATGGTAAATGCTTCGTACTTAACAATTCGTAAATTTTCGTTTGAATAACTTAAAAACAACTTAAATACTATTAAATTAAGTTACAGTTCCGTTTGTAATGCTCAATACTTGTACGGCTTAAAACCAGGTTAAGGGCCCTACACGCTCTCGCCGTCCATCCCTTCAAGAGGAGAGGCGAGTTTTAGGGTCAATTCAAACCAAACGGAAAATTGCTCGAACATCCTCTTGGCCGCAATTCACAGCGAGCACAAGTGATTTTTATATGCATCACAGCACGATGCACTAAATACTACTATTTCCAATCAGGGAGAATTGTGGCCACGAAAATGATATTTTTTTATGCGACGAGAAGGAAAACCTGTTCCTAAGACCAGGATAAGTCATACTTGCATAAACTAAAACGACTTCTACAATGCATTTGTGGGCCACTCTGGCCCACGTCATATTATCTATTTCAATTTCAATTTATTATTTAAACATAAATTTATTATCATCAATCATAAATTTATATTATATCTATGATTCTGTCACTATAGTTTTTTATATATTATTATGTTTAATTGATGATGTGAATATATTTAATTAACAGCATAGTGAAAAGTATCTGCGCAATTATTTCTATTATTTGACTAATATTTAATATATTAGCGTGCGGCACTAGTGTGCGTGTCTCATAGCACACAAGCTAGCGGTACATCTCGGCCGCCGCCGCCTGCGCGCGCGCGGGGCAGTCAGTCCGTCTGTTTGTAGCGTACCTTGCGCGGTTTACATATACCTACAAAATAATTGCGTAGTGCCTAAATTCTATCGTTCATATATCTGTTGTATCTTCTGTGTAATATCTTCTTGTGTAACAATAAACTCTTTTCCGTATCACTGTCGCCTATTAGTTACTTCTACTCCTTCCGACTTCTGAACTTTTAGCTTAGTGTTTCTATATCTATCTAAAACATTCTCTATACATTTCTTTAAACCACACTCTTCCGTAAGGTACGAGTACTTATATTCTGACGAGGTTAGCACTGGGTTTGAGTGGGTATCCAGGCCGCTTTTCAGCCAGCTGGTCCCACATACCTACCCTCAGGTAAGTACCGCGCCCATGTCCGTGGTACCATTGGAGGGATGCATGGATGTATTTCTACCAGCGTGAGATCTATGGATCCAGTAGGGGTCGAACAACCTGCGCTTTGCGGTGCGAGGTTGCGTTGCATCGTTCAGCTGGACTCCAATATCTATCGGCTAATCGAACTACATACAGCTTTAGTTATTTTTTACTTTTTAGTGCGTTTTGAGTCGGTTCTATTTTTATTTAAAAATTTCTATTTCTTACTAACCTAACATGATGACAATGGGACTACCTTGGAAGTATGCCCTCTCTAATAAAAAAAGAATTATCAAAATCGGACAACTCTGCAAAAAGTTATACGTGGTCATATATAAAAAAATATATATATATACGTGTCGAATTGAGAACCTCCTCCGTTTTTTTTCGTCGGTTAAAAAATAACTATAACAGTACAATTATTATTTTGAACAATATAAGACCGTTAGAGAGAATACAATAAGGAACTTAAGCTAACTTATCCTAATAACTATACAAATCATGCCCATGTGGAATGGTGGCAAGAATACTGGCTGCATTTCCGCGTTGGATAGCCAGGCTAATCCTTAGCGCAAAAAATGAGCCAGCCCTTCGGTCACCAGTTGAGGCAATTAGGCGCGGTGAAATATTACGGAAGAATTTTTTGGCACTGCGACTCCATGGCCCAAGGGTCTCCACGGCAAAAGGTACAAATATGTAACTCTCTGTCAGAGAGGCATACTTGTGCCACTTACCGGTTTCAGCCTTTTCTGCTGCGGCTCCCGGTCTTGATTCTGTCTCCCTGATATGACACGGAGCCAATGTGTCAACGCAAGTAGCGTCCCACATTAGGGCCCGCCCCACTTCCCAGGGAACCAGCGTCAATCCATCAGGTCTCTTGCCATCATCCCGGCTTATTCCTGACGGCTCGATTAGCGCAGGAACGTTTATGGTGGCAAGAGCCCTTTTTATTATATCATTAAGAGAGCCATGCCGAAAAAGCCTACCGCCACTCCTTTGGCATGAGAGCCCGTGAATACCGAATTTATTTACCTCTTTTCCACATGGACATCTGTGCTCTAAGCACAGTGGTGTTCCCAACCTGAGGCCTAGAGCCACACGAAAAGTTTCATTATCTAAAAATGTTCCGAGATTTTTTGATGGCAAAGCATGAAGCCAGTACCCAGATTCTTTCTCTAATAAAGCTAGAAGCCTAGCTCGATCTGTAGCACTTGTAAGATTTTGAATCAAATTTTTATGTGTCCGTTGAACCAATGGGACATCCCAAAGTTTTTGTGCAGAACGTTCCTCTGGGATATCAGCATTGGTACACGTGACCTTCCAACTCTCTAGAGCCTCTGTGGCATAGGTTATGCAAATGTTAGATTTAAGAATACGAGAACTTAGCTCTTTTATACTATGCACAGAGGAAAGAAAAGCCGGAAGAGCAACACTAGAAATTTTTCGCACGCCGATACCACCGTATTTGACCGGTAAAGTAGCTTGGTTCCAGGACTGATCATCAAAATGCAAATTTAGAATTTTTTCAAGTGTGTTTTTTAGGGTGGTATCCATATTTTCGAGTAGGCCAGAAAATTTCCAAATTGGGCTATAACGAAGAACATACATTAATTTAGGTACAAAAAGGCAATGCTTTAGAATCGAAAACGCTATATGAGAATTTAGAGAGCCCAATTTGTCTGTATTAGCCGAAAATATTTTAAGTTTTTGATCCAAACAAGGTTGCATGGCTTCGTCATAAAGAGGAGCACCAAGTAGGCAAAGTGTTTGTTTGTTAACTATTTTGATATTAGGGGCAATTCTATTAAATGATTCAAAAGCCAATAACTGTCGTTCTTGCGACAGTTTTTCCGTAAAAAACAATTCGCATTTCGAGAAATTTAATTCTAAACCAATTTTACCAAACTCTTGCTTAACGTGGTTAAGATCTTTTAAGACATCAATCACGTTGCCTCCAATAGTTCCATCGTCAAGATACCATATGTTAAATTTAGATGTTAAATTTGAGATATGGTTATGTATCCCTAAGCTGAAAAGGGCTGGACCTAAAGGATCCCCCTGCTGAACACCTACTTTGGACTCAATACCGTTATTTCCGAAAAATAATTTAGAAGCTGAGCTATAACACTGCCAAACATATGGGTAAATTTCGGGAAGATGCGTTGAAACTTCTTTCAGCAGAGTTGCTCTATCCATAGAGTTGAAAGCATTCTTTACGTCTACTTTCAGCAGTACTTCAACCTCGCCATCCTTTAAGAATGTGCGAGCCGAATGTACCGCTGCCTCACAACCACCTTTACTACCGAATCCTACTTGAATAGGCTGAAACTTTTCCTTTAAGGAAGCGACTATGTGTCTACACGCTAATTTTGACGCTAAACGACGAAAAGTACAGCCAACAGCGATGGGGCGGATCCCACCGTCCTTTTTATTAAAAGCACAAAGCCTTGCACCGTAAAGGAAGGGTAAAAAGGATGAATTTACCTCGCCAGATAACAATAGATTACATAGTCTGGTAATATCACTCAATAGCGCTCTGCCGGCGTCACCAGCAGTAACCGCCACAAGATCTTTAAGATGTTGTGGAGTTATGCCGTCCAGGCCACCAGCAGAGCCACTAGAAAATGACATTATCGCAGCGTAAGTCTCCTCATCCTTTATCTGCAAAAAAGAACTCTTAAGTGGTGGATCTGGAAGTAAAGAGTTGGTATTTGGTAAAGGATGCTTTTCATTTAAGGCTTCCAGAGTTATATCATTGAAAGGAGCTAGTGTATCATTAGAAAACAAAATGCGGGCGGCGTTTTTAAGATCCCCATCCATAACCTTGTTTTCCACAATTTTCTTCAAATTGTAATTTTGTGTCCGAAATGAAACATCAGGAATTGGAAAAACGCGGTTATCTAAACTGTTTTTCTTTAATTTTGAGCATAACGACCCGCTTTCTGATTTATTGACATAGAAATGTCTATATGAAAATAAAAAGAGATTTTGCCAAGCCGAAAGCGAATTTGATAAAACATTTTGGATGGTTTGAGATAGGGATCTAGCTAATGATATCCTAGCTCCCCGCGGAATGCGTTTCACCAATGGAATATTTTGATTGTACTTACACAATAAAATTTCGAACGGAACCTGGTTATCGGTATTTGTTTGATCGCACGTAGAATTTGGACCGTTATTCTTACTTAAAAATACAACTGTACACAAAAAAATAATGAGGCCTTTATTAATGCTCAACGTTTTTATATTAAAAATCATAATTCTACTAAACTGTATATTAAAGACGTAAATTTACGAGCGCACTCTAATCCATTTAGCGGCACATAATCCTGTTAGAATTTGTTGCCTTTATCATTTAAGCTGTTTCGGTTGTTTGCGGAGGAATTGTGTGTTTGTGTATTGAAATTGTTTTCTCTCACTCCATTATATTATATTCTATTCTAATTTACTTAAAGATTTACTTTCCAAGTAATTTTGAAAGTGACTCTACTATCCGTTCGGTAGGCAGATTCAACGGTAAAGTGCCACCAACTCTTTCTATACTTTAGTCAGCAATTATAATCAAAATCAATCTGCTTTAACGGTCCACTACAGAACCAGGCCTGCTTTCAAATAGAAGAGGGGGATTAAGAGTCTAGATCTACCAAGCTGCTCTATTGTATATTGGTTGTTTGAGATTATGATCATCATTATCGGCCTATTAACGGTCCACCCTGGGACCTAGTCTCGTTTCTCGTAGGAGAGCCAATGGAGCGTAGACCCGCCACGCTGCCTCAATGCGGGCGTGCTCTCTTGAGGCACGGGAGCGTAACACCACCAACTTCCCTAATAGAAATAAAATCTCTTAATTGTTCCACAATCCGACCCCAGGACCTCGTGTTCGAAACAACAAAGGCTAATCACTTGGCCACCGAGGCACATCTTCTACCATTTAATAAAATCGCAAAGCGTGTCCCGGAGTCCATCGCCAAGGAACGCGAATGACTTACATTATAGAGCAAAAAATAACACTATGAAAAGAGATGTAAATATACAAACGTAACAAGATAAACTGAAACAGAATACACGTAAACATTTTAGGAAAGTGTATGAGCGATGGAAGATGAGTCACGTCCAAATATTTAGATTGACGTCGTTAACTCTGCAGATAGGTTTATAATTACCTTCTATCTCTTCATATACGTAGATTGAACGATATGGTTTTTTCCATCTCAACTGGCTTGTAAGCCCAGTGGTTAGCATATACGACTTTTATCACGAGGTATTGGACTCGAAATTTGGGTCAGATCGTGGAATAATGCTAAGATTTCCTTTCTTTTAAATTAAAATTCTAAATTGCTTATTTCATTTATAGTTGGGACTCTACTAATGGCTTGGAAGACAGGTTTTGTTGTGAAGAGCTGCATAGAAACTGAATACTCTTACATACTCTTTTTAACCGACGAAAAAAAACAGAGGAGGTTCTCAATTCGACACGTATATTTTATTTTTTTATGTATGACCACGCATAACTTTTTATAGAGTTGTCCGATTTTGATAATTCTTTTTTATTAGAAAGGGCATACTTCAAAGGTGGTCCCATTGTCATCATGTTAGGATCTGATGATGATATCCTGGGGAAATTGAAGGAACTCTTCAAATTTTGGAGGCACGCTTACAGCGATTTCAGTTTTTGTCTCGGTATCGGTAGCTTTTTGGCTACTAGTGCCGTTTAATATACTGTGACAGTATAGTACGAGTACATTACGTGGCGATAAACCACTAAAAAGTAAGAAATAAAATTTTTTAACAAAAAATAGAACCGACTCAAAACGCACTAAAACGTAAAAAATAACTGTGTCATTTAGTTGCTTTAATTTACTTAAGCATATCTAGGAGTCGGTGCCAGCCAAGGTTTCTACTTTAAGAACGTTACCTAGAACCCACAAATTTCTTTACTACGTGAAATAAATGTTCCTTAAACTTGGCTGGCACCCACTTCATAGATGTGCTTAAGTAAATTAAAGCAACTAAATGACACAGTTATTTTTTACTTTTTAGTGCGTTTTGAGTCGGTTCTATTTTTTGTTAAAATTTTTTTGAATAATCATCTTTCACAATATTCATTATAATTACATACAAAATTATTCATTTTACTTGTAATGCGCCGTTGAAAGCTGATCTAATTGACTCCAAGCCAAGCCTCATTGTCATTTAAGAAATTTTCAGTAAATTCTAATGTGGTGATTGTACCCCCGTACCTCGGAGAACACCAATCCATACCATAAACCATCGGTTCCGGTCACAATCATCAACATCTAATTGTGAACATTATCACCCTAAGCCCGCCAATTTGTACTGGAGCAGCGTGGTGGGTCTACGTTCTATATCCCCTTTCCTATAAGGAGGGAGGCCTGGGTAGTGGGTAGCTTTAATAGGCTGATTATAACGATTATGATGAACAAAATATTATTAATTTTATTTCCTATCGTCGGCCAGGCCTCCCTCCTTACAGGAGAGGGGATATGGAGCGTACACCCACCACACTGCTCCAATGCGGGTTGGCGGGCTTAGGGTGATAATGTTTCATTCATTAACGATCACTATCAGATGTTGATGATAGTGACCGGGACCGACGGCTTTACGCGCTCTCCGTGGCACGGGGGTGTAACACCACCAACTTTCAGATTCCGGGCTCGGAACATTTTATAGAAGAATGAAAATGCTCAGAATTATTCCATGACCCGACTCAGGTATCGAACCCAGGACCTCGTGATCGAAGCCACATAGGCTAACCACTAGACCAACGAGGTCTTACTTCCTATGTAAGGATGATATTAGTAATTGTTATAATACCCTCATACCCCGTATCTACATCGTCCTACCGCAACTTGTATTCAGTTGACGCATCGTTCATCACGTGTATAGTCGAGATCGTGGGCACATTGCGCTTGTGGGAGGTCTCGGTGTCAATTTCCCGATCCCAGAGGTGTTATGTGGCAGAGCAATAAAACGTCTTTTTAAAAACTAATATTTAATAATTGAACTTAAACTTTAATTTATAACACTATTTAAAAGAATACTACAAGAAATTGTATATAAGACTAAGAATTAACAGGGTGACAGTAAACTAAGAGACAGAGTAACGAGGTAGTAAGGAGATTGGAAATAGAATGCGTTGTTAGGAGTTCGGGAAGCGTTTATATAGGGTAGAGTGGTGGGGGTTGAGACGTGGAGCGCGTGAGGGGATAATGGTAGTTGGTTTATTACAATAGACCTTATGTACTAATGAGATTGTTTACAAGTCTAAAGGTTAGTTTCGTACATTATGCTTAGGTGTAAGTTAGTATTATATATAGGTAAGGTTATTATATAACACCTCCCCCCTTAGAAAAAAGATCGGGCCTGATTTGTTGTGCACGATCTTGAGGTTGTAGGCGTGTCCTTTTCTTCTTCGTCGGATGAGATTGTATTGTTGTCAATTGAGGTCATTGGAATGCTTTGATGTCGACGAGAGTTGTCGAAGCAGTTGTTGAATATTTGGATGCATCCTCGTGTTTGTAGTTCCTCATTTGAATGACGGTTTGAGCGGTTTTGCTGACGAGACCAAAAACGACGCCAAGGGCAACATTTGCATATTAAGAAAAACAACATTGATATGCCTAGTATTATGGCGGCGTAAGAAAATTTGGAATTGGGTGTATTGATTTTGAATGACTGTTTTTGTTCTTGTAGAAGTTTATTTTGTATTCTTATTTGATCTTTGATGATGTGAAGAGAATCTAATGGTACGTTCTTTATTGTAATGGGCTGCAGATCTGGGAGTTTTGATTCTTGAAGTGTCTCTGATGTGCAAGCATCTTCAATATTTACTGTTACAATTGGATGCGTTATGTTGGATGTTGTGTCTTCCTCTGCGTTCAACGTAACAAATGCAGTATAAAATTTGCAACCCGGATATAATGTTAGTATACCTGATCCAGAAATTTCTTTGTGTTCGATGGTTTCTGCAGCATTGCATTCTACAGCGTATGGGGTTGTATGTCGTAGAATAAAGATCCATTTGTTATTTCCCAAGGATTGAAATGTGTTGATATGGGCTGAAAATGTCATCAATTCGCAATTCGCTGGTAGTTTCTTGTTTGTAGACTGAAGAATTGCCATTTCGCATATAGGCCTGGAGTTGTAGTTGTAGACTGGAATATCTTTGCAGACTCTTCTTTGAGGGGCAAAGACTTTGCACTTTTCTAGGATGCTCGTTGTCATGTAGCGTTGCCGTGTTGTGGAAGTAGCAAGGTATGTTTGCTCAGGGAATAGGGTTGAGTAGAAAGGGGAGTTGGGATGTTTGATGGGTATTGAATATATATGATATAGATTAAATTTTTCATTTTTTACTAGGGGAAATTCTATTACATAGACTAATTTATTCAGGTATATATATGAAGTTAAAGTTGTGGATTCTAAGATGTCGTGAATGTTTTCTAAAGTAATTGGTGCGATTAAATTGTTATTAATTCTAATATGATTTGTGGCTAAAAGTTCCTTGTAGAGTCGGATGGTTGAAATAATAGATGGATGTATTGCACCCGATTTTATAAACAATATGCTCGTGGTTATGTCATCTAGTTCTTTTTCAAGAGAAATTACGGATTCTAAGATTTGGATTGATACAGTCGAGATTCGTTCTGACGCTTGTAAATCGAAGATTATTTTATTACTGTTATTTAAATAAATGTTAATTTTTTCTAGATTATCGTTAATTGTATACTCATCGTAAGAAATTTTGGCAATGGTTTCATTAAAATTAGTAATAGTTGATGATATGATTTGTAACTGTTGGCTTAGTATATGATTTTGATTTGCTTGTTGATTTTCCAATAGTTCGATGCATTGATCGTAGTACTTCGCATCTTTGGCATCAGGAGTGCCAATGAGCCATTTAAGTACTGTGCTTAGGCCATCTATTAATTCTCGTTTTGCACGATTATGATTGTTCGTATAGAGGCTAAGTTCACTTAATCTATTATCAATTTTATCTAAGCTAACCTTGATAAATGAATTAGTAGTATAAATGCTAGGAGTAATAACTTTATTATTATTAACAAGATTTTGGTAGTTTGTTATTAATCGTTTGAGGGAGTCACGTGATATGAAAAGTGGTTCTAGATTTCTATACACGACTAATTTCCAGGAGCTTTCCGATACTAGGAGATCTCCAAGAGTTTGATAATAGTATCCAGATTTGGATGGTAGATTGTCCACTACTACAGTACTTCCATCAACATTTATTATTGTGGAGCACCTGTAATAGATAATAAAATGATTGAGTTAGATTATGTTTCTGTTTTAAATATATATATGTATTGAGCTTTAGTGTAAAATTAAAGTGTAATGATTTTTATAAAATATTAGGATTATTTTATAGTAAGAAAGAAAGTAGTGAAATAGATTATATGCTGATTTGGTACTAAAAATACCAATAACCTATTATTGATTTAGTACAACTAATCTTAATAAATGAATTGTTAATAAAATTGTAAATAAGGTATCGATAATTAATGCTAATTCTTAAATTTATTGATAAAGAATGATTTGGTAAAAATGTATAATTTATAAACTAAGATGTAAAATAATAATTTGATTAAGGAGCATATAATAAAACTAAAATAAGGATTATTCATTAAGGTGCTAAACTTATTTTCTAGATTGTTTGGTTCTTGAGTTGGTTGAACTATGGGGTTAGCCATCATCGATTGTGGTAACCTGAAAATTATAAATTAACTACTTAGTCCTGTAAAGGTCTTAGGCGATTCCCGTGAACTAAATGATTTTTGCCGGATTTACGTATGATGTAATTTTCGTTAAAACCTTTTCTGACGACTTCATATGGACCTTCCCATTTGCTATCTAAGTTATTGGGATTGGGAACTCGGAGCATAACTTTGTCACCTAATTGAAAATCCGCAATGTTTTTGATGTTATTATCATAACGCGTTTTGGCTTTCTCTTTCATAGCATCGAGATTTCGCTGAGCTATGTCGCGTGAGATCTTGAGTCTTTCGTTAAGATCATTGAGGTAATCATTAGTGGTGTATTCACGGGCTTCTTTCAATGAATATAGTAAGCGAGGTTTGTATCCGAATAGTAGTTCATGAGGAGTGAAACCAGTGGATTGGTTGAGCGACGTGTTGTGACACATTATCGCAAGAGGTACAATACGGTCCCAATTGTGATGATTCTTTGCAGAATACATTCTAATGTGATCTCTGAGTACTGCGTGGAATCGTTCTAATGCACCGTTAGTCTGTGGGTGATATGATGTACTGAATGTGTGTTGAGAACCTAGTAATTTAATGAGTTGTTTGAGAATGTTGTTAACGAATTCTCCGCCTTGGTCGGAGTGAAAACGTTTTGGGATACCATAGTGTTGGCAGAATATTAAAAGGGATTTAGCAATGGTAATAGCTTGTTTATCGGGAACAGGGTACGCTTGAACAAACCTAGTTAAATCATCTTGTAATGTCAGTATGTATTTGTTAGAGTCACCTGTAACATCGGAATAGGAAACGAGATCGATTGTTACTCGTTCAAAGGGTTCTGAAGAGGAGCTAGTTATCACCATAGGAGCTTTAAATGTCTTTCTTTGAATTTTACCTCGTTGACATGTGGTACAGTTATTTATATAATCTTTGATAGTGTCCGTCATGCCTTTCCAAAAATATTCAGATCTAATTTTACGCGTTGTCTCTACAATGCCTCGATGTCCTGACAAAGGTTCATCGTGAAAGGTTTTTAATATTTCAGGAATTTGTTCTGGACTAGGATACTTCATTTTATCTTCACAAATAGTTATTCTACAATCATAGGCATCAGCTAGATAAGCAGTTATGTGTAGTTGCTCGTTTCCTTGTAATTTGCATGTTGTGTCGTTTTTAAGGTTTGGTACGTAAAGGTTTTGAATGTTGTGAGATTGTAAAAGATTTAAAAGAGTTTTAAAATAGCTTTCAGAGTCCCATGCATTGAAGTGTGTTGGTCTTGTGCAACTAAAATATAAGTTTTGTTTCTTATCTGAAACTAATAAATCTATATCGTAAAGTGTTTTGGGTTTCTCTAAATATGCATCTACTTGAGAACAAATGGAGATTGCCCTATTGAAAAGGTCGTTCTTATCTGATAGTTCGCAAGAAATTGGGATGAGAATGTTTTTGTGCCGTTCGTCTAAAAGGTTATCTGGTGAAATATGAAGGTTTGGAGTGTCGAAGCTATAAGTGGAGTTATCTATGAAGTGTGAAAAATTTATTTGTAGATAATCTTCTGAGGAGTTTTGGGTGTTGCTTTGAGTTGGAATGTCGTCGCTAAGAGTGAGATCAATTATGTTGGTATTCATAACGGGAGGTCGAGAAAGTGCATCTGCATTCGTATTATTTTTTCCAGCTTTATAAATAACTTCGTAGTCGAACTCTTCTAATTTAAGTCTCCATCTAACGAGACGACTACCTGGGTCCTTTATAGAGAACAACCATGTTAATGGTTTGTGGTCTGTGATTATTTTAAACTTTCTACCAAAGAGGTATGGTCGGAAATGTTTCACAGCCCAGACAATGGCTAATAGTTCTCGTTCTATTGTAGAGTAATTTGATTCTGCTTTATTGAGCGTACGAGATGCGTAGGCAATTGGCAAATCTTTACCTATAGGACCTTGAGATAGAACTGCGCCGATGGCGTGAATTGAAGCATCGGTGGTTAAAATAAATTCTTTTGTGAAGTCTGGATATTGGAGGATCGGTGGACTAATAAGGAGTTGTTTGCATTCTTCGAATGCATTTTGCTGAGATTGACCCCATATAAAGGGTGTGTCTTTCTTAAGTAGGCTAGTGAGAGGTTTAGTAATTTTGCTGAAATTGGAAATGAAACGGCGGTAATAACCAGTAAGGCCTAGAAAAGCTTTGATATCCTTGCAACATTTGGGAGCTGGAAAGTTTTTGACGGCTTCGATTTTATCAGGGTTCGGTTTTACACCTTCATTAGAAATAATGTGGCCTAGGTAAGCTACTTCACGTCTTAAGAACTCGCATTTGTCCGGTTGTACTTTTAGATCGTATTTTTGGAGTCTAGAGAACACTTCTCGAAGTTTTTGTTCGTGTTCTTGTAGGCTAGATGCAAAAACGACGATGTCATCTAAATATACGAAACAGCGTTCACCTTGTAAACCGGAAAGTACAGAATCCATTACACGTTGGAAGGTAGCAGGGGCGTTCTTCAGCCCGAAAGGCATTCTTTTATATTCGTAATGACCATAAGGGGTATTGAAAGCGGTTTTAGGAATGTCAGTGGGTACGACTTCGAGTTGATGGAACCCTGAAGCAAGATCTAGTGTTGTGAAATATTGAGAGTGTCCTAACTTATCTAAGATGTCAGTGATGTTTGGAAGAGGGTAGCTATCTCCTACAGTTACGTCGTTTAATTTGCGATAGTCGATGACTAAACGCCATTTCTGTTTTCCAGAAGCGTCGATTTTCTTGGGTACAACCCAGATGGGGCTACTCCAAGGCGATGAACTAGGTTGGATAATATCTTGATCTAACATTTTCTGAACTTGAGTTTTGACTTCGTTTTCATGAATCTGTGGGAACCTATATGTTTTTGTGTGGATTGGCGTGTTTGAAGTTGTTGGAATCTTGTGTTTGGTGTGATTGCTAAATGTGAGGGAGTCTCCTTCTATAAAGAATATGTCTGAGAACTCGGAAATAATTCTATCTAACGATTCAGACTCTTCGGAATTCAAGTGATCTTTTCTAATCATCTGCATGACTTTGTTTTGTTTATCGAATGAGTTAACAGAATTAATTGCTATGGGTTGTTCTGATGTGCGACTGTTCGTATAATTATAACTATCGGTATCGAAAGGGTCTACGTTAACGATAGGGGTTGTTATTGACTTATCAGTCTTGGAATAGTTTACACAAGTTATCGAAAAAGAATGGTTTACTACATTAATTAGTGCGCTGGGAATAACAACATCGTTATCCAGTGTTTGTTTATCAATAATGGCTATTCCGGAACTAATGCTATTTGTTTTACATCTAATTACAGTTTCTGATCTGTTTTTGAGAAATTGTTTATCTGTAGTGTAATTATTAATGGGTTCGTTAAGATAATGAAGTTTGTAAGTTTTATCATGAATGCGCATTGTTTTTGATTTAACATAAATGTTTACATTGAATCGTGACATGAAATCGTTACCTAAAATACCGTCTGCTTTTATATTTAAGTTAGCGACATGGAATTTAAATTTGGGGAAATTATCAAGGCATATGTTAGCGGAGCCAAAACTGGTAATTGACGATTGGTTATTAGATACACCTACGATAGATACTTTATCAGATTCGTTTATTTCGACTGAACCTATCTTGTTTTTATTTATTATCGAGATTCCTGCGCCTGTATCGACTAGGAGAGTGACGGATTGGTTTTCGACTTGAAATGTGCAGTGTAATAAGTTTTCAGGAGGAACGTCGTTTAGAGATGATATGGAATAGGACTCAATGTTAGTAGAAGATTCAGTGGGAGTAGTAGTTTGAGTTTTAGATCTAGGTTTAGGTTTGGACTTGTGTTTAGGACGATATTGTATCTTGTTTGATTTGGAAGATTTTGTAGGAGTGGTAGATTTGGTAGATTTGGTAGGTATGGTAGAGTTAGTAGGTTTAGTAGGATTAGTAAGGTTATTTGATATGGTAGATTTAGTAAGAGTAGTGGATATAGTAGAGTTAGTAGGGTTATTTGGTAGAGTAGGATTATTATTAGTAGATATAGTAGGTAGATTTGGAATAGTAAGTTTTGTAGGTAATGATGAAGAGTAAGTTTGTGTTGACGCATCTCTGTAATGTCTCCGATAGACTGGTGACGCGTCGCTAGGGACAGTTTCGTTTTGTCCTCGATGGACTGGGTTTTTGAAACTGTGCTTAGTACTTTCTCTATATGTGGTAGGTCTTTCTACCATTGGATTTGGAGGCTGTCTACCTGGGATGCTGAGGTTGGCATTTGGGTCGTTGAGCAATAATCGGAAGCGATTTCCAGCGAGTTGCTCGTCTCGTTGGTCGCTTCGGAGTTTAAATTATTGACGTGTGCTGGGGGGCTTGGTAAAGCGCGTTGCGTTGGTAAATATGGTAAAGCGCGTTGCATTGGTGGGCGCGATTGTGTTGAAGGGAGTGGAAGTGTGCGTTGAGGTGGAGGAACAGATGTTTTTCGAATATTATTATTGTAAGCTCTTTTGCGGCATTCAAAAATTGAGTGTCCCAAATTTTTGCAATAACTGCATACTTTTGAATTTGGTATATTTCTAAAATCGTTTTGAGTGTAGGGAGTCTGTAACTGTTGTGAGTTTTGGAGAGGTGAATTCATACGCGGTTTCGAATGATTATTATTAGTCTTAAATAAAGCTTGCCTAGCGGAATTCATGGCTCTAATTTTTTCTTCTTCCATAGCAAAACGACCTGCTTTTGTTAAGTTTGTAAAGCCTCGTGTTCTCAGCATAGTTCCTATTTCTGTGTTAAGGCCGTTGATGAATACGCTTAACGCGGTTTCTTCTGTTGTCGTCATGCGACCAAGTAGTGTGGGGTCGTTTATTTCTGCGTTAATTTTTTCTTTTATTTTACTTCGGCATAAGTCGACTCTATGATAAAATTCTGTGACAGATTCGCCAGCTTTTTGGAACATCGACTGTAGTTCTAAATTAAGATGTGAAATAGTTTTTACATTGGAAAATTTATCAATAAGGTAGGACTTAAGGTCTTCCCACGTAGCATACTGTCTACAATGAACATCGGAAGCGCCTGTGCCTGTTATGTTATTTAAAATATATACTAATAAAATGGGTTCTTGTTTAGGATCGGAAAGTTGGAAGGCGGAATCGCAAGATCTAATAAATCTATATACTTGTTGTGGTTGTGTTGTGTCGAATGCTGGGATAAGTTTAAGCAAGGTGGCAATATCTAGAGACATTGTATCTGTTGTGTGTGGTTGTGTCGAAAGATAACTAAACAAATTTGGGTATATAGTGGATTCAGAGTATGGTTCGTTTTTGATAGGTATGGACATTTAAAAATCAGGGAAATGGAATAGAAATAGAATATAACATAGAATAAAAGGAATTGAGCAGACAAATTATGCCACTTACCACAGTAACACGATGATCTGGATCATTTTGCGGTTCGGCGAACACTTTTAAAAGCCTACGGCTACCGTGATATTTGCTTGAAATTCACGTTTGTATTCGTCTTTTTGCGAATAATCCTACCGACTGCGCCAAAATTGTTATGTGGCAGAGCAATAAAACGTCTTTTTAAAAACTAATATTTAATAATTGAACTTAAACTTTAATTTATAACACTATTTAAAAGAATACTACAAGAAATTGTATATAAGACTAAGAATTAACAGGGTGACAGTAAACTAAGAGACAGAGTAACGAGGTAGTAAGGAGATTGGAAATAGAATGCGTTGTTAGGAGTTCGGGAAGCGTTTATATAGGGTAGAGTGGTGGGGGTTGAGACGTGGAGCGCGTGAGGGGATAATGGTAGTTGGTTTATTACAATAGACCTTATGTACTAATGAGATTGTTTACAAGTCTAAAGGTTAGTTTCGTACATTATGCTTAGGTGTAAGTTAGTATTATATATAGGTAAGGTTATTATATAACAGAGGTCGTTCACACCATTAGGGATAAGATCTGATATCCGAGCCCCTATAATTGATGCTGCATATGTATAACATAGACATTCCGAACGATAACAAGTGTAAATGTCATCGGTCATTTGAGCCACTGATACGGATTTGATGAGTGCATGCAAAATTATAAACGCGAAAGTGTTTGTTGTATGTTTGTTGCTCTTTCACGTAAACACTACTAAATGGATTTTGATGAAACTTTAGAAAAATATAACTTATACATCAGATTAACACACAGGCTACTTTATGTCCTGAAATTCCTAAGGAAACGGAGTTACGCAAGCGACCTCTATTTCATTATAATGATTCATATAAACAGTATTAACTTCAGTTTGTAGAAACGTTTTTGACGACCTCCGTGGCGCAGTGGTATGCGTGGTGGATTCAAAAGACGGAGGTCCTGGGTTCGATTCCCGATGGGGCAGATTGGGGTTTTTCTTAATTTGTCTTGGTCTGGCTGGTGGGAGGCTTTCGCCGTGGCTAGTTACCACCCTACCGACAAAGACGTACCGCCAAGCGACTTAGCGTTCCGGTACGATGTCGTGTAGAAACCGATAGGAGTGTGGATTTCATCAAACCTAACAAGTTAGCCCGCTTCCATCTTAGACTGCATCATCACTTAACATCAGGTGCGATAGCAGTCAAGGGCCAACTTGTAATCGATTAAAATTAAAAAAAAACAAAACGTTAATTTGAACTTTCAAAATTAAACTCAACAATGTTTACTAAACAAAATCCGTAAAAGACTATTTTGAATTGTTAATTTCATGTCATTTTTACATTGTTAATTTTTACCTACATTTCTAAAAGTAGTGGTGGTACTTGAAAGTGCAATTCCGTCTTTGTAAACTGCCTATTGGTGGTAGTCACTACACGAGCCGATGGTAATCCAATATAACGCGTACCTACTAGAAATAAATGAATTTTGAAATAAATAGGGTCAAGATTTCGGACAAAGTCTACTTCTTGGTACCGTATAGCCACTCAAAAATAGAACCGACTCAAAACGCACTAAAAAGTAAAAAATAACTGTGTCGTTTAGTTGCTTTAATTTACTTAAGCATATCTATGAAGTCGGTGCCAGCAAGTTTATGGAATCTTTATTTTACGTAGTAAAGCAGTTTGTGGGTTCTAGGTAACGTCCTTAAAGTAGAAATCTTGGCTGGCACCGACTCCTAGATATGCTTAAGTAATTTAAAGCAACTAAATGACAGAGTTATTTTTTACTTTTTAGTACGTTTTGAGTCGGTTCTATTTTTACCCGACTGTGTCAGAAGGAGGGTTATGTTTTTCGAGCGTATGTATGTATGTATGTATGTCCATTTCTTCGGCACGCGCTACAGCCTAAACGGTTGAACGGATTTTGACATGTTAGGTGTCTTTGAATTTGTCAAAATTGCTCTTTTGTTATTATGCCCTTTCTAATAAAAAAGAATTATCAAAATCGGACAACTCTGTAAAATGTTATGCGTGGTTATACATAAAAAATATATATACGTTTCGAATTGAGAACCTCCTCCGTTTTTTTTCGTCGGTTAATAAATAGAACACGTGCATAGACTTATGTAGGCGAGTGAAGGATTTATTAGAATCATTAAACCGAATAGACGATAAATATAGCTCCCCAATAAAGCTAAATATAGTTTAACTCCATATACGAGCGTCGATTACGACGAACGTGACTGAAATGAAAACTGCACGAACTAAAAAGCAAACATCGTCAAAAGAACAATGAACTCTTCAATTTAGTGATGTTAATTGGATATGTCACAAAAATATCGATATAATTCAAACTTGACTTCATTAATTTCAATCATCAACTTAACACTTTGACGGCCTCCGTAGCGCAGTAGATTATTAAGACGGAGGACCTGGGTTCGATTCCGGGCGGGGCAAATTGAGATTTTTCTTAATTTGTCTTGGTCTGGCTGGGGGGAGGCTTTCGCCGTGGCTAGTTATCACCGTTCCGACAAAGACGTACCACCAAGCGATTTAGCGTTCCGGTACGATGTCGTGTAGAAACCGAAAAGGGTGTGGATTTTCATCCTACTCCTAACAAGTTAGCTGTTAATATCAGGTGTGATAGTAGTCAAGGGTTAACTTGTAATCGATAAAAAAAAAACAAAACATCAGTCACTCGCGACTCCGAGATATTCAGAGTTTTGTAGGTACATACTATATTTCTCTTTACTTTAAGGAACAACGTTTTTTCAGTCCAGACTTTTCAAAGGCTTTATATGAAGATCGCAATTAGAACTGTTAAGTGGAAAAAAATTCAAATATTGCAGTTTTGTGTTCTTTTCTTTTATTCTAATTTATTTTTTCAAAGTTAGTTCTTTAATACAATACAATTAATTCTTAAATTTAAATAATTCAAGTTCAATTGAATCTTATATGGTATACTCGTAAATCTTATATTGAAACTTGTAAGAATTAAAACAGACTTAAAAGGCTAAAATTAGAGGTCGCAGCCATGAAAAAGAAACAATTGACATTGTAATTAATTAAAATTTAATGAAGCACAACGTCAAAGTGATTTCATTACCTGTTACAATGTCCGACTTTGAATGGCGTTGTAATTGATTTAAAATAAAGTGAACCAGTCTCGACCTGATTTTAGTCGATGCTCGATATATTGTGATCGCCTAGTCACATCACTATGATCATGTGAGTCTGTGAATAAACTATTATTTCTGATGTTATAACATAAAAATTGCAATTTTAATCTTTATGATTTACTGTTTATGGCGATTTTATGGGCAGAATATAATCTTTAAAGTCGGAAGTATAATTTGGCACATTTTATAGGAAATCACGGATATTCTTATATATAGCTAAGGTTTTGTGGGGTTCTTAAACTCGGCAAGTTCGCTTTAACAAAGTATGCGACATAAATGTCTGGATATTTTGTCTGTGTTGGCTCAGAAGTTTATTTTATACAGCTCCAAGAGCTTACAGACTGGAGTATTAAGAGTTATTAATTTAAACTTTATTGTTGTAAAATGGTAAACAAAGTGATCCAATTAGAATTTCACTCTTCTCATTCCTTTAAACTACGAAACTGGACTTTTTAACCTCAGTTTGACAAACCACGTACATTTGTGTAAACCCTCACGGGCTGAGGTCCTTGATCGCCGACTGATCACCATCCTCAGAGTGCTTATTGTGGTGGTAACAATGCCGCCTGCACTACACGTGGGTCGTGTCGTACGACGTCGTGTTCCACCATGACGTTTTAAGTGCGATCCTTTTATTGTAATCACTCCCAAGTAGAGCATCCTGAACCATCGGGCGAAGATAATGAAGCTGCTTGCTGCAAGAACGGTGAAGGCATGTGCCCTGCTCGAAATTGCAGAGAGAGCTGTCAAAGTGAAAAGGTAGCGAATGTAAACCACTTATAGGATAAGTACATATAGTTACCAAGACATCCTGGAACACGCGAAGAGTAATTACTGTGATCGCTCTCCTTCGATTCGGCGCAAATAACTGCGAGTTCGAAAGGGGCATGGGAAAAGGTGGGTGTCCTACCCATTTCGAGCACGATTGATTGGAAGTGGGACGGTAATATTGGCCATTGGTCAAATACAAAAGAGCATTTCTTATCAACTATACGTTACACCTATAAAGGTTGATGTTTCGCAATACCGTCACGTATAGTCACGTCGACCCTTGTTAACGGATCGAAGACGAAACGGTAGTAGCCCTTTATTGGGCTTTTATCTTCGAGTTCGGTACACAGTAATTATAACGACAAAGATACCGCTAAGCGAATTAGTATTCCGGTACGATGTCGTGTAGAAACCCAATGTTATGTGAATATTATCCTACTTCTAACAAGTGAACCCGCTTTCATCTTTGATTGCATCATCATTTATCTACCATCAGGTGAGATTGCAGTCAAGGGCTAATTTGTAATGAATAAAAAAATACTTATTAATTATTTGTATAATGTAATGCCATATGTATCTAAAACTATGTAACTTAAAAATGTATAAAAGAGTCCAGTCCAGTCTCAAAAATTACCGCCAAGATACTTTTCAAGAATAAAACGGCGGCCTTTAAATGAACTTTCGTCTTCGAGTCCATTTCACAATTATTATTATTATCATCGCCAGAGAATCTGTACTTTTCAAGGGTGGATTATTATCAGCCTCATATTGGGCTTTTATCTTCGAGCTCATTTCACAGTTAGGTATTCTTTATCAACAGACAAAGAGAAACTTTTAAAGAAAAATTACTACATTTGAATAAACAAAACACCAGGCCACCGGTCTCCTCTACTCTGTAATATCTTAATATCATAAATATATTTTGAAACTTTTAAATTGTAATAGAAGTAGAGCAAAATTGTTTAATGAAAATAAAATCGACCAAAACTTCATTAGCTGACTGTACCCATTAACGTTCTGACTAATTAAGCGATGTTGGTTCGGTGTCGAATGATTTATGGAATTCCATCTTTTAATGGACCGATAACATACATTGCGAATTCAGGTGATCTAGGAAATGTTAATGTGATTTAATGAGGTTATTAGGTTTCCTGGGCTATTAAGTTTAAATTATTGTACATGATTAATGAACTGTCTCGGCTAATACTTAGGTTAAATCATAAGGTCGTGCTAGATTATTATTTATAGCCTTATGGACTGCTAGTATTATCTGCAGCCACATAGACTAAATACTAAACTGTATGAGGTATTTTGTATTCATAATTTAAAATCAACAAGTTAGAAATTAGAAAGAAAACTTTTTCTTTCTAATTTTTTTTTAATTTAAAAATTAAATGTTTTTTTTCTTACATGAATTAAGAAAGAATAGCAACTATTAGGTCTGAATTATTAATTAGAAAACGCCTATATTTTGTTATTGGTTTATCAGTGGGGCAAGTGCGAGTTTTCACCGAGCGAGTGCGTAAAAACGTTCTCACTCGTAACGTCAAATTATATACAAAAAAAAAGCGTTTACTCTCGCTATAACTAGATGGCGCTACTCCAATTCCATATAAAATTTGCGTTCACTGTTTTCGGTATCGACGCGGTAAAATCTCACACTAGCAACACAGATCTTCATCGTGTATATAGTAAAAATTCGCCAGACCAACTTCATCTATATTACTTAGAAGTTACCATGATACAGACAGACAAATACACAAATAAAAACGTGAAATTTATAACATTCCTCTTACGACAGCTGTGTTCAAGTGGCTTTTGATAAAAAATTCACTAACCATTTCAACGCACGCACAATAGTCGTTTACCCGAAAGACAGTAATAAAGCCTTAGGTTAAATAATAAATAAATAAGCGTAGCCCTCGGAACCTTTTATATAACTTTTATATCACTTATAAACCCGGATAACGACTACATCTCTTAAGAACGGGCTTTATTGGACGAGGGACGTCGTAAAAACGTTTAAGACTTACATCCCGTTATGTGGTATTTCCACAAATAAGTATTTAAAAAAATACAATAAGCGACCAAGTGCAAACTGAAAATGTATTTATTGAAAGTAATTTCGGCCTTCGCTCTTAACAAAACATTACTTCGGAGAGCATTAAGAAACAGAGTGCCGAGTGTGAGTTTGTTACTGAGCGACTGCGTAAAAACGTAACGCAAATTTATATGGAATTTTAGTAGCGCCACCTAGCTACAGCAAGAGTGAACGCTTTTTTTCTATATAATCGAGTAGTTACGTTTTTACGCAGTCGTTCGGTGAAAAACTCGCACTTGCCCCACAGGTCGTAAGAAGGTTTTAAATGTAGCAGAGGTCATTCGAGTAAGTAGTGCCGCCATGCTTTTTACTTGGCGGCTCAAGCGTCATTGCTCTAATCCGGTCTGAAGAGCCTGCCGCCAAGCATCATTGCGGTGCAATATATGCGCCAATCATAGTTGCCGGTGTAATTAAAGACACATGAACCTACGCCTCAGGTTGATAGACACTGTAGGCCTAGTTCATTGAATGCCCTTCGAAGTTTTGCTCTGTTTACATGATGGTGACGGTTATCCACTTACCTTTAGGTGAGCTATATATTCTATTTGGTCAATACTATATAGTAGTCCTACAAATCATTGCTTGTGTCTGCAAACAAGCGCAGATGCATGGAATAACTTCATCAATTATGTCCTTTAAACCGTAGCACAAATAAGCGTGGATAGAATCTATTTGTAGTATATACCTTTAAGTTATAACTTCTTCTCGAGTCGCTTCCTCAGCTTTGAGGATTGTGGCACCCCAACGACAAAGCCTTCTTTATGGTGTTTCGCCATTTCTTTCTATTTGCAGCCGCGCGAATAGCATTTGAGATGGGCGAGTCAACTGCCTCCTTTACTTGGTCCATTAGTCGTCTCGGGCTGCATTCGCGGAGTCTCTTTCCCTCGATCTTGCCAGTGACCACAAGCTTTTCAATACTATCTGCGTTTTTCCTGGCAATGTGTGTGTGTTCTCCGTAGACAGATGTTGGAAAGCAGCATCTTAACTTTTAATTTGCTTAGAATTGAGACATTAGTCCTGTGTTCGGTCCAAGAAATATTTAGCATCCGTCGCCAGCACCACATTTCAAAGGCATCAATTATTGAGTTATAAAGGCGTGTTGGAAACTTGTAGAACTAGACTATTTATTGTTTACTGAACTGATAAATTATAATCGATTATTTGCATCGCTGACTGCGCAGTGACTGTGACGATCTACTTACTACTTGCACGTTTAAAAACTTCCCTGGTGCAATTGGTAATATCTTGACTTACAACAGAGATGTCCTGGGTTTGATTCCCAGCTCTGGTCAACTTGAGATTTCAGATTTTTTAAACATGCTCAGGTCTTGTGTGGCTGATTATTTCCCTATCGATGAAGACGTTATGTATAAACGTAATGTAGAAACCATTTATAGGAAACCTCATCAAAGTCTGCCCGCCACATTACATTAGACTGTATCGTTTCTTAACATCAGAAGTGATTACAGTCAAGGGGCAACTTGCTATTCAATAAAAGTTATATTTCGACTTGACGCTGTTTCAGAGTTACAATGTACTAACTAATAAATAACATTTGTCTTGGATTATTTTCATTATTATTAGCCTATTAGCGGTCTACTGCAGGGCCAGGCATCCCTCTCAATAGGAGAGGGGATATGGAGCGTAGACTCACCACGCTGCTCCAATGCGGGGGTTGGTGGGCTTAGGGTGATAATTTTTCATTTATTAACGATCACTATCAGATGTTGATGATAGTGACCGGGACCGACGGTTACTATCATGGATTACTTTACATATTTTTAATCTAGCTGGGCTATCTATTGTTCTGACACAAAAATAAACTCAATTAAATAATTATATAATGTTTTAAAACCATAATTATAATTCACAAAACTCACAGCCCGTACTAATTCAGAGTGAATTCATATAAATTAAAAGGTCCTCAAACCGAAGGCTGTGGTTTAGCAATTGAAAAGCCTTCGTCTTTCACAACGCCGAGCTGCCGTTTAGAGTTTTCGTTAAAAACTAAGTGTATGCAGGTAAAACTTGAGAATTTAGCATGAAATAGTCGTTATAATTTAGTTTAACTTAGGTATGTACGTAACCGTACATATAGATTGTTCAATCCACGAAGGCTCGTCGTTTTTTGTTTTTCAAACGCTTACAGTGCATGTGTGCAAAAAAACTGCAAGAATGTGAGTTCTATTGCATCGCTACTCGTCACGTAGTTTATTGTCATCATGTTAGGATCTGACGATGATATCCTGGGAAAATTGAAGGAGCTCTTCAAATGTTATAGGCACACTTGCAGCGATTTCGGTTTTAGTGTAAGTATCTGTAGCTTTTTTGGCTACAAGTGCCGTATAATATAATATAACAGTATACTACGAGTAAGTTACGTGGCGATAAATCATTAAAAAGTAAGAAATAAAAATTTTTAACAAAAAATTGAATCGACTCAAAATGCACTATAAAGTAAAAAATAACTGTGTCATTTAATTGCTTTATTTTACTCAAGCAAATCTAGGAGTCGGTGTCAGCCAAGGTATCTACTTTAAGGACATTACCTAGTACCCACAAACTGCTTTACTACGTTAAATAAATCCTTAAACTTGCTGGCACCGACTTCATAGATATGCTTAAGTAAATTAAAGCAACTAAATGACACAGTTATTTTTTACTTTTTAGTGCGTTTTGAGTCGGTTCTATTTTTTGTTATTTATTATCACTTAATTAAAATTTTACATAACATTAAATGATACGATGTGGAGCGTATTATGTATTCAGTGGTGGAGCTAAAAATAAATTAATCTAATAACGAGCAATGACCGCACAATTATAACCGTGATATTGTTAACC
Organism: Mycalesis mineus; assembly: GCA_034621355.1. NCBI lineage: Eukaryota > Metazoa > Arthropoda > Insecta > Lepidoptera > Nymphalidae > Mycalesis > Mycalesis mineus. The sequence goes on from CM067903.1 coordinate 2,413,105, forward strand.
ATAAGCCGTTTAAGCCCTATGTCTGCCAGCGTTCATTAAACCGATTACACTGTGACTCATGAGGCCAAGAGCATATTTGAATACAAGCGGGCGTCTTTAAGGAAGTTTATTATGAGCAATTGATTTATTTTGATATATTAACTTTAGGCAGATATGTATTTAATAAGAAGACGTGGCACCTTGAAACTGGCCAAAAGTTAATTTAGCTCCATTACCTGAAACAAAATAAAACATTCATCAGTAATCACATAAAAATAATTAAAGCTTCGACCAACATCTTAACAAGCTTTCGCTTGGCTGTTGGATCAAGGCTCGGAAACAGAAGGCGGTGACTCTTGAGACGGCGCGTATTGTGAGGAGGTTCCTCACTCTAGAGTCCTGATCACCGGTTGCAAATTTTTTTTTATAAATTTTTAATAGTGTTGTATAAATTTTTATATGTTTTGGTATGACTTTGTTAAAAATTAAAAAAAAAATTGTAAATAAATAAATGATAGAAAAAAAATTGAGATTATTAACACTATTTCTTTTAATTCCCTATACTATCTCTCGGAATAGACACAAACATGATTGAAAGATTACCATCCATTACCCAAAAGCTAAGCCCAAAAGTGTCTAAAATGAGGACGAATTATTTGATAAATTCTGACTATAGCCTGACTCCCTAGTTAGCCTATGTAGTTTCGACCACGAGTTCAGGGGTACGATACCTGGGTCGGGTCACAAAATAATTCTGAGTTTTTCATCCTTTTATAAAAATTTAAGTTCATTCCAAGCCCGGAGTCAAGAAGTTGTCAGTGTCATACACCAATGCCTCGGAGAGCATGTTAAGCCGTCGGTCCCGGACACTATCATCCAATCAAGACGATGACCATAAATAAAAGTAGCAATCCCAAATGATGTCACTTAAGTCAACTTATAGCCGCTATACAGCTTTGTTTACTCACAAACACAGCCTTCCGATAAAGGATACACGTGCTGTTATATAAACTTACTTATACCGACCAATTGAGATAACCTTGCAACCGTTTAAAGGTTAACAACTATATCGCATCACTACAATGAAATATCGACTCTAACTGAATCACATTGAGTACATATTGGTTTGATTGTGAATATAAAGTTGCAAATAGTGATAGATTACTCATTCGGTTCTCTCACTCAGTTGTCACTGTACAGATGTTTTTGATGCCGCATGTACATTTTGACGATCGGGTTGATTCGTAGCTCGAGCGTTCCATGTAAGGCTTGAAGTGCAAGCGAGAGCGCGGAACGAGTGACAAAGAAGCACAATCGGCCTTTGCGTTTGGCAGCGTTCAACATCCGTCTATTAAATATAATTATTAAATATATTAATTTTAAATTAAAAATTAATATATTTATAAATTGATATATTTATTATAAATTTAAAATATAAATTTATAAAATCAAAATAAATTATTTTATTAATTTAAATTAATATTTATAAAAATATACTTAAATTAAAAATTTTAATAACCAATTAAATGCTACAATTCCATCAATATTTAGGAGTTTATATATTTTTAAACTGGCTCATATCTTATAAGGTAGCCTATGTAGGTAGTTACCACCATACCGACAAAGACCTATCGCTAAACCGCTAAGAAACCATTTGGAGGTATTGTTTGAAAAAAACGTACTAGGTACCTCTTCCAAGTTAATTCGCTAGAATCTTAGGCAGCACCGTCACTTAACATTTAGGTAAGATCGCAGTCAAGGGTCAACTTGTCATTGATTACATTATAGGCATGACCAAATGCAGGTATACTAAGATCATCGTATTGACCTCAGACTTACATGCCTTATCTAATTAAGAAGTATGGCCATTTATGTAGATATCTTTATGGGTTTAAGTGTTATATTTACCTGTATGTAGTGGTTTTTAGAGTCTTTTATGTCTGTTCCCAAGGCCATTTTAGACCTGCCAAATACGATTGATTCTTTAATCCAAAGATAATTATCAGCCTACGAATGACCGACTGCATGGTCAGGCCTTTCTCCGTATATGATAGCACATAAAGAGCCTAGACCCACCGCGTTGCTCCAATGCGGGTTGTCGGTCATAAGGTGATGTGATATATTGTTTGTATCATTAATAACACTATAAGATGTTGATCATAGACCGTAACCTTGAATTGGAGAGCAAGTCAAACAGGATTTGCTCTCTTGCTTACTTCTCTCGTCTCCGAGGTACAGGGTGTAACACCAGCAAGACTTAGTCTACTGATCCAAGAACATAGAAAAGCTATTCCATAACCTGATTCCTTGATTTGACGACCTCCGTGGCGCAGTGGTATGCGCGGTGGATATGTAAGGCGGAGGTCCTGGGTTCGATTCCCGGCGGGGCAGATTGAGATTTTTCTTAATTTGTCTGGCTGGTGGGAGGCTTTCGCCGAGGCTAGTTACCACCCTACCGACAAAGACGTACCGCCAAGCGATTTAGCGTTCCGGTACGATGTCCTGTAGAAACCGATAAGGATGTGGATTTTCATCCTACTCCTAACAAGTACGCCCGCTTCCATCTCAGATTGCATCATCACTTAACATCAGGTGTGATAGTAGTCAAGGGCCAACTTGTAGTCAATAAAAAAATAAAGATTGAAAATCAAACCACGTGATCCGAAGTCGCATAGGTTAACCACTGAACCATCGCGGCAGTCTTTAGATCCATCAATCACACGTATGGACAGCCACAAACAATAACAATTACATGCTTGTTAGCGACAATTATCACGTTACGTGATAAGACATACAGAGCACGCCGCTACTTAGTATGCAAGCCGCTTGTCACTACACTATCTTGTGATGTATCACGCCGGAAACATACTGGCGACATTACGCGATGTCGTTACACGTTGTTAATGTGTTTCTAGTTGTATGTAACATAATACTTTGACTGCTGCTATGTTTTTATGATGATTCGACCACCACTTGAACAATAAAGAGGCAGTTAAGTGTTTAATTAAAAAACGTGTGCGTCTCGGGACGCCTGACAGATGTGATAACCTAAATACGGTTAGAATGATAACATTTTGTATGGAAAGGGTTTTCTCGAACTTTTATTACACAAATATAGCTCAGCGACTGAACGGATCTAGATGAAAGTCGGCACAGTGATATATTAGAGACTGATAAACCATGTTATTGAAAAGGTGTTGGTCGCAGAAACAAGTCAAGACTTGTGTTGAGGAACAACAGTAAGTTGACCGCGAGTGCCACACAATTATTTCACCTCTAAGATAGAGGGGAGTTCATGAAGCTGACTGCCACCTTAGGCTTTACTTCGCATTGCAATTGCTTTTTTTCTCAATATTCTTACGGGAATGGGCGAATGAAACCGCGAAATACAGCTAATAGATAGCAATATAAGACCCTATTAAACGTATGTAGTATTCAAGTAATGCACTCGTAAGTCCTATGTAACGGTATGCAAATGCAGTGCGCAACAAACTACGAGTACGTACGCAGATTTTAATGAAAACGAAACAGGAACTGCGTAAGCGCAACTACACGTACGAGTACGTAACTTGGCGCCAGCTTGGAGCTTCGCATCGGTTTCCTTGTTTTTTAACGAAAGTAAGCAAAAACACAACTGCCTAGTTGGTCCAGTGGCTTTGGATCTTAAGGTCCTGAGTTCAAGTTGGGGGTGAGACTATGAAATTCTGTAATGTTATTTTCTAAAAACTGTGCTATTTGTTTTTTATCGACGACAAGTTGGCCCTTAACTGCTATCACACCTGAGGTTAAGTGATGATGCAGTCTAAGATGGAAGCGGGCTAACTTGTTAGGAGTAAGATGAAATCCACACCCCTATCGGTTTCTACACGACATTTGTAACTAGCCATGGCGAAAGCCTCCCACCAGCCAGACCAAGACAAATTTAGAAAAATCTCAATCTGCCCCGCCGGGAATCGAACTCAGGACCTCCGTCTTATAACTCCACCGCGCATACCACTGCGCCACGGAGGTCGTCAAAGGCTAGGATTGTATACCATATCACAATATTGAAATCGAATTCTAGAACTCCCAGACTTGTGTCGACGGAGGTATGCCTGGAGTTGTTGACGTTTCATACTTAGTTGTCCGTATTTTCTGCTTTTACGTCGAAATCGGTTAATTTATATATTTCTATTAAATTAAAATAAATTTAATTAAAGTAGACTGCTATATTAATAACATTTATTTAAAGTCTGCCAGTGAGTAGAGAGTTAGAGACTATTGTTAGCATTTTAAAATATTGGAATATATGTTACCATAGACAATACTATACGATATCGTCTATGGTAACGTAAGGTAACCTTCCGTCGACTGACAAATGATTCGAAAGGACTTGATTCCAGGCCATAAAATAAAAGATAAGAATTGACATGTTAGAATAGTCGAATAGTGGATGGCACTGTTCTTTTGGTTGTTACAAATTATGCATATTTTAATGTAATATTAATTATTGTATTGTAAAGAGTGGTTTTGTAATTCATTTAAAAAGAGCATGTGTCGAGTTTTTCTGGCCGCGTCTTTTCTCGTCACAGACTGCTTTTCCGATGTGGCGGTAGATAAAAGATTATGAAAGAATAAAACGATTTTGAAGACATCAGAATATTATTTTAAAATCCCGCTGCAACCAACACTATACTACCGCCAAAGGCAGATTCTGTCGAGGATAACGTGCAAAATGTAAAAATAAAGTAACTTTTGTTGATGCAGGATTTTGAAATAATATTCCGATATCTTCAAAATCATTTTATTCTTTTGTTAATCTTTTATCTACCGCCGCATCGGAAAAAGCAGTCCGTGCCGAGAAAAGACGCGGCCAGAAAAACTCGACACCTGCTCTTTTCTCAATTACATATTACATATACACTTTATTTTACAATAATCATTACACTAAAAACAAGCATACTTTGTAACAATAAAAAGAACAGTAATTTACACTAACCGCGACTATTCTAACATGTCAATTCATATAATTTATTTTAGACCTGGAAGTCCTTTCAGTTATTACATCATCTGACGGTCGACAGACATTATCTTACATTACCATAGACAATATCGCGTATGGTAACAATTCTAATATTTTTAAATGCTAACACTTTCTTGTATTTTGCGAAATGTTTGTTCTTCATCTAGCCACTGGAACAATGAGGCAGTTATTCAAACGATGAGGCAACGTGGCAACCGACCGACGAATGCACTGACCTCAAACACAGTTGAGATCGATGCATAACACATACGACACAGACTAACTTAGACTAGAATCATATACTCACATCTTCTGTCACTATTATATAAATACTAGCTGTACCCGGCAAACGTTGTTTTGCCATGTATATTATTTCTAGGAAACATTTTTTATATAGGGGTTGATCGTGTAGGGGTGAAAATTTGGGGTTGTATTTTTTAATGCCACATTATAAAAAAATTGTCCAAAAAATTAAAATACAATGTTAGGGGTGGACAACCCTTATCACTTAGGGGTATGAAAAATAGATAGTAGCCGATTCTCAGACTTACTGAATATGCATATAAAATTTCATAAAAATCGCAAGCCGTTTCGGAGGTGTATGGTAACTAACACTGTGACCCGAAAATTTTATATATAAGAAAATTTCTTTAAATTGTATGTGTACATCGTAAGGTAAGGATAAGGTATCTTTACTGCTTTTTCGGATCAAAATTTAATTTTGTCGACTACGTGTAAAAATATTTAGGATCAAGCTATTAAATATTCGGATTTTCTTCCTTACTATAAAAGTATAAATAAAATATGACGATAAAGTGTAAAGGGTCATAGCGTTCGGAAGCTTCGCATTGAAGGCGCTACCTAAAGTCTTTGAGATATAACAAAACATCATACGGATTGACTGTTTCTTTTCATAAAGACTACAAAAAGTCTGCAATAACATATATCTTTTAAGGATAATTTCCTATACCTATTTTTGGAACGAAGTTCCTTATCGCGCGTTGTGAAAGGAGGCTAGACGGAAAAAATTCGTACGAAAAGTTATCACGACACTTTTTGATCAAAGGATCTTGCCGCCGCCTTTGATGTGTGTGCGCGTGAGCGGCGGGGCGCCCGCGCTGTATGGTGTTTCGGTGTACAACAACAAATATTATTATTACTTAAAAAAATAAAATTTTATTACAATTCCTTCACTAATTAATCGAAAGGAACTTCGTTCCATCCGGGTGTCCCTTGACACCTCTCAACTTTTTTTTTTGTTTAAAAGAAGAGTCACGTGTTTCTTCCGTTTCGTGCTTTGAAATGAAATGAAATGAAATTTATTGCTAAAATAAGTCATTTTACAATTGTGCTGGGATCCTAAAGTAAGTTTTAAAAACCTGTGTCTCAGGATGCTTTCTTTGTTTCCTTTGAAGGTTGCAATTATTTTCTTTGCAGGCGAAGTCACTGGCGTATCCTAGTTGATAATAGTGATGATGTATGGCCGTTAGTCTATGAAAGCTGCCCCATTTTTGCCTGTATCAACACATGGGTGAAACAACATCGGTCTACTGAACTGGATAGCTACAAAGTGGCAGCAGCAATAGTCTGTGGTACGACCTGTAACCGCTACAGATTGAAACAATATCTACCCTCCGACATACATTCTAGTTTTGCAATTCGGATAACATTTATATGTTCATATTGCACGTGCAGAGAAAACCACATATTTTTATTGCCATTCAATTTTTTTCTATTCAATCATAGAAGAAAATGGAGATTTTTTACTATTTCTTTTTTATTTTTTACTCTATTTAAAAAAGGCAATTGGAACAAATCTTTAAAATGTTTATTTAGGTGCAGCCTGCAGTATCTTGTTTCGCTTTTTAACCGACGAAAAAAAACAGAGGAGGTTCTCAATTCGACACGTATATTTTTTTTATGTATGACCACGCATAACTTTTTACAGAGTTGTCCGATTTTGATAATTCTTTTTTTATTAGAAAGGGCACACTTCCAAGGTGGTTCCATTGTCATCATGTTAGGATCTGATGATGATATCCTGGGAAAATTGAAGGAACTCTTCAAATTTTATAGGCCCACTTGTAGCGATTTCGGTTTTAGTGTAAGTATCGGTAGCTTTTTGGCTACAAGTGCCGTATAATATACTATGATAGTATAGTACGAGTACGTTGCGTGGCGATAAGTCACTTTTCAAGCAAGCCAAGGTTTCTACTTTAAGAACATTACCTAGAACCCACAAACTACTTTACTACGTTAAATAAATGTTCCTTAAACTTGCTGGCACCGACTTCATAGATATGCTTAAGTAAATTAAAGTAACTAAGTGACACAGTTATTTTTTACTTCTCTACTTTAGCCAATCCGGGGAAGAAGTACCATCATAAATTTTGCTGCATGCAAGTATATTATGGTACGGTCACTAGTGATATTGCAGGCACATGAGACTTTAGTATTGTGGTATCTGGTATAGGAGAGTGTGTTAAAACTACCACTTACCATCAGGCGAACTACTTGTTTTGTCAAACAAAACTACAAAAACTGTTATTACTATTTTAATTCCATTAAATCTTAATAATTAAAAAATGTCAGTAAACACACATTCCGTGCAAAAAAGCGTAACGTACACACCAATTAGCTAATTTAAACGCAGTTACATCATGTATTCAAATATAATAATATATTTCTATAACATAAGTTGAATAGAAAGTTACGTCTGCACGACTTTTTAATTTATTACGAAATAGATTTATAGAAACTATTTATAGAACCTGTGGTAAATGCTGTGACAATAGTCCAAAGATTAACGATGAATATTTTTTAAAAATGAAAAATCTTTATTCATAAACTAATTAAATCTTAAAAACAAATAGCAAGGGCCCCTGTACTGGGTGGAAGACCCGTATTACTGGGTGCCCCGCTCATTCACCACACAGAACAACCGTTAATTAACAAATATAACAGAATTACAATTTGTGTGTTGTGTATTTGTGTGCGTGCGTATGCGTGCGTGTGTGTAAATATAGTTCTTCTCAAGTTCAACTATTGTATATAGAAGGATTAAAATGGACACAAAATGAGCTAATCTAATACATAATGAATAGTTCAAGACATATTAAAAGTTATAATTATGAAAATTTCCCGATTTTACAAGACATGAATTTAAGTAGTCAATTATGAACTCTCCATATATTTTAATATTTTTATATTTTTAATATTTTAATATTTTTTACTATATAATTATGTCTAAAATCCTTTCCATCATAAAAGTTATAATTATGAAAATTACCCGATCTAACACACACGCATGCACGCACACACACACATTTACAAGACATGAATTTAAGTAGAATTATGACTCTTGTCTAAAATCCTTTCCATCATAAAAGTTATAATTATGAAAATTACCCGATTTTACAAGACATGAATTTAAGTAGAATTATGACTCTTGTCTAAAATCCTTTCCATCATAAAAGTTATAATTATGAAAATTACCCGATTTTACAAGATATGAATTTAAGTAGAATTATGACTCTTGTCTAAAATCCTTTCCATCATAAAAGTTATAATTATGAAAATTATCCGATTTTACAAGACATGAATTTAAGTAGAATTATGACTCTTGTCTCAAATTCTTTCCATCATAAAAGTTATAATTATGAAAATTACCCGATTTTACAAGAAATGAATTTAAGTAGAATTATGACTCTTGTCTAAAATCCTTTCCATCATAAAAGAAAAAAATCGACTTTTTCCATCATATTTACGACAATTTTCAAACAATAAAGACTTATAATAATCGGTCCATTCGGTTACAATGTCATTACCAAACACACAGACACATAAGTAGGTATACAGACAGACACTTTAAACTTATGACTTCCTTTTTTACATCGGGATTTAAAAATGTAAGCAAAACAAGCTAAGCGAAAGTGTGCCAATGACGTAGCTGTAATGGAGTGTCCGTCACTTGTAACAGCTTGTTCTATTGGCGTCTCGTTAACGTTCGTTACACGATGAGAGCCGTTGCATAAGGGTTAACGATGCATTCGTTACTTCGAATGTTTACTATGCACGGGACGGAGCAAGGCCTATCATTATCCTTGAATATTCATCGTCATCATTATCAGCCTCTAACATCTCACTATAAGACCAGCATGCCTCGCTGGCCTAGTGGTTAACCCATGTGGCTTTAATTACGAGGTCCTGGGTCCGAATACTAGCTCGAATCGCTGGGATAATTTTGAGTTTTTTATTCTTTTATGAAATTTTTAATTACATTCCAAACACCAAGTCGAGAAGTTGGTAGTGGTACTCCTCCGTGCTTCAGAGAGCACGTTAAACCGTCAGTCCCGGTCACTATCATCAATATCTGATAGTGATCATTAATGAACAACTCCTTATCACCCTAAGTCCGCCAACCCGCATTGGAGCAGCGTGGTCGATCTACGCCCCACATCCCCTTTCCTACAAGGAGAAAGGCCTGGCCCTGTAGTGGGTCGTTAGTAGGCTGATAATGGTGATAATAAGATACTTAATTTACTTAAGCATATCTAGGAGTCGGTGCCAGCCAAGGTTTCTACTTTAAGGACATTACCTAGAACCCACAAACTGCTTTACTACGTTAAATAAATGTTCCTTAAACTTGCTGGCACCGACTTCATAGATATATGCTTAAGTAAATTAAAGCAACTAAATGATAGTTATTTTTTACTTTTTAGTGCGTTTTGAGTCGGTTCTATTTTTTGTTATAAAATTTTATTAAGTAAATGACATTTTGAGTTTTCAATTCGTCTCTCTCTTTATCTATATTATCGCGTTAGACGGAGAGAGACTAATTTGATAATCACACTGTTACTACGAGTATTATGTATTCTGTGGTAGTAATGGAGTGTCCATCACTTATACACGCTGTTGTACTGGCATCTCGTTAACATGTGTAACACGGTGAGAGTCGTTGCATAAGGTTAACGATGCATGCGTCACTTTGGACGTTTAATTATATGCACGGCATGCACTTTGTCGTTCTATGCATGGCATGGACTTACACCTGTTATTAACCTAGAAAATTCACCATCATTATCATCAATTTCTGAAGTGGTGGTCGAGTTGCAATAAATAGATGAACTTGACATTTCAAGTTTACAATAAACTAGTTAGGGCATGATTTGTATACCTAGTTATTAGGAGGGAAACGAATATTTTAGCTTTCTATGGATTCACCGTACGAGTGCCAGGGTCCATCGCGTGGCTGAGAGAATATCTCCGAAAAGAGACCGAGACAGTGACACGAGTGTAGATTTAAAGAGATCCTTTAGCTTAACTTCCTTATATTCTTTTTCTTTTTTCAATGAAAAAAAATAATATACGAAGTTTGAATGTCAAGCATCATTATAGAAATCCCCCTCTCCTAGCTGTTAAGCCTCGTAATGCTGCTCAAATGTAGATTGGCATTCTTGATATGGCGTTAATAACGTTTGACTATGTACCGATCCAAGGACAGGATCAGGAGGCAGAAGAAATTTTGGTAGAAAAAACAAACGATGGACTGATGACATCATACAAACTGCCAGGATGGAGTGGATGAATCGTGCAAAAGACAGGGAGTCATGGAAGAGGTTGAGGGAGGCCTTTACCCGAGAATATTTTGTACAATTTAATAATTTACTAACGTAATAAAATAACTTACTAACGAAATATATATTGTGTGTTAGAGATTTGAGAACTTTTTATTTTTATTTTATTTTATGTATTGATCACTACCAGATGTTAAAGATGAGCCAGTACCAGAATGGTGGTAGTATAGTGGCCATTCTACGTGGATAAGATTTAATTTTTTATTAGATTAGATTAGATAGTTATTAAGATAAGTTAGGCTAAGTTTGTCACAATAGATACTGAATATAATCATTAACTAATTTGCATAATAGCCGATTTCCTTTAAATCATCTTGTTCACGTAACCCATAGAGAGCGGGTTGCATCACAGCGTCCGAGATGCCTCAAACAACCAATGACTATGCATACTATAACGAGTTTCCTCAACACGACGCAGAATACTGAACAGATCTAGTGGCCGAACATTCGACGTCCTCCGTGGCGTAGCGGTAAAAAATATATGCCCTGGGTTCGATTCGCGACTGGGAAGTATGAAATTTTCTGAATTGTTCCAGGTCTAGCTGGTTGGAGGATTTGTCGTGGCTAGTTACCACGCACCCTACCGGCAGAAACGTACCACTAAGCGATTTAAGTTCCGGTATATTGTCGTGTAGAAACCAAAAGGGGTGGGGTGATTTCATCCACTCCTAGCAAGTTCAACAGGCCGCTTACATTTTAGAGTGCATCATCACTTACCAACAGATGTGATTGCAGTCACGGGCTAACTTGTAATAAATAAAAAAGGCCCTTGACCACGCTAGAACTATAGAAGGTAAGTTCCATATCGGACGGGTATACAATGGAATACTAGCAAGCTCTTACGTCATTTGTTTTTAGTAATATTTGACAGTTATTTAACTTATTAGGAGTAAAAAAGAAAGAAAGAAAGAAAATCATTTATTCACTATAACTTTTTACGAAACATAAAAATACAGCAAAATTCACTATTGGAGGAGTCGTAGGTACCTAAACTAAGATAATTCTTGTGATATAGGTACCTGCGCTCTTCCCTACTAAGAATAGAATTACGGTCATGTCACGTATATACAGCCACTATAGAAATATATAAACATATGAACTAGTAATGCATGCAAGTGTGTGAGTTTGTGTGTGTGTGGTTGTGTGTGTGTGCGTGTGAGTGTGTGTGTAGTGTGTACTTAAATGTATATATATGTATATATATATATATATATATATATATACAGGTACATTAATAAACATAATATAATGATAATATTATTTTTGTATTGACAGCAAAATCTCAGTTGTATTGTAGTCCATTTGTTTGAGCCAGGCCCGGACTGTTTTTTTACATTGGAGTGAAGATTGTGAATGAATAGATAGAACTGAATTTGCTTTATTATATATATGACTGCCAAGAAATGGGAAGAATTTTTGAGAGAAAGATGTGTGGAATCGAGATAAATTGAAAACTCTTTTACTGGGACGTTTATCGTTTAGTATACGTATCATAGCTTGATCTACTGACTTATGCTGTTTTAGAATTATTTTAAGGAGAAATAATTGTCGAACTGTGAGTACTCCACAATCTTGATATAATGAGGTTGAAATATTGAGGTTGGATATCTATACGGGAGGAAATAGCTAACTTTAAGAACCGCCCTTTGTGCTCGCTCTAAATTAATAAGACGGGTCTTATTTACACCTCCCCATGAATCAATGCAATAAGTTAAAAGGAGTTCGCATAAAGTATAATACAACATTTTTAAAATTTTTTTATCGGCCATGTGTCGTATATTTTTAAAAATGGCAATTAGTTTGCGGATTCTATTAGTTAGACTGGAGATATGGTTATTGAACGATAATTGGTTGTCAATAATTATTCCTAGATATTTGATATGGTTTGACCTTTTCAGGAAGTCGCATTTGCATTGAATATCATCAATTAAGTTGGTGCATACATTAGTATGGGCACGTATATTAAAGTTTTCCATAGAAGGCTGTGAGGATCTTAATATCGTGAATGTCAGATATGTAGTTTTCCCTGCATTACAATTTAAGAGATTTTTCCTTAACCAGGACAAAACCAAGTTATAGCCTTGTTGGGCGTTATAGAAAACACTTTCCCAACTACGACCCCAAAAAATAAGTGTGGTGTCGTCAGCGAAAGTAATGATTCTACAATTTATTAATTTAAGGTTGCACAGTTGATTAATATAAATAAGGTATAGCGTTGGACCCAGAATGCTTCTTTGTAGTATACTCCGTGTACTACAGTAGGATGCTTATATATTACATTGCATTTTCACTTACCAAAAAAGTGTGATTGCTGGCAGGGACAAATTTTTAGTAAAAAAAACCAGCTTAGTTAAGTAGGTATTCGTGATGGTGCTCAACGCTAAGTGAAGTGCTATAAGAACACTGATACAAAATATGTCAGTCAACAGAACAAGGTCGCGCTCGCGGGTTAGTTGTGGATTATACCAGACGTGTAGCTTGTACATGTAACTTGTACATGTAGCTAGCAGATTACAGACTACGTGTATACTGTATACATGACATTCCTGCACGCCTCGCTATACTGAAGATAGTTATGTTTTAAAATAGTTCTTGCAACCATTTGGTTTGTTACCTCAGATACATGGTAACTATGTGGTGAAAAATAACTGTTATGTGTAACGTCTTACTTATAATTACATAGTTTATACCTCATATTTTCTCTTTTTATAATAAGGGACGAATAATTTCTTGACGAACTCCGTGGCGCGCATGCGCAATAAATTTATAAGACGGAGGTCCTGGGTTCGATTCCCGGCGGGGCAGATTGAGATTTTTCTTAATTTGTCTTGGTCTGGCTTGTGAAAGGCTTTCGCCGTGGCTAGTTACCACCCTACCGACAAAGAAATATCGCCAAGCGATTTAGCGTTCCGGTACGATGTCGTGTAGAAACCGAAAGGGGTGTGGATTTTCGTCCCACTCCTAACCATCTTAGACTGCATCATCACTTAACATCAGGTGTGATAGCAGTAAAGGGCCAACTTGTAGTCATTAAAAAAAAATAAGGGTTTGGACGGCCCTTGACGCATACTCAATTCCTGGTTATGTTATGTTTCAGCCCTTATCATTCCTTATCATCATCATTATCAGCCTATCAACAGCCCCCTACAAGGCTAGGCCTTATAGGAGAGGGGAAACGGAGCGTAGACCCACCACGCTGCTTCAATGCGGGTTCGCGAGCTAAGGTAATAATGTTTTATTGATCGCTGCTCACAGGCGGGCTTCACTGAAAATTTCACAGAATAATGACAAACTCAAAACTATTCCGCTTTTGACCCTTGTCCAAGCTAGAACTGCAGTAACTACGTTCAATATCGGAAATGGTATCCAAAGAACACTAGTAGGCTATTACCGAAACCTAATTTGTTTTTTGTAATAATTGACAGAACAAGCAGATATCACTATTAGATACCAGAATTTTTCAAAGATTAATTCAGTTTTATTATTTTCAATTTAGAATCATTTATTGGAAACTTGTTTTTTCAGTAAATTAGAATTTATTGAACAATCGAGTTTGAGTTAACACTGCCGCTGCGCTACTAACAGTACAATTTTCTTAATCAAATCGCCACTGTTTGAAAGCGTTTGTTTACAATTGCCGTACATATCGTAAATCCTAATTTAAACTTATAGTCAAAGAGACAACGGTGTTTACTCTTTATTTGTAGGGACAGTACAAAACAACGCACAATTCAAACAAAGTTTCAATTCAAAGCCAGTTATTTATAGCAGACTTCAGGTTTTTTCGAGAAATGAAACGATCATACAAGTTACGAAGAGAACTTTTTGTCGATGTAGGATGGAATTACCTCTTAGATCTTATTTACAATAGTTCAGAGCCAGGCCTCCCTTCTAAAGGAGAGAATGTTTACAGTTTACAGACTTGCTGACTTTAAGGTGATTATCTTTGACTATGTAACGATCACTATCAGAAGTAGATGGTGGTAGCCGGAACCGACGGCTTAATGTTCTTTAAACATATCCGTGTCATATCTCTAACAGCTTAAAAATCTTGACTGCTACTGAGAATTTCTTAGAAGAAATAAAAAGTCAGAATTTCACAGCTCGAATGACAAAAAAAATTTACCTACGGATAACTACTAAATCAACGAGACCGTACTTATTTTTACAGAACCAAAAATAAAAAAGAAGTGTGGCGCTCGAAGACTGCCGCGGTAAAGCTATTGCATAGCATTTTTTATCAACTTATGATTACCTACCGACGTCATCGGGACCGTGGCCGAGCGGTAAGGCGCTCTAAGTGCCCGGATTGCCAGAGAGACACGGGTTCGAATTCCGTCAGTACGGATAGGCCACGCTCCCAATTTCGTTTGCGCCGAAATTGTGCTTTTTATATTATGTTTTTGATATCCAGGGGGTGTTAGGTTTTTTCGTTACGGAATTTCTGTATTCAGTCTCCACGCTCAAGGCCCGCGATAGAAGCTATGCAATAGCTTAAAACATATACTTTTTAAAGTTTAAGCTCCTACACTATAACGGTCTACATTGCGTTCAGTAAACGACGGACGAATTACTATGTCGAGAACATAATTCAGTTTGTTCAACTCTGATTCCTTCTATACTTTAATGTACAGTTAAAATTGAACTCTAACCCATTGATAATACGATCTATAGTCGCTTTTGATTAGTAACAGCGAAATCGGGTCAAATTTTAAATTGATTCCGATGACAATTGAATCGCATTTGCCGTATCCATACTTTGTTATTGAATGGTTTATTAGGGCCCTAATACTGTTAACACCCCATCATTGTCAAACTACTAGCTATGTCCCGTGGTTATACCCGCGGTAATTACGTTCGTTTTTTATTCCATTTTAAGTCCTTGACTGCAATTACATCTGATGGTAAGTGGTGATGCAATCTAAGATGGAAGCGGGTGACTCGTTAGGACTACGATAAACCCCTTCGTTTTCTACATGACATCGTACCGGAACGCTAAATCGCTTGACGGTATGTCATTGTCGGTAAGGTGGTATGTTATAAGGGTAACTAGCCATGGCCTAAGCCTCTCACCAGCCGGACCTGGACAAATTTAGAAAATCTTAATCGATCTAGCCGAGAATTGAACCCTGGACCTCCGTCTTACAAAACCAACGCGCATAGCACTGCGCCAAGGTGGCCGCAAACCAAACTTCCCTGCAGACTGAAAATTTCTTGAAAGCTAACACCTGATATTTTTTAGCTACTACTATTTTTCAACATAAACTAACCACTGGATCAATGAGGCCATTTCATCATCATTATTATCAGCCTAATTACGATCAGGCCTACCTCCTCACAGGAGAGGGGATATGGAGCATACATCCACCACGCTGCTCCAATGCGGGTTGGCGGTCTTAGAATGATAACGTGTTATTTATTAACGATCACTATCAGATGTTGATAACAGTGAGCGGGACCGATGGCTTAACGTGCTCTCCGAGGCAAGATAACACCACCAACTTCCCGACTCTGGGCTAAGAATGTAATAAGAATTTCATAGAAGAATGAAAAACTCAGAATTATTCCGTAACCCGACCCAGGATTCGAACCCAGGACCTCGTGATCAACCAACGAGGCAATATTTAATATACATACAATACAAGTAGTATTTTGTTTATCTACGCCAGTGATTCTCAACCTTTTGTTTGTTGCGGCACATATTTAACGATTTCAAAATTTGGCGGCACACAAAGAAAAAGATAAAAATTATTTACTTACTACAACACACTGCATAAATAGTTTATGACAAAAATTTTAAATACACCAAGACCCCGCTTTGCGTCGCTAATGCGTTCCTGAAAAATGCGACGCAAAGTGAATCACAAATTTGGAAAGCAAATACTAAAATAATTTATTTTTTTGTGGATTTAAATATATATTTATGTTAAAAATATTTTTCTTTTTAAATAATATAATTTAATAATATTAACATTATTATATATTTGCAAAATTTGGTGGCACACTTTTGAAATTTGGCGGCACACAAAAGTGCCGCGGCACAGTAGTTGAGAATCACTGATCTACGCATTTAAAAGTTTACTATGCAAAATGTTTATAGTCCAATAAACAAGCAAGCGTTTTGTTTATTTGCATACGGTAATCGGTCGTTAGCCTGTGGAGTGGAGGATTTATGCAACGGCGGATGTAGCGGGTCTAGCCTCCGATGAAACGCGCGTCTATATCAAATTACTCAACAGATTACATAAAGTGACCACATTTCATAAGAAAATGTGAAACCTTGTAACATCTGTGATAGCATACCCGTCTATTATTACTTATTGTAATTGACTACCAATATGACCCACTTGATGGTAAGTGGAAAATCATCCTAACTAATATTATAAATACGAAAGTAACTCTGTCTGTCTGTCTTGCTTTCACTCTACAGCTACTGAACCGATTTAAATGAAATTTGGTACACAGTAAATCTAGAGCCTGAAAAAGGACATAGGCTACTTTTAATTGCGAAAAAAGGGTTGTAAGGGGTTAAAGATAAATGTTGTATGAAAGTATCGTCATTTTGAAAGCTTAAGACCTATTTCTTAGGCAGTTGATTAGATATTAATGAATATGACATTCATCCTATTCCTAACTAATATTATAAATGCGAAAGTAACTCTGTCTGTCTGTCTGTCTGTCTTGCTTTCACTCTACAACTACTGAACCGATTTAAATGAAATTTGGTACACAGTAAGTCTAGAGCCTGAAAAAGGACATAGGCTACTTTTAATTGCGAAAAAAGGGTTGTAAGGGGTTAAAGGGGGGATGAAATGTTGTATGAAAGGATCGTCATTTTGAAAGCTTAAGACCTATTTCTTAGGCAGTTGATTAGATATTAATAAATATGACATTCAAAAAGACAGAAAATTAGGCTGCCGTAATAACTAATTCCACGCGGACGAAGTCGCGGGCAAAAGCTAGTTGCCTATAAAGTATCCTGTATCTATCATCATGAAGCGAAGGTATTAAGTCTCTTGTACCTGTAATATCACTGGCAATCGTCCCCTTCAGATCGGAATACAGCAAAGCTGATTTGACGGCCTTGGTTGGTTGGTGGATTTATAAAACGGAGGTCCTGTGTTCGCTTTCATCGTACTCTTAACCCAGTACTATCTTAGACAGCATCATCACTTACCAAGAAGTGTTATTGTACAAGGACAAATTAGTAATGAATAAAGAAAATAAAAAAAAGGCGTGTGGCACTCGGAGACTGCCGCGGTAAAGCTATTGCATAGAAGTTAAGCAACATCGGGCGCAGTCAGTACTTGGATGGGTGACCGCCTGGGAACACCGCGTGATGTTGGCTTTTTTAATTTTTGTTTTTTTTAGTTTGTTTTATTTTTTATTTATTTTTTTAATTTAAATTAAAAACGCCCGATGTTGCTTAACTTCGGTGATCGGACGAGAACCGGTGTATTCAACATGGCATGGACGTTAAGCCGCGTCCACACTATGTCGATCGACACCGATCGACAAAGTCGATCGACAATGTCGAACAAGTCTGGACGTGTCGCTAGACATTGTTGAGTGGTGTCGAGTCGAGTCGAACGCAACCCGAATCAGGTCGGTCCGGATCAAAGACAGTCGAGTCGAAGGCACCAGTGTGGACGTGTCGATCTTGTCACTGCCGTTTAAAAAAATAGAATAGTGCTATACTGTTGTTCAAGTGCTTACATTTTTATTGAAAATGAATTGGAGTGATACCCAAACGAACGAACGTGGCTAGGCCGTACCCAAAATCTCCGCGGGCGACGATTAGGATCTTTTTGGCTTCCCAAGATGGCAATAACAATTGCAGCAGAAGCCGCTGCTCCAGCATCTTCATCATCACTCATATTTTATATATAAAAATTTATGATGGTTGTCGGTCGACTCGTCCACATGTACTGAGGCAATTTAGACGAGTTGACACAGTCGAAGGTATCGAGCGATTTTATCGATCGACCGGGTCGACAGAGTCGATCTACATAGTGTGGACACGGCTTTAGCGAACAAAGATGCGAATAAGACAATCTGAAAAAACTAAAAAGGGTGGGGGTGTTAGGTTTTTCCGTTACGGAATTTCTGAATTCGGTCTCCACGCTCAAGGCCCACGATAGAAGCTATGCAATAGCTTAAAAAAAAACAGATGTTACTGTGCCGGACGAGCTGTGTCACAAAAATCTATTACTACTTAAATATGTATAGGTAATAACGATCGGGACTGTCAGCTTATCGTGATTTCTGAAACCTGCTCTTAACGGGACTAATGGGGTATAGCTTTGACGACCTCCGTGGCGCAGTGGTATGCGTGGTGGATTCATAAGACGGAGGTCCTGGGTTCAATTCCCGGTGGGGCAGATTGGGATTTTTCTTAATTTGTCTTGGTCTGGCTGGTACGTACAAAGACGTACCGCCAAGCGACTTAGCGTTCCGGTACGATGTCATGTAGAAACCGATAGGAGTGTGGATTTCATCGTACTCCTAGCAAGTTAGCCCGCTTCCATCTTAGATTGCATCATCACTTAACATCAGGTGTAATAGCAGTCAAGGGCCAACTTGTAGTCGATAAAAAAAAATTAAGGTTGTTTATTGAGAATTTCTTAAAAGCTCAATAATTTATAACTTGCCACATGACTCAAACCTAGAACCTCGTGATCAGAGACCACATAGTCTTACCACTGGGCCAACGAGGCTTTGAGTGCCAAAGCATATGAGAAAATTAAGTGTGATCCGTGTCTGATAAATAACACTACCTAAGTTAACCTTTGAAAGGTGAGTGTATTAATGATACGATAAGAAACCATTGACGGTACAAGTGGAATGTTTATTGCATTTGTCAATTATGGGTCACGGCCGGTTGCCTCACAAGCATTATCTCCACAAGATAAACCCTTTTAAAGTCCAGTGTTATTTATTTTTATTTGCATTTAAATGCCTTTTAATTATTCAACGGCTTTACATATTTTACTACCAATATTTTAAATGCCGCGATCGGTTCCCTGCAGTTTAAAAGCCGGTTTAAAATCTCAGGTTCCTTAACTTCTGACGTATTGTCAAACTAGTAAAAGTCTCTGAAGTAAATTACGTCTTTAAAATTGCTTTTAGGGTGGCAATTCAAAAAATTAATGATTTGAGCTTTTTATTTTTCCAACAAATTCTCTTGAATGTTTGTGCTACCTTGGTAATACGATAAACTCTTAGTTGCAGTCATCATCTGATAGTAATTGTTACAAAAGTAAAAAAAATATTCTCCTAAGTGCCAGCGTGATGAATTTAATGAACTTCATTAACTCTCTTCCAAACAGTGCCGTAACTAGGGCGCTGCCCACGCACAGGGCGCAGACCTTGTAGGGGCGCAGATATGACCAGATCATATTCAAACAGTATGTACCTTATTTACAGTCAGTTACAAGTGTGTTGGGCGCAGTTAAGCACGCTGGCACAGAGCGCATAAATTGTTGGTTACGGCTCTGATTTCAACAGAAGGGAGGCTTTATAGTAGGGTATGAAAATAGAGTGACAATGATCTCATTATAATTCGCCACCAAAAACATCAACCTAACCTTGGCGTAATTGTTCACTCAAAAATTTTTTTTACTCATTTATTTATTTACAGTTATTTTTCAAATTTTTAACAAAGCTTATAAAATTATACAAAAAAAACACTATTAAAAATTTATAAAAAAAACCCATTCCGCCTGCTGCGGGGCCCGGGGGTCCAAGCAACCGGTAGTCAGGGCTCCAGAGTGAGGAACCTCCTCACAATGCGCGCCGTTACAAGAATTACTGCCTTCTGTATCCGACCCTTGATCCAACAATTAAGCGAAAGCTTTTTAAGATGTTCGTCAAATCTTTTCGCTATAAGACCGTTGACTGAAACGACTATAGGAACAATCATTGTTGAATCTACATTCCACATGACGGTAATCTCATGAGCAAGGTCCAAGTATAAATATACTCAAATATTGTTAGTAGTTAAATAAGAATAAGACGAGGGAGAGAAAAGATTCGAAGTCTCTATCATTTATCACTTATAGTCTCAAAATGAATATTGGTAAAACGACGTATGTATTCTGACCTTGCCGTAATTGTTGAGTCAGATGTTGATAGTAAATAGCTAGACGTGTATACATGAAGGAGAGACATGAATGGTTGTCAGGGAGAGAGATAACAAAGTCCCCTTTATTCCGTCCCACGATGAGTGACGCTGTTGCTCACAACTCCCCGGCCTCCGCTAGAGGGACCATGTTTCCTTAAAAAAAAAATGTGTGCGTGTACTAGCGTACACTCGTAAGAAGTGAAACTAACTAACTAACTTATCAACATTCAAGTATTAGAAAAAATTGATACCATAATTACACCCACGTGTTAGTGTATTGAAAAATACAATCAAAAACTGAGGTTAATTTTTAATAACGTGGAAAAATAATACCATAATTACACCTAAGTATTAGAAAAAAAGGTGTAATTACTTACTTTTTAGAAATTTACTGGAATTAGAATTAAAATAAACCCTTTGATTTTGCTGATCACTTCAATATAACATATATATATATATATATTTATCACGTCACTTCCATAAGTCAAAGATGGCGCGTAACGGAAAAATGTGACGCGTAACGAAAAAATGTTTCACTAAATTTTTTTCCAACCCCGATAAAGAAGTTTCACTTCAAAAGTCTATTTTAGAACGGTTAATTTACTTTTTTACTTTCAACTAGGTACTGAATGTTCAGAAATCCCTAACTATAGGCATTATGGAAAAATATCGCATGAAAATCGATCCAGTCCAATTAGATGTCTTATAAAGTTTATGTAATTTTTGTATTTGTATTTTTGATTATAATGTATTTTTTTTTATCGACTACAAGTTGGACCTTGACTGCTATCACACTTGATGTTAAGTGATGATGCAGTCTAAGATGGAAGCGGGCTAACTTGTTAGGAGTGGGACGAAAATCCACACCCCTTTCGGTTTCTATACGACATCGCACCGGAACGCTAAATCGCTTGACGATACGTCTTCATCTTTAATTACAATAAATTCTTCAAACTGCGTCAAATATTCGAATGATTATTTCTGTTAGTTATACTCGAGATGCGTTATTTATAAACTAGCAGATCATATCTGTTTCCAAGCCCAGAGTCGTGAAGTTGGTTGGTTGTTACACCCTCGTACCTCGGAAAGCTCGTTAAGCCGTCGGTTCTGAGCACTATCATTAACATCTGATAGTGATCGTTAATAAAATAAAATGTTATCACCCTAAGCTCGTCAACCCGCATTGGAGCAGCGTGGTAGATCTACGCTCCATATCCCCTCTTCCTATAAGGATGGAAGCCTGGCCCTGTAGTGGGCAGTTAATAGGCTGATAATGATGTTGATTATAAAACTGAACGTCTAAAATGCGTTTTCCTTTCACATTAGTTACATGGCAGTACATGGTAACCCTACGCACCATGACGCATACAGCGTGCGTCGATAATAATCGCTCCTCTTAAAACCGTTTCCTAGAATTCAGGCCTTGAATATGTATAAGCCTCTTCCTTGTTACATTTCTTTGAAGACCCAGTTGTTACGAGTACACGCTATTTTCTTGTCACATTCTAGTAATGACTTCTCAATTAATTAATACACTAATTAATTGGGAAGATATCATGATAATCGTGAATTAATTACAATTTTGATATCATATACCTACTTTAACCTGTCAAAGCGCGAGGGGCCGCCGGATGCCGTTTTCACGTATGTACATTTCATTCACGCATGCGTGTTCACGGATTGCCATTAATACATTAATAAATCAGTAGAATACGAATATATACTTACCATATCCTGAATAAAACTATCAAAAAATATGTAAGAGAATCCCTCAAGGAAAAGTTGTAAAATCTAAATATCGCTATTGTATCTTAGTTCATAGTCTATCTCTTCTCTTGAAAGTGTGTAGCTCGCGCTAATATTCGAGTTCCGTCAAAAATTGCAACACGCCGAACTGCGCAGTTTTCCTGGCGGCACTAAGAGCTATTGCTATTAAATCAATGTGTACTGCCCAGACATACGCCTTATATTCAGCGGACTTGAAGTTAGCTGTAAAATGATAAAAAAAAATCCCGACAAAAGAACTATTGATCCCAACTAAGATAATAAAACTGAATTTAAAAAACAAAGATTAAAAGCCAATGATGAAACTAACGCAGTGCCCGATTAGTATTTATCAGCACGTAATTGAAATCAACTATCACCAATAATGGTGCCACTCGAGGCGGAGACAACGCGCGCCGGACCGTGACAAGCAACGACCGCGCACTGTGAGACTGAGAATCTCATTCTCTATTTCATACAATACATTCCTCGTCCAAAATTCCTCAGTGCTGATTCCTCAAACTTACAGTTAACAATGAACTTAAAATGAACACGAGCTTTATAAAGATCATATTGTATAATGTTATTTTTTCGCTCCGCCCGGTTATTGCCAAAAATTTAGCACTTGAAATTGTAGACGAGTATAATATCATACCTAAGCATATGGTAAAATAAATGCGATAGAGGCGAAATGCGAGAGAGGAGTATGTGCGGATTAAGTAAAGAGAGTGACAGAGTTATATATAATAAGACAACGGTGTGGTGTAAAAGAAGATTTAGTGACTGAAATTGAGAAATGGATGCTTAGATAGATGGCTTGGGCATGTAGAATAGATGAAAGAAGAGTAGTAAAAGAAATTTATAAGGTATGGGCGAATGGAAAAGGTGGAAGGGGAAGGCCAAGGCGAACGCTCCTGGACCAAATTCAGGACATTTTAAAATATGGCCAGGTCAAGAGTATGAGAGACGAACTTATATGAAAGGATTAATGAACGTGGAAGAAGCTAGTAAAGTATGCAAGAACCGTAGCAAAAGGAAGGATGTGATTGCCTACCCCGTACAGTAAATTACTGGGAAATACAGTTAACTATAGAAGAGTATGTCTCACTGATTTCAGTACTGCCATTTAAAACGTCAACCAAAATTATCATTAAACATGGTCATACAACATTGGCCATGGTGATTTAGAAACGCCACAAAAAATGTAGCTTACATTTAAATTCTATTCGTCACACATTCAAGGTCATAATTGTATTTTTGTAAATTAGAAATTATTTTCTTAAAAAGAATTGCAAAATCTAAGTAACGGAACTGACTATATTAAATTAATGTAAATATAAATCAAATCTTGTCCATAATCTACAAAAAAAATGCTAAAAAAATAATTCATGCTAAATGCACGGTCAGAGTTTTTGACTTATGTAATAGATTCTGAAACAGTTGCAGTTTCGTTAAACTCGAGTTTATAAAGTTCTTTAATTTTGATGTGACGTAAAAGATGTGACTTTTATAATATAGATAGGAGAGTTACATTTAGTTTACAGTATGAGATTAATAATATAGTAGAGTAGTGCATAAAACAAGGTGGTATTAACTCTCGTGACTCTATAATGAAACTTCGGTCGCAGATAAAATGCACTAACATAAAACTTTAAGGATCACACACTGAATTTCGTACCAGCTGACCTATTCCCTATCGCTGTATACACACGAAAATAACTTTAGCAACTTTTATTAACAATTCTTAAGTCACGTGGTTTTGTGTTCACTGATTTTCTCATTGTAATTAAGTCATTTTCGAGGATAACGGCATGTTATATGCCGTAAAACTCGTATTAAATGAAAATCTTATACGTCGCATATATATAGGATTTTCTAACGTTACAAATTTCAATTTCTTCGATATCACTGCTGTTTTGTTGGGTCATTCCTAATTTACTCTTCTCAAATTCAACTTTAGAAAAATAAAAATACTTAATATTTAATTCGGTGATACTTTTTGGAAGGCTAAGCATTTAAGTATTTAATGTTTATTACATAGTTTTAATATATATATATATATCTAATGCTATTAAATCAAATCGAATTCAAAATATACGAAGAAAAAGATATTATCAGTTGATCAAATTATAGCCATCCCCATATTTAAAACTAAGAACGTAGTCAAGCGC
Organism: Mycalesis mineus; assembly: GCA_034621355.1. NCBI lineage: Eukaryota > Metazoa > Arthropoda > Insecta > Lepidoptera > Nymphalidae > Mycalesis > Mycalesis mineus. Next base: position 2,437,780 of record CM067903.1, read on the forward strand.
AAATTCAATCGTAACCTAAAAAAGAGAACTTAATATTTGAGGCCACTTTTTACACCAATCACGCAACAACCTAAACGAATTGTCTAAAATTTATACCTACTCGTGTTCCCACGACTCAAGGTTAAGTTACGGCTATAATTTAACAGCTGAGTTAAGCTTCGAGAGAAACGCAAAATACCCGTTATTTTAAACCATTGAAAAAAGGAAATAAGGTTTGTATTCGATTTGTTCTTTTTCAATGCACACTGATTCGACACCTATTTAGACAAAAAAATATTAAAGGGTCAAACTTCGAGTCTCCTCTGAAGTTGCCACAGACCGAACTGCGCAGAGCTGAACCATTTTGTACTGTAATCAATTTGTTCACTGCGCCGGTACACGCCTCGTTTTCAGAGTGGACTCAAAGGTTGGTATGATTATAGATCATACTAACCTTTATAAACGTAAGATATAAAAAAATGCAAATACAACTAGAACTAACAGGCAAATCGTTTTACAGGTAAAAGAAGTATTCATAAAAGCATTCTTCTGTACTTTTAACAACGCCTTATCTCAATTCAATTCCCTCTGGAACTACAGCACTATATTCTGTATGTACTCAAATAGACGGTTACATAAGGAATATATAAATAATAGTTTAAAAAAACTAAAAACACGCTTTTTATAGAAACCCAAACTAAAAAATAGAAAATAAATTTTAATAAATTTAAATTAAGAATAGTGTTAAAAATTTCATTAACTATAAATTAATAATAGTGTAAATAAAAAAAAATTATTTTAAAAAAAGCGTGGGGTGCATGGTGTCAATATAGTTATAAATATTTTATTGACAGATATGAGTAGAGTGATTATCATTTTGATAATATCTTAAAAAGCACCCCACGCTTTTTTAAAATAAAATATTTTTTTTTTTAAATAAAATATTTATTTTTTATTGGAAATTAAAATAAACATCAAGTCCTGTCTTATCGACTGTAGAGAAAAATTATGAAAAATTGAAATTAAGTTTCTACCTTATCGACTACAGAGAAAAATTATAAAAAATTGAAATTAAGTTTCTACCTTATCGACTGTAGAGAAAAATTATAAAAATTGAAATTAAGTTTCTACCTTATCGACTATAGATGAAAATTATATAAATTAACAAAAATCATATTTTGTAAATTGAAAAATGGAATAATTTTATCAAATAAGTGTATTGTCATCGGTCCTCGATAAATCCACAAAGTTTAAACGAAATCTGGCCGTTTAAAGTTGGTCAAAATCGCGCCCAAAAAAGTCGGTTACAAACATACAAATATACAAATATACAAACATACAAACATACATACAAGTGAAGCTAATAAAAAGCATGTAAAAAAATTAAAACTTTAATAACTTTTTAATTATTATTTTTATTGAATTATTAAATTATTAATTAATTAAATTATTATTTTTATGAAATTATTAAATTATTAATTAAATTATTATTTTTATTAAATTAAATTAAATTTTCAGTAAGTAATTTATTTATTTTTTTTGGAACTTACGCATCAGCCTATTTTGGCCTAGACACGTGGGATTATTGAATCCCTCCTTATTTTGACTATTTACACTCTCATTACCTCTATAGCGGCTGTGGCCGACTTACAATCTGTACCCGCATTTGCTTGTGCCCCACCCTTAGCACAGTGACCAAGGAAACCACAGAAACCTGGTCAGAGTACAGTCGGCACGGGAGCGAGCCTTGGAAGTCGCAGAAAAACTGCGACTGCCAGGGCTCGAACCCACGCCTGAGCGACTGTTGTACGGGCAGTTTAGCACTTAAACCGCTCGGCCACACAGTCGCTAGTAATTTATTTATTAGTGAGAATAAAATAATTATTTATAAATATTATAAATACGGGGAATCAGAGTTCAATTTCGGAGAGGGAGCCTGAGAAACGGCTACCAGAACCAAGGAAGGCCGCAGGCGCGCAGATTACCCACGGAGAGTTACATACTGACATACTGACATACTGACAAACTGACATACAAGTGAAGCTAATAAAAAGCGTGTAAAAATACCAAGTTTTTTCTATTTTTAGGCAAACTGCTTACAGTATCTAGTCCTAAAGTTATCTATTCACGCCAAGAATTGGATCTATAAAAGTATTTCGCTGTATGTTTAACAACGTCTCGCGTCAATTTAACTAAAAAAATACGGGTACATACAGAATATATAAGTAATACAAAACTTTTCCTATTTTTAGGCGAAATCCGTCCAAAATAAATTCCCAAAGTCATCAAATGATCTCATATAGAGAATGCTGTAATGAGTAAAACGGATCTATCCGTAAATACGAGTGTAGAGAATCGAAAATACTCGATTTTTCCCCATTACTAGGCAAAATTCTTACAACATTCAGTCTCAAAGTCATTAATTTACGTCTAGCATAATTGATTTTGACGGTCTCCGTGGCGCAGTGGTATGCGCGGTGGATTTATATGACGGAGGTCCTGGGTTCGATTCCCGGCGGGGCAGATTGAGATTTTTCTTAATTTGTCTTGGTCTGGCTGGTGGGAGGCTTTCGCCGTGACTAGCGACCACCCTACGGTAAAAGACGTACCGCCAAGCGATTTAGCGTTCCGGTACAATGTCGTGTAGAAACCGAAAGGGTTGTGGATCTTCATCCTACTCCTAACAAGTTAGCCCGCTTCCATCTTAGACTGCATCTTCACTTAATATCAGGTGTGATAGCAGTCAAGGCCAACTTGTAGTCGATAAAAAAAAGTGCGAGTAATAAGAACGAATAGATTCCCTCTGGCACTACGTATAAGTAAATATACTTGTACACGAATAGATACATCTATTTCGTAAACAATAAATACGGGTAGAGAGAATATACCAGGTTTTCTCCATTTTCAGGCAAAATCCTTCTAACATCCAGTCCCAAAGTCATCAATTCACGTCAAGAGAGTGGTAATATGAACGGATCTTGTGATTCCGGTCGGGATTTGGTTGGCGGTTTTCCGTTACTCCGCCATCCGATTCAAATCTACAGTAATGATGTTTTCGATATCCTATTTTGGCAAATAACTACGCTGTATTACTCGTAAGGGGGAGACATTTTTTAAACCGCATTGGCATAGAATCGGACCATTGAGAGATTTTATTTCTTAGAGAGTATTTAGTGACCATTTGATTGATATGAATTAAATATTAAATACATTTGCTTATGTGTCAAACATTTTAAAACAATAATGCTTTTTGTTTGTAACGATTATCTGTTAATTAATTACTTAGTTTAAGCATAACATTTTTTTTTTAATAGAGGTGCATAAAATAAAAAAAAATATGAAAGTTGCAGATATTCTATGAGTTCGGACTAATTCGTATAGTTCTCGGCTCTACCTAAATTTTTTTTGAAGTTCTAACACGGGTAAAACCTACAGATCTATCCTTAGTGTTAGCAAAGTTTTTTTTAATCTAGTAAAATTAGAAAAAGATTTTTAAGCTTTACTTTGTGTGCAATTCGAAACTTATCTACTAGTCTTCTTGTTGCCGCGCTACTTGATGTTCCCATTTTCCGCAAACTTGAAGACGGGCATGATACAATTTTCCCTTTCCGAGCGACCATTTTAGAGGCTTAGCGTTATAATAATATCTATCATATTATCATGTTGATAACTTCATTATTTTGTAACGGGACAAACTTATTTTATTTCTCAGATCCTTTTATATAATCGACTAGCAGACGCCGTCTGTGTGAAATTCTGTTTTTTACAGATAATATTTTTTTTACATAAGCGTTTTCCATGATTGTACACTCCTAGACATAGGTCTCATGTATAGATGTCCAAACACTACGGCCTTGACGTACCTGCATTCAGGGGCTATATGTAAGTAGCCCGGTTAATGTCATTGAACCATCTATACTGAAGCCAAACTCGATTGAGAATGCTTGTCAACAAACAAATTAATAATGAAGGTAGAAATCACTAGTCATTTTACACGTATTTTTTTTAATTTACTAGTTAATGACGAATTCATGACAATAAATTAGATAATTAGGCTTAAAACTAATTAATATATTCAATATATTTTAAATAAGATTTTTTAAAATAACAAAACATAATTATAAATTTACTAGGTATAAAATGTGTTGCGTTTTCTACCTTCATTTTAAATTTGTTTGTTGACAAGCATTGTCAATCGAGTTTGGCTTTAGTATAGTGGGGGTGTCACTTGCGTATTCCTGCGGGTTTGTCATTACTTTAAGGAGAGGGACCTAGTCCTGTAGTGGGCTGTTAAGAGGTTCATAATGGTGATGATTACCACACCACCCGACTAAAAAGCTTTCATTTTACCATCTAGTGTAGAAGGTGCACTGGACCGACCAAATGAAGATTGTCCTAAACCGAAGCGTCCACGAATGCACTAGAAGCGTAGCAGTATGGGAGCAATGGCGATGAGTTGTAGTGTGGAGTTTGCAAACACTTGTAATGTGACGGCCACAACCGCTCTGTCAAGGGTGTGACGACGAAGCAGAAGAAGTAGAAGGTAAGACGAGAGGCATAGCCTAGAGGTCGTTACAATAGACTGATACTGATGATTTCCATATGCCTAACTACTCAAGAGAGGCCGCACCATGAATCCGATTTAACTGCGATAGTTGCTAAAAGTATGTAGTCAATAGTCATGATCGTACCCACTCAAGTGTATCATAGAATACTTCTTAAAACGATTTTCTTCGAGTCGGTCGGGCGAATCGGCGGCCATAACTCTCATATGCTTTGAACGTCAATACATTTGTACAGAAAACTTATTACAATAATAGATATTGAATAGAATCAAGCGTTCTTCGCGGAACTCAAATAAAAAAAAATATTTATTTTGCTATTTTCCGCGAACAACTGACGAACACAAGCGACAAAGTTGCGCTACAGCTACTTTGTACGTTGAAGTTTTTTTATCATTTCTAGGTTGACTTTGTTGACTTTTTTCACTTGATTTCGTAAGATTTTTACGGAAAATAGCAAAGTGAATAAGTTAATAATTATTTAGAGACAACATTCCCTATGGAAACTGGGGTTTAATACTGAAACGTATTTCACTGTTCTATAAGGTAAGTAGAAATATTTTTGTCGGTTCTTGGTGACATTCTAGATTTCCTTCTGATTTTTGTGTAGGATAACAAGATAAACCAATTAATCATTGTTCATGATCACTGATATTTTTGAGATTTATGGGATTGTGATAAAGTCACTAATTACACTGCATCTATACTAAAGACTAACTCGATTGAGAATGCTTGTCTACAAATAAATTAAAAATGAAGGTAGAAATCACTTGTGATTTTACATCTATTTTTTTTAAATAACTAGTTAATGACGAATTAATGACAATAAATTAGATTAGTAAGCTTAAAATGTTAACAAACAGCCAGAAGGGAATACAACTTAAAACACCAAAAGACAAACTTAACAACAATTTATTTATAAAGACATCAAATATGATCAAAATGAAACATTATTACAGTAATTACTTAATTAAATATTACAAACACAGATTCTAACAACGGTCATACATTATGACTGCGCAAGACTTGGAAACTAACGTGAATGACCAGAATTATCCATAGGGGCATATTTTATAGCCTAACGCCCGACGAGTACCGCCCCTAGTCTATTATCTATAGTTTAACCGCGGTACCAACAATACAGCAAATGAGGCCACTATATTGTCTATAGTCTACAATGCTGCCAACACGGCCCTCCTGATATTGGGTCGCCCTCGACCCAGGCATCTCCGGAAACGTGACTGGGACCAGCGACACCAGTCACTGACGACTGCACCTGGAGCCGCACCATTAGCCTCTACTATAGAGGCCTGTAGAGCTCGTAGTGTCTGACACCTGCATTGAGGAAGTGCAATGCACATTCGTCATCGTCACCGTCATCTGTGAAGAACAATATATTAGAAGGCAAATTCAACATTCTAAATTTTATCTTCCAACTCTTGCATCCTGTCATCACAGCAGTTCCTTCAATTAACTCTTACATCAGACAACTGAATCATTTTAAATGCATTCCTACAGGTTTTATCTGCGAGGGGTCTCAAAATAATAAAAACAATTTGATACAGTCCAATAGTTGTCCGTAGAGATAAAAGACTAAAAGAGCACGATAGAGGTCCATGAAGTCTAATAGAGACCAATAGAATCTAGTATCGCCCTATAACGAATAGAGCATACTTGATATTTTAATAAGGATAACAAAAATAGTAAAAGTAATCAATAGTATTGAAAATAAGTGGTTAACCAAGCCACCACATGCATGAAGACAATCGTTCAAGGAGCGTGGTGCACGCGGCTAGAGGTGCGCCAACACCGCGGATGCAAACAGCTGTCAGCAACGCAGTGTTGCCAACACGGCCATGCTGCACGGTGCCTGCCCCGGGCACCCCACGAGTCGAGATAAAGTCACTGTTTAGAAACAATACAGGTTACAACACACATATACACAGATATATACAGATTAGACGCTCCTGAGTCATGTTTTGTAAATTTTGCGTAGTTTTTAGAGGAATATTCGACAATCGACTTTATTTATTTACTTGATATTTACTTTACTTGATATTTTTATACTCTAAACTTTAGACTTAATACTTTAACCATCAGAGACTCTTAAAATACCAGATTATTTATTGCTACAAAGTTGTCAACGGAATATTGTCCTTTCGTTTTTACTCTCTTACGACAATCTCTTACATGATCTCAAACTCGACTCCTACAACATGACCACCCGACACCTAAAGGGAACATAGCCACACTTAGGATTCCAGATTCGCCATTATTGTAGACCATTTTCACTTAAATTCTTTACGACAAAGAAGCTCTTACAACATGACCACCCTTCCCTAAAGGGTCATAGCCACACTTAGGATTCCGGATTCGCCATAGTTGTAAACCACTCTCACTTAAAGAGCATGTATCTCACTTAAGCTGACCAAGTTGGTGAAGACATCTTGTACTTAAAGAGCATGTATCTCACTTAATCATACTAAGATGCCTTCAAGCTTAAATGTCGTTTTGTGTTTCTGCAAATTACTCGTATATTCTTAGACCAATATTCCGTTTCAACTAACATTCTATTATTTTATTACAGCTCGCTACATCTACATAATTATGGTTTACTACTAGATTTATACCAGAAAATACAAAGATAATTACTTTTCACTTATTTACTTCCAATTCCGAAAAATAAAGATAGAAACTTTTTTTTTTTACACAGGTGGGTACTTTCAAAATTAATAACTTAGATCGTTATAGCTCGGTCAGCCCTGACCTCAACTTAACGTTTTATTTTACTTTGCAACTTATAATAGATACTTTTACTAATAACTTTTTACTTTTCGTTTAATAATAAAACTATTTTTCTTACTAATCCTGGTCAACTTTACCGAATTTCTTTTCTCACAATATTCTCACACAGCCAGCCAACTGATGTCCACAGCTCATCATTTTGTCATCAGCTCATCACTATTTTGTCACGTAGTATCATCAACAGCATGCGACAAAGCCACCATTCTGTAACCTTTAAAAATCTATGTTAGAAAACATCACACAAACGCCACACTATAGAGCAATAGGTACTTCTTAACCGATACATTTTAATTTTAGATTGCTTAATTAGACACTGAACACTAATTTATTCTAAAAATGGTACTACTCATAAGCGAGACAAAGTCTTTCATTTGATAAGTACACAAACTTTTTTTTTTCAAACAAACCAGCATAGCAACAAAGGTATTCGTAATTGTGTCGAAACAAATTCTCGTAATTTCGTTATGACCGTTTATTGTTAACTCGTTCTTTGTTCTTCAACTACCCTCATTCGTAAATAGTTTCACGTAATAATCTTTTCTTATTGCAATAACTCAAACAGGTTACTCTTAATAGCAAATCGACTAGTAATAAAACAAAATATGCAACTTCACACAATAATATCGTCAAACACAATGTCTTTCTTTTTCTTACCAACCATCGTAGCCACTGTCTTACTCACAACTTTCTCCGATTATCTTCCGTTACTCACAACTCCTCGTTACTTTCCGCCACATGAGTACTCAGCTGCAGTAAACCACGATGTTTGCAGCAACGTGTGTCAGAGGCTCGCCCATAAGAACCCAGACGTACGCAAAATTACACTTCAATCCCGAATCACTACTTTTATAAGATTTCATTTTGATAATCATTTTAATTTCTGTTTAAACAAAAATTTTTTTTTTTAAATTTCTGTTACCTTTTTGTGGGCATTAAGATCCATACCACTTCTGATGTTAACAAACAGCCAGAAGGGAATACAACTTAAAACACCAAAAGACAAACTTAACAACAATTTATTTATAAAGACATCAAATATGATCAAAATGAAACATTATTACAGTAATTACTTAATTAAATATTACAAACACAGATTCTAACAACGGTCATACATTATGACTGCGCAAGACTTGGAAACTAACGTGAATGACCAGAATTATCCATAGGGGCATATTTTATAGCCTAACGCCCGACGAGTACCGCCCCTAGTCTATTATCTATAGTTTAACCGCGGTACCAACAATACAGCAAATGAGGCCACTATATTGTCTATAGTCTACAATGCTGCCAACAAAAACTAATTAATATATTCAATATCTTTTAAATAACAGTTTATAAAAAAACAAAACAACTTTTAAATTTATAAGGCATAAAATGTATTGCATTTCCTACCTTCATTTTAAATTTGTTTGTTGACAAGCATTCTCAATCGAGTTTGGCTTTAGTATAGATATCAAATTTGAGAAAATTCCAATTTTTAAGACTCTGATCCAATCCGGATATCAAATTAACGCAGTGCTCAAAACTTCGTTAAAAAATCTAAAGAATCAACTATAATAAAAAACAATTAGCATATACATAGATCAGAAGACCCTTGCGACACAGTCTTGTGTAACAAACTGTGCAACGAATACCTCAAATCTTACGAACCAAAACTAAAGATATCCTGCTCGCCCTAATTTGCTCAGCAAGTATAAGAACCACTTATCTGGTTCCGCTCCAATACCTCTTTCGGTTAATACATTTCATGCATGCAGATGTGCGGCAAAGTAAGATACTCATCGGCATAATATTACACTTTCGAAATTTTATAAGCATTTACAAAATTGTGTTTACCGCTAAGTGGATTTTGCGTTCCGGTACACCGCCGTGTCAGTATACTGTAATAACGGATATATCTACTTTAATTAACAGATGACCTGATCGTTCGAGAACCTTCGCGATATTTTATCCAAAAATTTTCAGTGCCTGAAGTCTTTGAACAATGCGTGTTACCTGAGATGACGTTCGGTTCTGAAACTTGTTTGTATGGGACTTGGAATCGAGCTATACTCCGAGTCGTAATTGAATCGTATGAGGAGATCCACAAAAGAATCAAAGTTACCGACAAAGCCCGGCGAGTTGCAAAACTGAATGGCGCGTCAGTCGAGTTAGTTCCTGAGCAATTTTCGCGATCAGTTCAAAAGAAGCTTTTCTTAAAATCTCGTTAACGTAAGCAGTATTATTTTAAAGAAGATTCAATATGATACCTACACAATAAGCCTAGATCACAATCAAGGGTTCCTGTTTTCTTAGCCTGCTTTAAAAACCGAGTGAAACACAATAATCTCTGAATTCTGAATCGTTTTTTAATAGCCCTAGAACGGGTCAGTGAAGTCGAACTTTAATGAACATTCGCTGTAGGTATCTTCTGAAGCCTTTTCAATGAAGAGAACTGTTATCGCCACGCTTAAGTAGTTTTTAATTACTTTGCCCGTTCATTTTACTATTCCGTCCGAGTTGAATAAGTTCGTTTTATCTGTGTGACGTTTCACTTGGTATTTCTTCTTGGTAGTCATTGTTGTATGCATTTTATTTTAAATATTGAGTTTAAGGCATTACTTTATGGAAATTTATCAAGAATTGATTTGAATAATTGATTTATTTTGATATCCCCGCGAAAAACTAACGTATCCAAGCATTGTAAGCAGCAAACCCCAGTCCTGAAAAAAAAAATTTTTACGTTCGTCTAAGTTGACTTTTAACTCGGAACCTCTAGAGCACCAGTTCCCTTTTTAAGGGAACTTTTATGTATCTGCAGAGGAACATCAGTTACCTTTGTATGTTTTATACACTCTATAATAGGAAAATTTTCAAGAGTTGTTAGAGCTGATCTCGCCTACACCTCAAGCCGCAAAAAGAACTTGCATTTTCACCACCTGGTTGCTTGGTGTTACTCCACCAAGCGTTTTACCATTTTAATTAAAGTAGAAAGTTTAGGTAGCAATAAAATTGTCGCCAATAAGCAAATCATATATGGTAACTAATGAACAAATTACGCATTAGAAAGTATAACAATTAAAATGCTTTCTTTCTAGGTTGATTAGAATCTGTCCTGGATTAAAACATTAGCTGCGCGGGTAAAAGATATTTAAACGAAAAGGGTGACCACCTTGCGAGTAGTTTTATTGTAATCGCAGTTACTCGGTCAAAAGAACCCGATAAAGAAACAATGGTACCAGCCACAGTAAGTGCATCGTTAACGCAACAACAGAGCGAATAACAAACTTAAAGAGAACAATTCTGTTAATGCGACTGGTAAATTGACCCAATCGTTTACGGTAAGTATTTTAAACATTACGGATAGATAAGAATTGAAAGAGCAGGTATTATGTATGTTGTAACTATGACATTTAACCAATTACAGGTTCTTATTTGGTTTAGGTCCTATGGCCACGTTGCTCACCGGCTCCGCAGAAGCAGAACGGGCGGCAGGACACGCCGATATGCGCATCTCCTGCCACCCCTGTAGACAGCACTGAGTGCACCGATGGGCGCGCCGGGCGTCAAAGTGAATGATTCCCGATCCTTTGACGTCCCAACTAGGGCGCTGCGTTCTAGTGGGTAATTCAGCCCCACATACCCGGCCGGGGACTGCGTAGCTCTGTATGCGCAGCCTCCGACCGGGATGCGTAAATGCATCCCAGCGTCAAAAAAAATTTTACTGTACCAAAGATACCCATGTCTTCAAACCAGCTCCATGGTATCCTATTAATGCACCGAGATATCATCTATTGTAGGAAGTCCGTTTGACTTTGGATGTAGATGTAATGTAGGTACTTCTACTAAGTTGGCCCTTGATTGCTATTACACCTGAAGTTAAACGATAATGCAATCTAACATGAAAGCGGGCTAACGTGTTAAGAGTTGGAAAGTTTTCTCTTCCTTGTAAACTGACAATCGTTTTGCAAAGAGTATTATGAAGATAGCCGCAAAGATAACATAGTCAATCTTTTCAGGGAAATCTCTTATGGCTTTCGATGTAGTTGCAAGGTCTACGGACAGATGCGACGGTGTTTTTAACTGAAGAAAAGTGTTGTATCGACGTTTCCTTATACATACATAGGCGAATATATGGCTATTCTATAGACAATTACAGAAAAAACAAATAAAACACACGTACACTGTTTGTATTTATTTTGAAATAAACGCAAAAGTCCTCGGGTATACAAAAATTTTATTTAAAGAGTTCAATCCAATTGAAAGAAAATGCCTTATTTAGTTTCTCAGATTGAAACCAACAGTTCCCCATACTGACATGGTAAATTATATAAAAATCAGAACAGTGATGCTAGAAAATGTATTGTCATTAAGACGAAAATTACTCGCATGTCTAGATTCTAGATGAAATATACATAATTTTTTTAATGCCCAAGATACGCACGTCAAACATTAAAATCTCCACGGCAATGGTTTTCAACATCAAAATTGCGAAGCCACGCGAATATTTTCAACAAATAAAGATTCACCGTTCCACGTATTGTTCACTTCATCCGTATAATGGTTCTCGACATCTCAAACGTTACGCAAGCGAGTGGGGTAACGAGTAACAAAGTGTTTCATACAATGAGGTTGCAACTTATACTGACTTATCCCAACTGAGACAAAAGGCTTTCGAAATGGAAGTAGGTGGGTACATTATGCGATGCACGGCTGAAGTGACAGTGCCTTTATGATGAGTTTCATCGATTTTAAGGAAGGAAATAACCTTTGTTCATTGTAAGCTTACGCCAATGCATTCGCTGTTTTATTGATTTTAACATATTCCCTAAAAAAAGGCTTTTGTATAATGTAAGGAAATGTATAGTCTATATGGAATATATTAGTACAATATTAATTTTTATTAAATTAAACAGATTTGCAAAATCTGAACTTAGTGGTAATAGTTTATGTATAGCTTAGGTATGTGGATAACGGGGTACTGGGTGTTTTCTTTCTTGTAAGAAATTCTTAGACAAGTTGGTGAAATCTTCTCGTGGCTTGAGGAGTACATTAAACAGTCCCTGATAGTGAACATTATAGAAGTAAAAACACATTATCTTTCTTGCCTGCCTGCAATACCCTGTCTCTGAAAAGAGATCCTAGTCCTTTAAAATAGACTGATAATAGTGATTTTTTATGTGATGATCGAGTGGCCCAGTGGGTAGGACCCGGCGTTCTGCATTCGAGAGTGTGAGTTCGGTTCAAACATCTGGAATGTGAAGAGTATGTACGTTTTAGGTGTCTGCGAGTTTATCTAAAAATATATACTATGCCTAAGTAGGTATTTTATGTATATTGTATTTGAATATTCATCAATTAACTTAGCACCCATAACACAAGCCAACCTACAACCTACTCGTAATAATTCCTTCTCATCATTGTTCCTTTTACTCTAAATCCTTCTCTGTCAAAGCTGTTCGGCTCTGGAACTCCTTACCTCTAGATATTCGGCGTGCGCAATCACTAGCTACTTTTAAACGGCTGGTGAATGCTCACTTCTATCCTCCATAGCCTAGTACTCTCTTTGTTTCCTTTCTCTCCTGAATTTCGTCTAGTCTATGTTCATTTATTTATTTATTTTTGTATAGACACGTAGTATATTTATGTTTGTGCATATGTAAGTATGTATGTATGTATCTATGTATGTATGTTTGGATGTATGTATGTATCTATGTATGTATACATGTATGTGTGTATATGTGTTTTCATGTATTTTATGTAAGTATATTTTTTAGACAGTAAGAATCATTCTTTATTTTTGTGTACGTACACCCGAACCTACTCCAATGTTTACGCTTTTCCACTTAAATATAATTGGTTGTCTGGAAGAGATCGCTCATTAGCGATAAGATCGCCAATTGTACATTAGTTTTTAAGATATTATTCTCTTTGTACCTACCTTTGTCTTGTCATTATTTGGTGTACAATAAAGAATATTTCATTCATTCATTCATTCACAAGCTACGCTTCCTTTTGGGGCTAGAGGGCGATATGAGTATTACCCTATAGACCTGTTATTTATTTATTAAGTTTAACTACATTTGTTCCAGTTAAATACACTTGCATTAAGTAGATGTCTGGTGTTTGTAGGACGCTCGTAATACCTACCTGACGAACAATGGCGAATAATGGTAACACACTGTGCGAACTGCGAGTGAACTCATTACCGAGGAATCCGGAGACATAACCTTCGAGACGTTTGTCTTTGTGACCAAGTCGACTAGATATATAGTCATTTATATCGATGTGTGTAAACAATGTAATGATTCAAATTTAAACTCTTTTATTTCAAGTATTAACGTACGTAGGTACTTAGTATAATTTTGAAAAGTTTATTTTGTCTCTACCACGGAAAATTAAATGAATTAAGAAAATGAATACCTACCTACTCTTTTAAAAATAACCAATCTTTGCAACATTTAATTATTTATTATCACAAAAAATACCGAGATCGCTGTATTTGTGCTTATATAATTTGAAGAGTGCCCCTTAGATTATCTCAGAATCCCATAATCAGATTCTGACGTGATGGCTATGGGACCAATTTAGAAGTATACTTACCCTTTGAAACAAAAAAATAATTTTAAAATCAGTCCTACCTTTTTGAATGTCGATTAAAAATAATAAATAATAATATAACGTAGGTCCTGGGTTTGATTCCCGGCGGGGCAGATTGAGATTTTTCTTAATTTGTCTCGGTCTGGCTGGTGGGAGGCTTTCGCCGTGGCTAGTTACCACCCTACCGACAAAGACGTACCGCCAAGTGATTTAGTGGTCCGGTACGATGTCGTGTAGAAACCGATAGGGATGTGGATTTTCATCCTACTCCTAACAAGTTATCCCGCCTTCATCTTAGATTGCATCATCACTTAACATCAGGTGTGATAGCAGTCAAGGGCTTACTTGTAGGCGATAAAAAAATAAATAAAAAAAACAAAGGAAATTAAAGTAACAATTATTTTTTCATCTTTGAGTGACTCTCCGACCAGCGAGGTTGGCATTGCAACGGCAATTGCAACTACATATTAAGAAAATAAATAATTTAAAATACTCTAAATAAAACGTATTAAGTAAACTAGAACTAAATTAATTCAAGAAACCTACTTTTTGTCTGAAGTTGAAAATCGATCCAATTTCCTTTAGGCCTTATTGTCGTTTACAAATTCATGAGTGTTTTAATAGCAAGCAAGCAAAATGGCTGTTTGTCACCGGTTTTAAATTTAAAATGTATTACCGCATAACACTGTAATTTACCTAGTAGTAGTTCATTTTAATATATATTGAAGTAGATGTGTAGTTGTAAGTAATGGTTTATATTTAAGCGGACAAAGTAGAATTTCGCTCCCCGATTACAAAATAAACTGTGGTAATGCGATGAAAATATTGTCATATATAAGTGGCGTCCTCGAACAAACCTCAAGAAACTTTCAGCATTCCTGCCTGGCCTAAATATTTCTTTTACGAAATATTTAAATTCAAACGTTCGTATGCTTGAATTTTCGAACTCAGTTTTTACACATGCGTAGAACTAGTAGAGACTTGACTCGATTACTGTCGCGAGTGGACGCCATAATTATTTTATTGCCATTATTTTATTTAAAACCATCAGACGGTGCTTTCGATGGTGCAAATACTCATAATCACTTAGGAACATCAACAGGTCTATTCTCTAACTTAGTGTAATGTATGTTACCCACCCAATATAAAGTTAACGTGAAATCAATGACAAATGCATTTTTCGTATTCCGTAAAGCCCATTGCTAACTGAAATGACGTCAACACAATGTAAAACTAGTGAATTTGACGTGACTCAAAAATCGCTAACAAAAGCTATTAGTAATTTTCTTGTCTCTATGCTAAAGGTAGCGCATAAGCCAGCAGGTGACAACAGGAGCAGGTTAACATTTTTTTTAATTATACGATATGCAAGCCCATACAAGTACTGTCATCTATCCACATCTTATTGAGAACATATTACGTAATGAGTACAGTTTGTAACCCCAGTCGATACTTCACGCATCGATACCACTTGCGGGCCACAAAAACCGATCCACACAAATCCGGCGACGACTCTAGTGTATCAAGTTACTGAAAACCGTGTGCCCGCCCCTCTTCCCCCTCACCCCTCTCGTCGCGTCCCGCATCCTGTTCTTTAAATAAACAAAACCATGTTTTCTCGATTTTAGTAGACGACGTTTTATAGTCTAGTGTCTAGTTGATCCAAAGCTTCCCATTTTGGAGTATCGACTTATGATTTCCCGTTTGTTTTTGGTTCAATTTTGGCATTCAATTTTAGGTAGGTATTTAACTACATTTGCACATGCTTGTCTTTGTGCAAATAAAAAGAAAGAGTACAGTAAACAATCTTTTTAAAAGATAGAATATACGTATGTTTTCTATCTTTTATGTGGTCAAAATAAAGAGGAACAATCCCTCCCAAAACATAGGTAGGGAAATAAGCTGCATTTACAATAAAAGCTCCCAGGGGACTTAAGGTTTTCTGATACAACCAACAATCGTTATATTTCGGCCAATTTACACCTTGACAAATTATTCAATAAAACCTTCCTCATGATTCTCTCTCTCAACTCCGCTTATTGGTAAAAAAAAATAACATGAAAAGTAGTTCAGTAGTCTATATACATATAATAAAATAGTCACGAAGTCAATTCTGTACTTATATTTATCATTTTTTGAAAAACTTAGTGGTATGTATACTCAATACAGACCACAAAATGTTTTTTTTTTAATTTTTGTCTGTTTGTCTGTTCGCGCATCACTTTAAAACTGTTGGACCGATTTTCACACGGTTTTTCACAGATCGAATAAGCTTAGCTCTGGGCATGCTTTAGGCTTTGTTTCATGGAGATCGGAAGAGAAGAAAAAAGTTTTTCCAAAAAAACTCTACCGGCAAAAGTACTGAATGCATTCACATGAAACTTGGCACAATTAGAAATGGCTAATGTGTATTCCGAAAATCAGTACCGTTCCCTTAAGAGAAGGATTGAAAATCCACGCGGAAGAAGTCGCGGGCGTCCAATAGTAATTTATAAACCTATTTCGACAGCCCACTAGGGTCAGACCTCCCTCATAGAAAAGGGAATTTGGAGCTCATACTCATCGCGCAACCCCAAAGCGGCGCAACCATAGTCAAGGCGTTAACAATTAACGTATCGTTGAATAAAAAAAACAATTAGCTCTAGGGTACATAGTTCATAATTATAACGAGATCACGTATTTCACTTACGTGACGATAATTACATACTAATGCCTACTTATCAAGCCGACGTATACGCGTAGTATAAAATGTCATGTAGAAGAGAAATTCGTGCTTTACTAATTATATTAAATGGTTTAGTTAATGCATACACGCCATACCTAGTTAACTTTTACATGCTATGCGCAAAAACTTTAGAAGACTTTGTCGCTTGGATTCGTAGATTTGTCGCTGAAAACAGCATAATAAATAAATTATTGTTAATTATGAATAATGGACATTCGCAAAATAACATCTGCTTCTATCTTCTATACACAATTCATATTTATATTTTACAGGCACTTTTGAAAATTCAAGTCTGGCAGTACGCAGTGACTCTGCCCCCGGTTTGGAATGTAGATTTTTCCGATAAGTTGCAATTTTAAAATATAAGTAGGTATGTAATGTAATGTAATGTAATGTAATGTATATAATTTACGATTCAAGTTATCCTCTGTCTTGTGAAGTAACTGTAATAGAAAGTTGAACCGATTGCATTGATTCCTAGGTAGGTTACCTGCCTAGTGCTTCCTACCTTGTAGGTTTTATTTTTCATTCCCTGCAAATTACAAGAAACAAAGAGCATAAAATTTTTGGTTTAATAGGTATATTAATAAAAAGTATTTCCGGAGATGAACGTAGAAAAACGGATAAAAAGAACAGTAATAATCGATATTTACCTACGTCCCTTCGCCCCAGTGTCTTTTTTTTAATAAATAGTTTAAAGAACAGTTTCAGAAGAGAAGGTACTTAATTCTCACCCTCATCAAAACTTACTGATAGCGTGAGGTAGATGGATTTATTAACTGTTATATTTTCAAACTTAGCTAGCCAAATAAACTAAAACTCCCTGGGAACTCCCGCAGGCTCCAGGTTAAGAATGATTGATCATCGAACCATAAACAGTAGAGTAAAACAATAATAAACAAACTTAGAACACAGTGGGAATGCACCTCGTGAGACAAAGTCTATAGACTAAATAGGTATCGTAGGGTTACCACCTTTTTAAAACGAATGTAAATAATAAAAGGATGTGGTCAGTTTGACCGGCATGTTTTGCTCGCGATTGGCTAAATCGATATTGATGCGGTTTTGAGAAAGCTATTTGTTAATTATTATTATTAGAAAAATATGTATCGTCATCATCATAATCATTATCAGCCCACTACAGGGTCAGGCCTCCTTATAGGGGAATAGGGAGGGAATATAGAGCGTAGACCTAGCACGCTGCTCTAATGCGGGTTGGCGAGCTTAGGATGACAATGTTTCATTTATTAATGATGTATATTGTGTCAAAATAAAATAGGTTATTACGATTTATTTTTCTTTATTATACCTACTACCTAATAACAAAAATTATAAACCTTTTATTTATTATTTTAGCAGTTTTAACATGAAATTCACTCTCATCGTTAAGTACTTACTACGGATTATATTTTAGTATGAACCGTATAATTATTTACTCCTGTAAAAACCATATCCATAGTTCCATACTATAAATACTATATATAATATTATAAATACGAAAGTAAGTAGGTATATGTCTGTTACCTTATTACGACTAAGCTGCTGGACCGATTCCAACGAATTTTGGTTAGTTATAAGCTTATAAGTGATAAATGTAGAACTATGAACCAGAACAGGCTACTTTTAAAATAAAAAGAGGCTGAAATAAAACTCTGGTAGAAAGTTCATTTACGACGTTCTTTGTTCTTTAAGTAAATATGTAACTACTCATACCAATGCCTACATACTTTATAGAAAAACAGAGTAGCAACCCTAGGATATGACGAATTAAATAAGATGGTAAATATACAGGTAGGTATAATATCTACAGCAAGTATTTAAATAAAAATTGAACAGGTTTTGAAATTAAAAGCATTTTAGAAAATGGTTTCTTAATGAGCAATAATTTAATGAGACTTGACAATTGAAATTAACACCGAAGTATGTACCAACATAATAATACCTGTGTATATTACCTACATAATATAATAAATCACGGAAAAAAATCAATACGGATTTTTTGTAAGTAAAATTGTGATTTTTTTACTTCAAACATAGACTATCTAGTTAATTAAAAAAAATAGGTATAAAATGATGTTTTCCCTCATTTTAATTTATTTTATTGATATCGAAAAATTTAAACTCACTCCATTATTGTCGGACTGTCTACGTATTACCCGGCATGACCTTAACGGGGTCCTTAATCATTAGCTTGTTCATGCAACGCGGCGTATAAATCAAATTAAGTACTTATCGGGTTTTCTTAAACAACAATCATATGATTTTAGCAGTTTTTCTGTTTCTATTTAGGTATTACTTAATTACCTTTATAAAGTTTAAAATATCTATCTCAAAACAAAATTGCACCCAGAATAATAAAGTACGTAAATGTTACGTTTTGAAACCGATTGTTGGTCAATGTATGCTCGGAAACCTGACATATTTTTTCATTTAGCCCGCAGGCAGCGTAGGAGAACCGGCTGAGCAGGGATCGAGTCAACAGGTAGGCAATAGGGCAGTGACCCAGTCGACGATGCATAACATGAATGGCATCGGTCATACATTCAGCTGAGTTGTATTATTGCAATTTTAATCGATTTCTGAACGACAATTTAAAAAAAATTGAAACTCGCAACTTTCGAAATTCGAATTATGTTCGGAAACAAATTAAAATAAATCTACCAACATACAGTTTTCAACTTGGATTCGAGTAAAAGATCTTAGTGTCTGTGGTGCTTTTTTGTGCGATAAATCTGTTAACTGTACTTTTGAAGAGTAAAGCGAAATGCCACTCACCTTCCTCTCGCAGCTATACGTGAAACGCGTCGTTTCGAGCTAGTTGCAATCGGCCCGTGTCCTTATGAACTCAACAAAGGTCTACTTTCACCGATGGACGCCAGACCGAAGAATCAACTTAACCATATACGGCCCTCTCTTGCGTTCACGACATGCTATTACGCGCTTTTTGTTCAACAAAACAGTAACGTTCAATTGAAACGGTAAATTGAGATTGCAAAAAAAAACAATTACAAACACTTCACTTATATGCACTTTAACAATTTTTATTCACTGAAAATCACCGCACTGCAAGTGGTTTTTATTTTTTAATTAAGTTTGTATTTTATTGATGTCCTACAAGTTTGTAGAAACTTTTCGGGTGCCGGTTTACGCCACGACGCGTTACACGTTACAGGGGGGGCGAAGCCGCCGCGCGAATGGTTTGACAGAACGCGTTTGGCCCGCGAGGAACCGAGTAGCGACGCACGAGCGAGACGGAAGGTTACACTTACAGCTAGTGCGATAGAGTAAGGAATACTGTACCAGCCACCAATAGTGACGCACCCTCCTTCAATTCCGCATCCTCGGCGACAAATTGAAAACTTTTTTGCTTTCCTGATAAAAACTAATTAGAGTACACCTGCAAACCAGTTCTTGTTTAATTATTACCTGACTGGACTATGCTTGGAACTAAAGTATTTAGTTCCTACATGTTTTTTGAGAATTGATGCTTTTTCAATAGCTTACCCAATTCCAGTGAGATGATTTTACCAAAATAGGAGCTACTTTACAGATATTGTAGGAGCTTGTTACTGTTATGTTTTTTTAAATAATATTTTTGGCACACTAACTGACACATGATATTGTTTTTTTTATTCTTAATCAGCCTATTACAGAGCCAGGGCCTGCATAGAAGTGGATATGGCGCGTAAACCCACCATGCTGCTAGTTTGCGGTTATTTGTTATTATTGCAAACAAACAAGGATTACAATTTTATTTTTAAAATCTACCATTTGCTTTCTACTGTTGGCACATCTACAGGCCGGTAAAAAGAAACAAAGGCAAAAAGCTTTACAATAATTCATTCATGATTTCATAATAATACAAAAATTAATAAAATGTAAAATAATACAGAAATTAATAAAATTCATCATGATAATCTTGAAAGATATTTAAGTCATAGTAACGATTTTCTGATTAAGCATAATAATATTATTTTAATAAATAAAGAATAAAAACAATAATTCATTCATTCATAATTAAAATTTCAGTTCATTTTGAAACTAATGATAATAACAAAACAGATCATAATTAAATAACTATAAAAACCCAAACCTTAATTTTATTGTACCATAGAATTCGTGAATGTTTATACAACAGTTAAAGACTAACATATTTTGATGAAACTTTTTAAATAACACTAATTTATGTACTACTGCTGAACACAGGTCATTTTTTAGTTTTGAGCATTTACAGATAACTGAAATGACAATGAAAGCTTACACCCACAAACCCACTACAATGCAGCTTAGTGGGCAATAAGTAGGAACATTGGAAAATCTCAAATATAATACCAAACCAAAAATCTCATTTAAATCATATCATACACAATAAATCATATAATCATAAACAATTGTCATAATTTTAAATAAATTAACAATTATAAAAATGTAAAAGTACAGACACCAATTTACATACACTTTATACAGATAATATTCGACAAATTATAGTGCTTACAACTATTTTGGCTTATTTACTAATATATACAGCCTCCATGATACTGTGATACAATGATCAATTGAATATTTATATATCAGTGGAGACTGCCTGGAATATTCTAGACTTTTTTGTGTCTTTTAAAAATACCATAATATTCCATTGTATCCAAACTTTAAGGCATGTCACTAAAGATGATTTTCTTAGCTTAGTAAAACATCACTTTCCAGTCTGCATGCTTAGGTTTTTGACAGGTTTGCAACAGATTTTCATGTAGTTTTCATTATTAGATAGAGCAATACAAAAGGAAGGTCAATTCATTAAAATTTAATAATGAAAATAGTGTAAATTATTTGACTCTCCACTGTATAAAGTCTAGATCTGCTCAGCTTTTTGTTATCACAAAATATTATTTTTTATTTTATCAATACTAAAAAAAATAATACATAAAGAGCATATTCAGCTAAGTATTCTTTTTGCTTGCAAAATATCTGTAACATACTAATGGTATAAATCTAAAATGTTAATTTGAACAAACAACTAAAAGCACTTGCCAGTTAAATAGAAAAATATTTTTGTGCTGAAAAAGGCTATTTAAAACTATTTGCATTTGTATTTTTGTAGCTGATGAAACAAACTGCACCTTGCAGTTTTGTTTCATTTACAAAAAATATAATTACTTATATAGCAAACATCAAATTAATTTAGTGGCCTTAGAGATCTTTGAACCCCTGCTATAGTTTTGGGTAATGGTCTGTCTGTCAATGAATAAATTCAGCACAATACTAAATGTGCAGTCAACCATTCACTCAACAGTGATAACTAATCTATTGTCATTGCTTTAGTAAATCCAAAGGCACATTCAGATTAGACTGTGTTAACAATGGATTGGTTAAAACAGGCCCAGGCTTGTCATTTTCTGATTTTTTGTACCTATCTGGTATAGTTGCAGGTGAAAGTTGTGTCCTGATAGCCAACACTATGGTATTAATAAAACTAACAATTACATAAATACCACCTATAATTGAAAATAGGCGTAACATAAACTGTAACAAATTTTCTCTCTCCTGATAAACCTTTATTTTAAGTGCGGCCATGTCATATTTGAAAAATAGTCCTGGCACCCCATGTGACCCTTTTTGATGACTAATAGTTCTTTCAAGTTCTTTTACAGAGTACTGAAATGTTTTTATTGACTCAAATGTAGTATCAACATCAGTAGGAACAACTTCTATGAAATATTGGTACAACATGTTTTCTTCTTTAGCAATTTTTTCATCGCCTTCAAGAGGGTATATTATACCATTTGCAGGACTTCCAAAACTAAGTCTGTGTATCCTGTGACTGAAGTTTTGAGGGACATCATCGAAGAGCATGTTCAAATGTATATGGCCGTGCGGTAGAGGTAAACTCTTTCCAAGAGTTATGTGGAAGTTTCCGGCAACTTTATTGAGTGTTAGCACTCCATGTAATCTACATGCATCTGGTCTACGATTAGGTTTAGTTTTTCTCGGTGGAATCGTCGCTCTCACCGAACCGTGACCTTTTTTCCAAAGTAATTGCCAAATAGAATGGTACTCCTCTCTTAAATAAGAATTTATATATTTAACAGCATCGAAAGCGTCTTGTTGTTGCTGAGTCAGTTCCCACCAAGTGTCCTCTTCTTGCAATTCTCCGAACCCAAAAACGCTTTGTGACGTCGAATCTAAAATATCAGCACCTATGTTTGAACACGGCATTGCTATTGTGATATCTATGTTAATTCGTAATTTCTCGTCCATATCCGTGTCTGGCACGAATTTAAATACTAAATTGCTATCTAAAAAGTACGTAACTTCGCTATAAACGAGCCACATTATAATAAAAAACGTTATCACAGAGAAGGTGCCGCCGACCGGCGTACTGTCCACGTATTCTTCAGGAACTTTAGAAAATGCGTCCAGCTCTTTCACCTTATCGATCACTTTTTTCTTTCCCCGATATCGGATCATGTTTAATTTAAAATTTTATAATTTACAATAAAAAAAATACAACTTCTCCAGTAAACCACAGTTGTTGACGTGTTTTGGAGTTTTACAATTTTGACGTTTTACTGACGACGGCAGAGATACGTTCGGAATCAATGTAGCTGTCAAAAATGATACTTCTAAAATGTATTTAAGTTTAATTTTACAATTTCATATTATTTTGGTAGGCATATTCAAATTTGTTTTGGTATCTTTACGGGCTTGTGTTTGAAATAAATGAATTTTGAATTTTTATAACGATGAATGAAACTGTTACAAAGAAAACCAATTGATTTTTGTGTTATCGCTTGTTTCGGACCGCACTATATTGTCAACTTGACGCATAAATAACTGACGTCTATCAACGTCAAACGAATGGAGTGAAGTTTCGTGCGATCGTGAAATTCGTCGACGGTGAATTATTACGGATTTTTCTATTTATAATACCGACAACAGGGAAAATATTTATGCAGTCCAACCGCGAGGAAAGTTTGCTGCATTCATGCTTCGGCTCACTGACGAGCGCCTTGATGGGTTGCTGCTACAGTATTTGCCACAAAGAGACCGATCCCCAGGTGAGTAATAAAATCTAATAAAATGTTGACCTGAAAATACCACGTTTCAAGCGATTTATACGAGATCTAACGCTAATAAAATGCACATACATCGTGTGAAGTGCGTCAGCATATATTGTGGATATAGTGCAATGTACTAGTCTTGAAAAGTATCGGGAAATGCCAATACAAGTTTTCAATAATGGTACAGTGCTGTTATCGCTAATTCCCAGTTGACTGGCATTTTTATCTCAATTTGTGAACCTGGAAATACGTATCTCGGCTTATCAGGCCAATTTGTAACCCACAAACATATTTTAATTACAATCTTTTGTATGTTAGTCATATGTCATTTTATTAAATTGGTTTACTGTGTATTTATAGTATGATGTTATTGAATGAATAATGTTTTCCTTTGTAGTATAATTGCTTTGTTATTTATTTTTTTTATTACAGTCTGCAGTTATTTGGACTGTTTATGGTATCTATACTATGAATGCATCTGTGTAAACAATGCATGCGCTACAAATAAAGAGAAACAGTGCTATGCAAAATGTTTGTATTATTCCTATTATTTTATAGAGTTTTATTCTTGTATATCTATTTTATGGTATAAACATGGGTATAGTTTCAGTATATTTACTTAAAAGTTAAGCATAAATATTTTAATCTAATTAGAATGCTACTTAGTTTAAATGATGTCATAGGAAAAAAGGAAAAAATATTGCTATGCAAACAAGAAGACATCCATTTATCTTTGACTTGCTGATACTTTAAATGTGAAAGTTTTGTTACATGCTTATTGCTCATTCATGCAGTAGGACTTAATTAATGTACAATATTTTCTTAGATCTTTTTGTGGTTGTTCAAACAAAACTACCTCCTACTAAAATGCGCCTTGTTAGGCATTAGTTTTTCCCATATTTCTTTATGATGATTTATGAAATGTGGATTGTAAGACAAAGAAGATAGATGCTTTAGAAATCTGGTGCCAGATAAAAATGCTTGGCATGACCTGGACATAGTTCCAAATGAATGTATTGATCCTCCAAGAACAGAGTCTTGTCTTCTATCTCTGTACCACTTACTTTTCGCATGTTACTCACAGAAAAGACATGGCTATCTTTGGAGCGCCTTGTGGTGGAAGAAAGTGTCGAAGTCACAAGACTGCTTTGCAGATCACCGATGCACTTGACCAAACAATTGAGAATCACTCTAAATCAAAGTGTCCACAAACAAGCTAGAAGTGCTGCAGTACAGGAGCAATGACAAAGGGATGAAATCACTAGCTTTTACCCACTATGCCTGACAATAAATTAGATCAGTAACCTTAAAACTAATTAATATATTCAATATCTTTTAAATATTTTTTAATATTAACAAAACATTTATTAATTAAATTTTTTATGCACAAAAGTGTAGCATTTTCTACCTTCAGTCTAAATTGTGTGATGACAAGAAGAAGCTTAGTTTAGAAGTGCTAGTACTATATATTTAATTTTTTTTTGTATATCTGATAAACAAAATCATGTAGAAGAACATCTGAATTTAACTATAATATGATGGTTGTGAAATAGGTGTTGAAAATTTGTTACACAATACTTAATTTCTAATGAAATAGGTGCATTGGCTAGCATTAAAATGTAAATAAAGTTAAAAAGACATAATACTTTACTTATTAAATAATAGTTTACATTAATTATTTTTGACATTTGTTGGTAGCATAATTATGGTTATGGTATTTATGTACATTTTTAAATGTAACAAAACTTGAATATACTAATGATTTTGATGATGATGATGACGACAACGACAATTATGATTCCTTTTTCCAGGAGAATGTAGTAAACGAGCGCACGCACCTGCTCGAGGTGCCGGAGCAGCAACAAGAAACTCCTTCCCCCACGGCGTGCGCGTCCACGCCGCCACGCAAGTCCGACGAGCAGACCGCGCTTAATAGGATATTGCATGAAACTGCCACGTGAGTTTAATTTCTGAGACACATTTAAGTAAAAAAAAATCAGTAAAGACATAAATGGGTAAACTTGAGGAAAACCAAAATAATTTTAGGTGACCCTTGTGATATTGTTTTAATTAATTTGTCTATAATCAGTCTGTGTCCATCTCACTACAAAGTATATATTCAAGTAAAATGACCCTTTTTGAAATATTCTACACAGAAATGTAATTGACGTGGGAGCGCTGGGTCCCTATTCTTTGGAGGCTGGCGCATACAGCGAGCGAGTGCGCGCGTACACGGCTCGAGCAGCTAGCGCTGCGCTGCCGCCGCCCGCACCGCCGCGCCTGCTAGCTGACCTGCCGCCCGCCATCAGACGACAGATCCTCGTCGCGCCGCCCATCAGCAGCACTGACAAGGAACTGGTAAGCACTGATCTGAACAAATCCTCAGCCTAATATGTAATAATATTTCGTCAGAAATAATGGTTGTAAATGGTTGTCTCTTTTGTTATTGCAATTGCAATTTATCCTCGCCCCATAAACCTCTTTCGTTAATCTCCTTTCATTCATTCTCTCTATATCACCACATCTTATGTTCCTTTATAGTTAACTCTCTCTCTTTCAATCCTAACATGCTTAATGCCACATTTATTTTACTTTAATGCTTCTTCTGCCATACCCAACTTTTACTAACATACATTAGTGAAGGTCCCTACACACCTCTATGCACAGCCAGTCTCACCCTTTTGGAACACATTTCTGGCTATAAAGGCATAAAGAGCACCATTTACCATGATTCTAGCATTAACTCTCTTCAATAAAGAAATATAATAAATCACAAAAATCATACTATAAATTATAGATAACAAACGCGGTGAAGAAAGCTGCGTCAGCGATATCGGAGTTACGTGTAGAACATCACGAGGACCTTGTGGTGCCATTCCGGGTTCCGTAGCGTAGTAGCGCCTCGATGTCCGAGGACGACCGGTACTGATGCACTGCGGACTGGGACCTGTGAGACTGGAAGGAATTAGGGGGAAACTGTAGAAACACCAACTTTAAAGGGTCTGTAGTAACTCAAATTGCATAACAACGCCATCTATTGTTAAGCAGCTTAAATGTTGCAATGTCGGTACTGTTTTTCGTTGCCTGAAAACACTAACAAAACAATATTTTCTAAACATGCAACATAGCTAGATTAATTAATTACCACCAAAACTCCATGTACAATATCTCCAATGTCTTGAAGTATATGGCAAGCAATACAGCCGATGTTAGCTGTGTGTTGATATTATACTAAATCTTTGTCAAAACATTAATCATCGGCTGGCAGGATTTAAATTGATTTTTCTTAATGAAACAGGGACGATAAGGACATTGACAGATTCGCTTTTGAAGAGCAGATATGCTCTACACTATTCTGAAAATTAACAGATTTACTTTCAAGGGCAGAAATGGGCATTAGGGTCCTACAAATATATCAGTTTGAATCCTACAATATCTATAGCAAATTAATAACAAATTCACATTGTCCAAGGAAAAATTGTCTAAATCTATGCCTGTACCTTCTAACCTACATAACTCTCAGTTGTTACTCTTTTAATATGTAATGGACAAGAGTTTCCAATATTCACATGTCCAATGGTTTTTAATTTTTCTATATTTGTTAACACCTTCCAAATGTTAAAAAATATTAATTTTAATATTATAATTGAAAAATTGCTCTCTAGTTTACCTACCACCTATACCTGGGTACTATACCTGTGAAGTGTAAATTATTGATTTAGATGACACCATGTATAGAGCCTAACCTAGTCTAACCTTGACGATGCCCCTATAATTTGATTAGCAATGTTATTATGTTACTTACCTAATCTTTTGTAGGTTTTTTAATTTTACAACATAGGTTCTCAGGCACCAAAGAAAAAGCGTCTTTTGTTAATTATGGGCTGTATAAATATTATCATAGAATAAAACTTTTCTAAACTCATTAATCACAGACGAAAGACCCCCTATTCCCTTCTGAAATATAGGAAAGTGGTTGTGTAAATAGTATATGGAGAAGCAGTGTAAATGGACTATTTATATTAATAAAATATTATACTATTATATTAAAATGATTATTTATATCCTTTGTTTAGTATCTGCTTATGCTTAATTCATTTATTATAGAATCTGTGGTTTGAATGACGATTGTAACGCCATCTGTTATGTGAATTTATGAAACTAGTTTACTGTTGATATTAAAAAGTTTTATTATAGTATACTCTATCTGGTTGTAGAAAGGATGCCATAAAATACATATATTTCAGAATTTAAAATTTTAATACCAAAATTACTTAAACTGTAATATTTTGGCTTAACATATAAATATTTAATTTAGTTTACCTTTTGTATCATGTTATGATTTGTATTGCCATACAGTCAATGTATTTTAAAGACCATCTATGACATATTTTGGTATTGTTTAAATACTGAAAAATGTGGTAACGAATTTGTGAAAGTTTTAAAATTTTCTACAATTTAGTTACTTAATCTTTAACTCTACAGCCAGGCTGAATGTGCTATATTCGTACTGACATAAATGCTATATACTTTGGGCTTTTAATTAAATTGACCACAAGTAAGCCTATTTTACATGAATAGATTGTATGAGCCTCTTTTAGTGTTGTCAATTTAGTTGAAAGTTCAGTTTCCCATAAACAATGACTGAATAATTTTATGGTAATATTTCCTTTGAAATTTTAAAATTATTATGCTATGTGATAATAAGGGCTTGATACATACGGACGTTTGTTAACGAATATGACACGCATATTGAATTGTGTCTATAAATAAATTAGCTTGTACTTTTATTAAGTTTACCTGAGAGTAAACAATCCTGGTCACGGCACCAGCCGCCGAGTTGTACTGGAGCTTTGAACATGAACGCATACCAAAAAGTTTCATGTAATTTTTTGATTGTACAAAGAATAGTTCAATAAAAAACGTTGAATAATAAAAAGGCTACATAAAACGTCCGTGTGTAACCGCCTTGTGCCTTATAGTCATATCAATGTTATAACTCAACTCTTAATAACTTTCTACATAGAAAACTATTGAGAGAGTTTTTATAATTATTTCATTCTGTAGTTTAGAACGAACGAACTTCTGAAAAGCCAAAACTGGTTATCAAGGATGTGCTTAAAGAAAAGTTATGATTCTGTCAAAGTTTCCATTTGGTCAAATTTTTTGCGTCTCAAAACATCTTTCTATCCAATCTAAATGAAAAAAAAGTGTTTAACACTATATTTCAGATATTACTATCATTAAGATAATTAAACGAAAAGTGCTTGAAGATCATTCTATTATTATATTAATGTCTATTAGAGAAACAAAATCGTCAAACATGTCCTAAAGAAAAAAAACAAAGCTTTGCTGTATGTGATTACCAAAGCTAAACCTTAAGTGTTTTCTTAGACAAACATGCTCGCAGACCTATAATAAAAAAGTCCGTAGACATACAAAGCTGCAATTAATATGACAAGCGGGAACAGTTTGACAAACATTTTAATCGTTAATTGATTTGTGCTCTTTAATAGTTTTGTTTTCCTAATAAATTGATAATCATAGAATATAGCGTTGATGGTTTAAGATGTCGATAGGCGATGTTCCCCACCATAGTTATAAGCATTTCGCCCTTATATCAGGTTCGACGCAAAAAAAGACGTAAGTGCAAATTGTATTCAACATCAATTATTGAATTGAATTTCAACGAAATAAATTAATTTTTTATACAATATATTTATCTTACCATCATAATTGTTTTAACAAAATTTTCTTTTTGTATCTGTCGACTACCGTCATCTTTCTTCGTATTGTATCGATGACGTATGTAACAAAATGGCATGACGTATATAGTTGCGAAGCGTTATTAATTATAAAGTATATTTTGATTAATAAGTTATGTCAATGCGGATGATTTTGCATGTTATAAAAACATTGTAAATTGTATAATTGATTTGTATGTGACGTTCGGTGTTACTTCAGTGTCAAGTCTGAGTTTGTATCTATTCGATTAGGCAAAAGTAAAATTATATGGAGTTAATAGTGACACCTGTTGACCGATTATTATGTTTTCTCATGTAGTAACTAGATGGCGCTATTTTAATTCCATATAAATTCAAGATTACTTTTAGGTGTTTGTTCGTACAAAACACGCAATTGGCACACAAGAGAATTATTAAAAGAATGTTAATAAAATTGCCTAATGATGTGAGCGAATAGATAACGCAAGCCGGTTGCTCTTGTTATCTATTATCTGCAAAAAACGTTCGAGCAATTTACATATTGTACCAAACTTCTAGTCTATTTGAAATTAGCTCTAAAATAATCTTAGGCAGCTAATGCAATCATTATATCTATATAATCAGCTCTAAAATAATCGAATGTATACAAGGCTAGTTCCTGACACAAAAAAAATTATTTCGATCTCGTAGCTTTTCATTTATATCTATATTATGTAACACAAAGGTAATAATAGGCCATTATATTCACCTGACACTTGTTCAAGGGATCCCTCGCTTCGTGACACTTTCCAAGCTTAAAAGTCCACATACAGAATACCGAAGCGAGAATTTTCTGGTCGGGTGCAATGTGGCTTTGTCGATCCTCTATTTACTGAAACATCAAGCATTAGTGTCGATGCATAACCTCTAGGACGATATTCATTTTGTTTAGTCGGGCACTTTGCATGGGTTGATAACATCACTATGTTACATATACATGTTATACATTCTATGTTTTAGATAACAAGAAGTTTTTTTTTAACACTGGGAAATGCATTTACACATTCTTCTGGGAATAGTGCTAATAATGTTATCATCAACACTGTCGCCAGAGGGTATGTGGGACTCGCCAATTACTGGAATACCCACTTTAACCCAGCGGAACCGACTAGGTCTGTAAGTGAGACACCACTGGATCACTATCGTATTCTGCAGTGACGAGATAGCAAGAAGTTTGGGACAACATTGGTGCATTTAAATTAACTCTGCGACAGTGCAGCGCTTAAATTATAATATTGAATGCATCCATAATGATTATGTATAGAGACAAAAAGTTTATCAAAACAGGAGAGAATTTAAAATTAATATTAATTGTAATTAAATTGATTTTTGATATGAAGAAAATGTCGTGCCAATTAAATCATTGATAATGCATTCAATAAAACAAATCAATCATTATTATTAAGATACTTTGGGGTAGTTACAAAAATAGGGAGATATGAAAAAGTATTTATTGTACATCAATTTTATTATAAACCTAACACTTGTTACAAAAACCAATAAATGACCTATTAAAAAATCCACATACGAGTACATAAAATATATTTGGTTTAATACATATTACTCGAACAACTATTGTATTATTCAACCTAAAGCACCTTAATAGCCTAGTAAGCCTAAGATACGCACTAAAAGATCTAGCACCCAATAGCGGCGAAATCGGAAATATAGTTATCTCTTTCGCCCTAACGCAATGAAATGAGTTATATTTTCGATTGCGCGCTATTGGGCGACCGCTAGTCTTTTTCTCTACACGACATCTCTTCGTGCGCATACTGCAGCAGAGGTAATTTGATTTCTTATTTTTGCCCGAATACTCAATTTCAGATCAAATTTAAGTACGTCTCTTGTCAACTTACTGTGACAGTTTATAATAAAAATGTAGCAAAATAAGTTTACATGAGACATTAAATTTGATTTCCCTTTGAATATTCCGGTGTTTGAGTATTAGGTATTTGTTCCAGTTTATGTTCAGTACGAGAACTAATTATGTTCTACGAAGTCCTCTATAGTGAGAGGCTGTGTCTATTTATGAATGCATGTTGATTCTTTTATTAAGTACGCCATTATAGATGTACCTTTAAATAATGAATGAATAAAATTTATATTATGTATTGTAGTTTTACTTTAATGACTATTAACAGCCTTCTAGAGGACCAGGACTTCCTCCTTTTATTATTATGTAAGGAGACGAGGAGTTTGGACCCATCACGCAGCTCCGATACAGGTCGACGGCGCTGATGATTTTGCTCTAGTAACGATCACCAACTATCAAATGTAATGTTACCGACGGGGAATAACACCACCTATACTTAAGCCAAACTCGAATGAGAATGCTTGTCAACAAACAAATTAAAAATGAAGATAGAAATCACTTGTCATTTTACACCAAATTTTTTTAATTAATTTATTAATGACGAATTCATGACAAATTAGATTAGTAAGCTTAAAACTAATTAATATATTCAATATCTTTTAAATAAGATTTTATAAAGAACAAAACATAATTTTAAATTTATTAGGCATAAAAATTTTTGCATTTTCTACCTTCATTTTAAATTTGTTTGTTGACAAGCATTCTCAATCGAGTTTGGCTTTATATAGTTGTCCTTTTTGAGCTGAGTAGAGGAGCTATGTTCAAGTTAGCATAGAAAAGCGCTAACCGGTGTAAGCCATTTCATAATCAGATTGTGAAAATAAAAACAAATATTGACATTGACAGTTAATACGTGAAGCAATTTTCTTACTCTTTTGTAAATAAACTAGTGATACATACGGAAGTGTAGGCAATATTCAAAACTATTAAAAATGTCTGTTTTCGACGGTGAAATTGAATTTAAATCCGTCTACATGGCGGATTTTGAGAAGAAAAATAAACCGTAAGTATTATCACAAACCTTTGGTCGTGTTCATTTACATATTATTATTTCAAAATATTTGTGTCCATTAAGAAATTACGAGCGTTGTCATTCCTCATTCTTATTATTATCTGACCATTAAGGGCTCACTACGGGCCTGGTTTTCTCCTCAGAAGAGGGGTCATGGAGCGTAGACTCACCACACTACTATAGTGTGCTTAGGGTAATAATGATTAATTATTTAAACAATTATTATGATGATGAAAATTACTGCCCCGTTGGTCTAGTGGTTAGCCTATGTGGCTTCGGTCACGAGATCCTGGGTTCGATCCCTGGGTCGAGTCATGGAATAATTCTGAGCTTTTTCATTCTTCTATGAAATGTTCAGTACATTCCAAGCCCGGAGTCTTGGAGATTGGAGCAGCGTGGTGGGTGTACGCTCCATATCCCCTCTCCTGTAAGGAAGGAGGCCTGGCCCTGTAGTGGGCCGTTAATAGGCTGATAATGATGATGATAACGAAGCTAAGTTAAGCTATTCTTAAGAATAGAGGCACGAATGTGTAACTCTACCAACTTCTCAACTCCGGGCTTTTAAATCTGAAAATTAGAAGAAAAAAAGCTCAGTATTATTCCATAGAGAGATCCCATTATCTTAAGCCACATAGACTAACTATTAGACCAGCAAGGTGTTTATTACTTTTTAATTTCACCAAAGCAAAAGTCCTCGTCGCAAGGCAATAGATGACGACTGCCTGATCGTGGGTCTCAGCCGGGACTCGCTCAAGACGAGGGACAAGCCTCACT
The DNA here is from genome assembly GCA_034621355.1 of Mycalesis mineus. Lineage (NCBI taxonomy): Eukaryota > Metazoa > Arthropoda > Insecta > Lepidoptera > Nymphalidae > Mycalesis > Mycalesis mineus. The sequence continues at coordinate 2,470,912 of CM067903.1, forward strand.
TAAGTCCTGACGTGCTTTGTCCTGTAGACTACGAGTACTACAAAAAAGCTGTTGAAAGAGTAAGTGCAAACCATATAAGGTAACTCAGTCCTGACTTGCGCGGGATTCGGAGTACAAGTACTAAGTAGGTATATGACGACAGTATTTTGCGTAGCTGGGGTCTTATTCTTTGTGTATAATTCATTAGCGATCACTATCAGATGTTAATGATAGTGACCGGGACTGGCTGTTTAATGTACTGTCTTCGAAGAAAGAAAAAGTCATAGACTAACCACGAGAGAGAGTGTCCAGACAAACGGCAACAAGGCACTCTTCTAGATTAACGGACTTATTATATAAACTCAAATGATTCTCTCTAGTTTGCAGAAGATCATCCGAAGCTGACTAAGAAGTACATGACAGGAGACATCGACCCTATCCCCATAGACCACGAGATTCAGGATCTTAAAAGAACTGAATATCTAACTAAATACTGCTCGCGAGGTAAGGACGTAGGGTTTAGGCTAGAGGCTAGACCTAAATGCCATATTGCTATGTAATTATTGGCAGGTACATAATTAGAATTATTAGAATTATCTTTATTATGAAAGAAGGGCACATAATGACATATAAGAAGTACTTCTAAAATCTTATCTTAAATGAGTAGTAAATTGTTGAGTGCATTCATTCTAAACATTCTATGATAGAAACTGCACTAGTATAAACTGTGTTGCAGCTTCCAGTATTAATTTATAGGTGACTGAGCTCCTATTAAATACTTATTTTTGAAATAAAGAAGAGTTGCAAAGGCAGTGTAGTTCTATTAAGTATTTTCGGAATTTACTGATCTACCCTACCTACTGATCATGGCTAGTTTTGCTAGTTAGAATAGCATTCTGCGGATCTTAATTCTGATTCCGTGGTGTAGAGTTAATAACAACGCAAACAAAAACTATAATAACTTCAACGAGAAACTAAGACAAATACTTGACATATGTATCCCCGAACGACAAATTAAGATTAAAACCAAACCTAAAACATCACCGGACTTGAAAGATCATGCCGCTACAAACGTTTAATAAAAATAATGGTTAATGACTCTAATAACGCGATCTTAAAACAACATTATAAAAAATTTAGTAAACTGCTAAAAAGATGTATTAAACAATCAAGAAAATCTGACAATGCAAAAAAAATGCGCAATTCTAAAAACAAAATACAAACGATGTGGCACATAATAAGGGACGTAACAAATAAAACACACACAAACTAACAGTAGAAACATAACTCTAAAAATCAACTCGGGCCCAATTGAAGACCCACTAAAAATTGCAAACTTATTCAATGAACATTTCTTATCAATTGGCAAATCATCCTATGACGATGGTACATCCCATATGAACCACTGCTCATATGTGTACCACACACAATCACAACTGACCAACTCCGTGTTCCTAGTGCCGGTTACCGAGCAAGAAACATATGACACTATTCGTAGATTACAAAACAAACGCAGCTTCGGCGCAGACCAAATTCCACCAACATTAATTAATTATTGCATGACCGAACTAACCTCCCCTTTGACATTTCTAATAAATCAATCCTTCGACGAAGGCTACTGTCCAGACAAACTTAAACTCTCTAAAATCAGACCAATTTTGAAAAAAGGCGGAAACCCAATGGACCCTAGTAGCTATCGACCCATCGCTCTATTGCCAACGCTATCTAAAATTTTTTTAAAAGTTGTAGCTAACCGCATATATACATTTCTGGAAAAATATAATATCTTAAATAAAAATCAATACGGGTTTAGAAAAAATCATTCGACAACCCTAGCTGTCTTCACTTACGTGCAAGAAATCCTATAATGTATTGAAGGAAAAAAGTATGGTGTTGGACTATTACTTGATATGACTAAAGCATATAACAAAGTATCACACAAAATATTGCTGAAAAAGCTGTACGATTCAGGCATTCGGGGGAACGCACACCGTTGGCTGACAACCTACCTACGGGATAGACAACAATATGTACAAGTCCAATACCACGACAACCAGAGCAACATATTGCGGGATTTCAATTCAGATAAACGCGTTTCAAATTGGTCTATACCGCAGGGCAGCGTCCTAGGATGCATCCTTTTCTTAATTTATATTAACGACATTTCTTCCTGTATAGATTCACACTCGCAATGTATTATGTTTGCAGATGATATATCAATACTTTCAATGTGCTCGGACGTGACAGACTGCGAAAATCTCATTTTAGCAAACCTCACAAACATCACAAATTACTTAAATTCAAATAACTTAGAAATTAATTAAAAAAAAACTAAGTTTATACAGTTCCGCCCACATCAAAAGCAACCATTAAATCTTAAATCTTTGACGAGTACTCGTCAAAGATTTAAATAAAAGAGGTTGCAGATTTCAAACTTCTTGGCCTGAATATTGATACTCACCTCAATTGGAAGAGCCACGTCCATAATCTATGTGCCAAGCTCTCGCGATTTGTATATGCTCTCAGTATACTTAAAGCAAACACAAATTACGAAACAGTTCTCTCCGCATACTATGCGTACGCATATTCGTGGATAAAGTATGGAATAATCCTCTGGGGAGAAAGCACCGATGCGGAGGATATCTTCATACTCCAGAAAAAATGCATGCGAATCTTGCTGAACATAAAACCACGCCAAACCTGCAGACCCCACTTCCTAACCAAAAAAATCCTAACAATGCCCTCAATTTATATACTCGAGACGGCATTGTTCGTAAGAAAACACCCCTACCTTTATACGCCCGCGGAAAAAACGGAAAAGTACGAGAGCACACGTCGCAGAAACAAGCTTAGATATCCCAGCTACAAACTTAAAATGGCAAGCAGTGGACCGTTATTTAGATCAGTACGTATTTACAATAAAATACCAAAACATATCACTGACAAAGAAAATAACTTAACTTTTAAACGGGAACTGAAAAAATGGCTTATACAAAACTGTTTTTATAAAATAGATGAGTTACTACAACCCTAAAACAAATCTTATCTTGACTCTAGACCTAAGTACATTGCACTTTGACATTATACTCATATCTAATGTTTAATTGAAAACCTATCTAGGATATTATTCACCCACTAACTTTACTAAATTATAATTATGACAATATTTTTATACATTACTTGACATTATACTTTTCTTGACATTAACTATATTTAGTGACCTAATATTAAACAGATAATTTAATTTAATGTATTGTAGTTATTGATAATTTACAAATATGATAAATGTGTATGTAACGATATATATCTTGTAATATGTAAATAATGTTTTTTTTTTTTTAATTCTTTAATTTTTAAGGGCTTTTTATTTTTTCAAACATGTCAGCCCTATAGTAGCTTAAACTTAAACACCCCCAATTAATGCTACTAACTAGCTTAAACTTAAACAACGAAACATAAATGTACTAATTTTTAAAATAAAATTCATATACCATTTTAGCTTCCCTTGACATTGGGGAAGCTAAAATAGTATTAAATAATCCAATATCGTAAACATTTAACTTAAAATCGCTTAATACACGTTTTCTTTTCAAATCATTTTGAACACATTCCATCAAAAAGTGCGTGACGTCATCAACTACTCCGCACGTGTCGCAGTTCGCTGATTCGGACTTCTTCATTAAAAAGGCAAATTTATTTGATGGAATGTGTCCAGAGCGTAATCTATGGGCTATTTTAATTATACATCTTTTTAATCTCCCTGTCTGAAACCATGGGATTTGAAAAGGCTGACCCTGTATTGTTCGGTACCAAATTCCCTTTTCTTTGGAACGCTTATCAAAATATTCTTTCCACAAGTAAATAATGTTAGCGACGCCCTAACAGGGCCTCATGTGTATTTGTATGTGCATGAATGCTACAATAAATGAATAAATGAATAGAGTTACTCCGAGCTAATTTGAATCTAAAATGCGTTAGCGAGTTATGCTAACGCATTTTAGATTCAAATTAGTTGTACCTTAGCAAATACAATAATAGCAGCTATTTCTTTAAATCGTCTCTTTCAGAACTACCGTTCATGTCAGTGAATCTAGCGCGTAGAGCTCGCGCCTTACAAACTCTGCGCCTCCCTGATGATATCCATATCCCCGACACCAGCCAGCGATCCGCCTACAGACACCCGACCCCCGACAAGTACGCTGAGCCGCCCGCCGCCGCGTCCATGAAACCCAAGTTTGATGATTCGCTAAAGAGTAAGACAAGTTTCTACCTTCGAAATCACCCACTCATCGGCCTACAGACACCCCACACCCGACAAGTAATCTGAGCCTGCCAAACCGTCTTCCATAAATGGAAGGTAATCTTAAATCTAAAGCATAAACTAAACAAAAAAGATTTATAAGGCCAGTGTTAATGGGAATGTAATACATTTCTATTACTACTCACAGAAGACGGTTTGGCTTTAGTTGCAATATGATTTGTGTGTAAAGCTGAAAAAGTTTGTTGTAAGAAAGGACAGACCGACGCTAATATTAGATAGAAGGTTCGATATCCAAGTCAAGAATATCCCTAAACCGATGGACAAGTAGGATTAATTAAAGTAGAAGAAGCAAAGGAAGTATGCATGAACCGTTCCAGGTGGAATAAATAAAATAATAAATAAATAAATATTATAGGACAATTACACACATCTACGGATATCTACTTTACCAAATGGGTTTGATATGTGGTCATAATATTCATAAATGTATGTATGTATGATGATGATGATGATGTTTTTCAGAGAAGCTCCGCGGCATCCTGCGCGTACGCACGGGCGATACGAGCTACGACGTGGCGCACGGGCTCCTGGCGCGCGTGTTGCTCGACATGAATCCATTTGGGCCCCCGCGCCAGGAGCCGGTCTTCCCGCGCTGGAAGAACCCTTACGTTTATACCTACAGGATTTAATGTTTTTAAAATGTTGTCCAATGATTGTTTTTGTTAATTTTAAAATATATAATTTCGTCTCATTCTAATTCTATTATTTTAGAATTCTCATTATTTTGAAAGAGTTTTTTTTATGACTGCAAAGAACAAGCTGAATTTAGACCCAAATCCTAGTTTTTGTGTTTGAAAATTAGCCAGGTTATAGATCATGGATTCGATCCACGCCCAATATACTATTATTGCAATGGTGTGGAAATCTTTTTGATCAAGGATAAATCTAGACAAGGTCGACAAAATTAAAATTTTCCAAATTGACCCAAGTTTGAAATCCAACCACAGCTTGCCTTAGTAGCTATTTATTTTAATACGAATCAGCAAAAAGTTTTCACACACTTTATTGAGACATTGATAGTTTTTAAACACCAATAGATCAAATTGTCAATAATCTCGACGTTTACAACCAAAAATGTCATAACAAAGTTATGATGGTTATGAATACATTTTGTTAACATTTCGCAATAAATAAAACAATCTAAATCAAAATTATAGTTATTTCATAATATGTATATTCAATATAGTTACTCGTATAATATGTGAGATTACAAAAGTATCTGCTAGACGCACAATTAATTCACCACCATGGATCATTACCTAACGACGTATAGGAAGGACTACCTGTGGCCCAACTTGCCCGGTTCCACTTCAAGCGGACATGCTGGTGGAGGAGCTACAGAGTAAGCTTACGTCTAAACAATTGATGTTTAGATAAGCAAACAAAAAGTTTATGGTTACAAACCTCGGCACTGAAGATCTTATAGGGAGCTCAGGATATACAACAATTTTTCGTAAGCTTCTGTCGACCCAAAATTACGCTAAATCATCATTATCAGCAAATTTGAACGGCTCTCTACAAAGCCAGTAGCCCCCTCTTTAGGGAATTGTAGGTATGAGAAGGGTAGTACACTAAAAATATGGATCAATAGTTAAAAAAATAATGCTGTCATATTAATATAACTCTAAACTTTTTAAAATCTGTTAAGTTGACTGACATTTCACTTTAGGGCGCCTAAACTATCGGGTGAAGAGCTAGCCTTCTACCAGGCATGTCTACAGCACAGTCGGCCGGCAGACTGCAGGTGTCCGCAGTATTCTGGCGGCGAGATGCCGCAGCTACCACCTGGGAAGGAAGGAGGGTGGAGCCGAAATGAGGTATAACTTTTATCACGAAAGAATATTAATAAGAACATCATTACCTCTGCCCTGTATTCATCAGAATACAGGGCTTAGCCTACGAATTTAAAGCTTAACCCTCTAGCGCTATATGGGTTAGCGGCATTAAGCTAACGATGACTTGCAAATGTTAGTAAGCACACTAACAGCTTTTTTGAAGAAGAAGAAAGCAATAATCATAGCCAGATCAAGGACTTAAGACTTAATCCGGAGTCGTATATAGTAACCGCTACACCTACGAGGCAGTCAGGTAGTGGTCCTACCGGTACGCGATGCCGGATTTTGTCAGGTTTTAGTTTTTTATTACGAACATCATGTCAAGGTGTATCTTTATTATCAATGAATTGGTTACAGCTTATGGGGCAAATGTTGGATCCAAAGCAGTATCCAGTCCGTGTGGGAGCAGCGACCGAAACTCCCACGTCGCGCTACGATCAGCCAAATGCTTTCTTAGACAAGGTTCGAGCTTATCGTGTTGATAATAATAATCCACACCACTTTCAGTTTCCACGCGTACTAGAAATCCACACTGGATTCATTTCATCGTACCGGAACATACGTCTTTTCCGGCAGGGAGGTAACTAACCTCGGTCAAAGTTGCAGCTAAATCTGGACCATTTAAGAAAATTTCAAAAGAATCGAACCCATCCCTCTTGTAAATACTCCACAAATACCACTGCGATACGAATGCCCTCAAATGACTAAAGGTATAACTAAGAAATCAAGAGGTATCAATAACTGATGCTGAGTTTCTTGCCGGCTCTTATGGGCAGAATCTGCATTCTATTTCTGTGGTAGAGTTGACCCACTATTGACAAGCAGGACCTGTGATATTTCAAAAGTTGTGATAATTCAAAACCTAACCTAAAATAACGTAATAATCCTATTTAAATTTAATGATGAATTTTGAGGATATTATAATAACAGAAATAATGTTTATAGCTCCAGGCTAAATATCCGATGCTGTACAGCATCTTACAGAATGAGGCCTCCCCTGAACTGAAACAGAGGATAGATCGCGACAGAAACAAGACCACTTACCAGGTGGATTACGGGGAATCAGGTATATTCTTCATTCTGTATAGAATTTTGCATGTTTACCTACGGATTACATTTGATTTTTTTTACAGTGAAACTTTTTGTATCTCCTCGATTTTTTTTCGTTCATCTATCGAAATACTCATTACAGCCGGCCACGGAGTAAGAAGACATGAAAAGCGCTCGGCATTGCAGCCATGGCCAATGTTGTGGCACTCATGGCTTGCATCAGCTGTCTGTGTAGCATTAATAAACTGACATATTCTTGCAAGTGCATCGCGGTGCTTCTGTGTTTTCAAAAAAAGGTTTAACTTGCAGCGCGGTTTCATAAAACCACATAATGTATGTTTTTTATATAACTGACGGATCATTATGTAACGCTGGGAAATGCATTTATGCATCCATCCGGAAAGAAGAGTGGAATCAAATCCACTAAAACCCAGCGGTACCCGACTATTATTCACAGTCTAAGCAAATAGGCCTCCATAAGTAGAAAGCCATCGTGTTTAAGCACAGTAATACTTCGCAGAGCATGCGTGGTCACGTCCTACAAAGTTCTGCACTGGTCAATCGATCTACGGCGTTGCTTGTTGTTTATCATTTCTTACAACAGAAAACAATACTTACAATTTCAGGTCCTGGGGCCAAATTCCAAGATCTCCAAAGGGCAGCGGACGAGAGCGGCGTAGGGCCGTGCGCGCAACCAATGCGCCTGCCCGGGGACCCGTGCCGAGTGGGCCCTAAACCCAGGATGACAACCGCCAAGACGATGTCAAAGCAGGGTGCAGCTAACGCTGGCCAAGATAGCAGACCTAAATGCGGTAGGATACCAAATTTATTGGCGTTCTGTTTTGTTTATGATATTACATTAAGGGCAACTTTTACAGAATGCGCTTTCTCTTGCGCTTGACTACAATCATGCTTGAAAATACCTATTAGGCGTTACGATATCCCTACTTATCTATACTAATATTATAAAGAGGAAAACTTTGTTTGTTTGTTTGTTTGTTTGTTTGTTTGTTTGTTTGTTTGGTTGTAATGAATAGGCTCAAAAACTACTGGACCGTTTTTAAAAATTCTTTCACCATTCGAAAGCTACATTATCCACGAGTAACATAGGCTAAATTTTATTTTGGAAAAAATTAGGGTTCCGTAAAATATTTGGGTTTTTCGGACACAAGGTGTAAAAAATCAACCAGAAAAGTTACTTATTTTGCGTACGCTGCGTAAACTATAAAAGATAGAACCATAAAATGTTCTAATTAATTAGAGATCTTATAAATATCTACAAAAAAGTCCGCGACACACTATACCTATCTATGTCGAGTGAGGCACTACAACCATTTTTTTATTTAAAAATCTTAATTTTTTTTTGGACTACATTTAAACGCATTTATTTTACTCATGCTATTAATCCTTATCAAAATAAATTATTTCATCACGAAGTACAGTTTATGGAGATAATATTTGGTATTTAAAAGATTAAAATTGGACGTTTGGTTTTGAAGTTATGGCGAAATTAAAATATTAAGTACTATTTCTGCGTTGCGAAGTGAGCGTCACCAAGGCGGGGGTGCGCGTGCGGGAGGGGAGTTTAGATCTATGTTATATATACGATGATGAATTAAGAATTCGATCTTTGTCCAAATATCTATTTAATACACGGAAGAGTTTGTTCGTTTGTTTAAACGGGCTAATCTCTATTTGCGTGTCGGATTGTAAAATTATTTTTGTTTATTCTGAAGGCTAGACTCAAGAGTGAAATATACTATTTAATATCAATTTATACCCATCAGCTTGCCATAAATATATATTTTTAATGTTAATGTACTGAAATGTCATACAATGTTTAACAAAAATGTAGACCTTTAGTACACGGGACGGGACGGAGAATATTGCTTCACGGGAAACTATAAAAAAATTAAATTGAGAGGGGGAGCGGGGAAGGGTACCTAAGAGGTTTTCACGCGGACGAAGTCGCGGGTGACTGCTAGTTAAAAATAAATCAGAATCTTTAATTAAAATATTGAAAAATATTTCCTATGGAGCAGCAGCAATTAGGCATTGCAATTGCAGATATTTTAAAATCAACCTTCCTCATTGGATATAATTATAATATATTGAAATATTTAACTGAATTGTGTACGTAATATAGAGGTTACCATACTCCCAAGAAATTCAAAGTAAAAATTTTTAGCCTGCATTCTAAATTAACATCCTGCTAGGAATCATTATGGAACAAAACATTACTAACCTAACCCGAAGCCCAAGTCTCCTCACCAATAAGAAGAGGCCTGGCCCTGTAGTTAACCATTCAAATAGAGTAATAATTAATAAATTATTTTACTTTTACAGAAACAACTTCAGCAACTCCACCCATGGGTAAATCAGAATACCAAGATGGCGTATCAAAACTCGGCGCTATTATTATGAGAGACAAAATACACAGAAGATAAATATTGACGACTATGAACTAATAAATCATGGAATATATTAAAGTACAATTGATTAATTATTGTAGATTTTGATTACGCAATGGATTTCATGTTTGGCTTCACCCGCGGGCAATTGATAGAATGTTCCTCCAACTTGTCATAATAATGTAGACTAATTTTTCTTGTTCTAACGGTTTTTTCAAAGTAAAGCAAACTATCTTTTCTTTTGTACTTGCATCTTGCCACAGACAATAAAAGACAATTAGTCCCAGCATATGGAAAAGGGGACATTGAGTTAGGGAATTAAATTAATGGAATTATACAAGGGATTAAAAGCAATACAGCGCAATAAGATTTGTTTTTCTTTATTTATGAGTTCTTCTTTAAGTAGTACGTTATTACGAGTATGTTCGTTGGTCTCGCTACAACTCGATAACGTGTTGAGTGATTTAAATATTTTGTCTTGTTTTCCCTAATATAGATGTTTTAAAATTTAAATATTTCAAACAATTGGAAAACTAGTAAGAAAGCCCAAAAATCAAAAGTACAATAATGATAATTTCGTAAGGCAACGGGAATTTATAAGATTATGGGTGTAAAGAAATTCATCACAGTTTTGTGTAAAATAAAAAATCTTTATTTCTCTAAATATATAAATAAAAGACGACATGATAAATAGACGTTTATGTATAAAAGCGTGTATGTATACAATGTGTCATGTGGGCCGGGTTTGGGCACTCGATATGAGTTCACCCCGTTTGTACAGCATAGTTCCTTCTCTCCTCTCTTCTCTTCTAACTGTTTGATCTTCTCTTCTAACATTATGATCGTCTCTCCTAACATTATAATCTTCTCTCCTAACATTATGATCATCCCGTCTAACGTTTTGATCATTTGCTCTTATTGTTTGGTCTATCCTTGAGCTCTGATCTTCTCTTTTAATCACAGCGTTCTCGATTCTTCTTGGAATGGGATCTTCTCTTCTTATGGGTATATTGTGTTCATCTCGTCGAGGATTATCTTCTCTCCTGAGGTTGTGTAAATCTTCTCTCCTGACAGTGTGTTCTTGTCTGGAAGACACGCGGGTGCGTGTGACGGTGGTTTCGTCGTGTTGCTTCACGACTACTGCTCGGGCGTCGGAAGTATTTCTTTCTCTGAAATAGATTCATAATTATCAAAAAGGGGTCCGAAGAATTGTCGCCTATAAGAGGCTACAATTTTATTAGTTTTTCAAAAATGTTGAGACCTTTGAATGGATGATAAGTTGAAATTATTGTTTGCCAATTACCCATAATTCTTATTAGGTATTCAGATACATGATTATGTACCGGTACAGCGGTATAAAAACCCTTTACATCGGAACAAAACTTCTTGTCGCCAGAAATAAGCATGGCGGTAAAACTTCCTCAGATAAACTCCATCGCCATCTCTACTACTACAAAATTACAGTAAAATAAATAAACAAATAAATATGCAACCCTAAAGACATTGCTTTCGTTGCAAATGTACATGAGCAACTTTGGTAATCCGTATGTTCGTTTGGTCACTAAAAAAACAAAATGAGAGTAAATTCATACCTTCCAAACGCGACAAGCCTCTCGATGTCAGCGTGCCGCCGCTCGGGGCGCTCGGGTCGTGGCGGCGGGCTGGCGGGGGGCGAGGCGCTGGACGCGGGGGAGGGCGACGCAGCTGACGATCCCACCGCCGAGTCTCTCTTCGCTGACGACGAGGAGCCTGACGTGGAGCGCCGCCGCGGCCTGATCGCCGGGATGTGAAGGGAGGCGGTGATGACGCAATCGTCTTCCGACGCGTTGCCAGTCTGGAAGTAATGTTGTGAATATCAATAGAAGCCTATTTAGCTATGCCACTTGTTCAAGGTTCAAATTGAATACAGGAAGAAAAATATGTCTGAAGATGTTTATTTGGTCAAAATCATTTAATCACTTTTGAAATGTCGAGTAGAGAGGCAATGACTATTGATTCTATCATTGCTTCGGAAAGTAGATTCTACCAATAAGAAACTCAGCAGTAGCTCTTAAATCTTTTGTAGAATAGGTATTATAAAGTGAAAAAATTAAAATAAATTTTTGTCAAAATTGTTTATTTATACAATAAAGGAAATGTAGCGAATGTTACGAATTTCATATCAAAATCGAACTAAAAACTAAATGAGATTCACTAAATAAAGTGTAGTTCATCGAGGTATAGGGGGTAATCCAGGGCTTCCACCTGATATCGCAGCATTCGTGCCCAAAAGCACACGCTTCTGCTGAGACTTCTGCATTTCTTCAACTTGTGACCTCTCTATTTCAAAGATAACTGGCGCGAAGAGTATTACCGATGAACTTGCAACAATCCACATAACTGTACGAGATAATTGGTACATATATTTAACCCCACACCAAGTTTTCGTTGTTACTGCATGGGTTTTATTACGGACGCTTTCTGGAAACATCTCTGTTAGACCCCATAACCTTTCCGATAGGGTCTCATCTGGTTCATCGTCATATTCTTTGAGAGATGCGTCGGTAGGCTTGCTTACTGATGATGTTGGTGATGATGCTTCTTTACAATCGTCCGGTGAAATGCACACACAGTCCATTGCTTGCTTATGTTACAAAGGTTTAAAAGCTATTTATAGCAAAAATGTTAATAATATCTTTGCCTTGTGATGTTCAAGGCTCTTGAAAGATGTTGACAAGTTTTATTTGACAAACATTGACAAACCATTTTTACAGATTAGTTTTATTTTTTAGAGAGCCAGTTTTATTTTACGTAGGATTTGTTTTTGTCTCAAAACTAGGATTTTGGGGCAGTTTATGAGAAAGCTTGTATAGAATGATGTATGAATGCACAGTTTTTGTGGAAAAAATTGTAAACAAAATACGAATGTGGTAAGTCTGGAGAATTATATTTGATTGTTAAATAAATCGTTTGCACGCTCAAATAATGCTCCTCATACATACAATGATAACCAAGTGAAATTAAGGGGTTTCAATTAAAGGTAGCAGAAAACGCAGATACCGGAGTGGCATTTCTCCCTGACCTGAAAGGTATAGAATGTTTCTGTGGATGATAATGATGATGATGATTTATTACTTGTACTAGTTTGTAACTTACTTCATTGTAGTCACTGGCAGAGTCGTTAGAGTCCGGCGCCGAGTCTCTGGGAGGCGAACTGATGCCGATGCCGCTGCTGCCGCGCTCTTCGCTACTGCGCACTCTGCTGTCATTTTAATTATCACTATCATTACAAGCTTTCACATCTATATTCAATATCTACTGCTAACAATACATTAATAAACATTTACCCATTCCATTTTTTTAAGTGGTTTATATGGATTAATCAATAGAGACACGAAATTTTTCATTACATCTTTTTCACATGTTTACTCTAGTAAGTACTTTTTTAAGTATAAATCTTTTAAAGAAAATAAAACACAAATGTCTTTTATATGTTTTTATCATGCATACATTTGCTATTAAAAGAGAGACAATTATGGCAAATATGAATAGTAGTGGAACCAATAATCATTCTTGTACAACACCAATTTTGATAACGATTTTGTTTTCCATACACATGTTAGAATGTTTTTAAATATTTATTGTAATCATCATCATCTTCATCAATCGTACTAAGCACATCATCATAAAAAAAAATAATTACCATCTAAACAAAATGGCTAAAATCAATCAAAAGCATAATGTGGTCTAATTAAAATCCACAACACAGATATATGGATACAATGCAATGCATATTTAAGAATTATATTATATCCATTAAACATTAGCATGCATAATATGAATGGTGCATATGTCTTGCCTGGTGAGAAGGGTGATGGCGGAAGAGAAAGAAGCAGAGGACGTATCAGAGGCGGCGCGAGGCCGGCTCGATCGCTCCCCCCTAAATTATATTATCATTTTAGTATGTGATACCCCTTATAGTCCAGTCATCTAATAGAGCAAGAGTTTGAAATATCCATGATTTTATGAAAGCTTACAATTTTTTAGCCCGTGCTCCTAGAATTGGCGCGTTAGGCAACGATGAAGTTTCGATCGTAGAGATTTTGGTAGTCGTAGATTTCAAAGGGCCTTACTTGGAATCATTCCAGTATGGAACAAATTTTTATCTACAGTTGCCAGATAGTCACTGACATTTAACCTCAGAATAAAACAAAACATGTTTGATGGATTTCTGTATAAATTCTTGATTTCAGTCAGTCATAGACTGTATTTCGTAACATTCCAATGTTGACGAAAATTTTTGGCTTAAATGACTGGACTAATTGCTAATAACAAAGCTAAAGAGCACAACCTTGCTAGGAAAAATAATTATGATATGGTTATGTAACTTATTCATGGTGGTAATAAGTAACGTAATATTTTAAATAATTATAATGTTTTTGTGTGTTAACAATATGTATGCTTTGTTTCTGACTTCTGACTTTACTTTGTATCAAGTTTCATCAAAGATAAATGATAATTATGGTAAAATTCCTTGGAGTAATTTAAATGGGAAGTTTGTTCGTAAGCAACCCTTATGTGTTGTTTGCATTTTATTTGAGAATTAGATAATTTTTTCTTTAGACATTCGACTAAAAGACGTGAATATAAATCATTTTATCGAATTTCCCCATTTCGGTTATTACCCCAAAGAATCTACAAAATGTTTTAAGATTAGACTTTCTGTTATACTTAATGGTATTTATTGCAGTGGCATGTCCGTGTGGTGCATGGCAATGATATGTTTCAGTAATAGGTAAAATCTAACCGTTTTAAGATTGCGTCTGTGAAGCCATCTAACAGGTGTCGTTTAACACTTCTTAAAATGGTCAGACCTTAGTTAGAAATATGTATTACGGAGAGTAGAGGTATGGAGTAACTTCTTGAGTGGGTAATATCTTAAAATATGTTAAACTTCTATCATGGTGTAATATTGGCATTTACCTGGCATTTGGTGAAGACGCCAGTGTCGCAGTGTTGGCTGCCGCGTGGAGGAAGCTTTCGCGAGACCATAGTCTCTTAGCACCCTCAGCGTTTGCGTTAGCTTCCGCTGCTGATCTGAAATGAAAAGTCAAGTTCTTTTAAATTAATTCATGGTGGTATATATATATGTGGGTGATATTAAGAAAACTTTCACAGAGCAACGCCATGCAAGACAAGCAGAGTAAACATCCAACAATGCATTGCTTGCGCCCGTCTTCCTAAAGCAAAGGCGTAAAGCTTCAAGCGCCTCTTATTTAAATAGCAACTATATTTCTCAATCCAGAACAGTCTTGCTGGGCTCTAGAACCATGCATATGAGCAAAACTTCTCCAAATGAGTACAATGTTTTTGTTTTCAATAGTGTAACATTGGACCAAGTGTAACATCCATCCGCTGACCAGAAAAAAATTGTTTTTGTCTGTGCTGCTGCACCAGTCTCATGCGCCAAAGAGCTCTAACTAGCTTGTCCCAAAGGCAAGGTAGACCGGCCGGCGCCCACTAGTCAGTCTTGTATACTCACTCAGCTCTCCTCAGTAGCAGCGAGTCAAGGTGCGTGGGCGCGGACTGCGCGAGGTGTATGTAGGCCTGGTGCAGCTGCTCGGCCGGCAGCGCCCACAGCTCGCTGTGCCGCTCCACCAGTTGCCGCACCACGTTGATCACATCTGCTCTCTCCGAGAGCAGTTGTTCTGGACTACAAATAAACAAGGAGATTTATAATCCAGTCCATAATATGTATTTTTAATTTAAATAGGGCCTTATACTACAACTTAGCGGGATAGTTAGCACATTTTCGCTGCCTAGAAACCAGAAAAACCAATAATTCAGCCGCATTGGAAGAGATATTTCTCCTTCAGCTTCGATGTCAGACGCCATTAGAGCTGCGGTCTCGCAAGCAGGCAGAGTGAGGGTCCTGATTATTTTTATGGCCCACTGCGATACCAGGTCTCTTGCGGTGCTATCACAGTGCAGGCAGACTTAGGGTAATAATGTTTGAATGTAGTAACGATCACCACCATGGGACTGGGACCGAAAACTCTGTTGGGTACAAGAATGTAACGCAGCAAATCAGCTTTACCGGAGTAAACCTTAATATTTTATAGGCTGATTCGATATCAAAAGTCAGCGATCCGAAGACACATAAATTAACCTAACCAGATCAAGATACACATTCATTTGATTAACAGACCTTGAAGATTGTAAATGTGGCTAACAATAATTATTTCACCATTATATATTATAATAGCTGTCGCCGGCGACTTCGTCCGCGTGAAAACCTCTTAGGTAGCCTTCCAATTTTAAGGACAGACTTTCATATGAAGTGTGCTCATTCCCTGCTCCGCCTCTCAATTTAATTTTTTTATAGTTTCCCGTGAAGCAATATCCTCCGTTCCGTCCCGTGTATGTAAGATCTACATTTTTGTTAAACATTGTACGAAATTACAGTACATTAACATTAACAATATATATTAACGGTAAGCTGATATGTATAGCTTGATATTAAACAGTCTATTAGGCTCTTGAGTCTAGCTTTCGAAATAAACAAAAATAATTTTACAATCCGACACGCAGATATAGAGATTAGCCTGTGTAAATAAACGAACAAACTCCTCCTTTTCTATTAATAGTATACATATGTTCTTCTATGGCAAATAAATTGAACAAAGATTGAATTCTCAACTCCATTACCGTATTATCGTTTCTAACATGTAACAGCATACTCACCAAAATGCTGACGCCTATTCAGTTGGTAGGTACGTACGTATCGCGTGTCGCGCTTTTTATATTATCTCCTAAACTATGTAACGAATTAACATACTGTAAAAGGCAAACCTTACAATATCCTTGTGATTATTAAATAATTTATTATGATAAGGATTTAAATTTAGTTCTATAAATAATGACATAAACGTAAGCATATGAAATAAATGATTTTTTAAAACACAAAAAGTTCTATATCTGCGAAAATATAAAAGATAGATACTCTCGCGGACTTTTTTGTAGAACTTTTTAAGATACATAAAGTTTCCATATATTACTTTCAATTATTCACAATAGTTAAGGTAGCGCACGCGCATAAAGCTGATTTATAATATTTTTGCGGTCCGACTCGCGCGACTAAAACTGTGACAACTTAATATATACGCTACAAATATAAAATATAGCCTGTGACACTCATCGATAACGTAGCATTCTACTGGTGAAAGAATTTTTTAAATCGGATAAGTAATTCCGAAGATTAGTCCCGACAGATCTTTATTTACAAACTTACAAACTTTACCTCTATATAATATTAGTATAGATATTATATTTTCATTATATATTATATTTTTACCTGGCGGGCTCATTAGGGTTGTTCCGATGCAGAATGTTGGGCGCGAAGATAGTGGCGAGATTAGCAGCCGTCATTCTGTTCCCGGGCTCGCGATCATCATCTGCATTGGCTGCCAGCTGTGCGAGGAACGACAGCAGCGCGTTCAGAGTGTCGCGATGTGCCGCGGGCAACAGTTGGACGATTAGTTGGAGCGCCTCCCACTGGAGGTGGCGGTTGCGGATTTCTGAAAATTTGTAGTCACATGATCATTTTTGTCTATTCTAACGGTCCACTTATTATCGGCCAGGCTTATTGTAGGAGGGCTAAGTTCTAGTTTCTAGATGGAAAAATAAAGATAAATTTCCTACAAGAAAATCTTATCTATCAGCATTGCATAGTTATTAATGATAATGAGTGAGGCCGATGCGAAGGTTTAACGTGCTATCCGAAACAGTCATAAACGAAATATCATCAATATCACTATTAGGCGATGGTGCCCATATGTGTGACTTCTAAACATCCCGGTCCTGAGTTGCCTGCATCCAGCGAGTCCATAAAAATTAGAAATTTTGCAGTTATCAGTCGACCCTTTGGTCAACTAACACTGTGCTATTGCGGGTTTGTCATTTCGACACCACACTCCGTCAGCGATTACCGAATCTTTGAAAAAGTCAACGCCTTTTAATATATAGAAAGAACACTCACTTTGTGTTTGTAGAAAAGCAGGGTAGAGATCTTTGCATAACAAAGGATCGGGAAGATCCCTTAGGAATTCTTTTAGTAGTGCTGCCACGTCGTGTGGACTCACTGCGGCATCCAAGGCCGTCTCCTGGCCTCTCTCCCACTCTTCGCGAAGCTGAAATGATTAACATCTTACTTAGAAATATCAAAATGGAAGGAACATGATAAAATTATAAGAGAAGAAGTAAATTCTACAGACATATTTTCATTAACATTAAATAAAAGATTTATATTTTTTTATTTATAAGTCTGCTGTAATTTATACCTATCTATGCCAGAATGGAAAGGCATAAAGGGCTAAAGCAATAATAAGTATCTGAGAATAGCAGTGCATTGCTCTACTGGGATCGAACGATTATCACTGACAGGTATATTGTAGCCAATAGACCTGATATAGTGATAGTCGATCGATCAACGTGCCGTGAATTGATTGTTGATATCACTGTTCCACATGACGATAATCTGGTAAAAGCTGAAAAGGAAAAAGTAAAAGTAAAATACTTGGACCTTGCTCATGAGATTACCGCCATGTGGAATGTTGAGTCAACAATGATTGTTCCTATAGTCGTTTCAGACAATGGTCTTATAGCGAAAATCTTTGACCAACATCTTTAAAAGCTTTCGCTTAGTTGTTGGATCAGATACAGAAAGCGGTAATTCTTAAGACGGCGCGTATTGTGAGGAGGTTCCTCACTATGGAGCCCTGACCACCGGTTGCTTGTGCCCCTATTGGTTAAACAAGGCACTATAGTTAAAAATGATAACCAGTACCGACGGCTTAACGAGATCACCGAGACCACCGAGACTTGATGTAAGAATCAACTTCTGAACTTCACCTGAAAAACTTTATTAAGAATTTTCAGGAAGATAAAACTCAATTTTTCATAGCCGGACGCAGGGCTATGAATCCAAAACAACATAAGCTAATTGATCAACGAAGCACTAATACAAAATTTAAACTCTAATTGGCAAGAAATATGAACAGAGTTCCCAATAATCGAGCAATCGTACGCCCATCACAATGATTACATCCCCGAAGTACCTACTGTAGAGAAGTTTGTAATAAATTCCCGCCAATGTGGGTCAACGACGCGAATCGATTGCAACCAATACCATTGAAAACATCTAATTTTATCGGTCAATGTTTTATTCTCACCGCGCGTGTAAAAGCTCCACACGTAAACTCGCCTTGGATAGATTTACTGCTTTATTTTCTGTCATAGCAACAATTTTGTAATGAGTGTTTTGCAAAATCAAGTTCACATTCGTATTACTTTGTTTCGAGAGTTTGTAAATCTCAAGTTTCATACTGTGCATTCTATTTCTGTTTTCAGTTGTTTACCGTCGTCATCAAATTATGCTAGGTTTCCATGTATGAGACGTTACTTAACTTCAATATATATTTTAGTGATTGTGTCCTTAAATTTTAGCATCGGGCTTGCTAAATAATCCTAGCTATGTACCTGTAATTGCTCTGTAATCATGCCTGAAGTTTTAATTCTCTATGAGTTACATTGAAATCGTAATCGTTATTTAAAACAAAGTGCTACAGCTTTGTAAAAAGTCAATAATAATTTCATGTTACATATATACAACAGCCATATCAGATTTGAAAAAGTTTAATGAACGTTTAAAGATTCAATAATTTGATATAAATATAATGATAAATCCTGTGAAAATAAATAAACAAATGTAAACAGTTTCTCTGGAAATGACCGAAGTAAGACAGAAAGGTATGAAATCGAAGATAGCACAATGTATTTCAAGAAAAATGATTATTTAGTAAACAACTATTACGTGTCAAATTAATGGAAGAAAACCAGACGGAAGACTATTGAAGACACTTTGGGCCCACCACGTTTTTCTTAAGAGAACTGCTTATATAGAAAACAACTCTTACCTGTCTAACCCTCTTTTTAGAGGACGACACTCGGAAGAGGCCCAGGGTATGAAGAGCGTGTCTCCTCAGGTGGGCCAGGCAGGCGGACACTATTGAGGGCACTTTGGGCCCACCACCACCTTCTTCTAATCCCGACCAACCCCATTCACCGGAGTCGCAGGATTCACTCTGAAGTCAAAGAGAAAGATATTAAATTAAAAATTGTACTTCTATAGGTATATTGAATAAGATTAAAATGTACATAGAAGATGGAAAATACTAAGGGATTTCCGTTTTCCCGATTTTCTTTTTGGCTTCGTTTGTTTTTGCAACAATTTATATAGTACATATATGCAGAGTATAGATAAAACCTGTCTTGACTGATTTATTAACGCACAGTTTAAACTTATGGTTGTAGAGACTTAAAATTTTGTAGACTGGATCCTTATAGACCGTAGTCGTCCTATAAGATAATAATTTTAAGAGATTATACCAAGTAAATGGATGAAAAAGGTGTTTAAAGTTTCTTTGCTCTTAAAATGCTATTAACAGTAAAACATCAAACATACATACACAGAACCTCAAATATTTGATTTATTCATTAACAAATTTAATGAATTTCAGTAATTCCTATTTTGTTGTTTCGTTAACCTCTATACAAAACTAATTGAATTATGAAAGTACCTCTCTGTTTATCGCTGAAATGATTAATACTGCAACACGTCAGCGAAACACTTGCTCTGATTTGTAGGTAAACAGACGTTAAATTTTTATTACATATAAATCAATCCTGTCGACAACGAAAGTGATTTTGTACATGGCAACAGAACTCTATATGAAAAAAACAGAAAAAAAGTTTTACCTAGTCCATTATGGACATTGAAATCATTCAACCAATGTGCCTTAAACAGCTTTCATTGGAAAGACAATATTTAACACCACCGTCTTCTTCTTTTTTTGCGTTATCCCACTAGGTCGAGTACGCTTTTTGGCATAATCTTGCTGACTGAATCTTGGGCAGCAGATTTTTCGATTTTATTGACTATCATGTCATCATTTTTTTGGGGTGGCCTCGGAATTTATATTTATCGTCAACATTAGCCTATTAATCGTTCACTATGGACTACACCTCCCTCAGGCTCTCTAGGAGTAAGGATACGCTGATTAGACAATACGTTGCTCCAAATTTTTTCTTTCTTAACGATAGCTATCAGATATTGGCGATAATAACTGGTACCGACGGTTTAGACATCATGCTCTTCAAACCATGCTGTGTAACACCACCGACTTCCCAACACCGAATAACAAAGAAATTCTTAACAAAAAATAAAAATTTTGAACCCAAATCACACCCAATCCAAAAAGCAACTTAAAGAAAGTAGAAATTTCTCATACGAATACAACTGAAGCATCATCTTATGCACATCTTTGACTGGTAAAGTTTTCAAGAATCTTTGTCGTCAAGAAAGAAATCAATTGTAATTATAATTAATAAGTCTTCGTCATTGTAATTGCCATGTTTTAAAAGCCTACTCGAACAGTTTTAGTTCAGGGCCGCACAGGTTCGGACAGCAACGCGGATATAAGTATAGCGAGCCTTCCGAAATGGCCCGTCTATTTCAGTCCAGGTTAGGGTTGCCATAGCTAAAATCTAGCTAGGACCAGAAGCATAGAACCGCCGGAATTTGGTACTCAGAACCTAAACAGATGACTTAAGCTTAGTCAGTATTATATAGTTTAAATTGTAGTCAATCAACTTTTTAATTATTTTTCAAATACTGAAGTAAAAGACGGTAACTTATGCAATAGCTACAAAGCCGTGCAATAACTATACACTGCTTTTAAAAAAGGTAACGTTAAAGTAACTTATCCACGATAAATTTCGAGGCACATACCTACATTATATATTCAACTAGCAGACGCTGGCGACTCCATCCGTGAAAAATTCTGTTTTGTGATAGTTCGACAAGAAGTAGCCTATGTCAGGCTCAAGACCTATATCTCTGTACCTAATTTCATATAAATTGGTTCAGTAGTTTAGGCGTGATTAAGTATCCCCTCTCACGGAGCTATTTTCGCATTTATAATATTAGTATAGATTTTTATTTCACTATTCGGGGTGCGCCGCTAACGAAGGAAAATGGACTTATTGTCACCCGATAGTAGTAAAATCGAATCGTTCGTCCTTTCGCCCCAAGGCACTGAAAAATAAATCAAAAATATCACGCCCCAAAGCAAAGCTGTGTATTTACTCCAAATATTCGAATTTATATCGGCTTAGCCTAGGTCATAGCCTAAGACTAGGACTAAAATGAAGTCGCTCTAGACGGATGGCAACCCTACTATGGGAGTAGATATAGGGATGGGCGCGAGACGCGTCATACGATAAAATTATCGTGACCTTAATGAAGCCAGCCGTAAGGCCGCCCAGGTAACCAGATATCTGTGACGTCACACTGACGTTGAGCTACGTCGATACAAATTGACCTGTTGGGCCTGATCTGTTCTGTTTTAATGGTTTCCATATCGCATAAAAATAGTGACGACATTAAAAGTATTTTCGTCACGAATGTACCTAAATTGCCAGACCAATCAGCTTGCTTGTTGATGACGTGATAATTTTATCATGTGACCATATGATAATATGATTGGTCACAGTTTGGTTGATATTTGAATATAGAATTCAGTGGTACAGTTCAATTGATAAATTATTAAATAAGTACACATATTATTTAGGATTCAATTTAAGTTTAAAAATGTTTTATTTTTATAATTGTACCTAATCAAAATCATTTATTTATTTGCTAAACAAGGGTTACAAAAGTATTGCAATTCTAATAAAAAGATACAAGCATGTTTTGCCAAGGACTAGGCGTGCAAATATTTACAAACTTAGAAATAAGATTAGCTAATTAAAATGTCAAAATTATTACATGTCAATTATTGAAATTATAAAAATGTTATTAAGTAACATACATAACCATTGTAAAGCAGAAAACATATGTCAATACAGATATATTTGAAAATGAATACATAATTAAGTCAATTAGTGATGTCAAAGTATAATTTACTTAAAGTAATATATTAGTTAAATATGTTTTAATTTAAAACAGTCGTTCCTTTCGTAAATTGTATTTTGGCTGAGAGCATTAAAAAAATATTTTTTGAACTTGGGTTTTGCGAAAAATAAATAGTAAATAGTGCAGTTCGTAGGTGAGTTAGCTAAAATTTCAAACTATTACGTTAATGTTTGTGGGGCGGACAGCGTTCGAGTTTTATAGTTTTTTTACGACTGCTGTTCAGCGCTCGCGTAGAACTTCCGTGTTCCGAAATAATAATGCGATTTACGTAATAATAATCACATTAAAAACATTTGACGTTAGACATATAAATTGTTAAGGACAAGTTTGTTTTGATTATAACTCTTTATTAAAAAAATTAATTTAATTTGATGAATATTACCCCCTTTAACTAAGCCTTATCTCAAGCAGGCAAATAACCCAATCCCGCAGCCTATTTTTTCTAATTTTCTTAGTTTTCAAATATTAAAAATAATTAATGTTATTTTTTTCTAAGACATTGAGTGTCATATTTTTTATTATCTAATAAGTAAACTGCCAATACGTTTAAAGCTTCTAGCTTTAAAAATGGCGATACAAACAAAATTGTATGCCCCTTTTCAACTCTTTTAACGCAATTAGAAGTAACTTTTTCAGGCTCTATTTGTCTGTGTATCTGTGTATCAAATATTATTTTAATCGTTTCAGTAGTTTTAACGTGAGAGCAAAACAGACGGATAGAGATATTCTCGCATTTATAATATTAGTTACGATTTACAATTGATGAATTCACTTTTAAAAAAAAATTTAATCGGCTTTTATCAAATACAACAACTAGAAATAATAATTTGATGTAACTATGTACTTACGAGCATAATTAATTATTGTATAGGTATTTTGTTTAATTGTTTAAGTATTAGTGTGTATGTATTTATACGTATTCACCACCTGCATTATAGTTTTATTTTTTTTATTTTTTATGACTACAATTTAGCCCTTGACTGCCATCACACCTTATGTTAAGTGATGATGCAATCTGAGATGGAAGCGGGCTTACTTGTTAAGCGTAGGATGAAAATCCACACCCCTATCGGTTTCTACACGACATCGTACCTGAACGGTAATTCGCTTGGCGGTACGTCTTTGTTGGTAGGGTGGTAACTAGCCACAGCGAAAGCCTCCCACCAGCCAGACCAAGACAAATTAAGAAAAATCTCAATCTGCCCTGCCGGGAATCGAACCCAGGACCTACGCATTATTTATCCACTGAGCATACCACTGCGCTACGGAGGTCGTCAAAAGTGTCCTAATGTTTTCCTATGCCTAAGGTTACCTGGAAGAAATCGCTGTTTAGCAATAAGGCCGCCTTAAATACCAATTCTACTTTATACATTTAATGTCTATGTTTCATATCCTACTTCGTTGCTGTACAAATAAAGAGTAAATAAATAAAATAAATAAATTGAGATTATTTATTGTAAGCCTACTTACATGTATTATTCTGCAATACCAATTAATTATTATAATTGAAATTCAATTCAAATTAAACTAATATCTATTTGTATATCAGTTATAAACATATCTCGATCGTTCAAACATTTCAAGTCTCGCTTCTCCAGTGCAGCAGTAAATTATACAGCAATAGCAACAAATTACAGCGAGCGCTTGCTGTCAACGCTTTAGTACGACCAAACAGCGGTGATAGCACTTGTCATGCACAGTAAGCGCCTACAACACAGTTTGGAAATAATCTTCTAATATATAAAATTCTTTGTGTTTGTAATTAAACTCCTCCTCCTTAATTAATTAAATTGACCGATTTTCGTAAGATTTTGTGTGCATATCTGTTAGGTCTGCGAATCGGACATCTATTTTCATCCTCCTAAATCTAAGAGTGGTTCACTTCTAAATTTTATATATTTTGGACAATTTTTTTATTTTTTATGAAAAATACATCCAACCCGAAATTTTTACCCCTCTACGATCAAACCCTATTTTTTATTTAAATTAATATATATGGCAAAATAGCGATTGCCGGGTCTGCTAGTAAGTTTTATAATAATTGTGGCGTAGTGATGTAGACAAAAATGGTTGCTCATGGAGACATTTAGCCATGCCTAATCGTAAAAATTATCATGGCATAGCGTGTGTCATTTTAGCTTACTATGGCCAAAAAAATTACCTAATATATATTTGTAGAGATGTTTAGAGGCAATAAGATCAGCTTTCATCCTCACAAAAAGAAGGAACAATAACTTTATGTAGATAATTTTAAAGATTTTTATAATTTACTGCAGTTTCTTGTCAGCTTGTCTCAGCAGAATCTGTCTTTTTAAATAAGTAGAGTGGTTATAAATAGTCAAACTTAATGTTTATAGCCAAAGTGCTTGTAAATTAAGCATACTTAAAATAAACCAATTTGTATTTGTATAAACATATCTCGTCCGCTCAAACATTTCAAGTCTCGCATCTCCAGTGGAGCAGTAAATCATACAGCAATCAACTCACAAATCACGGCAAGCGCTTGCTGTCAGCGCTCGATGTGCGATCAAACACCGGCGATAGCGCTTGTCATATCCATAGCAGCGCTGCTAACCGTTTCTAAATTATTTATTTCAGTTTAATATCAATGATTTTAATGAAATAATAATGATAATGAGTGTGGGGCGTCCCCCAACTAGATGGAGCGACGATATCCGGAGGGTGGCTGGCACCGACTGGATGCAGAAAGCCTATAATAGACTGGGTTGGCGCTGCTTGAAGGAGGCCTATGTCCAACAGTGGATGCATAATGGCTGATGATGATGATGATGATGATGATAATAATGATAATCGGTGATAGACTCCGGCCCAAATATCGTGGAGCTATAAACGCTTCTCTTTTATCGGTAGTATAAGCACAACCAAACCATGCTGCGCATAGGATTGCGCTGAAATTCGGCAAATATATACTAGTAGATATTATGTGCTTGCGTGCGTTAAAAAAGGATTTCCCGAAAATCTCACGAGATTGGGATCTAAAGTCAGAATTTTAATTCGATTCCAGATTTGACATTAGCTATTGTCATTTTGTGAAATAATGATACCACATATAATTGTGTAGTGATGAACACAAAAATCGATAAACAATCAGTGCGTGTGCTATCAGTGTGCCAATTAAAGACTAAATTATTGATTTTTATTTAAATAAATACATCATTGTTCAAAATAATTATTTATTAATTAGTAATCGCTGCTTTATTTTATAAAAAGTTAATATTTTTGTTTTTATATTAAAAACAAAACTTATAATGCCTAGATATTTTTCAGTATTGGCAACCCGTGCGCGCTCGTGCAGCTATCGCCATTTTGTTTA
The DNA here is from genome assembly GCA_034621355.1 of Mycalesis mineus. Classification (NCBI taxonomy): domain Eukaryota; kingdom Metazoa; phylum Arthropoda; class Insecta; order Lepidoptera; family Nymphalidae; genus Mycalesis; species Mycalesis mineus. The sequence goes on from CM067903.1 coordinate 2,496,854, forward strand.
TCGTGTCATTCGGCTTCATTCTCCCAGTCTGACTGCACGAATATCCTATTTCATTGCGAATCGATATTTAGTTATTTTGTTGAGTTTTTGTGAAAATGTTGTTGCGTTGTGTTTGTTGTTACGTTTATAGTTTTTTGTGAACTTTGAGTGAATATATTTGTTTTGATTTTCCATCAAAATGGATCCTCAGCCAAGTACATCACAAAAAGACGCGAAGCCTAGATATGTTAATTGACAATATCACAGACACATTTATAATAAATGTTACAGAAAGTGACAGCGATAGCGATAGCGATGACGACGACAATTTATAAAATAAATTATTACCATAATACATCTATCTGTTTTATTTGTCATGTTCTTCATGATCAATTTTTTTATTTATTTCACACACAATTATAAAAGAAATGTTTCAGATGGTTAATTAATGGTCAAAACTAAATTATCGGTTCAGAAATATTCAATTTTCTGATATACTTAGTTTACGAGAGTAAAATTATAAACGAGAAGAATCGATCCGGAAATATTCCATTTCCATATCGAATAATTTCGCAACGTCACTATTTCTTACTTGTCGTAACATTGCAACACTGAAATTGTCAAATCTGGAATCGAATTAAAATTCCGAGTATAGGTGGATGAATCCGCGGGGCATAGTTAGTTTACATTAGTAATGAGACTATGTTCTTCTGATTCAATTGTATCAAATTTGTGCCAGCAAGAGGTACTTATGTCATAGTAGGTAAATTCCGACGTGAGGAAGAAAACCTCTATAGTGAGGAAGAAAACCTCTATAAAAAATCACCCCGAATCTCAAGCGGCGGCGCACCGTGATGGGATGCATGGCTGACGGGTAGGTCAGTCGTTAGTGCGTACCCCCGCTAGGGTACCGGCCGACACCCGTGGCGAGTTACACATAGGCTTATCTGGGCGCAGGGGGCACCACCCAGATGGACCACTTATATCCCCCATACTCGTGGGACGCAAATGGAAAATATTAATAAACCTTCAAAAAACCATACGAGAGGGCTAGAAGGCCCGCAAGACGAGGACGAGGCGTGCGTTTTTGCACGTCCGTCGGGAAAGGAGAGCGAAGCAGATATCTCTGATTGCTCGACCGCTTCGGGTGCCAAAGCGCAGAAAAGACGGCAGCCATATTTGTGCAGACCAGGAAAGGCGAAAAAGCCAGCGATGGAGGATGAGGGGGACTTGCCAGATCCTTACGAAACCGCATCGGTTACGAAATCCAAAAGAGACCTTCCCTCTATAGAAGATATCCAGCAAGAACTGAAAAGTAGAACGTGCGAAGACATAAGGGGACAAATGGTTGACTCCGTCTCTAAAATAGAGAAAGTTGTTGACAGTCTTCGCAGCTTGAGGGGGTCAAATGTGCAAACTCTTCGCATGGCAGCTCGCTCAGCGCTAGCTGCAGCATCGGAATGGGCACTCAGGACTTCAACTCCTGAAATAGAAATTCTTAAAAAAGAAAATAAAGAACTGCGCTCGGAGCTCATGAGTCTGAGGGCTGAAGTAGCAAAGTTGACTGTAGAAGTGAAGAATTTTCATTTGTCAGAAGCTGGAACAAAAAGTCCAAAAACCAACCATATTGGGCAAAAAACGGACCCACTTGCAGAACCTACAAACAGTGACCCACTAGTGCACTGTATTGCATCTATTATGGACAGGAAGTTGGCTGAATTCCGAGCCGAGCTATTTCCTGAAAAAATAGCTCTAGATAAAAATTCGGACAAAGACAACAAGGAAAAAGGGAAGAATAAAAAGAAGAAGCAACAAGAAAACTCTTCTCCACCATTACTGTCGCAACCGGTGAAGAATAAAGAACCTCCGATTTCATCAGCAAATGTAGAACCAATTTCAGTCGAAGTAGATACTGCAACTTGGAGTAAAGTTGTGGGGCGTAAAAAGAGAAAAGCTACCTCAAATTCAAAGACGATCATAGATGCTTCATCGGGCTCAGCTAAAGCATCTAGTGTGGCAACAAAAATAAAAATGCCACCAGCTCCTCCCAAAACTGCGGCCATAACTGTCACTCTGACTGATGACTCTACTGTCAACTATGCCACAGCTATGGCTGCTGCTAAGCAGCGAGTTAACTTGTCGGACTGCGGTATATCGCAGATTCGTCAGAAAAAAGCTATCACGGGGGGGCTTATACTACAAGTTTCGGGTCCCGACTGCGCCAAAAAAGCAGATACATTGGCAGAACGACTTCGAATAGCCCTAGCTGATATGGGGGTGCGAATCGCTCGACCTTTTAAAACAGGTGAGTTGAGAGTAATGGATCTGGATGAGTCCATTACCAAGAAGGATATAGCCGAAGCAATTGCAGCTGCTGGCGGATGTTCTCAAGAGGAAGTGAAGGTAGGGGAGATACGTCCCAGTACCTCTAGAATGGCCACGGCTTGGGTACGATGCCCGCTTACGGCTGTTCGTAAATTGGCAGAAGTCAAGCATGTTCTCATCGGGTGGGTTAGTTCAAGAGTGCAGGTTCTAGCATCGAGGCAACTACAATGCTACCGCTGCCTGGAAGCAGGCCACATTCGTAAGAATTGTCAAAATACGGAGGACAGGAGTTTATGCTGCTATTGCTGCGGGGAACGCGGACACAAGGCCCGCGAGTGCAAAGCGCAAGCTCCAAAATGCCCTGTGTGCGCAGATCTTGGCCAACCAGCAGATCACAGGCTGGGTGGGAAAAGTTGCAACCCACATAAGAAGAAAACCCTGAATAGTAAAAGTCAGGAACGCACTGGGACAAACAAAAGTAGAAAAATAAGTCAGTCACCTGGTCAATCGACGAAGGAAGTCTTGAATCAACAAAATTCCAGCAGCTAAGAGTACTTCAAGGCAACCTAAATCACTGCCGTGCGGCTCAAGATCTGCTACAACAGTGCCTCTTGGAGTGGTCGGTTGCTCTCGCAGTAATGGCAGAACCCTACAAAGTTCCCAACCATCCTCGCTGGTTCGGTAGCGTTGGAGATACCGTCGCCATATACTGGGGTGGAGCGCAAGGTGATCCTCCTTGCTCAATCTTGCAGAAAGGCTCAGGGTATGTCGCAGTAGAATGGGGTGGCATAGCAGTTATAGGTTGCTATATCTCTCCGAACTCCGGCCTTGACGACTTCGAAGATTATCTCGACGAGCTAGCTGCTTGCGCTCGTAGATGTTTACCCCGTCCAATAATAATATTGGGTGACTTTAATGCGCACTCGAAGGTCTGGGGAGACAAACGAGATGACCGGAGAGGTGATATTATTCAAGAATGGGCAGCTGAGCTGGACCTTCAGCTACTAAATCAGGGCTCCACCAGTACGTGCGTAAGGTGGCAAGGTGAGTCTGTCGTAGATCTTACGTTGGCAACTGCATCTGCATCACACATGGTGTCTGGATGGCGGGTTGCGGAAGAAGTAGTCACACTCTCGGACCACAGACACATCCTTTTCACAGTAACTTCAAATATTGTTGACCGCATAAACAGCACGCCACCGCGACGCTGGTCATTGAAGAAACTAAATAGCGACATGCTACTTGCGGCTGCTCACATTGCAGCGTGGCCGAACATGGAACACAATTTCTCAGGCAATCCAGAAGAGCAGGCTGCCTGGTTCCGTGATACCATGACCGCGATATGCGATACTTCAATGCCCAGAGCTAAAGTGACTAATAGGAGGAAGGCTTACTGGTGGTCTGAAGACATAGCAAGATTGCGTAGAGCCTGCCTCAAGCTTAGACGACAATACACGAGAGCCAGAAGAAGGCGACGGGTTGTCAACGAAGTTATTGAAAGCGCATATGCTGCTTATCGGGAGGCTACAAAAACTCTCCAAGACGCCATAAAAAATGCTAAGGTAAAATGCTGGAATGAACTTCTCGAAGGGCTTAATAGAGACCCATGGGGACGCCCGTACAAGCTGGTACTGGGTAAGCTTAGATCATGGGTACCACCTCTAACGGAAACCATGGATGCGGAACTATTGACAAGGGTCATTGAGGCACTCTTCCCTAGTATTCCGAACCTACCGACGAACCCTGAGGTACAGATAGAAAATGCCGTCTGGTCTGATGAGCTAGAGGTGTCCGACGATGAGTTGAAACAAGTAGTTAAAAGGCTTGCGAGCCGCAATACTGCACCTGGACCAGATGGTATACCGGGTCGGGCGTTGGTGCTTGCTTTGGATTCAATGGGTGACAGAATGAGATCTCTCTTTAATAACTGCCTTCGAGTGGCCGTCTTCCCACGCAGTTGGAAGGAAGCAAAATTAGTTCTCCTAAAGAAGGATGGTAGGCCTACAGATTCCCCCTCTGCTTACCGCCCTATATGCTTACTAGATGAGGCAGGGAAATTGTTTGAGAGAATTATTGCCTTACGACTAACGTGTCATCTATCTGACATTGGCCCCGACCTATCCGCAAGACAATTTGGTTTTCGCCGGGGCCGTTCGACGATAGATGCGATCCTATATGCTCGTAACATTTCCCAGCAGGTCGTTCGCGCTGGAGGGGTAGCTTTAGCGGTGAGCTTAGACATCGTAAACGCCTTTAACTCCCTACCATGGGTGGCTATTAAGGATGCTCTAGTTTACCACAACGTGCCCCCATACCTGCGTAATATAATTGGGGCGTACCTGCATGACAGGTCAATCCACTATATAGGGCGGGATGGCGTTACACATAACAGGCAGGTAAGCTGCGGAGTTCCTCAGGGATCCGTGTTAGGCCCGCTGCTGTGGAATCTGGCGTATGATGTAGTTCTCCGTGTTGGCCTTCCTACAGGCGTCCATACGGTCTGTTACGCGGATGACACAATAGTGCTGGTTGAAGGATCTACTTTCGAAGAGACTGTAAGACTCGCGGAATATGCAGTTTCAAAAGTAATTACCAAAATCCAGGAGCTAGGGCTTAGAGTGGCCGCTCAAAAGACAGAGGCTCTATGGTTTCATAAGCTTCCGAAACGTCTAGAACCACCAAGTTTCTCAATTCGGGTTGGTGATGTGGACGTCCAAGTGGGCAAAGTCCTAAAGTATTTGGGTCTTACCCTGGATAGCCGTTGGGGCTTTGAAGAACATATTGACCGACTAGTGCCCCGGATCCAAAAAGTAGCTGGTGCAATGCACGGCCTACTTCCGAATCTAGGTGGACCACACGAAGGTGTCCGACGCCTTTATGCGGGAGTGGTGAGGTCGATTGCTCTATACGGTGCACCCGTATGGTCGCAACGGCTCTCTAGTGTGCAGCGCCTAAGGGCAAAACTGAATAGTGTGCAGCGTAAGATTGCTATACGGGTAGCGCGGGGGTACCGTACGATATCCTTTGAGGCGGCAACCTTGTTGGCATGCTTTCCGCCCTTTGATATACTTGCTGAGATGGATACCAATTTATACTACCAAAGCCGTATCATCCAGGTAACTATATCCGCGCAAGAGCGCAATGCAAGCAAGCAACAAGCGCACCAGCAGGCACTGGCAGCTTGGAAAATACGTCTTGAGGAGGAGAGAAATATACGACAACGAGCTGTCGGAGCCATCCTGCCCAATTTTGAAGCTTGGCTAGCAAGAGAAAGTGGCAACGTTAGCTTTAGATTCACTCAGGTGCTTACCGGGCATGGTTGTTTTGGTGAGTACCTGCATAGAATTGGACGCGAGGCCACACCGCAGTGCCATCATTGTGGAGAAGACAGGGACTCTGCACAGCATACACTCCAGCAGTGTCCAGCTTGGGAGACAGAGCGACATGTCTTGGTTTCCCAAATTGGCAGAGATCTTTCTCCTCCTGCCATGATAGCGGCAATGCTGGCCGAGACAAAAGCCTGGGAGGCGGTAGTTACCTTCTGTGAAGCAGTGATGTCAAAGAAGGAGGCCGCTGAGCGGGAGCGCGAGCGAATTGACCCAGCTCGAAGACGCAATCGCCGACACATTCCCGCTCGAAACGCCGAAGTTCTTTCTTCCCAATAGTCTCAGTTGTAGAGGCACCTAGGTCGCGAGCTGCTATATTGAGGGCTCTGGCAGCCTCATCACCATCTTGAAAGCGTCCACGGGCTGGACCCAGGGGCGTACTTTTTGTCCCCGAGCTGAGCCTCTATGGGCAATGTGCAAGGGAGGCACTGGTATTCGTTGGTTCATAGAGATCCCAGAGCCTCCCTTATTGTACTGAGACGGCCACCGAGGGGGTTTTAGTGGGTAGAAATCCCACATAACCTGACCTTTCCCTCAATTGTTGGGTATCTTTGAGAAGAAGATTTCCCCCCCGTAAACAAAAAAAAAAAAAAAAAAGGTAAATTCCGACCTATTTACCGATGCTTATTTACATTGGTAATGTTATAAGACAATGTACCTCAGATCCAATTTGAACAAAGCAGCTGGCAATAACATATCTAGCTATATGGGTACTAGCTAGGTGCAAATCCATAAAGGTTTAAGTCTTAAGACTTAAGTACCTGCAAACTGTCCATATACTTTTAAGTGCCGGTCTCACCTTCGTACAATGTTTTTATTACAAGAAACCAAAAACAAAGCGAGACATTGATGTTTACGAGCTAATTACACGATTCGTAGGAATTAGCGCCAGAGACGCGAGAAACGTCGTATATAGTCCAAGAGCAGTGAGAGGTAGAATTTACCAATCATACGTAAAGTCATCGACAATTCAATGAGCACAAAATTCTCCGAGTGAGAACACTAAGGCTATGTGGTTGGCTGCCACAAAAGAAATAACTGAAGAAAAGTTTAGTTTTTACTGACAGATAATTAATTATTGAAAGTGGATTTCATTTTGCGGAAGAAGATTTATGATTATGAAACTTATTTGGCTTGTTTTTGTAAGTAGCTCGCAGTTACAGCAATGCTGCATAATACTTCTCATAAAAAACCCTCATTTCACTTAATAAAACCATATATCCTCTCGTTTCTGTTCACTCCCATCATTTAGCTGTAATGGTCAGATGTTAACTCGACAACCATCAATTGCAAATGCTATTTTGCAAATCTTATATTAGATATATGCGCGACAAGAAAAAATATGAAATTACTAAGCAAGTGAAATTGTGCGCCTCTATATTGGTATTGGCTGCTCTGTTTCCCAGTGACCATAAAAAATGAGGCGATGAAAAACAGTTTCACATTACCAATATTTGTTCATCGACTCTTACGGTCGGACATTTTAACATCTTAGCTCTTACACTATGTTTTAAATCCTAATTATTCAATTTGCCTCTGTTTATTTACACGGGATAGCAACCTCTAACGACCTCCTGCGTTGCAATATTTACTCGTACATTTTACACTACGCAGCAGGTAACGTCTTTGTAAATGTACAATTTTTACAGGTTTTAAGGTTAAAATTATTCCTGTTACGATTACGATACGGAAATCCTCATATATACCTTCTCGCCATAGGAAGGCAAGAAGATTATGTCAGACTTGTACCGACTAAAACCCCACGGTGTTCCAGCTCGTTGCCTGGGACTGCATTACGGGAAAGTTACGTACTATTACCGTAACAAACATTGTCTCTGTACTATTATTGTAACAAACATTCTCTCTGAATGAATTTTGGTATCGCACTTTGGTAATTGAGGTATGATTGAGTACCTATACGAATTTAGAGTTAAGAAAATGCTCAGTACTATAACAGATACTTAATATTTGATTGACATTTCAGTAGCTGCACATCATTTTTCCTATAAGTAGGAAGGCCTGGTTCTGGCCTGCTGAGCTGTTAAAAACAGCTGCTAATTATACTGCAATGGCGCCATCCAGCCAGATATATCAACGCGTGCAAGTATTGAACCAACACTGCAAATTCCCAAACGCATTAGTCCCAATGGTGGATAGGTCCAGGTGCAAGCGGACTATTACGTGTCTTGGCGATCGTAGGCGAACTATTTCCACACCGAATGCCGTATGCCAAATCGTTCCACCGCCCATTATCACAAGACCCTCCACTTCCTCCCACCGCCTGAATGTAACAAGACTTCCCTCAAACCCTACGGCTCAATTTGCGCTGGCCTCTCACCAGACTAGGTATTATGACGCTGTAGTAATTTATGAGCACCCGTTAGTGTAATATCGAAGCTATCAAGATTTCTCATATATTTTGTAGTGCTATTATATAAATAGGTTTCATATTTCTGACAAACAATTGATAGGTACTCGCTTGAATTTGCAGTGCGTTATTAGATCACGGCCTTTCTGTAGTTTTGTATTATTGGTTTAAATGGCACAATTCACTAAGGAAAGCCAGCAAAAATCTCAGTTAAAATATGGTCATTAACATTATCTATTTGTATAATTTTTCCTGTGAAGGTTAATCATATTTTCGCCAAAACGTCTTCTTCATTAATTAATTTATCAACACGACTTCAGGACAGGAATCTTTTCTTTTCATAAACAACTGATGTGATATGATAAAATGGCCCTCTATTAATTGGGGTAACCGTATAGCTATTAGAATTTTTTTTATTTCACCGCAACAGCGTTACGCTCACGGTATAGATACAGTATAACGGTAGTAAGAGTACCCACATCGTCAGCCTTCTCCAGCGCGTTGAGGGACGCCAGCGAGGCGCGCGAGCCGCCGTGCCGTCGCAGCGCGCGCTCCGCCTCCACGCACTGCGTCAGCGGCACGCCGAACACATTGCCCATCGGTTCTGTTAAACAATACAAACAAATATTAGTCATCATCATTATCAGTCTACTAACAGCCCACTACAGGGCCAGGCCTCCCTCCTTATAGGAGAGGTATAAATACTATACTGCTAACAATAATTTCAATACGACGATTAGGTTATTTTAGGACACAATATTTTTTTATTGTACAAGTAATTCTATACTTCTTCTTTTTCAGGTTTCACCACATTGTCGTCACGTAGAACAATTTTATCAGCAATTATTATATGGCGCACTTTCGCAGATCAGCAATGAACTGCTACTAGTATTTTCAAAAAACTGACGCTGAGTCGAGAAAATCGATAAGGCAACACTGAAGAGAAAGTTGTTGGTGGATTATGTCTATGTGGGCGATCGGGTGAGCGATTGAGCGTACGAGGAAATTACGAAATGACGAGCGGAAGTCCATAGATTCTTCATTAAGCTTTTTAGGGTTTCGTTGCAAAATAGCAAAAAAGGAACCCTTATGATCCGTCTGAAACTTTTACTTACAGGCTTGTACGGAAGCCTCGCTGAGCGAGTCTGACTCGCACTTGGCCGATTTTTTCAATTAATTTAATTTGAGATTGATATTTGTACATACAGGTCAACTAGCGCAATGTATTGTACCCACAAGCTGATATAGCGGATATAAAGGCCGCGCTATTTTGGGCGTGCTATTCGCGGCGTGTTGACCCGCGATGGAGAAATGGCACTACATCTCTCTTAGCTGTGGCGTGTCGATGTATGTACGCGTCTAAACATGCCTTTTGTTATTGCCTTGCAGGGTACCTTCTCAGTATGAATCTGTCTTTCAAACCGGTGGTAGAGTTACTACAATCAGTCAAACTTGACGTTTCAAAAGTGCTTGTATACTAAACGTTCTTGAAAGAATTAACTTCAATTCACTTGGGTGAAGTTAAAAATTGAATCAATTTCAATTAATTTTCGTGTTAATACTAGAGTCACTTAGCAAGTTTTTGCATTAAATTAAATGAATTTGAGTAAGTTCTGGTTCGTTCTTCACGTAAAGGACCATCCTGGCTATCTAACATGGAATTTGAGCCAGTATTCGTGCCAGTTATCACCATTCTATGTAGGCATGATTGTATTGTTTTTAGGCTAAGTTTGTAATCTTTGACAAACTAAGTAGATCTTGAATCTGATGGTCCGTAGAAATCCATCGCCTATAAACAGGATAACCCTTCGCAGGGCATGCAAGGAACACGTCCTGTAAACTACCGCTCTGGAATTACATCGGCAACCATGTCCTTAAGATCGGAGCTCCGTAATACTTGAACAACAAGACAAGCTTGGCGGCAGAGATCACAATGAAGGCTGTAGGTACTTCCCACGAACTCACTAAAAGTTCACGAAGTACTAATCCCAGAATACATAATATTACATGCTACAATTAAAAAAATAGAACCGACTCAAAACTTCCTTAAATTTTCCCAGGATATCATCATCAAATCCTAACTCTAAAAAAGTTATGCGTGGTCATACATAAAAAAAATATACGTGTCGAATTGAGAACCTCCTCCGCCTTTTTTTTCGTCGGTTAAAACTTATAGTGCTCTTCGAGACACAGAACAAGCTTAAGTGATTAAAAAATAAAATAATTAAATGTAATTACACTGGTGACCGACACAGCAATGCTATTTGACGGCAGATATACGAGTAAGTATAGCGGTCATACTTCTACGGACGAGCTTACAAAAAGCTCTATTACTACTAAATGTTGGCGGGCTTAGGATGGTAATGTTTTATTCTGCAATGATCATTATCAAATGAAATGAAATCAATGAAATGATTTTATTTAAGCATCGTGTTTCTCATCACAGATCTTTCTACTTCTTATCTCCATGCTGAATTAATAATTTTTAAGAAGAAATGAAGTTCAGTATTTCGTAGCTCGACCTAGGTCCCGAAACCGGGATTTTACAGTCCGGAGCCACATAGGGCCAATAAGGCAGTTAGTTAATTTTAATTTACCTCAAACATGACCCAGAAACGTGGACGCCACAGCAAATATAATCACTCATTAAAAGTACTAATTTGCTTTTTAATCACTTTCATGTTTTGAGTGAGAGCTTTTAAGCCCGAACACGAGATGGCGCCAAGTTACGACTAACCCAAATTGTAACCCAAATAAATATAATTGACTCATTTGACATGCGTGGCCTAAATATTTTTGTGGATTGAGGAAAATACCTCCTTACCTAATGACACCAAATTCAAAAGTCTGATCTTATTCCGCTGAGTTTTCTTTTGTTTTCAATATTACCTAGCGGCCAGGCAAATATTAGTAACCATGAAGCCTGCCTGACCCCTCGTTGGTCTGGTGGTGAGCCTATGTAGCTTTGATCACGTGAGGCTGAGTTCGTTTCTTGGGTCGGATTGGGTATTCGGACTTAGTTTTCTTTCTACAAAGAAATTTTTAGCAAATTCTAAGCCCTGTGTCTCGAAGAGCACATAAAGCCGGTAACTATTATCAATATCTGATATTAATCGTTAATTACATTATCGCCTGCCAAACCGAATTGGAGAAGCGTGGTGGGTCTACGCTACATAGGCTGATAAGTGACAATGGTACAGCTTGATCAATCGTAAAGAATTGACAACCATCAAATTCGATTTGTTTATTTCAGTAGGGCTAATTTACAAGCACTTTTGTAATATCATGTATGACGACCTCCGTGGCGCAGTTTGACGACGTCCGTGGCGCAGTGGTATGCGCGGTGGATTTATAAGAAGGAGGTCCTGGGTTCGATTCCCGGCGGGGCAGATTAAGATTTTTTTAAATTTGTCTTGGTCTGGTTGGTGGGAGGCTTTCGCCGTGGCTAGTTACCATGCTACCGGCAAAGATGTATCGCCAAGCGATTTAGCGTTCCGGTACAATGTCGTGTATAAACCAAAAGGGGTGAGGATTTTCGTCCCACTCCTAACAAGTTAGCCCGTTTCCATCTTAGACTGCATCATCTCTTAACATCAGGTGTAATAGAAGTCAAAGGTCAACTTGTAGTCGATAAAAAATTATCAAAATTGTTTATAATGACTCTACCAAAGGTTCGGAAGGCAGATTTCTATTGAGATAAATCGTTAACATCATTACCATCACGGCATCAATTGAAAATGTATCAAGAGAAAAGACCAGCTTCTCTGAGAATTAGGAATTTAAAATAGATTTTCCTGTTTACTTGTAGATTAAAAGAATGCAGACGAAACAAATGACCGCAATTTAAAACCTGTAAAACTTTTATTGCATTTTGTTTTGATAAAATGTTAAGCAATAAAAGTGATTTACCTGTAAATCAGATAATGAAAGGACTTAGTTTATGTTGATTGCACTTTGCAATAAATTATTTAGTCCGGAAAATAACTTCCGTCTTATCTGCCTCTTAGCAACATCGCAGTATTTTGATCTGAATGCACACTACAGGGATTCCCTGCTTAAGGATAGGGAACATTAAGCTCAGAGCCACCACGTTGCTCCAATGCGGGTGCCCACCTGTTTTGGAGCAGCCTTGGCAGTGATAATTCCCCAACTCTGTGCATAGAAATCTTAAGAAGTAAGAAAAACTCAGTATTATTCCGACCTCATCATTTGTAGTCAAATAGGCTAAAAACTGGATTAACTTAATATAAGTTGTATAATAGTCATCGCGGTTCTATCTCAACTATAATCACTATATTTCAGGTAAGAGACTCTGCGGTCATTGATAACAAATATCACAAACAATCAATTTCTTGTCATTGAATAAAAAAACCAAAACAAACGTAGACAAAACACCCTAATCCATGTTTATGGATAGCAACAAATAATACATCAGAACTATAATCTTGAATAATGATACAGTCTGAACGACTAATTTCAGAAAAATGAGTCAATTCGTTCGGTCGCCAAGAAAAATTATTCACATTGCATTAAATTAAACTGTGATACCTGATTTCCCTATTCCTATATATCAGGTACACGTAAATCTGATTTTTGGGCTACTTCCAACCGCCAATTACAATATATTATTTGATATTCTTTTTATAACGTTTGTTTTGAATATAAAATTTAACAAACGTACCAGAAATATTAATTTAATGGCGACAGTTTTAAACACGTACATAATTATATTACTCCACTAGCGGACGCCCGCGGTTTCACCCGCGTAGTTCATTTTCCCGTGAGAGTATCGGGATAAAACGAGGCCCATGTGCTATTCTGATATGTAAGCTATATTATTGTGAATTTTCATCAAAAATCCATTTAGTAGTTTTCGCATTTAATCTCTCATTTATTTTTATTAACATATTTTTGTTTAAAATTTTAACGTTATAGGTATATAATACAAACATATATAAAAAAAACACTATTAAAAATTATTAAAAAAAATCTTCTCCATTTGCGGGGCCTTTGCGGGCCCAAGCAACCGCTGGTCAGGGCTCCAGAGTGAGGAACCTCCTCACAATACGCGCCGTTTCAAGGACTACTGCCTTCTGTATCCGACCCTTGATCTAACAATTAAGCGAAAGCTTCTTAAGGTGTTGGTCGAAGCTTTTCGCAAAAAGACCATTGACTGAAATGACTATTTGAACAATAATAGTTGACTCAACATTCCACATGGCGGTAATCTCGAGAGCAAGGTCCAAGTACTTTGATACTTTTTCCTTTCCTTCGCCTTTATGTTATTAATAAGGATTATTATAAGCCTTTTTATACAGGCTTATACCTGTAGTGATGTATTCAAATCTTTCTAACGATCACTATCTAATATTAATCATCAATCATGGTTTCACATGTTCTCCTTATACAACTCCAGAGCCTCCAAGCCTCGGAGAGTATGTACAGTGATTATAGACATAATCACTCTAAATTCGCAAATCCGTATTGGTGAAGCAGCATGGTGGATCTAACTAAGCACCATATATCCACTGTCCTAAAAGAAGAGAGGCTTGTCCATGGTAATTATTCTTGTGGTATGTAATTTTGTCAGTATGGCGGTCTCATGGATGAGGATGGGCGAACAAAATACGTTTCTAAAAACATATTTTATTATGTGCTAAAAGAATAACTAACTCGTTGGCCCAGTGGATAACTTTCGAACATGAAGGTCCTGGGTTCGCGTCCTAGGTCGGACTGTGAAATATTAAGCTTTTCTTTCTACCAACAAATTCTCAATAATAATCGGCCCGGTGTTGGGAAGATGTTGGTGTTACACCTCCGTGCCTCACACATTAAGCCATCAGTCGCGGTCATTATAAATAATATCGTGTCATCTATAGTGATTGTTAAGTTTCAAATATAACCCTAATCCCGCCCGTAATAGAGGAGAATGGTCGATCTAAGTTCCACATCCACACTTCTTTAAGACAGGCCTGGCGTATTAGTGGCCTGTTATTAATCTGATGATGATGATGATTCCCTCTTCTATAAACAGGGAGCCCGGGCCCTGTAGTGGGCCATTAATAGGTTAATAATGATGATGCGCTATAACATCTTAGCACACTAATTCCACCAATAAAAAAGTATAACAAAATCCAGACAAGCGCGTCCGATTGGCGGGTTGTTATTGCTGCATAGTAACAAAACGGACAATAAAGCTTGCGCGAGACAGAGTGAGCTAATGAATACATCACAATGATTTACGGCAACTTATAAAACATCTTTATAGCGATTTTGCGCGTTGAGATAGTCCGGTCGCGGTATTTTTTTTGGATTATGTATAATGGATACGCTTCCACGTAAATCATTGGATCTACTTCCTTGTCCTATATTCTTTATATTTGATCAAGGATTTGTTACAACCTTAACTTTCGCTGTAAGTATTTTTCTATTAAAGGCTTCCTTCATTATAGGAGGAGGAGATAAGGAGCATAGAACCTCCACGCTGCTTCAACACTAGTTGGCGGTGTTTTAATCATTAACGATCACTATCAGATGTTTAACATAGTGACCGTGACCGACGTTGTTGTGACCAAAGTTGGTGGTGTTACACCGCCGTGCCACGGAGAGCATGTTTACCGTCGGTCCCGGTCACACCATCAACATCTGTATAGAGATCGTTAATGAATATATCATTATAACACTAAGCCCATTATCAAGCAAACCTGCATTGGAGTAGTGTAATGGGTCTACGCTAGATATCTTCTCCCCTTTCCTAGAAGGAAGGAAGCGTGGCTTATAAAATGGAATTATAAATATGAAAAGGAAGTAAACACTTTTGATAGTGTCCAAAACGGAAGCTATTAACACGAACTAACTCAATTTTTGAAAGATGTAAGTATAGGTATTATCTCACAGATGATTGTCGGCAGTGACGGCGTGATATATCGGCCCGTCGAGAGACAATCCTCAAGAGTCGACGCTAATTTTAACATTTTGTATACGCGTGGCGCCTACACGCACTACAGTTCGCGCCTCTGGCATTCCCGTGTATTTAGTCAGTCAGTGTGCGTTTGTTTTCGACTTGTTGCCGGGTTGGGACTTTTTGTTATTTACTACAAGTTGGCACTTCACTGCTATCACTGATAGTAAGTGATCAATCTAAGATATAAGCGGGCTGATTAATTGAAATAGGAATCCACATCCTTTTCAGTTTGCACTACATCGTATCGGAACGCTTAATCACTTGGCGGCATGTTTTTGCCGGCAGGGCTGTAATTACGTCTTAAGCTTTCCACCAGCGAGACGGACTCATTAAGAAAATCTTAATCGGACCAGCCTGGAGTTCAACCCGGGAACTCTGTCTTATAAACTCACCGCGCATTCTAGTGTTGACTATGTTAATGCAAGCGGGATTAAACTAGTATTCGCAATTGACAATGTAAATGTATTGGATCTCACCTTTCTCCTTGTCGCCGTCCTTGGTCCGGCTCTGATCGAAGAAGCCCGTGGTGAGCGCTTTCCTCTTCAGCAGGTAGGCCCGCCGCTTCGGCTTGGGGGCTACTGCCGTGGTGTTGTCTGCACAAAACACACACTGTTACTGGCTTATACCATGTTCTTTAACATAAATCTAACTTGGAATAACTTCAAAGTTTTAGAAATAAACCATACCTAAAATTGCGGAAACGGTAATCTAACCCAAGACTTATTACCTAACACTCCATAACGCCCTTCCAGTACACTATGCTAGAATAATTTTAGTAGAAGTAGAGTTTTGAGATAGAGCTATTTGGAGAAGTACCTACTACCCACCCCATTTATTCTGCGTAGCAGAATTACTGTATTGCGGTTGGAAGAGTAAGTAACCGGTGTATTTACAGGCACATGAAATCCTAGATCAGCCCCGTGCCTTAGAGAGCACGATGAGTGATCGGTTATTAATATCTGATAATCATTGTTGCATTTCCTGCAAACCCACAATGGAGCAACTACCAGAGACATATAGTATGTCTAAGCTGCAAATATCCTGATAAAATTCTTGTTTGCCGCTGTGTCGCCTGAAGCTTAACACCTAAGCCTCTGGTCACAGGTGATGGTCATAGAGCGGCACTTTGTAGAACGTGTTACTTGTATGTCGACGACGAGACGTGTTGTCTTGTTTATTGTCGATGGTTTTCTACCTTACATACTTAAGTGGGCCTGTTTGGGTTCTATATCAATCTTTTTTCACCCTTTTTTTTTCTTCCAATGAGTCGTGTATTTTACTCTTACGACTATTTAAAAAAATAACGATACAATTGCATAGAGACGTTGACCTCTTAATCCAAGTTGCCAAATAATATAAAAACAAACAAACTCCGTCGCAAAAATCCATCACAACAAGTTTCGAGTTGCGAGCACTCCGGGTTACCGATCGTTTTACACCTCCGCCTGTTTACCCTTCGCCGATTTAATGCTTTTCTATTTCGATAGTGTTTTCACAGTTTTTACATACACTGGTAACGAGCGCGTACAAATTGCAATGCTGGAATACATAGTACACTATGGCAATCTTAATATCAAGGTGATAGAAATGGTGTGTAGGAACTAACTTATTGCCATACAGCCTACAGGTGATATGAGTATGTTCTAAGACATAGGTATTCTTGTCTACCACCGAATACTTAATAGTACACTAATTCCGAAAAATGGTTTGGCTTCGGCAAACCATGCTCATAGCTTGTAATAGTAGGGTGCGATTTCGGTTTTTGTCTCGGTATCGGTAGCTTTTTGGCTACTAGTGCCGTATAATATACTATGACAGTATAGTACGTGTACGTTACGTGGCGATAAAACACAAAAAAGTAAGAAATAAATTTTTTTAACAAAAAATAGAACCGACTCAAAACGCACTAAAAAGTAAAAAATAACTGTGTCATTTAGTTCTTTAATTTACTTAAGCATATCTAGGAGTCTACTGATCGGAGATCTACTTTAAGGACGTTACCTAGAACCCACAAACTGCTTTACTACCTACATAAAATGAATGTTCCTTAAACTTGGCTGGCACCGACTTCATAGATATGCTTAAGTAAATTAAAGCAGCTAAATGACAGTTATTTTTTACTTTTTAGTGCGTTTTGAGTCGGTTCTAATTTTTGTTAAAAAATTTTATGATATCATAATACCTCCCCAAGTAACACCCACAATAATAGGCACAACAACAATACATACAATTTAGTACGTAAGTACGTTCTACTTGTGCTGACATTTCTTTGGTTACAAACGTTTTTATGCTTTACTACATTCAAAATGAAAATGTCCTCCTAAAATAGCTCATTAGGTATATGTAGCCTATTATATGGGAGTTGTGTAAGATGTATATTAAATATAACAAATGGGATATTTAACGGTCCCAAATGAATCTACGTCGGAACATTATCGTCGAGATACGTTCTAAAACATTTGCTCCGCCAACGTAAGAGAAAAGCGACAAAAAATAATACGAGACAGAGATAGACGCAAATAGAAAAATGGCGGTTTAATTTAGAATGATTAGTGTTCTTTTGTTGTGATAGTGTAGTATATTAGCACTAAAAACAACTAGTAATAGCTCTTCAATGTTATCAGTTGATATTTTTGGCGCGCGTTTAAATTTTTTATTAATAGCCAGTTGACGGAACGAGCAGATGGCCCGAATGATGTTAGGTGGAAAAGCGTTTTTGTATGAAATAAGCCTGCTTGGTAGTTGGTTAGCGTTTGTGTGTGTCCTGGGTTCAAATCCAGGGTCTGATTGTGAAATGATTTTGAATATATTTTTCTTCTAATTTTCAGTAAAATTTAAAGCCTGGAGTCAAAAAATTGGTAGTGTATACCCCCGTGCCTAGGAAGGGAAGGGAAAACCACCTCGAAAGGGTACTCCAGACGCAAAACATTTAACACCTTTATTAGGGACATTATAGGGGTAAAACCCACCCGATATCTTGATAGGGTATTGGTCTATGCGATGGTAAAAAGGAAGAAGTAGATCAGATGCGCCCCCAATAGGTGGGGTAACATCAAGCGAGTTACAAGGAGCCGCTGAATGCAGTTAGCTCGACCGTGGTGATTGGAATTTCTCACAAGAGGCCTATGTTCATCAGCTAATAACGATGATGATGACAGTTCTCTCAACATCGTCATCAATAAAAAATAAATAAAAATAAAATAAAATTCGTTTATTTCAGGCAGTGACCCATAATGTTAGTATAAAATCAACAAAACTTAAAATCTATGTTAGTGTTACTACATACTTAGAAAAATTAATTTAAATATCTGCCTGCTCGCGCTGTCGCACCGGGTATACATATATGAGTGTTTACCCAGTGCCTCAGCACAGGGCAGTCAGGCTTCTCAGCAATCACCTAGCAAACAAAATAAGCTTTAAGGCTTTTACTAGTGTAAACGACATTGCAACTGCAAAACATCCAAGCATCCTTGTCATTACCATTTAACCCTACAAAAGTCCAAGTGGGTGTCCGTTGCTTGATGTAGCGCTACCGAAATGGAAATCAGCTGATTTTATCCAAACTATTTTTAAGAATTAATTCACACGTTACAAAACAACACAAACAAATACTTCGCATATCGCTTTGAAGTGCGCAGAGACACGCTTTATACATAACATTAATTAAATCATCATAATATACAACATGAATTAACTATCATTTGAAAAATATATTTTTTTTATCGACTACAAGTTGGCCCCTGACTGCTATCACACCTGATGTTAAGTGATGGTGTAGTCTAATATAGAAGCGGGCTAACTTGTTAGGAGTAGGACGAAAATCCATACCCCTTTCGGTTTCTACACGACATCGTACCGGAACGCTAAATCGCTTAGCGATACGTCTTTGTCGGTAGGGTGGTAACTAGCCACGGCGAGAGCCTCCCACCAGCTAGACCAAGACAAATTAAGAAAAATCTCAATCTGCCCCGCCGGGAATCGAACCCAGGACCTCCGTCTTATAAATCCACCGCGCATGCCACTGCGCCACGGAGGTCTTCAAATATTAAATTAGATTCTATTGCCTCCAAACTTAATATACTTTTCATTAACTTTTAACCCTATTTTGTGTATTATCCAGAAGGAAATCTCCTTTGAGATACTCTCGTCTCGGGATTGATTCGTAGGATTATGTGGGAAGTTTTCATCAACTAAAACCCCCTGGGTAACCATCTTCACCACACATGATTGAGAGGCTCCAGGCTGCCATATAAACTCTTACCGGAGCCTCCCATATGCAACACTTAATGTCAACATTCAAGCAACCTGCTGGTGTCCACCGTGGGCCGCAATTTAAAAACCGGCTGGAGAACAACCGCTCGCGCCCTAAGTCCCATTATTTTTACATGTAACATTTGTTCCTAAAACCATTAAAATTCAAATTAAAAATCGTTTATTTCAAGTAGGCTTATTTTTATAAGCACTTTTGAAACGTCAACTTAGACTATTTGCAGTGACTCTACCACTCAAATGGACCGTTGGTAATAGTAATGATGGTTTTTGATGATTTTTGACGACCTCTGTGGCGCAGTGGTATGCGCGGTAGATATATAAGGCAGAAGTCCTGGGTTCGATTCCCGGCGGGGCAGATTGAGATTTTTCTTAATTTGTCTTGGTCTGGCTGGTGGGAGGTTTTCGCCGAGGCTAGTTACCACCCTACCGACAAAGACGTACCGCCAAGCGATTTAGTATTCCGGTACGATGTCGTGTAGAAACCGATGAGGATGTGGATTTTCATCCTACTCATAACAAGTAAGCCCGCTTCCATCTCAGATTGCATCATCACTTAACATCAGGTGTGATAGTAGTCAAGGGCCAACTTGTAGTCATTAAAAAAAAATGGTATATCGCTGTCGAAATTAAATCAGCTGATTTTATCCAAACTATTTTTAGACTAAATTCACATGTTACAAAACAACACACACAAATACCTCGCATATCGCTTTGAAGTGCGCAGAGACAGTATATAAATAACATTAATTAGATCCTGTCACGACGCCCACCTGATGAGATTTTAACACTTTCTCGTAGTGATATCAAATTTTTACTCGTATTTAAATTATTCGTGCTTTTAACACAATATGCTAAAGATATACGCAATCATTTTAAATAAATGCAGTCCCTTTTGTAAATAAATGAGTTAATGATTAATAATGATATTATGAAGGAGTGAAAAATCCTTAAGGAGAGGGGATTTAGAGTTTAGATAACCATGCTGTCACATATATGGATTGATAAGGTTAAGGTAATGTTTCATGTAATGATCACAAATACATAGTTTCAAAAGTGCTCAGTGTAAACTTAGCCTACTTGAAATAAATATATTTGAATTGAATTGAATCACTATAGATGTTAATGATAATAACAAGGAGCAATGGTTTAACGTGTTCTGTAAACCAGTCCACCTCTAGCAATTTCCCAATTCTAAGTTATAACTGGTTTTTTTAGCTCAATATTTCATATTCACCCAGGACCTAATGAACCGAAATCAAACAGGCTACCTACTAAACTGACGAGGTAAGTTATTCATTGGGGACTTTAATCTAGTCATTATAAGGAACAGATTTGCAGCGAAAAGCCGTTTACTGGTAAATTGTCTCTTAATAAGGACTTCCAAACATCATAATCTTATAACCCGGTTGTATCCAACTGCTTCCTGATACCGCTATCATCGGTACGAGGTCGCCATTACAGCCCCTTTGGACCCCAATACGCTTTTCAAACTATGCTACCTGCCCATTACCATTTCAGCTTTGCGAGTCGTCCAGGTATGTCGCTACCTTTGCTATTTATATAGATATAGATCGATATTTCTGATTCGATCATGTAGATACACCAAACATTCTTCACGATACAAATAAATAATAAATATTATAGGACAATTACACACATCGCTATATAGCCCCAAAGTAAGCGTACTCGTAAGTAGCTTGTGTTATGGGTGCTATGATAATTGATGAATATTTTTATATATATATTATACACTAGCAGTCATCCGCGACTTCGTCCGCGTGAAAACCTCTTAGGTACCCTTTTAATTTTAAAGTCAGACTTTCATATAAAGTGTGCTCTTTTCCCGCTACCCCAATTTAATTTTTTTATAGTTTCCCGTGAAGTAATATTCTCCGTCCCGTCCCGTGTACTAAAGATCTACATTTTTGTAAGACATTGTTCGATATTACAGTACATTAACAATATATATTTATGGCAAGCTGATGTATATAGCGTTTAATATCTATTTCACTTTTGAGTCTAGCTTTCATAATAAACAAAATAATTTACAATCCGACATGCAGATCTAGAGATAAGCCCGTTTAAACAAACGAACAAACTTTTTCTTATATTATATAAATATGGTCTGCCATGCCAAATAAATTGAAAAAAAAGATTAAAGATCGAATTCTCAAAAATATCAGTACCAAAATATTGACCCCTATTCAGTATGAATAACATAACACGGAGGAGGTCCACTTAATTTGGATGATATAGCGGCATTGTCAGGTTTTTTACAAATTTTGTAATATCTCCGAAACCATATAACTAATTAACAAATAATATTACTAATTAATAAATAATGACGTAAACTTAAACATATGAATTAAATTATTTTTTAAAACACAAATAGTTATATATCTGCCAAAATATAAAAGATAGATATATGCTATTGCGGACTTTTTTGTAAAACTTTTTAAGATGCATAAAGTTTTCATACAATGTTTTCAATTATATCCAATATCTAAGGCAGCGTACGCGCATAAAGCTAAATTTAATAAATTTCACGGTCCGACTCGCGCGACAAAAACTGTGATAACTCGGGTAATATATACAATACAAATATAAAATATAGCCTATAACACTCACCGATAACGTAGCATTCTACTGGTGAAAGAATTTTTAAAATCGGATCAGTAATTCCAAAGATTAGCCCCGACAGATCTTTATTTACAAACTTTGCCTCTTTATAATATTAGTATAGATAAATACTCATAATATTAAGATAAACATCCAGACACTGGAAAACATCCATGCTCATCACACAAACATTTTCCAGATGTGGGAATCGAACGCACAGCCTAGGACGCAGAAGCAGGGTCACTACCTACTGCGCCACTCGGCCGTCATCCTACCCATTTAGTTCCATATAAGGTACCCTAGAATAATTACACTAGGCAAAGAGAGTTGGTTATGGCAGGGCTGCGTTTTAACGGCTGTCATGGACGAACGGCTAGTATCCCATGATCGCTGTAGAAATTCTGTGTTCGAATCCTAACTCGAGAAAATTGACTGTCTTTTGCGGCAGTGTGCATTCGTTCCCGTAGTTCAGTTTATCAGGTGGCGTGTAGGAACAGCGTAGGGTTTTATGCGGTAAGAGAGATAATCCTCTCGCTCTCCCTGGCGAGAAGATATCCATTAGGATTTTTCCACGAAAAAAGGGCTAAGTTATTCACATACTTGAACCACAAGATCAACGTGGTAGGAGATTCGTCTAGTGAAATACATCAAATTCAGAGTTTTCAAAAGTTAGTCATGTAATGCAGCCAGTACGAGGTATTCACGTGTGGTATATTTTTATAGAGACTGATTAGTTCGCCCACGACGCGCCGCTGCCAGCGATCACTTTCAACTAGATATCTTGATGTAGCTGTCTACAGAATACAGGAAGAATTAATTGCAACTAGGTGATATGGCTGAGAACCAAACATTACGATGTTTTAAGTATTATTACGTATGTTCCATCATTATCAGCCTATTAACGGCCACAAGGCCAGGCCGCCCTCTTTGTACGAGAGGGGATATGGAGTTTAGACCCACCACGCTGCTTCAATAGAGGTTAGCGGAAATGACTGATAATGTTTTATTCATTAAAGATCACTATCAGATGTTGATGATAGTGACCGGGACCGACGGCTGAATGTGCTCTTCAAAGCACATTCACATCACCAACAACGGCTAATTAGAAAGGTTTAACTAAATAATTAATCAAGGTTTTATGTAAAGGAGAATGCCAGATCCTAACCCAGAAAGAACAGAAATTGTAAATATACTAAAAATATCCTATTATAAAGTAAGACATAATGATGTATCGATACATCGCCGTGTGTAAAAGATGTCGATAAATTTGGTTCAATTTATATTTGTATTTTGTATAAATTAATTATAAAAAGCAAATACAAGCTACTTGAAAATTTATGTTTAGAGTTTTTTTAACAAAAAGAAAAATCAAAAGATCCGCGTGCTCACATGATGACAATAACTTTTCATTTATTTATTTTACAGTATGGCAGAAAACTGGCGAGAGGACAAAAACCCGCCGGCCGATATCCTCATCCTCATTTATGACGATGAGGCTGAGATTAGCGCCGACGAAGACCTGCTCCGTCATGACGGTGTATTAAAAAAATGTATTATTATATAAATGTTTTAAAATAATCCATTTTTACTGTTGGACTTCGGAATAAAATTCTGTTGAAAAAACTAATTAAACTATTTCCTTTTCATTTACACTCTTAAAGTCTCACAGCCCCGAGGGGTCCCCTGGCAACCGTCAGGCAAATAATGACAGCTGTCATTATAGCTCCGTCGCTACCCAGGTAGCCGCGGGCTGCCGCGGGCCTCAACGAAGGTTTAATTTTATTAGGCGCTAAAAACTAAGTTTTAGTTTAAAAAAAGAATTGTTTCATATTCTGTGATAAATTTCCAAGACATTGACATTGAAATTGGTATTATTCTGTGTTTATTTTTAATCTTATTGGACAGTGCTCGAAAGTGAAATTATAAGAGTGTTTTTTCGTGATTTGTGCAAATTTATTGAATGTAAGTACAATTTTTATTACAAAACTCATTATTTTGCATACAGTGATTGTTTTCACGTTATTTGTTTTAAGAAATACATCGAAAATTTTAAATAAATCATCAAAACATCTGATACGTATCTTCCCGAATTACGACTTATTTGCGCATGTGAATGATAGTAAATATTACTAAAAATGTATAAAATTTACTTGGAAGTAGTTTACATAAGTATTTACTAACATATTATTGTAAAATATTAGAAAATTATTTATTATTGTGCAACTAAAATTTGACGTTTCTTGAGTTCAAAGCGACCGTTTTGGTCTGTCAATACCAAACAAAACAGTTTCGTTTGGTATTGGTAAAACGAGCTATTTTGGTCTTTATTTGTGAAGCGCTAAGGACGGTTTACCGGTAACCAATAAGAATCCGTTTGTTTGTAAAGTAAGACATAATGATGTATCGATACATCGCCGTGTGTAAAAGATGTCGATAAATTTGGTTCAATTTATATTTGTATTTTGTATAAATTAATTATAAAAAGCAAATACAAGCTACTTGAAAATTTATGTTTAGAGTTTTTTTAACAAAAAGAAAAATCAAAAGATCCGCGTGCTCACATGATGACAATAACTTTTCATTTATTTATTTTACAGTATGGCAGAAAACTGGCGAGAGGACAAAAACCCGCCGGCCGATATCCTCATCCTCATTTATGACGATGAGGCTGAGATTAGCGCCGACGAAGACCTGCTCCGTCATGACGGTGTATTAAAAAAATGTAAAATTAAATAACAAGAGAAACTAGTTCTACACTAACATTTCGAAAATACTTTAGGTAGTTAAAAGTAAAAATTAATAAAAATTAGAATCATTTTATTTTTATTTACATTATATAATAATACCTTACAAAAAGGATAACTGTCGATAAAATTACCAAAAGTAAAAGAACACATCCCTAGCTGTTTTTATATTTCGAAGTGTCGGGTGGATCGTGTTTCAAGTGTTTTTATGGTGATCATACCAATTGTTTTTGTTATGTTATTTACAATAAATAGATAGCATAGACACCAGTTCTTTAGACTTTGTTTGTATTTTCATTTATTTTTCGTAATCCAACGCACAACATAGTTGCAAAATGTTGTACCCGTAAAATAAATATATAAAGCTTTGATTATATCAACATTTTGATAGATAAAAGTTAGGAAATATATCAATCAAGTCATTACATTTTACAGAATGGCAAAATATGGCTTAAAAGAAGATTATTTATTAATTTTTTGTAGAGTAACGTATCAAGACCGAAATAGAAAACAGCGCGCGAGCGGGAGGGCACTACGCCCGTAACTGACACTGACAGCAGTTGTCAACTGTCAGGCGCCCAGGGGTTAACGCATTTTAAAATCTTTATTGTTGCACTGGGTTCTAGCCTTTTAAATCGTTTTTTTATTGTATTTTCACCAAAGTGTGCTCTAAAAGGCTAGTATCCAGAGTCTTTGAGCCTGTTTAAAATGTATTTAATGAAGCTTTGCGATTGTCATGTTAGTGTGACAGTTGCGCTATGTGGTTGTTTACGGAAATGGACGATAACCAACATTAGGCTCGTATCGAATACTCCGACTTCTAGAACTTTTAAATGTAATTTATATTAAATAGTAAAAAAAATGCAATAAAACGATGCATAATACATTGTTGGACAATATGTTTTTATTATTGGGTTAAAGTTCTATACATTGTCTGGCATTCTCCTTTGCAGAGATTTGAAGATAATTACGGTGGTGTAACACCACCATATTTCCGACTCGACTCCGAACTTGGAATGTAATGAAAATTTCATGGAAGAATTAAAAACTCAGAATTATTTCCGCGACCGAACCCAAGATTCGAATACTGGACCTCGTGATCGATGCAACGTGATTGATGTAGGTACTAAAGAGAAACGCTGTATAGCTCAATCTGGGACAGATGAATGGGTGGATTTCAAGCATTTCGTAGGACCTAACGTGGGACATCCAAATTTTTCGAGGGATCAGTTTACGCTGTAACTTGAAAGTGTATCGGAATTTGTGCGAATTCTCTCGTCTAAATATAGCGCATTCCGTCGCTCCATTATCTCGGCCGCGACAACCCAAAACCGACACGCTAAATGCTAACACTACAATGTTTTTACTTTTTGGTACACTGCACTCCTACAATTTCAGTTCACCAACGCCTTCCGGATCCATTTCGGCAAAGTAGTCCAGTCTCATCAATAGACTTTAAAAAATAAAATAAAGTCGTCTACCGTACCGTCGTTCTAACAATCTATTCCAGAGAAAAAACATGATTTTTATGAGGTTTACAACAACATATAGAGTGACTAATTACGAAGGTTTAACTAAATTATTAATCCATCTTAGATTGCATCATCACTTAACATCAGGTGTGATAGCAGTCAAGGGACAACTTGTAGTCGATGTCGATAAAAAAAATAAAGGTTTTATGTGAATTGGCTGAGATATGAAGATAATTAAGTTGATTGACGAAAAATCGCTTAATTTAATGTCGAAACACTGTATTTAGAGTAAAAGTAAGGTAGGACGGCTTGTTTTCATTTACAAAAGTCTCGGTAAAAATTTTCAGCCTTGTGCCTCGGTAAGCGCTAAACCATCGGTCTTGCTTATATAAGCTAAAGTCCAACATTGATAATAAACAGATTAGAATTAATTAGTAATTTGTAATATTTTTAATTAATTAATTGGACTGGAATTAGTTATAATATTAATTAAATAAATTACATTAATCACAAGATAGTTTGACTTTAGCTGATGATATAACACTTAACCGTACCGTATTGGAGCAACGAGGTGGTTCTAATGACGATAATAATATCCTATCACCTGTAGCACAATATATTACAAAGTAAGTACAGTACATAAATAATCACTTGAGATGAAACAAAACTAAATAGTCTGTATATATCTAGCTACCGTTAAATCTGGGAGGATTGAAAAATCGTTTATATTTACATAGAGCGAGACTTTGGACAAACAAATCAGTGCAGGAATGCTAACGCCTGTACTCCGATCACGATCATCGAATGTAACACTAATCATGTGTGATCATAATGTGACGTGATTACCTACGGTGTGATCGCGTGGACTTGGTGTTGGCGTTATGAACAACACGCGTCAATCACTGCGATCATACTGTCTGATCATAGGCGGCGTAGGTATGATCGTGTGATAGAGTTTGTAATCATGAGAGAGTGCTTCCTTATCAAATACCTTATACTAATAATAATAATTATTTTTCTTTTTCTCAGTCCAATTTAGAATCAGTATAAATTATGTTTTGTTACATACAAAGTCAGGTCGAGTCGCCTTGCAAATAAATAGTCCCATTTAAATAAAAACAAAAGTTTTTTCAATTATCTCTACCATTTTTAGTAACTAATAGTAGAGCTTTTAATGTTAGAGCTCGTCCAAGGCAGTACTTGCGTAAAGTTGCGTATTTTTGACACCGAACAGCACTGCCGGTTTGAAGGGCATGATTGTTAGTGAAATTACAGGCACATAACACCTAAGTCTAGGATGATGAACAGTAATCGCTTTTTAAAATCTTTATTTATAAGGACGACTGTACCTACATGTCCGTCCTGTAATTATAATATGTTATCGCTTTGAAACATCCAGAGTGTTAATCTGATAATCATCATTATTAGCCTATTAACGGCCTACTACAGGGCCAGGCTTCCTTCCTTATAGGAGACGGGATATCTCGATAATAGCGACGGGAATCTGATAATAGCCGCTGATTATTATCCACTTGCAGTCAGGTGGGCTGTCCGCTTAGTCTTATTACTATAAATTTAAAAAGTATAGATACTCTTGCTTTTATAAGAAGCGCGTGTGCCAAGCATTTAATAGATATTACACGGGAGCGTGTATATAGAAAGCAGTTAAATTTACTTCCACCTACATAAGTTGTAATCAGAAATAATCTCAAACAAACTCATCAAAACTGAGATCATGTGATTGCGTTCAGGAGACAATTTTAATCAACCGTTGCCAACTATATGAGCTGTATACAGGTTGATTATTTTGGTTTTCGGGCATCAGACCCCAAAAGTTAAAATGGTACCCTTAGATTAATAAAAATCTTGCCTACTGTGTTGCCAAAGTAATGTTTCTCAGATGGAACCTTTATAGAATTAAAATTGTAGTGAAGTCAAGGCCCATTTTACGGACGGAACCCTATTTTAAGGCAAAACGTAAACGTTTAAATTGTGAAAAATCAAACTTCTAAGACCATCTTAAGAAATTGTTCTTTCGCTCGTCGTGACGCAAACAAGTCCTAAATAAACTAGTAAAAATCAGAAAAACCCGTTGTGTGTCTATTAGTCATACAGAAAAAGGCGTGTCCCATCGAAAAGAGCTTCAAAAAATCTTTGATTACCAACAAATAATGATAAACATATTTGCATTGCCAACACTCCCCCAGTTTCATACACAAAAGCACCTGTTAAACGCTAGATTCTTATATAAATATGCAATCCCATTCCCCTGTATACCTATAATGTCACGTTAGGCCGTGTCGTATGACGTCACGAAACGTCACGCTTGCGTAACGGAGCCGCTACGTATTTATTTAAAGGCGGTCATTTGCAAATAGCACATGTCTTGCATGTGTCAATGTATTTATAGAAACACTCGAGTAGGTCACCTGTGTACATTTTTTCTTCTATTCTCTTTGACGAAACAATATTTTTCAATGCGGCTATTTTTAGAACACGCTGTAGCTACTTGATATAGAATAATTTGATTAAATTCGCTAGATCGAGATTATTTACATTTAGTATCTTACTACCTGTTTGTTGTCAGTATTTTGAATAAAACCACCATAAGTTTGGGCAATGAAAGGAAAGCAGCAGAACAATTCAAAACGTTTTTTAAACTTTTTTCTGCCTTTCTCTTTTTGCTCCATGACCTCATGACTGCTTTTCATATTTCAGGCATAATTCTGGTCAAGCGTATAACATACATAAATATAAATGTTGACTCTAGTAGAAATCTGGAAATTGGCTTTTACTTTTAAGATTTGACAAAGTAATAAAGTTAGTTATAAGTTAAATTTTATAATTATTAAAAATAGATTAGCCTAGTTAGATCACGATGTCTTGGGTGCGAGTCGTGGATCGACCGTAAAGTTCTTAGCGGAGTTGAAAAGCTGGTGTTGTTACACCCCGCGCGGAGTGAACATCGTTGATACTGTCATTAACATCCAATTATTTATGATCCAAATATTATCTCCCTAAACCACACCATCGAACCCGCATTTGACCAACGTTGTGGGTGCAAAACTCCAGATCCCCTCTCCTATAAATAGGGACATCTTGCCCTGTAGTTGGCCGTTAAAATATTCTGATAATATTGAAAATAAAGGTCAACTCCACAATAAACCAGTGACTTTATCAGCTTAAATCTATTCGTAAATGAAAAGACCATCAGTAATAGTGTGATGACAAGTGATTATATTAAAATCGCGTAAATCTCTCGTAACGGTGCAATATAAAACTATCAGATAAAAGTTAGATACTGGCGCAGAACCAACATTCGGGATTGTTGATGACTTTATAATCGACGCATATATTATTTTACTGTCGTTTTTGGGATTCCTTACTTGAAGAAAAAACGGAAGTCGGATGGGATTATTATTTTGTCAGATAGAGAGGTCCGGTCGCATATAAAACATTGACACATTTTCTTCTCAGAAATTTTCAACGAATTTCCTCCCTAGAAAGTTGATGGTGTAACACTCCCGTACCTCATTATTATTACAGAATACAAACATTATCGACCTAACCCCCATTGGAACAGAGTAATAGTGCTTTCCTCCTTCCTCCTCCTGCTCCTTATGACATGTATTTTTTAATTATTACAAATTAGCCCCTGACTTCTATCACACCTGGTAGTAAGTGATGATGTAATCTAAGATAGAAGCAGACTAACTTTTTAGGATTATGTCCACACCACTTTTGGTCCACGGAAACCGTCAAAAGTATTGAACATGCAACGGACATAAAAGCAAATATGCAAATATCGCGTCCTGTATGACTGTGATGTCGAAAAGGATATGGAAGGTGGTCAGTTATAGCTATTGAACTCACCCTCAGGTATCTTGATGGTGGTGCCGAGGTTGAGCTGCTGTAGCCTTGCCAGTGCCGCCTGCTGGAGTGCGCGCCTCTCCACTTCCGTGAGGCTCAGCAGCGAGGTGTCGGCCAGCCGCACGCAACGCCCGCTGCCGTCTGCCCAGCAACAACTGCCCTGCACAATGCGTTACGTCATCACACCATTGAACAACAAAAACGACCATTATAATAAATTGACCTAGTAATCAGTGAGTTGGGAGCCAGTGGTGTTACACCCTTATGCCTCGGAAACGTGCTCTCCGTTAATCCGTAAATCCCGGTCAACATCTGATATGATCGTTAAACACCCGCCTACCCGCAATGGAGCAGCGTAGTGGGTATAAGTTCTAAAGCCCTTTACCTAAAAGAAGGGAGTGCTGACTCTATTGTGAGCTGTTAACAGGTTAATAATAATTATTAATCTATCTACTAACATTCCTTGAATTTCCATTGACGTAGGATATAGTTTCAAGATGTTTTACAGACGTTTAATTGGTGCATTGGTATGTTAAACTGAAACAGAGTCCTGCGTTGCATTTTCGATATCATTTTACCACTTCATCTAAAGCCAAACGGTCTTGCAGGAATAGATTTGCTATACTACAACTGAGGGTAAGGTCTCTTGTCTATCGCTGAGTTTGATTAGGTTAAACAAGCTCGCAAAAATTCGCAAAGCACGTGTTAGATTTTATCAAGGGCAGGTTTTTAGATTAAAAAAAAATCCGGTTTGCGTGTTAGTATTGACATAACACAAAATAGAACCGACTCACAACGTACTAAAAAGTATAAAATAACTGTCATTTAGTTGCTATAATTTACTTAAGCATATCTATGAAGTCGGTGCCAACCAAGTTTAAGGACTATTTATTTTACGTAGTAAAGCAGTTTGTGGGTTCTAGGTAACGTCCTTAAAGTAGAAACCTTGGCTGGCACCGACTCCTAGATATGCTTAAGTAAATTAAAGCAACTAAATGACACAGTTATTTTTTACTTTTTAGTGCGTTTTGATTCGGTTCTATTTTTTGTTAAAAATTTTTATTTCTTACTCAGTATAGTACTTACTCGTATTATACAGACATAATATATTATACCTACGGCACTAGTAGCCAAAAAGCTACCGATACCGAGACAAAAACCGAAATCGCTGTAAGCGTGCCTCCTAAATTTTAAGAGTTTCTTCAATTTCCCCGGGATATCATCATCAGATCCTAACATGACAATGGGACCACCTTGGATGTATGCCCTTTCTAATAAAAAAAGGATTATCAAAATCGGACAACACTGTAAAAAGTTATGCGTGGTCATACAAAAAAAATTAATTGTCTGTAAAGTCGGTTTACTGACGATAGTTGAACGTGACAACGTCTGAAGAAAATACTGATGGAATGGTAGCATTTAATTGGTTATTAAAATTTTTTAATTTAAAATTAATATATTTAATAATTATATTTAATAGACGCATGTCGAACGCTGCGAAACGCAAAGGCCGATTGTGCTTCTTTGTCACTCGTTCCGCGCTCTCGCTTGCACTTCAAGCCTTACATGGAACGCCTCAAAGCGAGGTAACGACGCATGACGTCATGTTTTTTCGTGCGTGCAGCCGGCTCTATCGAATTATAAGACGTTGTCACGTCAAAAAAAATATACGTGTCGAATTGAGAACCTCCTCCGTTTTTTTTTCGTCGGTAAATAAAATACAGGTCTACCAACGTCGCCAACATCATGGATTATTACAACGGTGTGATATTACTTAGCTCCAGACGTGTATATAAGGATGATAAAGTCAGTATGCTAAGCCATAATATAACTATCTACTAGCTGAAGCTCGCAACTCCGTCTGATATGTATGTAGTATATAAGCATACCAAATCGTAAAAAGTAAATTTTCCAAGAAATAAAAAAGGTTAAAAATATCTGGAGAAGGCAGACTAGGGGTCTTAAAGTTATGGCCTATTGTCACACATACCAAACATACGCAAAAAGTGTCATAAAAATTAAGCAAGCCTTTCAAATCAGTTCGATAACAAACACTAGATTTTTATATATGAGAACTTCGTTCACTACGCTAGCGGTGGAATGTTTACTACGACACAGTCCACTAAAAATTAATTTTGAATAGCTGTCACACATCATCAGAAGTGCCATAAATCCAGCGGATAATAATTGAAATCCTACAATGGGCTGTCAGCCGGTGCGCGGAAAAACTAGCAGTGAGTCAGTGATAAATGCGTTTTGTCTGAAAGCACGCCTACGCACCTTTAGCAATACTTTCCTAGCGGCTAGGTTCCCGTATTAAAACATATGCAAATATACATTTATGTGGGCATACCGATGACTGCCTCATTGGTCTAGTGGTTAGTCTATCTGGCTTCGAACACGAGGTCCTGGGTTCGAATCCTGGGTCGGGTCGCGCAATAATTCTGAGTTTTTCATTCTTCTGTGACATTCTCTGTACAATCCTAGTCCGGAGTCGGGAATATGGTGGTGTTACACCCCCGTGCCTCGGAGAGCACGTTAAGCTTTCATTGGAAATGCTGCTTTGTCTATTTGAGATATAACAAAACAATATGGAAGAATTGTTTGTCTTTATAAGAAGTACAACAAAGTCTGCGATGGCAGCTATAGTTTGTCGTCCCATTGTAGATTCTATATTTACCATCATCAACCTATTATAAGGGTCTATTGCAAGACCAGGTTTCTTTTTTTTTGACGACCTCTGTAGCGCAATGGTATGTGCGGTGGATTTAAAAGACGGAGGTCCTGGGTTCGATTCCCGGCGGGGCAGATTGAGATTTTTCTTAATTTGTCTTGGTCTGGCTGGTGGGAGGCTTTCGCTGTGGCTAGTTACCACCCTACCGACAAAGACGTATCGCCAAGCAATTTAGCGTTCCGGTACGATGTCGTGTAGAAACCGAAAGGGGAGTGGATTTTCGTCCCACTCCTAACAAGTTAGCCCGCTTTCATCTTAGACTGCATCATCACTTAACATTAGGTGTGATAGTAGTCAAGGGTCAACTTGTAGTCGATAAAAAAAGAGAAGGAATATGGGGCCCACAAACCAGCAACCCGCATTGAAGCAGCGTGATGGTCTAAGTTTCAAATCCCTTCATCTGTCTGTCAATAAGTAGTACTTTCTGTACTCAGAAAGCAGATTTATTGTTTATATCATCATATGGCAAATATTCTTTAAAAACCCAAAAGCTGCTTGATTTCACATGCCTAGTAAATCATATTTATTCGAAAATAGAATAAAACATTATAATATTTATTAACAGTATAAAATTTTCGACAACGAAGCACTCTCTCAATCATTAAACATGATTACAAACTCTATCATACGATCATACCTACGCCGCCTATGATCAGTCAGTATAATCGCAGTGATTGACGCGTGTTGCTCACAACGCCAACACCAAGTCAGCGCGATCACACCGTAATCACGTCACGTTATGATCACACATGATTAGTGATTACATTCGATGATCGTGATCGGATTACAGACGTTAGCATTCCTGCACTGATTTGTTTGTTCGAAGTCTGGCGCTATGTAAATATAAACAGAAACGATTTTTCAATCCTACCAGACTTAGCGGTAACTGGAAACATAACAGACGATTTAGTTTTGTTTGATCTCAAGTGATTATTTATGCACTGTACTTTGCCATAAGATTCTCTCGTTGCAATAACAGGTGATAGGTATCATTATCAGTCTATTTTAACGTCCCACTACAGGGTTGGGCGATCCTTATAAGATCATTGGGCATATAGCATATTGGATACATGGAGCATAGAATTAATACGTCATTTCAATTCGGTTTAGCATGAAAATATCTTAATCCATTCAACGATCACTATCAGATGTTAATGATAAAGACAGGCACCAACCAAAAAAGTTCAGATTTTATAGACTTTCGCTCTGAATTTCAATATTTTTAGAAAATCTAAAGATGATACAAAGCTGACAAAGTATAAAAAACTTACAAATCGAACTGAATCATATTCGGCGGCATTATTCGCCTAAATGGTAAAAGAATCACAAATGTGTTTTATAATTGGGTTTGTTTGAAGATTTTGCAAAATAAACTCATTTTACAACTTTCACTGATAAAGCAAAGCTTGGAGCATGTTTTGGTCATGTATTATGCATTGAAATCCGAGAGAAACTTAAATTATATCTTGACCTATAAATTGTCAAGCTCCCACGTTTTTTTATGCCGCCTTTTGTATCAGTTCTACTTAATGCAAATGCATTATAACACTGTTCTATGTTTTTCTTCGTTGTGGTCATGTGGTGCATTAATAACGAATAAATGAAAAATTATTATTATAAAAACAAAAAACCCGACTGCTTAGAAGATATGAACTGAAAAGAGAAAAACAAGGATCACTATATCTGTATAAAATTCTAAATACTTTATGGTGAAGCAAACAGGGACAAAATACTTTAACCTGCGGGGAAAGAAAGATCTACCAAAACTACGTTTGTCCCCGCCTGCAGCACCATAAAGTATTTAGAGTTTTATACAGATATAGTGATCCTTGTTTTTCTCTTTTCAGTTCATATCTTCTAAGCAGTCGGGTTTTTTGTTTTTATAATAATAATTTTATTTGAGACTTTTTAGTTTTAGTTTATTGTATAGAAATGAGATGGTACACTTAGTACACTTTTTGGCATTTTTTGTAAATAAGTAATATGAACATGATATGATATTTATATTTTTAGCATGATCTTTTTACGACTTTTCAATTGGTACCCATATTGCTAAGATAAGAGAAAAAAATACCCACATCCCCCCCTTTTTCCCCCATTTACAGCCGCCATTTTGAAAATGTATATAGTCTATGTCACTACCACAATTTTGACAAATTCAACGACACCTCACATGTCAAAATCCGTTCAGCCGTTTAGGCTGTAGCGCGTGCCGAAGAAATGGACATACATACATACATACATACGCTCGAAAAACATAACCCTCCTTCTGACGCAGTCGGGTAAAAAAAAAGCCAATAGCAATGTCTGACACAGTGGTTATTGAAAATTTTACTGTGAGTGCCTAAGACAGCAGGCGTGGATGAAATGGAAATAAAAGCATCACCCGTCTACTTCTCGAGTTCTAGCTAACTATTACTTTTAATGCCACTTGTGCATGGGTTTAGAATTTGAATGGAATAATTTGCCTTTGAGAGCACGTTAAGCTACCTGTTTCTGTCTGTCATTGTCATCAAAATCTGATAGTGATAATTAAATAATGATCAAACACTCAAAGCCTAATCCGCATTGGAGCAGCGTGGCGAGTCTAAGACCCATAAAGGAAACTGTCTCCTATAAGGCGGGATGCCTGGCTCTGTCAGCTGTTAACAGGCTAATAATGATTATGATGAAAAATATAGATAATGTTTAATCTTTTTTTATTGAAAATAGCCAAAGTATTAATCAGTCGTAAATCACTTTAGTTAATAATCATGGACTGTCACGCAATAGTATGAAAGTAAGTGGCAACCAAGAGGCAATAAAATGTAAACAAATTCACATTCACAGTTTAAAGATCAAAAGGTTTGTCATAAATTGTTTTGTGTCTAAACATAATAAAGCTATTGAAATATCACCCAACATTATGATAGCGAAGTTGTTAAGGAGAATTAGAGGTCTTGTGTTGACAGATTTAATTGTTTTTTGTATTTTTATGCACATTTGACTTAGTAGAAGCTTTGACGGTCTGCGTGGCGCAGTGGTATGCGCGGTAGATTTATAAGACGGAGGTCCTGGGTTCGATTTTCGGCGGGGCAGATTGAAATTTTCTTAATTGGTCCAGATCTAGCTGATAATGGTAAGTTATAAAAAAGTGTAAGCTTATTCTAATGACTAGATTAATAATACGTCGCAATAGTGAATTAAAGTATAAAATTGTGATTTTTTTAAATGCAAGTCTTGCAAGGGAAAGGCTTATTAATCTCATTTTTTGTCAAAAGCGCAGTGTTAGATGATTCGTTACTAGATGGACATCCAAATCAACATCAAAGGAGCAAAATGGAGCAATTTGATGTAGTCGTCAGCTCAAGACGGTGATGTTTGAACCTGTTTGACTTATGTGTTTTGTTCTGTATTTTCTACTCATCGTATCGGAACTTTCAATCACTTAGCAGCAGTCTTTACCGGTGGACGATAACTAGCCACGGGTCTCTCCCACTAGCCAAATCTGCTCCAATCAAGAAAATCACAATTGGCCCTGCCGGGAATCGAACCCAGGACCTCAATAAATCATCCATCGCACATAACGCTGCGCTACAGAGGCCGCCCAATCATAGGTTATGTTGATGCAGAAATAGTAAATTCCAATACTCGTAGAATTCGATTTATGCGTGCTCCAAAAAGTACGCGCTATTTATACAAGTTATAGTGTTGATACATTATATGTTGCTAAGAGAAGTACTGACACACTTGTAAACTGTTTTTGAGGTTTCCAGGTTATTCCGTGGTTCTCAAATTTTTTCGTAAAGTAAAATTGAAGTAGATTATAAACATTTATACCTAGTTCCAGGAAGTAAGAAAAATACATAATTGTACGAGGGAGTAACTCGTAGCTCCACTCAGGATTTATACCCAGAACACCATGACCCGGAGTCACATAGTCATACCTATGGAAGCGTGACAATTATACAAGTGTCTCATGCAGAGAACAACTACCCCTATGATACCCATCGATCTAAGTTTTAAGCCTCATAGATTCTGTTTTAAAACTGGATTTAATAACAAATAACTGAATTTAATAATAATTTATTGTATTCTTTCTCAATAAAAAAAATTAATAAATAATTAAATTTATTCAATAAGAAAAACGTTGGACAGGAACAGCCGTACGCTGCTATGACGCCATAGTAGCTCATTACACATTTTGTTTTGAAAGATACAGACAGAAGAAACCCACTCCAATATTTAAGCGCTTTGGATATCTTTACCGGCCTTTAATTTTATATTCACCATTAATCATTAATTTTATTCTACTTTATTAATAAAGTAATAAAAATTTTCTAAGATCATCTTCTCTATTACATGGGCAATAATCATCTTCAATCATCAGTGGCGGCAGAAGTAATCATGGTGGTATATACAGTGAGTGATAATTACCCAAATGAAATCTATCATAGTAACTACTAATGAATAAGGTTCAAAAGGTAATGAAACACCGGGTTCATCGCAAACGAACCCGCGGGCGTCCTTTAGTACATAATAATTTAGTGCCTCTAAGTAAGTGTCGTAAGACAGGCTCTACGAGAGTCTACGAAGGCCTACGAAGTGAGCGCTACGAACTTTACTGCACTCATGCTAATAGGCTTGCAGTTGCCCGTGACTTTGTCCGCGTGAAAAATCCTGAAGTAGCTTTCTTATTTTTAAGACGATCTTTAATACAAAGTGTCTGTTTCTTCTTCCTTCCCATTAAAAGTTAAATTTTATCTATAACAATATTATAAAGAGGTAAAGTTTGTAAGTTTGTAAATAAAAATCTGTTGGGGCTAATATTCGGAACTACTTGTCCAATTTTAAAAATTCTTTAATTAGTAGAATGTTACGTTATCGTTGAGTGTTATAGGCAATATTTTATATTTGTATTGTATACATTACCCGAGTTATCACAGTTTTTGTCGCGCGGAGTCGGATCGTGAAATTTATTAAATTTAGCTTTATGCGTGTACGCTGCCTTAGATATTGGATATAATTGAAAACATTGTATGACAACTTTATGCATCTTTAAAGCTCCTCGATAGCATATATCTTTTATATTTTGGCAGATATATAACTCTTTGTGTTTCAAAAAATCATATAATTCATATGCTTACGTTTACGTCATACAACATATACAACTAAACTTAAATCCTTATGAAAATAAATTATTTAATAATCACAAGGATATTATAGAGCTAAGATTTGCCTTTCACAGTATGTTAATTAGTTATATAAATTCGGAGATATTACAAAATTTCTAAAAAGTGCGACTCTGTAATAAATCATTTCATTCATATGCTTAAGTTTACGTCATTAATTATACAACTAAACTTAAATCCTTATTAAAATAAATTGTTTAATAATCACAAGGATATTATAGAGATAAGATTTGCCTTTTACAGTATGTTAATTAGTTATATAGTTTCGGAGATATTATGAAATTTGTAACACACATGAAATATATCGTCCAAATTAAGTTGACCTCCTCCGTGTTATTAATATAATAACATTTTGGTACTGATATTTTTTGAGAATTCGATCTTTGATCTTTTCTTTCAATTTATTTGCCATGGCAGACCATATTTATATAATATTATACGAAAAAGTTTGTTCGTTTGTTTAAACGGGCTTATCTCTAGATCTGCATGTCGGATTGTAAATTATTTTGTTTATTATAAAAACTAAACTAAACTTATATATATATTGTTAATGTTAATGTACTGTAATATAGTACAATGTTTTACAAAAATGTAGATCTTTAGTACAAGGGACGGGACGGAGGATATTGCTTCACGGGAAACCATAAAAAAATTAAATTGAGAGAGGTAGCGGGAAAAGAGCACACTTTATATGAAAGTTTGTCTTTAAAATTAAAAAGATACCTAAGAGGTTTTTACGTGGACGAAGTCGCGGGCGACTGCTAGTAATAATATATGTAGTTTCCCGTCAAGCAATACTTTGGCCCGTCCGTCCGCCACATAGCCTCGTTAAGTGCTTATTTGTAGTAATTTTCCATTATTTCCTAATCTACGCGACCTAATAACATGTTTTGAAACGAAAAGTATAGCTTTATAAAATCTTGACGATGTCTTGATGTTTAATGACTTAATAATTTTTAGCATTTCTTTGACAGAAGTTATCTTATTGTAGTTTATTTATATGATATAGGTTTTTAGCATGTTTTTTTAATCCCACTAAGAGTCTAGATTTTTGTAAGACCTTGCATTGCATGGCAACATTGCAACCATTACTTTATCGCACGTGGAAATCCTAGCTAAATAGTAAAACCTTTCTCAGAAATCACTGGTAAAAATCAAGTACCTCATTGGTCTAGCTAGTGACTGGCTATATATGTCACCAGGTCCTGAGTTCTAATCTTTGTTCGGGTTATGGATTACTTCTGAGTTTTTCTTTTTCCAAATAAAATTTCAGTATATTCATTTTCAGTTTCATTTCACAGTCACCTGCTGTCTGTGGAATCAATGATTTGTGAAAAACACATGGAAATCCGTTTTGTGACAAAATTGCGAACAGAGAGACAGACATGGTGAAGGACTTTATAAACCTAGGTTTAGGTATAGAGTAGTTGCCTCCAAAACCTCCTGCATACAAAATTTCTTAAAAATCGTTGAAGCTGGTTCTGAGAATCAGATTCTATATAAGAATTGCAGGTTTAAATGTATTACATAGATAAATAGTTAAATTACATGATCTCGGTTTGACATACGTGCGTGTAGACATGTAGACATGACATTTTAAAAACCTCATACATTTTTTGCGCCAAAAATTAATGTACGGGACATCATCACTCATAATAAGTCACCGTGCGAAACGGAATCTCTGAGTTTACACATAGCATGAAGGATTGGATGACTGCCGCGTTGGTTTAAGAGTTGGCCTATATGGCTTTGGAGCAAAAAGTCCTGAGCTCGAGTTGCACTCAGAAATATTGAAAAATTTATTCAGTTATAATGATACATATATTATTATTACGGGTACATACCGCGATAAAACAATGAGGTTCATGATGAAAGTCACAGTAGCGAACTGTAGACACCAAAGATACGCACGAATACATACTATGTCGTGTAGTTTTGTCTAGGTACACGTCCGCTCAATAACGCGCGAAAATATTGCATTTCTCTTTCGTTGCATTGAAAACAAATATAGTTATGTTACCGACTTTGTTGCTATTGAGCGACATTCTCTACACGAGATATTTCTTCGAGCACATCTTAGGCCGCCTGAGTTATACCCCGTGCAATGGAGAATACGTTAAATCGTCGACCCCAGCTATTATAATGTGAGTGAGAAATTATTACATTAAGGCCGCCAACCCAGTTTGGAGCATCGTGATGGATTTAAGCTTCAAATCCCTTCTACTATAAGTAGAAAATCATAGTCCTAGTGGACTAATAAAATAGGCTGATAATTATAATGTTATGCCTCTTCACAACAATAACTATTTGTAGCTTGTGTATCCAACGACACTCGCGTAATGTTTGTTAGGTAAACAAACTGGTAGACAAAAATGTAAATTAAAATTAGACTTTTGTATGTGTAATCTCAACGAATAGTTTAAAAATATTCGCAGTGGAAAGACACAGATATATATAGGTAGAAGCAATGGTAATTACGCTAATTCTAAATAGTATTTAAACATATCTTATTCTAAAGTTTTTACTTTGGTTTAAAGTTGGACTATAAGTATAATTAATTTAAGCTAGATTTGCAAGTTAGCTAATGAAACACTTCTATAGTAGGTTTTATTTCATACATGGAGATTCAAATCACTACATAGTATAAAACAATGTCTCTATCCGCCGTCTGTCTGTCCCTATGTATGCTTAGATCTTTAAAACTACGCAGCGGATTTTGATGCGGTTTTTTTAATTTATATGTATAATACATGCATAATATATGCTGAAACGTTTAGAGGTTTCTAATGTGATGTCGTAAATAAGCACGTTTTTTTGCGCTTATATTGCAAACGCTGGCTGTACCCTACGAGATAGACCAAAATAATGTACTACAGTATTGTCCACCTTAAAAAGTTCAACA
Organism: Mycalesis mineus; assembly: GCA_034621355.1. NCBI lineage: Eukaryota > Metazoa > Arthropoda > Insecta > Lepidoptera > Nymphalidae > Mycalesis > Mycalesis mineus. Next base: position 2,537,660 of record CM067903.1, read on the forward strand.
AAAAAGTCCGCGATAGCATACATCTATAATATACGAAAAAGTTTGTTCGTTTGTTTAAACGGGCTAATCTCGAGATCTGCATGTCGGATTGTAAATTATTTTGTTTATTATGAAAGCTAGACTCAAAAGTGAAATAGACTATTTAATACAAACTATACACATCAGCTTGCCATAAATATATATTGTTAATGTTAATGTACTGTAATATCGTACAATGTTTAACAAAAATGTAGATCTTTAGTACACGGGACGGGACAGAGGATATTGTCTCACGGGAAACTATAAAAAAATTAAATTGAGCTATAAAAAAAAATTGAATTGAGAGATGGGGTAGCGGGGAAAGAGCACACTTTATATGAAAGTCTGTCTTTAAAATTAAAAGGGTACCTAAGAGGTTTTCACGCGGACGAAGTCGCGGGCGTCCGCTAGTTAAATATAAACTAGCGAAATATTATGGTAACCAAGTCAAGAACACGTTGTCAGTAACCGTAACATTGATTGGTTTTGCCGTTGATGCAGAATGCATTATTTACTGAACAGAAATCAACGAGCTTCAAAAATAACATTAGTGGACCACTTGAGAGTGGTGATTTTTCAAAACTACGCCAATCTCAATACGCGAGAATAGGTAGTAAGGCAATATCATTAGAATGTATAGGACTAACGTGATCTTGACTCGGATCTGAGTGGAGAGTGCGTGGCGACTGACCTGAGGCGTCCATGCGGCGGCGACGCGGCTGGACGAGCGGCTGCGCGTGCGCCACAGCCGCTTGCTGACGCTCTGGACCACGCTGCTGGACGAGCGTGACTTCTGCATGCCACCTGCGGGCACAGGGGCGGTCAGTGGCGCCGCCGGGCCCGCGCGACCCAGCAGCGCCGACAGGAACGAGTGCGACTGAGACGGCGACGGCGGCGACGTCGGCGTCGACGCCACGGACGCGAAGCGCAGCTCGCGGTACGACAGCAACCACGCGTCGTCCGTCTGCACGCCTTTGTGCGGCCCGTCGTCGTCGACGTCGCCAGGCGCGCGCGGTTTTATGTTGCGCAGGTTCTTGTCGTAGTTGATGCGCTTGAACCGGTCGGTCTTGTCCGCGTCCACGCTCTTCTTGCGCGCCATACGCAAGTAGCGCTTGATAGTGTCGCTCACCGACTGCGACACGTCGTCGTGGTCGACGCTGGAGCGACGACGCGGACGGCGCTCAGGTGGCGGGCTGGCGGGCCCGGCGGGCGCGGCCGCCTCCAACCGCTCGCGATACGCGCGCTCCAGCTCCTGCAACTGCTCCTCGCACAGCGGCGCCGTCTGTGTGCCCGCGTCGAGTCGCTCTTCGGCGCCTTCACCCGCCACCTCGATAAGCGGCGGCGGCGACAACGGCGGAGACCAACCACCCTCCTCGTCGAACTTGCACACCGCAACGCTGCGGCCGCGGAACGCGCTCCGGAAGCCGCTCCCGCCGAGACCGGCACTGGGCCCGAAGCCGGCCGGTGCACCGCCTGCACCACCGGCACCGCCGGCACCTCTGCCGCCGCGGTACGGTTTCGTTTTACGGAGATCATTGTACAGTTTTTTTAACAAACTCTTATCGTTCAACAAATCTTGCACCGTATTGTCTCTAGTGGAAGAACGCTGGTAGTATCTGCCGAGCGTCTCGCGCAGTGTGCGCTGCGCCGGGTCCGCGTCCGAGTCCGCGGGCCCGCGCTCCGCCTGCCGCTTGAGGTAGTTGCGCAACGCCTGCAGGAGCTCGTCCGACTCGGTAGGGCGCGCGGGCGGCGCCGAGTCGTTCAACGTAAGGTGCTTGCGCAGCAAGTCCAGCAGCGCTCCGTCCGCATCATCCGCAATTGGCGGACGGGGGCCACTCGAGCCGAACGCACTGAACGCCCCGAACGTGGCGTGCGGAGCGCCGGCAGAGGGCGAGGGCGGTGGCGGCGCGGCGAAGAAATCGCGGCGCAGCTTCGCGATGTCGAAGCGGCCGCCCGACGTGTGCGGCAGGCGCAGGTCGGCGGGCCGCGCTGGCGGCTCGAGCGGCGGCGAGCGCGCGCGCACAGAGCCGCCGCGGGCGCGCTTTTTGCGGCGAGGCTTGGGCAGCACGCCGGGGTACGAGCTCTTGCGCAGCAGCAGAAAGCGCGGCTCGCGTGCGCACACCTCCTGGAAGTAGGCCTCGAGGCGCGGCACGTCCTCGGCGCGGGTGCCGGCGCCGTCGGGCACGAGCCGGCGGCCGGCGTCGGCCATGTAGCGCCACGTCTTGCGCGTGAGCAGCCATCGCTCGCGCGGCTTCTCGCGGCGGCGCGGCGTCTTGGCCATGGGGTCGGCGAGCTCGAGGCGCCGGCGTCGCTCCATGCTGCTAGCGCGCGCCGGGCCCGCGCCGCATGCCGTCGGGGCGCGCACCTGCCCGCGCGAAACTGAGCGTTCGCCGCACCGGTCCGAATATTATGCGCCGAAATAGACGTCCGGTAATAGAGCGGCCGTGAACTGAATATAGGGTGCGCTCGAGCGGCGGCGCTCGCCTCGGCGCGCGGACTGCGCCCGCGTAAACAAATCGCGCCCACGCGCCGCCCGCCTTGACCGGGCCGCGCCGCCCGGCACCCTGGCGAACCTGCGCCGGCACCCGCGCGACCCCACGCCGGCACCCGCGAGACCCTAGCCCCACAACCATACTCAACAATACACAATGAACAAAGATATCACTTCTAGTCGAGAAAAAAGTGGGAAATATTTTGGAGTCCAAAATATCTTCCACGAAGATAGATACCTATAAAAAAATGTGTGTAAAACCATCTGAATACTACGATAACTCATAATTTGATTAACTCATAAGGAAGAAGCGAAACACTGGCAATAGTAAAAAAGCTACCCTCCAAGCCGGTGGTAGAGTCACAATAAATATAGAAACTAAGCCTACATAAAATAAACGAATTTAAATTTGAAGTCACAAAGTCATGATGTTAATGTTCAAGTTATACTTATAAATGGCTTCTAGGTGGACGAATGTTTAGTTTCTTATATTCCTTTATATAATTATGTTGTCGTACAAACGCTATAAATATAAGCATTGATTTATACATTATAAATCGGTGCCTTTGACTGTTTATTTACATAAAGTATTCATTTCCGTCAATTTTAAAAGTATCAGAGCTTTTTGTGACAGAACTTGTCCGAGGAAGTACAATTATTGGTCCATTAATTTGTTACTATAAAAATACTTAGTACAGTGTAAGCATATACTTCTATAAATAATATTACGCAAACAATTTATATAAAAAATAATTTCTTCTTGTACTAGATATAGAATGATTCAAATAGTCCCGCCCGCGCCGATTGTTACGCTCGATACTCAATTATATGTTTATTTAAAGTAGGAATTGAATTTGAAAACATAATCGTAATATTGCTCTCAGCGCGCTCGTTATTGCAACGGTTTATGCAGTGGAACGTTGTACGCCGACTTCTATACATATCACTACACTATTTAATTCAACTATTGAAAATGAGAATTTTTATTTATCGAATTTTTGTGCTAATAGTAGACCTTTAAGTAACTTAACGGCTCAAACCAAAGCCAGGTCTCCCTGTAGGAGAGGGGATATGGAACATAACAATCACGCTGATGCAATACGACTTGGTTGGCTAAGGGTGATAATGTTAGATTCTGTAACGATCGCTATCAGATGTTGATGAGGATAATGAACAGTTCCGGAGAATTAACATACAGTTATGGATGTGTTACACCAGTTCTCCAATTCAGAGCATAGAATTTACTGAATATTTATATAAAGAAAGTAAAACTCAGTTGATTCCATAGCTTGGACTGGAAGCTAGTATCTCTTGATCCCCTGGTTCAACCAGGCAGTTACCAAGCTTATTTGATTATTTTTCAGGCGAAACAAGCGTTATAACCCACCTGATGGTAAGTGGAAAAACATCGCCTTTAAAAGACACTTCGCAAGGCTTATAAAATGCTTGTCTAAAGCGAACCTTTCCATACAAAATTACCCAATTAATAAGATATTCAATGATTTAACAATTTTACTATTCCTTTAAGTTTTAATTCAAGTTACACTAAATATTATAAAACAATGTTCATTGTCGTGTCTTTTTGCTTGCGATAAACTCCAAAACTATAAATAGGTAGTTAAAATAATTTTATTTTGCAATTTTTCGCTAACAATCGACGATTTCATACGAGAAACAAACCCATCTACGTAATGTAGAGTGTAATTACGCAGATTTCGCAACTAAACATTGTAAAGTCAACATCAACAGCAATTCGTAGGATGCTCCGGTTTCAGAATGAAAGCTTCTAGAAGACGGTTTGAACGTGAGTATAATTGAGCATGTATGGGTAATTGACCAGATATACGCACTAATATTACGTTTTCAATATAGGTACAAAAATTGCTACTATATAATTTTTAAATAATAAGTAGTTTAATTTACGTCGTAAACCACTACAATATCGACCGGTTAATTATTAAAAATTCTGGTCAAACTTAGAAACATAGGGGTAAATTGACAAAAAAATTGTAACAAATTTTCTGTAAGAAGAAGAAGTTCACTGCATTAAACATTTAAATGGGATCATACATATAATTAATTTAGTTATATCTCATTTCATGTTACAGGAAAATAGTAATTTATAATTAAATGCACCTTAATTGGTCAAATAAACCCTAGTGATAGTAAGTCTTCGCGAAAAACACAAGAATGTGTGTAAATCATTTAACAATTTAGTTGCACTTGTAACAAGTGGTATTCGATCAGTAGAGAGAGATGCACAGACTTCATCACTATCTCTGGCGTGCAATATCTTGGACACTTACCAAGAACAAAGCTGTGTATGTAAAACAAAAGGAATTTTTATTTTACTTTCCACTAACCTACATCTAGCGACTACATTACGCGCCGTTGATATATAAACACAGAGATTACCTCAACGTTCTTTTTTTTTTGGAAAAAAAATTCAAACCTGTCTCTCTAGCCTAACAAAGCTCAAGCGCACTTCTATTTGATCGCTTTCGCGTTACACCGGGCTGAGGTCAAATAGGCACCGAAATAATAGCTTATATATGATTATGTTTGATTTTTATAAACAGATATGACGCCTGTATCTACTAGGAACTTGTGTAATGTTGATTGATTACATAAAAATTAAAAAAACTACATAAAAAGATAAAATTGTATAAGTAAACGTGATTGTGGGTAGGATAGAGTAATTTATATTTATAAAAGTTTCAATGGTGTTGGTAAAGTAATAAATGCCTGCTTGTATTAAATGAATTTCGAAATTCTATTTGAAATTGTCGTGTGATGAAAATGTCTGTTAGTTTGAGAAACAACGATTTATTTCATCACTTTTTTCGCAGCACTGAGACAATTACCAAGAACAAAAGTCATTAATGAAAACAGAATAAATTTTTAATTTACTTTACGCAAATCCTACATTTAGATATACCGAAGATATAGATAGGACAGATATACAGATGCGTAGTTTCTGAATCAGATTTCAAGCAAAAGAACAATAAATTGTTTGAAACTCTACTTGAAATAAAAATTTCTATTTTAAGCAGCCTCTTCATCACATAAACATATTAAAAAAAATTGAGGCTACTATAGAGTAGTGAAATGTATGTATGAACTTGTAATAACATATCTGTGGCTATTTGTATCTGGCTGGTTTAGGTATCATTAAAAGTTTAAATTTTAAAGAACATAATTCCAAATTAATAAACTATATTAAAACATGTTCTGTATTTTCTTAAAAAGTGCGAAAACACTTTTTTTCCAACCTATTACGTTGGCTGGTCACACAAAATTTATAAAAAAACTATTTTTCCTTAATTGAAAATTTGATAAGTTTTATTACATTCAGCTCAATATTTTGAAGAAAATTGATAGCTGTATTTATATTATATTATTGTTTGTAGAGTGTTTAATCCTGGAAGTTCGTAATTGGCAAGAAAAAAATAATCTTAGTAATATCCGACCACCAATAAAACGTCGAACGATGAATTAAAAGCAAAATTTTTGTTTCTCCGAGTGTGTTAAATTTGTTTAATCATAAAAAATCGGTAACTGATACGATAACTTTCCCCTACGTATAAAGCTTTACATAGAAATATCTCGATACTGCAATTTTAAACACAACTAGAACCGTCATACATTGACTTCCTAAGCCACTTATAAAACGCACGGTTTTAAAAATAAACCTCATAAACATAACGGGGGAACGCCCAGACTATTACCGCCATCTGGTGTAGACGTAGTAAACGAGGAAAACTCGTAGCGGGCCATTTTCCACTCATACGTCATGGTTTGTTTCGAAGCTGTTGTTAGTTTCTCGAGTTATATGTAGATGGCGCTGACCATACTGCTTAAGAATTAAGTATAACGTAGTTTATCGATTTAAAGAGCCCATCTGCAGCTATTAGAAACATCTTTTTTTTATTTTGCTCTCTGTTATGAGACATGGTTATTAAATTGGTATTATGTTAGCTCTTTCAATATTATTTTATTGCTAGCGATTGTAAGGGGCTCAAAGAAATAATTGTCACGACACTTTTTGATCAAAGGATCTTGCCGCCGCCTTTGTTGTGTGTGCGCGTGAATTCTTCGTGCGCCCTGTGGTGTTTCGGTGTACAACAACAAACGCGTGTGTGATACGCGTTTAAGTTTATATAACATTATATTTGTTAATAATAAAAAAAATATTATTATTACTTAAAAAAAATAAAATTTTATTACAATTCCTTCATTAATTAATCGAAAGGAACTTCGTTCCATCCGGGTGTCCCTTGACACCTCTCAACTTTTTATTTCATTGCAAAGAAGTAATAAGTAGAGTTAATTCTTTGTTAGTCACAGAAACAGTGACAGTGTACAGACCATAAACATCATTATTGGAACGAAGTTCCTTATCGTGAAAGGGGGCTAGACGGAAAAAATTCGTACGAAAAGTTGTCTCGACACTTTTTGATCAAAGGATCTTGCCCCCGCCTTTGATGTGTGTGCGCGTGAGCGGCGGGGGGCGCCCGCGCTGTATGCTGTCTCGCACTCTCGTGGCGCCCTCTGGTGTTTCGGTGTACAACAACAAATATTATTATTACTTAAAAAAAAAATTTATTACAATTCCTTCACTAATTAATCGAAAGGAACTTCGTTCCATCCGGGTGTCCCTTGACATCTCTCAACTTTTTTATTTTCATATTTAAGTATCTTTACATAGTATAAAAAAACCGCTTCCCGCGATTAGTATGCTCTTTATGCAGTGGATTTAACGATTTTCATCAAATAATAAAGTAATTGATAACAGTTCATACCTATAGTTGAATCCCCCATGAATAAGGTGTAACTGAAATGTACCTAAATGTAAGCAAAATCGGGCTGCCGATCCTTGCTTTGCGAGCTTTAATCCTTGAAGTTGCGGCTTACAGTTAGTATCAAATTTTTATCATCATCATTATCAGTCTATTAAGGGCTCACTACAGGGCCAGGCCTCCCTCCGTGTAGGAGAGGGGATAATTTTGCATAAATTTACTCATTTTACAATTTAGACGCTCACAAGAAGGGATTTCCCGATCCGATATTTCCCCGGGAAAGGGATCTGCGCAGGTGAAACCGCGTGGTACATCTAGTGTTACCTATATAAAACACAAATATTCTATTATCTGTGATAAAAAACCTACCCATCCCATGTAACTGACAGGTTTCTTGTGGAGATGGTTGTGACCATTATCTCTTAATAACAATGCCGTGCCCAAGGTTTATAACTGGGGTAGGCATTATAGGTACTAACTACATAAAATGAAAAATTCCTTCCCCAATCATGGTTTGTAATAGGTCCTCAGCGTAGGCAGTGTATTAATGCATTTATGAAGTGCACGTCTGCTTATTAAATGCTTCGACTAAGAAGAAGTCGCGAGCGTCTGTTAATAAGAAAACAATTTTTAATTCAAACATTTTCGAAAGCTAAACAGATAGTATCAGTCGTAAAACTAAAACTAATCAAACTGAACAAGCTTACAAAATATTAATTAACATACAACTAAAAGGATATCCGGCCTAGAATTTCTCGTCAAAGTTTGACGTCAAACGACGATTAAAGCCAGCCGTTCACATCTTCGCATCGTTATCGGTATGCGGTCTTATGTTTAACCTGTGTGGCATTCCAAAAGAGGAGGCTTCTAATGACGGATTCGAATCCAGGCTCAGATGGTGCAATGTTTCTGAGTTTTTCTTCTAAGAAATTGAAAGTACATTGTAATAATTGAGTAGAAAAGTTGGTGGGGTTACACCCCCGTGCCTCGGAGAGTACGTTACTGTCAAGGCGCAAGGGACAGTCGTTTGCCGATTTGATATTTCAGTCACGCCTGCGCCTTGAGTGACGCTGTCGTGGCGGGTCACTGTCATCAACATCTGGTAGTAATCGTTAATAAATTAAACAATATTACACTAAGTACGCCAACCCACAATGGAGGAGCGTGATAGGTACCGATACTTCATTTTTATCCTATTAACTACAGGTCCTGGCCAGAAAAAAATAGTAACTCTACCTTCCATTTTATCCAGTCATATAAACAAATACGTACATTTTTGTTGTAAATTATAAAATTTTGTACCTACTATTCCTGCACTAACAAGGCAGACGGCGGGCGTCCGATACTTATGATGCGAAAATGTGAACGCCTACCTTCACCCAGAAGGTCTGTTTTCGATGCCAAGATTTCGCTATAAAATTCTAATATCGATCCATTAACAATGCAAATCGTCGATAACAATCGAATTGGAGGTGCATAGTTGGCTTGCCTGCGTACATTGAATCACGCGTTTAGCCAATGTCATATTATTATAGTGTCATATAATATGAATAATGTCGTATATTGTGATTCATGTCCGTGTGTCATGTTTCGTAACTTAAACTTGGTTTTAGAAATCACTAAGTTATGTGTCATATAAAAGAAAGTCTGGTATTGTAATTTGATTTCCTATAAGAACAGTCAGAGGCATATTATATAGTATTGGGGAGTTAGGAAGAGTGAACCCCTCTTAGCACAAAACGCAAGTCGGATGGATATTAGACAAAATATATATAACGTTCACGCCACGCAACTATAATATAAACTGTACTATATGTATACTGCGGAGACTAATGCAAAAACTACCTAACTTACCGTGGACAACAATGGGAAAGCTAGATAATTGTTTAGTCCTAGGAAACCACCCATTTTTACTTTTTAAGCAAGTCTGAAAACAAAATGTTACCGACCAGTAGATACGAACTTAGAGCACATTAGGTAACTAACATCACAGTCATTTATCTTAAATAATTTGTATTAAAAAATGAAATATATACAAATAATAAGAAAAATACGTTTAACCTATTGAATCATCTCGAATTCTAAAATGATACACTATTGAAATGCATAGTTACTCATTTTTTACAATGTAGACGTTCTCTAAAAACGGATTTCACGATACTCCTAAAATAAAATATTTTGCTTGACTTAACAAAGAACACAAAACTTAGTTGACTCAACTGAATTCAACAATCAACTTAATTTCAAATATTCGAAACTGTTTCAATCTTAACCCCGTTCATTATGATTTATGCAAGTAAAAATACATTACTGCATTTCATTTAGCCCTGGAGACCCTTAAAACATCTCATACCATACTTTAAAATAAAAAAAAACTATGTCACCGAAAATTTATGTTTTCATTTCGCGAAAAATCCAAATTGAATCGCTCACATTGCATTTTTCCGCGATTAAATTACAACCAACAAATAAATATACCGTGACAGTTCTTATAAAAACAAATACATCGGAAAACACAATATTTCGAAATCGCCCAAAGGTCAACGACCTCGTGTGCGATGACTCGACTTGAATGAGGAAAAGCGCGATAAATAAATCTTGTCTTTGCGTTAACTACGAGAAAACCGCCTTTCATATTGTTTCTTTGAATAGAAAATTGGGTTCATTTGGCTTCAGTTCATAGTAGATACATAGATTTTTATGAACTCTTTCTATATTACTACAAGTAATAGACGGTTCTGTACTACTTGCTAACAAGTAACAACTAGCTAGGCTATTCGCTAACTTGGTCGCCAATGGACTCATTTAACATTTTACTTTATATATCTGTTTTTAATGTATTAATTAATGAAGTTTATTATTTAATTAAATCAACAATTTATCGTCCTTGCACCCACCGCGCTATTTCACACAGGTTGACAGGCTAAGTGGATGTTATTAGTGGATATACAAAAACTTAATATTATTTCCCTACTTCTTGGAGAAAAGAAAAAACCATTTTACCTTAGCCGAATCCGGTACCCCATAAACAAACCACTTTGGTTTAATTTTATAGTAATAATTGACGGACTAAGTAGATGATGGTTAGTGGAAAACATCTGAAACAACACTTCGCTAGCTTCGTTCGCTTCGGGAACACATCCGCAGAAGTGCTACCCTGTGTATATCAACCTGAAACCCCTGATTGGATCTCAGGTGTCAAAACTCAGATAAAAGCTGGGCGACAGAAATAATCATTATGGTAGGATTTTACTTCCCCAGACGAACCCTGTCACATAATGCTCAACTACCTACTCGTAAAAAGACTCGAACACAAGAACTCTTGATACAAAACCTGGGCCATCGAAGCAGTTTAAGAGGACTTCAATTCCTAGATAACTAGTCATAAACACTATCCCAACCTTGTCCAAGCCCGGCATAGATACTAGAACATTCTGTACCATAGACACAACGCAGCAGGCTATCTGTAATACTTGTTATAATAAACACTTCGCCGTTTATCATAACTCAGGTAAATTCAGGTGAACATACATACATATTACGATAGGTATGCATTCCTAACTGCCTCGTTAGTCACAAGCAACTGCTAAAACATCGAAAAAATTGAAAATTAGATTTATTTTTGAAGTGATAACTTTACGTAAACGCTGTACAGTGCTAGTCTGTCTGGCTTCCCTTTTCTCTAACGCATACTACAGCGGAAGGCAGGCTCGTAGCAGCGGTGGCCGTATTTAAGTTATCACTTCGGTCAGGCGTCCCGGAACACACACATTTTTTTACGATAGTCCACCTGGTATTCAGTGAAAAACCATTGCCTTTAAACAAAACAATTCTTAGTATGTACGGCATGCGCATCGCAGGCCTGCAAGAAACATTACCTACAAACTTCCACTACTGAGTTATAGGTATTAAGCCTCACGTACATGTAATAACGTAACCTGTAGTTACACCAGTATGCCCTTTAGTCGAAATAAACAGAAAAACGCATCGCGGTAGTACTTCCCTGGATGATCTCTATCATATAAAACTCTACTACTACTGCTTTAATTTTTTTTAATTTTTAAATTTGTAATTTATTGTGTTGTTCTATTTTCATGTTTTGATGAACAACATTGTCATCATGTTCTTATCCTACATGCTTTTCAGACCAAGTTATTAATTGCACTCAATTTAGAATCTCAAAGGTTTTTCGAAACATTCGTTTAATCATCAGCACTTACATCAACAGAAACTTCACAATTAATTTTCATTCAACATAGTTGATCAAAGCGTTAAGTTTTATGCGTTTTTTAACATTTTCAACAATCATAGATATTACAATGCTAAGAAATAAAATTATTTTAATGTCATAATAGTTTGTTTGATGCTTACGACTATTTGGTGTTTTATTTTCACTTTACGTGTTGCCGTTCATGTCGAGTTCCGAAATCTTTTGCAATTCGCCTAAATTAAATCTTTTACGAGAAACTTGTCAGTTCAGTCAGGAACTTCGTTATAGACATTACGATTCACAGAGAAAGGGCTAAATTAAGGGAAAACCCATAAAAAGATATGGGCACGAAGAAATGCTAAGCGTTTCTGCGCTGCCTGACCAACATCGCAGGAAAGGTAGAATAAGACATTTTTTTTATTCCCTTAACTACATCACATCTGATGGACAGTAATCATGAATTCTTAGATAGAAGCGGAACCCTTATTAGAAATGGGTTAAATCCACATCTCTTTCAATTTCTACACAACATCGTAGCGGAACGCTAAATCAGATATATCTTTCAGGTAATAGCCATTGCTGAAGCCACCAGCCAGATCTGGATCAAATTAAGAAATTCTTTCCAGCCAAGAATCGAACACAGAATCTCCTTGCTGCTTCGCCACGGAGATTGGCAAAATGGTCAGCGGTAGCAGCGGATAATTAAATCCACATATCAACTTTAAGGCTGGTAATCAGCAATGATCCAATAACTCAATAATGACCAAACTTTGTTGAGCTAGCAACATTATGCGTCAGCATATAAAATCAAAATATCTCGATGTTTCCCATTATTCAAAGACAATAGTCCCGAAAAGAAACAACACAAACTAAATAATATATTCGAAATTCAAATGCTCCACTTCCCATTTAACAATCTTCCATCTCGTTTCAATTATAAATGAATGAACCGCTCGTAATCGCTCATCCCAGATATTAACTCATGTTCTTCATTTCATTCGGAAATTCCGTCATCCGTCTCAGTCGACTCGTTTCTAGGTCGCGCTATTGAACTTAGTCGAAAAATAAAATAAATACATTTTATAAATAACACAAATACATTATACAGAGTGTTCTAGAACTGTTCAAGTTTAAGCATAGAGAAAACATTAGTAAAAGCACTTAATGACACTCAAGTATCAATAAATACTTTGATAAAAAACACAGTAAATAAATAATAAACATAGCTGTAAAAAAACTTTTGTTAGATTTAGTTAAATGTGATACTTAAAAATATGTAGTTTGTCTTTACGATCATAAAATGTAATAAAATTAGTTTCGAAATGAGGATTTATCGGGGTAACACTATCTTTGATGAATTTCAGTTATCTTAAATGGTTTTTATTTTCAATTAAAAATATATTATGTCATCAAACATAGTACCCTGTTCCTTTTTATTGTTTTCTTGTAGTTGATAACTTAAACATATCTGAACATGTTTTAAATGAAACATCCTATATATACAGCAAGTTGCAATCTTTGTAATAACCGGGTTGAAATGATTCAAATGATGCAAAGTACAAAAGTTGACGTTAAACGATAAACTTAACAAGTGCTTTTAGTAAAAACATTTCAAAGTAATGTCACTTCACAATTTGATTGTGTAGCGATAAATATTGTCGGTGGAATGCTAATAAAATAAATTGAATAGTTAATTGACAAATATAGCAATTTTCACTTCGTTAGATAAATTGGATTCTAACAGATTTGTTTCCTGAAGAATCTGGGGCATTTGATGACTCGTTGTTAATAAATTAGGGCAAAATGTATTTTATTTATGTCATTCTCAAACACGTTCTTCAGATGATTGTGGCCAGATTTGATAGTCCGTCTCCGGCATTATGTTGTAAAATATGCTTATGAAGTAATGCCAAATCTTTCAAGTTTCTGACCTACTACAAAACAAACAAATATCAAACACTTTTGTAATGACAATAAAAACTGTTAAACATTTTACGCCTTTATCTGTTGCGCCATATTTAAAAAAAAATGAATGAGATTTTAATTTCACTTTTTTACATAATACATGATTGATGATGAATAATTTTGATTTACCTAATACATTGAAATAAAAATAAAATTGTACGACTTTAATGACGATAGCTCTACTGCATCCATAATGGATTTTGCTGGTCTAAAACCTGACTAAGAAACAACTACTCAATAGTACCTATTATTGACTAGTTTTTTTAAGAAAATGGATTGTTAATTAAGGTAAAACTCTAAATTACGCCTTCTGATGAAATAAGGTGTCATAGCTTTATAAGCCATTGGGAAATTAATTAACTCTATAAATTTACAATTATTTTTAAATTAACTTTTGGACGATTGATAATTTTTTTACGGATTGTATTAAATTAAATTGGTTGACTTTGACTTAGGCACGTAATATAACCAACGGTTAACATAACTTTATAATATTTTTACGGATTGTATTAAATTAAATTGGTTGACTTATGTTACGTTTAGCTTATGTTAATCGTTGGTTATGATAACCGAAATTTTGGTGCACACAAGCCTTAGTATGTTGGTGTTTTCTTTGCTCAAAATTTTCTTTAAAACGCTCTTCAAAGATTGCAACAAATTATATAACATACAGTATTTGGTTTAATCCAGAGGCCAAGGATGCGCGCTCTCGCCAACACCAATGTTTGGTCTTCGTCGGAAAATTAAACACGGGAAGCGCGTCGTAACACAGGAAAACACATGAAAATTACGTTCGATTCGGTAATCGTCCAAGAGATATGTGTAAATTATACATTCTGGCACCTTCACACATCGACTCTATGCTTGTGTGTATATAGAGTGAAAAAGTGACGTCACACCAAAAAGTTACTGTAATGACATAGTTCAATAATAATTAATCCATAACAGGACACGAGCACAAACTGTAAATGTGTTTAGGAGCCCAAGTAAAAAATAACATTCAATTCGTACGACGATAAATTAAACAATAGCATCAAGTTAACTTATAATTAAGTTAACTTGTAAAATTAAAATTAAAATAATATGAAAAATTGAATAAAAATAACAGAAATATTTATAGAAACATATAATATACACAAGTTGTTGAAGAAGACACTGAATCACAGTGTAAGGATACTGTGAATAATTAGACTTTTTTTTTTTTATCGACGACAAGTTGGCCCTTGACTGCTATCACACCTGATGAACTTAGTTTGACTACAAAGTTTGGTTTAATGTAAATAATTTTAATTACCCTTCTAAGTAATGAATAATTTGATTTTGTGATTTTCTGAGAAAAAGAGAGATTTAAAGGGTCGGTAAAGCCTACCTTCTAAAGGAGGTTAGTCCCACCTCGCTGGTTCAATGTGTATTGGCGTTCTTAATTATGACATATAATAGGGAAAACAAAATTTGATCACTACCTATACTATTATATTATATATTATATTGTTTAATAATTCCTTCTCATCATTTAGTTTATCATCGTACTTTCCAATAAAACATCTACAAAATTTTATTTTCTAAACAAAATTGTCATACTTACATGTATTACTGGGACTATAATTTACACTATTCTCCACTTGGATACCCATTTTCCTGACTAGATTCGTTTTCACTTCATTTCACTTGTGTTTATGTCACTTCACTCACTAACGCTTCGAGCGCCTTTCCATATTCACTTTAACACTTTACATAATGTACCGTTCACTTTTATCACTTTCTGTATTGTCGCTATTCACTTTTATTTAAACTGTAAACAAGTATAAAATTATAATTTGATAAAAAAATTAAAACAAGTATCTATATTCATTAAAGTACCTAAATAAACAACGAAATATAATTTAATACTTATAAAATGATGTTACAAAAAACTCCCTCGTGATTAAATTTAAATTTAAAATCTTTATTAAAATATGTAAAATTTTGAATTATATTTGAATAATCATAAAAAATACTATTTTTTTTTGGTAAAAGCATAGAATCTTTGTTCTAATATCGCAATAAATAACAGTGAATGAATAATGAATAAATAAAAGTGAAAGCAACCAAAAATTTTAAAAAAGAATGCACTCTTGTCAATTTAGAACTAACATGGCGTCTCCCGCGCATAAACTGCGTCCACGTGCGGCGTCCCGCCAAGCGGCCATATCACTGCGTCTGGAACAAAGTTTTTATTTTTAAATTTTCCGTCAACGCTAATGAAAATGCGGAAACTGAACGCCAATAGCAATAGATGAAGACATATGCGATATTTATGCTTACTCTTTTTGTACGAAGACTGAATACTAAATTAGAAGGCTCTATTGGCTATCCATCTATGCTTATCCCCTGGGAAATTACATTGAAATGAAATGTCAAAAGGTAGGTAGAAAAAATATTATTATTATCATCATTATCAGCCTTGTCGGATAGGGAAGGCCTCCCTCCTTGTAGGAGAGGGGATTTGAAGTTACACCCCCACACTGCTCCAATGCAAGTTGCGGGAAAATATTCTAGTCTATATCTAGTAAATAATAAAAAAAATAGTCACGGAAAACTTCTAAAATCTTGTAATATTATGCATTAGGAAAAATAAAACTAATCCAAAAAAAAAGAAAATCATACGAATGGAATTCTGAACGAGTTTTCAACGTAATTTTTATAATAAAAAGAAAATAAAGCAGGTAAACATTTGCGAATAAATAAATTACCAACAAAACTAACAAGTACTTTTATCGGCCATCCATTACGCAACGTTTCGCTAAAAAATAACGACTGTCCCATAAAACGCAAGATAAATATGACACAATTCGTAAATGACTTGATTCTATCAGTTCTCCGTATTGCCTACACTAGTAGTTTGAATAACGTCATTTTCTACTCCTGAAAATTAGGTGACAGGAATTATTCTAGGAAGCGAATATTTTTTATATTGTTAAAATATTTACACTTTTGAAAATTAATATTGTGTATATTTTTAGTTTGTAGACTCCGGAACAGAAGGTCATCTCTCGAAATGAACCAATAAGAAACTCTGCAGTATCCTTTCACAAGCCAAATAAAACTCTATTCACAAAAAAACATTGGTTATTTAATGCGGAATATTAAACAAAACAAATATTAAAATATTTAATTATGGCAGTATGGGGGAAACGAATATCTTAGCATTCCATGGATTCACCGTGCGGGTGCCGGGTCCATCGCGTGGCTGAGAGAAAAACTAACAGAACTAAAAAAAACCGAACAGAGCCCGAGACTTGTGACACGGGTGTAGGTTTAAGGGTACCCTTTGTGACGCGCGTCAACACTCACCTCCTCTGTTCAAGTTGTTCTCCCTGCCCAGCCAAATTCGGATGGACCCTACTAGAGCAGCTTTGGACACTCGTTCCAATATGGAGCTTACTGCACTTCTAGTAAAGCCAAGGTCTTTTAGCAGAGAGACTTCGCTGGTATACCCCTCGCACCCACTTCTGCCGCGTATAAACTAACCACATAGCCATTGGAATTTATTTTTCGAATACACGGAATTTATTTTACGAATTTTTCATTTAGAAAAATGAAAAATTCGTAAAATTACTAACTTTTTAGATAGTGACGTATCTCCTATTTTCGACAAAACCATTAACTATGGTACATCCTGTATGTCAATAACACAAGAAAGTAGCTTAAACCTATTATGCATTTACTACTCAAAGCGTAAAATATAGGTTTGACTAACTTTTTCTGTCGCAAGGAAGCAGTGAATTCTTTTGGTCTTTAGAATATAATGAAAGGCCCGTGGCCCTGGGCATTATTTAAATAATCTGATGGTAATGCTTAATATCCTTTAGATCGTTCTTGTTATAAATGAGTTATCGTTTTACCAGCTCGTTATATGCGTAGGTAAGCAGGTTCATGCGTCGGTGATTAATGTTATAAAACAAACAAGGCTGGTGCATGCGCGTGCGCAATGTCATTGCCTCCGCTAAATATACGCGACGACACTCACCCTGCGGTTGCTTTAGATACTTGTGTTAGATCAAGGTGTATGTGTAGGTGTAATTATCAAAATCCATAATATAATTATTATTTACAACTGACTTTTAACCAACTTCAAAAATAGGAGGTTATCAATTCGACCCATATGTATGTAATATTCCCAGAACAGCCCTGTTTTCGCATATGTTGCCACCTGTAAGCTTTCTACTTTAAAGACGATACCTAATTCACACAAAGGACTTTGCTACTTTGTTGAATAAACTTAAACTTGGATGGCACCGAGTTTGTAGATATGGTTAAGTAAATTTAAGTAACTATATAACGCATTTATTTTTTACTTTTCAGTGCGTTTTGAAGTCGGTTTACTATAGCAATAACTTTCAACCGCGTAGATCCCGTTTCTGTGAGTTTATTGGGGTAAACTGTAACGTTATATGCTGTACCAGATTTTAATCTATCTCTGCGCCAAACAAAATAGTTTGATTCAACTTTAACCACTAAGAAAACGTTGAACATTTGATGTTAAAGGGCTGTTTTACTTCACGGGCATTGAGTGCACTGTTAATAAATAGGGCATATAAAAACACATTCAAAATTGGCCTAGTCCGGGTAATCTAGAGTCACATTACCAGAGAATGCTGGCAACTTACAAGTGACGAAAATATACCGTTATGGTGCACCGATCCACTGCTGCGATAGGATTTACTATCTAAATATTATAGAACCGCGTGTCGCGTATCATCATAGATTAGTAAGTAATAAGTTTTGTTGTTGAGTGGAGCCAAACCAATGTCTCATCTGTGCGTGTCCATACTATGCTTATATGTTATAAATCTGTAAAAAAATTGTTAGTGTCATAATTGACGTAAAAACCTAACTATTACTAACTAAAACAGCATTACTTAGCAGGGCCTGCAATGTAATGCATGAGGTCACGATTCCTATCCACCACAGTCCACAGATATTCCCAATAATGTATGAAGCTCATACTTTGTGACAGTAAAAAAGTCAAGAAGACATATTTCTGTAGTTGAAAGAAATATAGAAACGCTATGATATTTCTCTTAAATCTTGAGATTTGCATCTAAATATTTTCGAAAAAGTGCTTTACAAGAAAAACAAAAATCTGTCTAGACTTGAAGGAACCACTATTCCTGTCTTCTAATAAATATATTAAAAGACTGAAACGCACACTTTTCAGTGCCATTGACTCAAATTAGACTCGCTCCGATAAAAGTGTTAACAATTTAATATAACGTTATTACGCGGCTGCAGTTTGAGCTGTCAACATATTTACGTTAGCATCTTTTTGAAACATAATAACTTCAGATAAGCACTTCATTAAACTACGAACAAAAGTTTATAGACTGTTTTTAAAAATTAAACAATGTCAGATATAAAAAGACGGGTAATAATTATACAAGTTTTCACTGCGGTTAATTGCCTCGATTGGTAACTAAAGGGCTGGCTCACCCTGGCTGGCCGCTTTTTTGTTTTAAGGCAAAATCAGTTTGTCTGTGAAACATGATAATTCATTCAACTGTTTTTAACGTACAGAAATCAAAGAATGTTTACATTCTTATCAGCCTATAACAGCCCACTACAGGGCCGGCCTCCCTTCTGTAAAAGTGTGTGGGAATAGGAAATATGGAATACATACTTTACTACCTAATCTAATATATAAAATTTCCCTGTCACAATGTTAGTTACCGTACTCCTCCGAAACGGCTTTACCGATTTTTATCAAATTTTGTATGCGTATAATTTTCATCTAATTTTTTTTTTAATTTTTAATGCAAAACAACGTTTGCCGAGTCAGCTAGTAACTTTATAAGATAATATACAATCGATTTACAATATTTATCCTATCTATTTTACGAAAAAAAGATTAAAATTGTCTTTCATTTCTTTAAAGATATTTTCATTGACCTTCCACTCCTCTATAAGCCAGTGTATCCAAATAACCGCAAACTAAGTCCCGCGTCTCCAGTCTCATGTTTCTAAAATTAGCGTTTAATTCGAACCAGACGCGTATATTTTATCTATCGCTAACGGAAATTACACGGATAGCTGCGTGTTGTGTGCAGAATAACGTGTAGACAGACCAGCGTGTAGCGTGTACACACAACAGTGTTGTACAGATATATTTAATGTCAGACTCCGTGGTGTGAACAGGCATGACTTCCTTTTATATAGGTACTAGTAAACGACCGCAACTTTGCCTCAGTCTTTGCCTCTCGAGAAGACTTAGAGAGTGAAGACGCGCTTATCTCTTCTTAAGGACATTGCAAATGATCAAATAAGTTTGACAAACTTGTTTATCAAACATCAAGCAATAGCTCTAACGTTCAAATCAAGGAACGAATACATTTTCACCAAACATCACGCATAGAAAATTTTAAAAGCATGATCGATTGCATACAATGCCCTTTAGATTTCCAACCCCTTAAATCTTCTAGACCTTAGGCACGATTCTTGTAGTGTCTAAGCGCACACCTTAAGTCCTAGGTGATATATTGCGGTCCCATTACAAGAAAAATACGATTAGATGTTCTATTTTCTGTTTACGCCATTATTGTCGACAGGAACAAGTGACGTTCTTATACAAAAATCATCAATTCATCAGCACTCCCAAAGTTGTCAGAGCTGTACGTATTAGAGCTGAAGCCTGTAATGACAGGACCTTCGTTGATGTCAGTAACTATGGCTTTAAACCATATAGGCCTTATCAAACACAAATCAAATATGTAGCATAGCGAAACGAAAGGAAGAATTACGAAACAAAATAAATAAGCAATCGGGTTCGTCGTGTATTTGACAAGTGGATAGTATCTAATTTTAGTTTACTTGTTATAAAGTTTTTCGATTCGGCACGTAAAATTGATGGCGTAAGCCGTGCGTCACTCGTTGCTATACTGCTTTATATCTCTTGACGTGTTATAGAACTTTGTTTAAGGTAGTATATTAGACTATCGTGAATTATGATTCCTATGTCATCAGTTCATTATTTAGAAATTATATTCTTTAAACTACACCTAGTAAAGTAAGCACGGTTAATTCCTTTGTGGACTTTAACGAAAAAATGACTTAAATTAGGGGCATGCATTATGTTAAGGCGTAAAGAATATTAAGATACATTTATTGCGTGTGTACTTTGTCAGCGTATCTATGGCCTACTCCAGGGCCAAGGGATTCAGCAAGCACAAAAGAAAGTCTTTGTCTTCACAAAGGTCCACCTCGACCACTCCTCCTTGTAGGAGAAGGCGTAGACCGACCACGCTGCTCCAATGCGGATTGTTGGCCTCAGGAAGATATTGTTTGATTAATTAACGATCAGTACCAGATCTTAATTGTAGTGAGTCTTCGACGAAGAACGAAGAAATAAAATCCCGAAATTTTCCACAGCCTTATGAACGAAAGCCACGTAGTCTAACCACCAGACCAACGAGGCACTCGCTATATTAAAGCAACTTTTTATTAGTAGTTACTGTGGCTAGCTGATCTAGATACAGTTTACTCAGATTTTGTTAATGCATAGGTTTTTATATATTGACTAGTGGGAGGCTTCGATCGTGGCTAGATACAACCCTAACGAAAAAGACTTATCGCCAAGCGATTTAGCGTTCCAGTACGATTTCGTGTACATCTTACTTGTAACAAGTTAGCCCACTTTCATCCTAAATTGCATTATCACGTACCATCAGGTGTGTAGTCAAGGACTACCTTGAAATGAATTAAAAAAATAAAAAAGGATAACTACTAGGTTAACCAGGCAACCCTTCGATAAAGTAAGTAACCGTAGGCTAGATGATCCGCGTTCAGTCTGTATCACAGATTTTGTTAATGTATGTGTTGAAGATTTTTTGTTACATTTAACGTAACACGATCTCCAATAGCGCAAGAAATGTCAACAATATTTCACAAGTTATGTAACATCTTAAACGTCCTCGCATTTTTAATTCATTGAGCTGATGGCTGCGCGCATGTTATCACATTAGCCGCTGATTTACGTGATCTCAAACATTCTCAGCAGATACTCTCCACGGGACCGCATATAAAGAATAACATGTTATTTTAGACGTCGAACGTACAGGATGTTCTTAATGGAATTGTTAAAAAAGAATGTTTTATATATTGCCTATCCATACACCTGCTACTTCTGTAACTCACTGTGATTCTAACTCCAAAGTGAAACTCACAGTCAATAAATATTTTATTTTATGAAATGCTTAAAGTTTGTTTTCAAATCAAAACAAATTCGTTTATTTTAAGTTGGTTTAGCTTACAATCGTTTCAAAAAAAACGTAAAATTAGTCTGTTTATAATGACTAATTATTATGGACAATACAACAAGAAGAATAGGCATAATAATAGACAAATCAGACTTTAATTAAGTATTGTGATAATCATTGATATGTGGCAACAAGTAATATCGTAAGCTTAAAACTAGAGCTTAAATATAAAACCGCACCCAGCCTGAAAAATCTCACAACAAAATCAACTATAAGAAAAAAAATTTAACAAAAAAGTTAAAAGTAAGTGCGTTTTGAAGGCGTTTTGATTTTTTGTTAAATTTTTTTTATTTCATCCTTTTGAGTGATTTATCAACAACGAAAATACTAAAGAACCTACTCGAACTAAATCATAAGTACCAATATTCACTAGCTAGTTATAACATTCCAACATACCTACAAATGTGTCTATAAAGTTTGAAGAGTTTCCTCGAGTTTTCGTAGATCTCATCATCAGATCATGACTTAGTTAACATTAAACCAACTGGAATCTATAACCTAACAAACTTCTCATTGAGACATATTAATCGAGCCCAATCACAAGGTAGCTACTGGAAGCCGTTAAAGAGCTCCCTCACCTGTCCTTCGTCTTCATCGCCAGACCCTCAATGACAGTCACAGCCCATCTAAATGTAAAGTTCTTATCAACACAAATTAATCGAGCCCAAACACAAGGTAAATGCAGTAAATCGTCAAGGAGTTCTCTTATATGTAGATCGGCTCCATCATTAGGTCGACTCCAAACCTTCATCAAATTATAGTGCTTTTAAATACTTATCAGAAAAATTAACAAACGTACTTGTTGTCCCAACAATTTTTGAAAGTTTCCCTCGGTTTCTCCAGGATTCCATCATCAGATCCTGATTTCCTTATCATGGTACTACCACCGGACTATCTACTTTCCAACAAAAAAAGAATTATCAAAATCGGTTCATGAACGACGAAGTTATGCGCGAACACACATAATAAAAAAATATATATACGGTCGAATTGAGAAACCCCTTTTTTTTGAAGTCGTTTAAAAATTATTGCAATTATACCGAAAAGTCTAACTAAACGTCAGAAAATTATAATATTAAGTTGGATTCAAACGCACTAACGGGACAAGTGTAATAAAAGTTTGTTAAAAATTAGAATCACCCTGTATAGCGCACACGCATTAGTATATGCGTACATAACATTTAGGCGCCATAATACTTTTAAGAGTGTATAATAAAACAGCACTTTGTCTGAAACTCGTTATTTTATCGTAACACGCACTACTAAACAATAATGTCTAGGCTGTACTACCACTTTTTTTGTAACTGCTCACTAAGTTTCTGGCCCAAACTGGTAGATCCTGGGTTCGATTATGATCGCGGATTAATAAGATAACTTATTAAAAAGCTAACTATACCTTTGTAAGTTTTTTTTAAATTCCTTACAAATTAGGCCTTTAATGCAATCCCACCTGATGGTAAGTGATGATGCAATCTAATATGGAAGCGGTGTAACTTGTTAGGAGTAGGATGAAATTCACACTCCTTCGGTTTCTGCACGACATCGTACTGAAACGTTAAATCGTTTTGCGGCACGTCTTTGTCAGCAAGGTAGTAACCAACCACGGCCGATGCCCCCCACCAGCCATACGTGCAACAATTTTAGAAAATCTTAATCGGCTCAGCCCGAAATCGAACCCAGGACCTCCGTCTTATAAATCTACTACGCCTACCACTGCGCCACAGAGGCCGTCAAAAGTTTCTTCCCTAACTAAGAAAAAGCCTATTTGCTTACAAGTTTGAGAAGTTTGTAGCCGATTGTACAAATTTCTTCACATTGCAAAATTGAAGCGCCCTGTTTTAAGTGTATGGAAAATTGTTACCGACATTAAAATTAATCACTTTATCGAGATATCTGTTAATAGTGTTGGTTTCATCTCATCTGTTACTTGTGAGTCACATCAGACTGCGGTTTGTCATTCTGTGAGTCATGTAGGTATACTTTACATAGGGCGACGTCTACGACTTACAAGTTCGTAGCCCATTGCAGTCGTTCTGCGTCCAAGGCGTGGGATCGATTCCTACATCTGCTTTTGCTCGACAGAAAAAACAATTAAGACGATAGTTCCTCCTTATACTCCTTTATGAAGTCAATTATTTATATTATAATTGTTATAATGGTTATAATAAACATTGTTAGTAACGGCGTGGGATTATTGACACGCCACGGCACGTCGCTCCACCAGCAGTGAGGATGTTACGTTTATAAAACAATCACATTTCTGACGATGGACTCACAGGGTTGGCACTTTTTTGTAATTTTTCCAGTTTGATTTATAAGTCGACTCTAAATGGCTCTACAAGATTATCAGCCCACGATCCTACCATTGAGGCCACTATTGAGATTGAATCAAAATAGCAGTCCTTTTGATTATCTCCCGAATGTGTTAACATTTGATTATTGACTCCCACTAAACACGCACACAATGACACGCCCACACAGAAACAATTTTCAAGAGTGCTTCACTTCAAAACCCTTTTCATGTTGTAGAAAATAATGAAATTAACGTCTAACTAGTACACTAAACGTAGATAGCAACAAAGAAGTAATCTAGAACCCTTATTTAACTATTCCCGTAATATCCCGGTTTTTGATAAAAATGATTGAAAAAATATGATATATGTTCTTCCTATGTCCTTCGTTCGTTCCTATGTGGGGCGTCATTTCAAAAACTGCTCTATTCCAAGTTAATGAAGTACTAATGCAGAACGTGAAATGACACGCACTTGGCCGTTTTTTATTATTTTGTAATTGCGCAATAAAGAATAAATAATCGTCTTTAATGTTTACTGTTGGTATATTGCAGCTGCTACGGAAGCGGTTCCCTAGGGAAGACTATATACTCACTCAAACCCCAAGGCGCACACAATAATAGATAAGTTATTGTAGAACAATAAATGAGCCGTCTCTAGATGTGTAATCAATGTCCGAATGGCGAAGGTCTCTAGTTTTAAACCGGGTTTACTGCCGCTAATAAACTGATGTGATGCGGTGTCTTTGACAGCGGCATGTCATTGTGTTAGTTATCAGTTTATGCACTTCTTAGAATAGTAGAATGTTGTGGCAGAGCTCTTCCTGTGAAATACCATTACCACTGTAAAGAGCATGGTCGCTGATGTAATTACAGGTGCCTCAGGATGATTAAGACAAAAGAAAAGACAAGACAGCACTTTGCAGGGTGTGCAAAGTGTTGCTTAGTTACAGGCGATGGCTTAACTGATGATGAAAAACATTCATGGAAGCAATCGATTCTTATGTCTTCTGTGTTTATTTACCATAAGATAAAATGAACTGTAAAATAAACTACAACTTGTAACTTTTTAAAGTGCATCTGCTAAGTTTTTGTCGGCTCTCGATAAAATCTGCAGCTAGACTAAAGGTGCACGAAGAAAGCAACTTGCCGTAGCACAAGCTGCGATGAGCCTTACTGAGAGAGTGTAATAGAGATATGCATATAACCAGCATGTACTCGTATTTCTCACGAGGGTCTCTAAACATGTACTGAAGATGGTTTTATTGCGTAAAAAATCTCCCATAACCCGACCTCGCCTTCAATGGGTTGGGTATATCTAGAAGATTTACCCCATGTCAACAAAAAAAGGTATCAAATGAAAAAGTTTATTGAAAAATTAAAATAAAAAATTAAAAAAATATAGACAATTTTAAAATTAATAATTTATGTCTCAGAAATACAACGTCCAAATTTTTCAAATCATAGAGATTATAACTGATTTACAGTAGGTACTAGCAGACACGTCGACCTAGATTCTAGAATAACAACGGGTTTAAACTAATTCCGACCATCACACAGTTGGCAGCTGTAGGCAACACAATCGAAAATCTATCTAGACTTTTTTAGTTTTAAAAATCTTGTCATTATCCTTAACAGACTATTTTAAGGGCCTATTCACGACTAAGTCTCTGTCTTTTTACGAGAAAAGATGTGCTTAACTTAGACGTACTACATTTCTCTAATGCAGGTTGATACGCTAAGGAACATAATGTTTTTACTCTTGTAACGATCACCGTCAGATGTTAATGCAAATACTCAGGACTGACGGTTCGGCGGCGGGGATTCAGCGCGGGATAAAACACAATTAATATTCCAGAGAATATTACTCACAATTTCTTGGAAAAAAGAAATGCTCAATTTTTTATAACCCGACCCCAGACTCGACCCAGTTTTCCCCAACATGTATGTAGTAAAAGCATATTTCAATCTCTCGCACTAACACTCGGCCCTTACAACAAGCTTGTCTAACACATTGACGTCACAGTTCAGTTCCCGATTACATTTGCTAATGCATTTCGGTAGTGAGAGACTCTGTCAATATCGTCTTCTGCGTTTTATCTGCAGACAGTTCGACTAACACGACGCTTACACCACGAGCAAAATGAGAACATTGTAAGCGAACATTAGTTCCTTTATGTGAGTCATTTTGTGTCGGGATATTGCTAAGCAAACTCTGGTCGAAAGCTATGTGAATAAGGAATTCGCCTATAAAATTTTTGTTCCATTTGATAATGTCATACTTTTGGAATCAACGATACTAATATAAAAATCCATAATATGTTATTTACGTAGTTTGTTATTTAAGTCAATTGAAGTAATGCCTTTTTTAAATCAATGAAAAAATATTTTTTTTTAAACATATGCTTACAAAATATATTAGGTACCTGTGGCACCCCCTCCATCAAGGGTTTTACAATTATGTTAAGGCTTTTTAATTTATTACATATGTTGACGGCCGTCACTAAGAGAACTCTTTTAAACCTACACCCGTGTCACAAGTCTCGGGCTCTGTTCGGAGTTATTCTCTCAGTGTCTTTCAATTTGAATATGATTCCAGTCTTTGTACCTGCGTCCAAAAGGTGTTTCCTCTTTCGACTCATACTACTATTTCTTTCATCGATCTAGAATCCTTAATTGAGTCTTCCCTTAACAACCTGCGCTTTGATAAAAAATTTAGGAAAAGTTTTAGGATAGGCCTCTTATGAACTTGGTCTTCCTGTTTGTTCCTATGTAGGGCATCATTGGACATCTAGGTCGTTCAAAAGTATTCTATCTAAAGTTAATGAAGTACAAATGCGGAACTCTATACAGTGGAATGACACGCACTTGGCCGATTTTTATTATTTAGTAATTGCGCAATAAAGAATAAATAATCGTCTTTAATGTATACTGTTGGTATATTGCAGCTGCTACGGAAGCGGTTCCCTTGGGAAGACTATATACTCACTCAAACCCCAAGGCGCACTCAATAATAGATAAGTTATTGTAGAACAATAAATGAGCCGTCTCAAGATGTCTATGTAATTGATTATTTAAGTCAATTGAAGTAATGCCTTTTTTAAATCAATTAAAAAGAATTTTTTTAACATATGCTTACTAACATCCTCGCGTATATAAAAATCTACGGAAGGGATGCGTAAAAAGTTATGTTAAGTTTAAAAAGTTATGAATAAAATAAAATAAAATAACTTGTCCGACTACATTTTACAACCTATGCGCAGTTTTGAGCAACTTGGTTTATTACAGAGAAAAGCCTACAATTTGAATCAAGAACAAAAAACTTACTTAAACAGTGAATCATAATAAAATTGAGATTAAAATCAGATAAGCCATGAGTAATGGTGTGGCGAGTGTTTGGGCGGCAGTAGGGCGGGCGGCTTACTCACGGGGAAACTATGTAACGCGGATATTTGCAGTGACCACATCGCGAGACATGTCTGTGTATTCATCGATTATTTCTGTCTGTCTTTTCGTTAAATCTTCACGTAACTCATCAATCATTATCGGCCTATTTTGACCGCCTAAAATGAGGTTCTCAGTTTGACTTGTATATGTTAGGATCATAATTTAATTAGTGATATTCTTATCATAATTCATAAATTATATCGCGTTTATTTTTTAAGTTGGCAACATAATTCTTCGTATAGAATAGTCAACTGTCATTTTGTGATTGGTTAACGCAAAAAGGCGGCAACCAATCAGAGTTCACTTTCCCTTCCACATCAAAAAGAGATATTGTAAGGTTTTTGACTACCTGGCGCGCTCATTCTGTTTTCTAATTTTGAAATAATTGTAACGTTCAAGTAAATACTGTTTGTGTAAATTCTATAATGTAATAAAGTGGATTTATACAAGTTTGGGTATTCCTTGCTACTAATGCATCCTGCTGCTGAGCCCAATATATATAGGTGTTGTATATGGTTTTTAAAACGGAGGTCCTAGACTCATCCTCGGCTGAGCCGAAAAAAATTTAGAATTTCTGGACTTTATCCTACTCTTAATAAGTTAATCCGGTTTCATCTCATCATCAATCAAACCAGGTGTTATTGTAGTCAAGGGCGAATAAAAGAAATGTCATCTCATGGTCCAAGTATTAGTAAACATTAATAAATACGAATGAGACAAATTGTAAACAAACATATTCGACCTCAAAGGGCCGGTGACACAAACAAGCAAGTAATATGTAACACGCCCACGCGTTGTGTTCGGTTCCCTTGATTTGCCCTTACCAAAGGTCTACAGTATTTTTAGATATTTATCATTTTTTCTATAGCCTCGATTTTTTCATCCATCTATTTCATCTTTCATGCATTATCTACATTCCAAATAGGGCAGTGGAATAGGGGTAAAGTAAAAGGCTCGACAGAGCTGCCAAGGCTAACGTAACGGCTCCCATGCCTGGTATCAGTTGACAGTGTAGCATTAATGTTATTCTCACGAATTCAAAAAAAGTTTCACTTGTTTCGTAATCTAGTCCTTTTGTGAGGACACATCAAGGGATCCTGACTACTAAAGAATGTAGCGTCAACTTTATCAATTAGGTATAAACTTTTTGTACCAAACTCAATATTCTGAGGTAGACTGAGATAACAAACAACAGGAGTAACATAGGCTAACTCCTGTAGAGTTCACGGTAACTACTCGGATGGAACGACAGGCAAACCTAATGAAAGGAAATTACAATACAATACTACAATCCCTACATATACTATCTTACATCACCTGCTGTGTCATCTCTACACTCTAG
Organism: Mycalesis mineus; assembly: GCA_034621355.1. Lineage (NCBI taxonomy): Eukaryota > Metazoa > Arthropoda > Insecta > Lepidoptera > Nymphalidae > Mycalesis > Mycalesis mineus. The sequence goes on from CM067903.1 coordinate 2,566,513, forward strand.
TACAAAATACGAGTAAAATAAATCAAATAATTATCGACAAGTCATTTTAAATCATTAATTTTATGCCCGCGTGTGTACTCCCCCTGATCTAATTGGCCGTCGTGTTCACCGTCACGTCCAAAGAAATCGTCATTATATTCTCAAAACTAATTACATCTAGGCAACACATCAAATAATAACCTTAACTCCATTTCATACGATTGATTTTACTGTAACAGCAATAAAACATAGCAATAAATAATTTAAAGCAATTAAATTTATTGAATATCAACTTTATGTCCCTTCCATACAATTCGTTTTCGTGTAACAACCATAAAACATAAGCCCTTTTTACATACGTGTTACATACATTGTGAATTGGACATAATGACGTTCATGTTAAGGTTGACTTTAGAATATAGTTATTATACGTAAGCCCTTTTGTATCTGCGACCTTTATGACGTCACACGATGCATCGGCCCGATGATGTCGACTCTAAATCGGTTGCGTATAAAAATAGTCGCGAACATATCGTAGTGTCGCGTAAATACATTTATTTATATCTATCGGTGATCGGTTGTGAACTATATAAATGGATCAGTTAGAGTCTATGCACTATCATTAAATGAAGAACTCAATAAATAAAGGTCTAATCAAACACACGACGAACTGAACGCGTAGCGGAGCGTTTATTCCAATATGCTACGGTATCAGTAAGGAGTAACACTTCACACACAAAGTTTGACCTTCATAATATAAAAGCCCAACGCATACGTTTTTATAACAAAAGCTGCTGTTAATATTTTTATAGTTATAATACCTACCTACCTAGCAGATGGCCTACCAGATAATAAGGAAGAACCATCGCCTACAAACAGTAACATTTAGCAAGATAGTCGTCCTAGAAAGTGCCGCCTTATGTCCGATAACCTAAGATAGCAGTCATGCCCTTTAGACCGAAACAAAGCAACACGGCTTGGCGGCTAGTAGAAGTATGGTGGTAGCATTTCTTCGGATGAGCTCCGTCACAAAAAGCCCAAATACTCTTATTAAGTGTGCGCGAACTCTTAGAGGTAGTATACTCACAAGCATTAGGAAGCCTTGTACGATATGCAGTAACATGTATCACGGATAATGCATCCGCCGAGTGACAACGTCAGTCATTCGTGGAGATTTGGGAAGCTACCAGCGTTTACATACCAAAGTGTCTTGCAGTTGAGTAGTACATAGAATACATTGTATGACTATACTTTATCTGGCACAGGCGCGTATGCGTGACATTATACGGAGAATTTCTGGGTTCTGGGAAGACAATGCACTTCGCCAATATCAAGATGTATGGATTAGCGCGTTGATCAAAAACTTTATAGCGTATTAACTACTCCTATAATTTTCATTCGGAACAGCCAAAAGGAACAGGTGTTCAAAGGCCTATCTCTAAACTCTATGAAATAGTGTTACAAGTCTTTTTTTCGCTGGTTTAATCTTAACACTCCCTAAGAATAATGTCTGTGGTTATTCGACTGCCTCCGTATAAGAGTCAAACATCTACAATGGGTCATTATCATCAATGTTGAGAACCAATGCCATAGAGCCAGGTATCTCTTAGAAACAGGTATCTCGAAAGAACGGAAACGTCGACACTCACAGGATCCGGATCTACGCGGTTGAACCGCTGGACACAAGTAGCAAAAAGAAGTAATATGGAAAAATATATTTTAGAGATATAATAATATACATGCATATTATGTCGTAGCCACATCGTAGATTTGCTCATTTCATGAAATGCTTGAGTAGTTCATGAAATGGCCACGTTTCATGAAATGTTTGCCTGTCTATTGGCCACATCATGATATGGTTTGGGCAGATCAATGATACAAAAACGTTTCTCGATGTGGCCAACATAACGCGCGACTACTTCATTACTTCATGAAGTGGTCAAAATTATTTGATCATATCATAAACTAGTTACACCCCGATTGGGACTTTTTTTTGTAAACCACCCATAAATAGGAGCCTTGCGAAACCGGGCGGGGTGGGACGGATAAAATATTATTTTCAATTATCATTATGGCATTTATAAATTTATAAATTGCATATAATCTTTAGGCAAACATTACCTAGCCCCTATTTATATGATTTGGCCAAACGTGGATGATAAAATCGTGAAACTTAGACGATTTAACGATCTGGTCAAATTGAGTTGGCCACATCATGAAACGCAGCCATTTCATGAAATTCTCGAGCCTTTCATGAAATGAGCAAATTTATGATGTGGCTACGACACATATATACAAAGAAACCACAAATTGTTTATATAGTTCACCCCTCTGGCTACTAAAGATAATGACTAAAGAGGTGAGATGTAGAGTGTAGTCATTTGTCTCGTCACCTGGCGCTTTGCCCCGCGTTGCTATCGGAGACGGGCATCGCGTCTGTCACCCGACCACTTGTAAACACTTTAACGGCGCCATCAAATGTTTCCTCTCGTACGGGAAGAGATACTCCAAAGGGATATTCCATTGGCAATAGGAATCGTGCAATATTTTTAAGTCTCGATGGAAAGATATAAGCTTAAAGAGCGTATTTGGGTATTAAATAGGGTTTTGTAGTTCTCAAACATGATCCAAGAATGTTGATTTAAATAGAAAGCCGATATTCGGATAAGGTTGGAACAATTTTCATAATGTAAGCTGACGAAGAGATCACTTGACATCAGATGGTCCGTTTATAATTACAGATAAGACATTGAATTCGCTGCAGCAAGACTTCGACTATATACGAGATACTGTTAATTCTCTAAGGATTTCCATTAAATGTTGATGATAATAATCGGGACTAACGGTCGAATATACTGTCCGAGGCAAGGTAGTGCAATACCACCAAATCCCCTTCGCCGTGCTCTGTATTGGCTGATTATTTTTGCGTAATTGAAATCGCAGTATTATTTTTTAACCTAACCTAGGATTCAATCTCAGGAAGGACCTCGTGATCCACATTATGCTAACAACAAAACCAACGAGCCAAAACTAAGCTATACCCGATGTATCGGTATTGTACCACGGCATTGCGCATTATCGTATCGCTCCTATTCAGGCCCGAAGCAACGCTCTTTTGATATCCGACCCCTTTGATCTGTACTTTTAATATATCGCCCGGTGCGTGTATCGCCGGTAACTTTCCGTCACTTATCTGTTTAAATCAAATTTTATTACATCTACAAACGTTTGTAGGTGTATGTACATTGTATTTTGAAAGCTCAAACGACATTGTTATGCGGAATCGAAAAGTTTACACGTAAATAAAGCACATAATATTCTCAGTCACTAGAACATAAAACAACAATCGGCCTTTTGTACGTTGGATAATAGTAAACTTTACTGTACAGAAATTCAATATGCTTTCTATCGACTAATCGAACATGTATTTCAATTAAACATTGTAGAATAAAGCCTTACATAAACCCTAAGGACATATGCTGAGGGTGGCTTTCGAATGGCATATTGAGGGTGGCTTTCGAAGGGTATTTTAGCAGAGAAATCTCACATAACCTGATTTCTCCCCTGTGAGGCCAGGTATTTTCCCCTCGGAAAAAGATAACTTTTTTAAATTCAAGGTAACATGTTGCTACTCTTGTACTATTATGTATTCTGTGATACTAAAACCGAAATCTAAGTAAACGAAAAAACCCTAAATAGTTGACTCAAAACACACATACGACGAAACAAAAACGTAAACTTCTATCGGTCGATGATAAAGATGATGCTATATTTATTCTGACTTTTTAGTGCGTGGTTATCATTACAGGCATATAAGCCCTAACCACTGGACCAGGTAGGCAAAGTTAATTCTAGTAGCAGAAAATAAAAGTATGATCAACCCCTTCTCGATCGCTATAGCAACTCCAACAAACAAACCTTTTTAAATTCTGGTGAAAGTTCCCGGTTCCTATAGTTGTTTCAGTCAATGGTCTTATAGCGAAAAGTTTAAACCAACACCTTGAGCTTTCGTTTGCCTGTTGAATCAAGGGTCGTATATAGAAGGCGGTCATTCTTGAGACAGCGCGTATTGTGAAGAGGTTCCTCACTCTGTAGCAATGACTACCGTTTGCTTGGGCTCTCAATAGGCCCGCAAGGATCAGATTTTTTACATAAATTAATAGTGTTTTTAGATTAATGATGTTTTTAAGTATAGTGATTTGAGAAAATTTAAATATTAATAAATAACAGTTACATTAGTATAAAATATATCAGATAGTTAAATGGAAAACTTACCACATTACGTAATAGCGTGTTATAGGTGCGATGCACCGGCAACGTGTTTACAAAACACGGTCCTAGTCGCCAACCATCGCGTCGTTGGGTGTCGACTGTCGGTGCGTTCGGCAGACGACTCCATCACTGTGTACTGATTCACGATGCGCGCGTCGGTAAACTTGGTGTCGCATGCTGTCTACTGTTGCACCAGCCTTGGGTGTCGTGTTTGTTATTATGTATATATTACTGAATGGAAATTTTGCAATAACTGACTATAAAACTCGAATAATGACAAATCACAGTTGGAAAGGGCTTGCTTTATAATAGAGACGACCTGAGTACATTTATGACCTCAAGTGAATTTAGGGTCAGTAAGTAATAGACGAATTAAGCAGATGGCCAATAGTAAATGGAAAACCGTTGCCCATAAACAGAGCAACACTTCGCAGGACATCAAGGAACATGTCCTACAAAGTGTCAATCAAGTATAGGTGTTAAAGATTCAAACATTTCCAACCTGCAAAGGATAAGCGTGGTGGGGTCTAAACTCCACATCGTATCTCTTATAACGGAGGCCCTGTAGTGGGCCATTAATATGCTGATAATGGTGACGTTATCTACGATAAGTTGGCCGAGCGGAATGCTATTAAAATGGCACTGCTCAAGATGTATTTGTCGAAAATTCTCGGCAGGAAACGCCGAAGCACCTTCTTTCCAGTCTCAGGCTTAGTGACATTAAGGTCACGACCTGCCTGCCTAAGTAAGGGTTCCGGCGGCTTACCTCATCAACACCGATAAATCAATTCGGGCCTTTCATATGCCTACAGGGGTTTTGACCACCAATGAAAAGGATAAAAATCTCACATAGTCACCGTCAGAAGGTTGAGCGTTGTAACAGGAGATTTTCTTCTGCACCAAAAAAATATAATTGATTTGGGAGAATATGAAGAGCTTATTAACTTATTAAACCATCAATACTTCCACATCGATTATGATTGTAGATCCCGCTAATTGAACTTGTAAACACCAAAAATCAATCTGACAAACACAAACCATACATTACTAAATCATTTCTCCATTTCGACAACCGAATGATCGATATTGAAGATCAATAAACCATATTATCTTGATCTCTGCACAAATATTACGGCCAATTTATTGACTATAGGAAAGCCGGTATATTCTGCGGAGTGCAAGATCAAACGGCAACGCTGTCGGCTGTAAAATACATCAAACGGGTTTGTTAGGATTCGGATGTCCCACTTTTTTGGAATGAATTTTGGTGTGTCGAAAGGTTTGGAGGAAGTAAAAGTTTATGTATGGTGGGTCATAGGACGGATACATAGTAATCTGTTATGAATCTTTCAAAATTCAATAAAAACTAGCCGGCTCAAGCTATTTATTCGACGAGCAAATCAGTGTTAATAGCTTTTAAACCTTTCATACAAAATTTCGACCGACTAAGTTTCCAACCAAGTAATAATTTTTTCACGGCAAGAAAAAGCTTTCGTTCTGCTCCAAGGTCCCATTTACTATCGAAATTCATCTAAATAGGGTCAGCGGTTTAGCCATAAAAAGGTAACGGACAGAATTACTTGGCCATTTATAATATTCATATTTAAGAATAAACATAATATCAAAAATTGCGGAACCGACGGGATTCGAACTCCCGTCTCTCTGTGGCTAACCGGGCCTTGACGAGCGCCTTATCCGCTAGGCCTAAATAATCCCAAAAGTGTGGGTAAACACTTTTCAATATTACTTACCTATAGTATGGTATATTGGCCAACAAATTTGTTTACAATCCCGCGTTCTGAGTTCTAAGTTCTGAATTCTACATTCAGTCCAACGATTATAAACGGCTGTTATTTACGTGGTGCTTCAGCCTTAACTTAGACTGGCATCGAAGCGAAGCGACTCTTTGTCAATTTAATCTCTATTTACGCAACATTAGAACACTAAGTGGTATACTAAAATGGAATCGAGCGTTGTGGCGCGTTTTTTAATGTTCCGCATTTGATTAATACAACTTTGTACCTTAATAATTTGAAAATATACAGAAATATTATAATTTGTAGTTCACGAAGTGGATGCGTATTGACTTCGCTTTCAGTCTGGGTAACGCAGTATGCGCAGTGAAAGTTGCCCAAAACGCAGAACATTCTGTCCATAAATTATCCTACAAAGACTATTAAGGAATGACATTATTTGTAGCAGTAGTTAGTATCTACGTGCGCACTACTAACTCTTTAAGTAGCTCTACATTCAGCGAAAAGAACTTCGTAAAGATTTACCTTCTTAAAAACTAATAAACAAATCTGTATAAACTAACGCAACTTCACCTTTATTTTATCTGGGTGTTAAAAGACGAAGATAAATTGCTCGAATAAAAAGATTGTTAAAGTTATTGACTGCTCAATGGAGGTGAGGTTATAGCGAAAAGAATTTGCTAAAAGCATTTGATAAAACTGAATCAAAATTAGAAAAAAAGCAATGCGAAAATTGATTCAAGTAAAACTACACACCTTATTATTGTTTTTGCCTATACCCGCGTAGCTTTTTGATAATATTTAGAGGAAATATTTTTTTTAACAGGAGCAACGACTAAAAATCAGTGCAAATTTCCAGGACACTAAAAAAGAAAATTGTAATTGACTATTTTTTTGGAAGATAGATTGCGTAGAATGCAACTTATTTTATTATTTTCTTATTTCTAAATATCAAGTAACTGCTTACTTAAGATAAAAATCAATATTAATATATTTAAAAAAATTCTCTAGTATCCTGTTCTACGAGAGTTTTTGGTGTTAATAAACGAAAAGAAGGAACGCTAGCGGTAAAGAGAAATTAAATATCTACGAGAAACGAAAGATCGAAAAACAAACGAAGTGAAGATACATTCATTAAATACCATCCAACAAGAAAGTATCTACAAACTCTACATTTAATTTCCCACATCTGCCGTTGATAAATCGAATTATATTAATATTTTCGTTGAAGCTCGGCGGATCAGATCGCGATTTCATTAATTCTACTCGTAGTTTCAAGAGCGTATATTTTTAGCTAATAGACGTGGCAGACGCTCTGCGACTTACGCTCACGCAGTTATGGACGGGACGGGGTATTATTAATGCACGCAGATTACGTATCATCGTAATTATATATCTATCAGTGTTATATCGATGTATTGTATATCTTTCTTCTTAATATAGAAAGAAGAAGAAAGCTCAGAGAGCTAAGCTCTGAAGAAGGATACTCTATGATCGATTGAGAAGATACTAGAAGACGCCAGTTCCGAAGTGCGCACATGAGGCATAAGACTTGCTATTTGTAATAATCATTGATTAATAATGATAAGGCGAAAAGGAAAAAGTATCGAAATACTTGGATCTAGCCTACGAGATAACCGCCATGCGGTATGTCAAGTCAATTGTAAATGTTCCGACAGTCCTTTCAGTCAATGCTTGCGAAAGTTGGCCGTAACTTTTCGCTATAAGACCAAGTAAGAAGCTTTCGTCAGGCGTCTGGCGTCTGGTTGGATCTAGAGTCAGATACAGAACTTTCTTGAAACGGCGCGTATTGTGAAGAAGTTGCTTATTCTGGAGCCCTAACCACCGGAGCAGATTATTAACTGACAAAAAAACGGATGAGGTTCTCAATTCGACGCGTATATTTTTTTTTATGTACGACCACGCCAATCAAGGTTCTACTTTAAGGATGTTACCTAGAACCCACAACCTGCTTTATTACGTAAATAGATTATCCTTACACTTGGCTGCCAGCAACTTTAAGGAACATATATTTAACGTAGTAAAGCAGTTTGTTTGTTCTAGGTAATGTTTTTGATGTAGAAACCTTGGCTGGCACCGACTCCTAGATATGCTTAAGTAAATTAAAGCAACTAAAGGACACAGTTATTTTTTACTTTTTAGTGCGTTTTGAGTCGGGTCTATTTTTTGTTAAAAAATTTTATTTCTTACTTTTTGGTGATTTATCGCCACGTAACGTACTCGTACTATACTGTCATAGTATATTATACGACACTTGTAGCCAAAAAGCTACCGATACTTACACAAAATCTGAAATTGCTGCAAGTGTGCCTATACAATTTGAAGAATTCCTTCAATTTTCCCAGTATATCATCATCAGATCCTAACATAATGACAATAAGACCATCTTGGAAGTGTGCCTTTTCTAATAAAAAAAGAATTATCAAAATCGGTCAATTCTGTAAAAAGTTATGCGTGGTCATACATAAAAAAAAATATATGTGTCGAATTGAGAACCTCCTCCGTATTTTTTCGTCGGTTAATTAAAGAAACTAAATGACGTAGTTATTTTTTACTTTTTAGTGCGTTTTAAGTCGGTTCAATTTTGTTACTAAAAATTTTTATTTTTTGTATTTCTTTATAAATTTTTAACAGAGTTAAAAAAAAACTGGTCAACTGCGAGTCAAACTCTCGGACCGAGGGTTCCGTACAAACTTATACTTAAGTAAGAGTTCACCCATCACGACAATCGAGTCATAGTTATGGTGTTTTTGTTGCAAAATGAAATCCATAACATCACAATATGGAAAGCTGGAGGATAAAGATGCGGCTTATTTAGCTGTATATTTTGATTTTGTTTACATAGAAGTATAATTTTTTTCACAGCTTAAAGGTATTATAGTCCCGAGTACTTAATGTGAATTTCAATTGAATATCTCTACGCGTCCAAGAGAAAAGAGAGTAAGCTTATAATTATTAAAACATTTTTATTACATGATGTAACTAAAAATTTACAGTTTTCGCAATTTTTCCTTTATCTGTTCTATATAATATTATTTCGTACCAAATTTCAAGATCCTAAGTTTACGGGAACTACCCGTTAGGTTTTGATTTGCTTGCCCTAGTTGAAAATTTACATATCTTTTGATCGCCTTAGCCTAGATAAATTTTAACAACTCTAAGGGACAGTAAACCTGAGTATTTGATATAAATTTCAGCTTGATACCCCCACGCGTGCCTGAGAAAAAGGATCTTGAGAGACAGATGGACAACAAAGTGATACTATAAGGGTTCCGGTTTTTCCTTTTTATCATATTTTAATATAATTTAATAAATTATTTTTTTATTATATTTTAATGAGAGTACAAGGAATTAATTAAAGCCAGTGAATGAAAGTTATTACCTGACCTCAAAGGAGGTTCAAAAAATCCAGTAGTACACTACTGAATTTTTTTTATGAATTTTAATAGACTTTGACCTGAATGTTTGTAGTTCTGAACCCATGTATTTCTTCTTAACCACATACATTTGACAAACTTCTACGAGGGGTAAAGGGTGGGGTGGAGCAAAACTCACGAAGGAAAAAGACGGAAGGTCGAGTGAGGAAATTTTATTAAGGGTGTATGTTAACACCCTTAATAAAATTTGAATGAGTTTACCAAATATGCCTTTTAAATTAAAATTGTTTTCTCCATCGCCTAACTTTTTTTTCTCCATCTATTGCATTCGCTTTAAATCAGGCGGCGAAAGAGGGGTAAAAAAAATGTGATGGCGGAAATTTCACTTCCATCGTTTTTTCCTAAAATCCCAAAATTATATATCACAAATAAAATAAACAAATAATATAGGTACGAACAAGCGATGCTTTTGAGGCTTTAACTATTGTGATTGTGTGATTTTCCCGACGCAAGAATAATTTCCAAGATCATAATTATAATAAAATGGCCAGTATTTTAGAATATAAACAATATTTATGAAAAAAGTTAGCTATGAATTTAAACCTCATTATTAAACATAGTAAGCAGGTAGCCGTTGGTCTAATAAAATAGAAGTAGGTTATATAAGAGCTTGCAATGATTACCCAAGGAGTTATACTACCTTGCTTCTTTCCCTCTCAGCCTTGCCTTGCTATCATTCTTGCTGTGTATCGTTGTAATAACAGGCTCTTGAAGCATAAACTATCCTAACCTATGACGTTTTCCTAATATGTCCTGTGGTGTGTTGCTCTACCATAGCCGATAAATTTCTAACATACAGACTGTCAAAATTTTATAAATTATAAACACAGGCTTGAATGAAGAGAAAGTCCAATAAAGTGGTATCTTATCAACTCCTGAAAATAATCCAATAAGAAATTGTACTTAAATAAAAAATGATTTATTTCGCTCCATCCCGCGACAGGCAAAGATCTGAGACCATGAAGCCTGTTCAATCGTCTAGAATTATTGGGAATATTCTATACGATCATAATTTAAAAATGTATTAAAAAAAATTATAACTCTACCTTATTCGAGACGCTGCACTTTTTTAAAGTTCTCACAAAAAAAATATAATATAAATAGAAACTTTTTTCATAAAACTCCACAGTTCACTGGCGAAGTAATTCGAAATTTGAATGTCACTCGCGTAGGTGGAAAGTTCGGGCTGAAGCGACGCGCGCGCGGTTTGCACTGGACTGAAGCACTTGCCAATCCTTGCCATTGGTGGCGTTGCGAATGTTTGCCAAACCAGTGCCAATGTTTGCCACATTTCAGGGACACCAATAGGGCTGTCACAAATTTATTCATACTTCGTCCACGAAAAATTCTGCATTTTCCTGATTTTATGTCCTTTAGGTTTAAATGTTGAAAGCCTGAAACAAGAATTGACAGAATTTATTTATCAAATTTTCTACGACTAATAAGTTTAGATTGCGCATCGAGTCAGTGTAGAGTTAATAGGACTCTTTCATTATGTTAGTGCGATTATATTTTGATATTATTTACAACGCGATAAAATCGATAATTTTTTCTTGTAAGTTGTAACATTTAATATTTACATACATTGATACATATTATTACGCCTCTTTCCTATAGGGATAGGGAGATATTTATATTATGTATGTAGCCATTTGCCACGGCCATTGCATATTTCCTTAGCTTCTTCTGTTTGTATTAAAATGTCCTGAATTTTGTCTAGGAAAATTCGTCCGGGCCTTCCTCTTCAAATATTCCCCTTCTATTCGCCCTCGCTTCGCCCAGCTATAATTACCTATGTGCCCTGAGTTTTATCCTTTCATAAAGATCCGTTCAGTCGTCCACATATAAATGATTTAATCAGACTAGGTCTTATACACATAGATTTATCTCCCAAAAATAAATATTACAACCATGACAATAAAATTTTATTACATTCGCAGATTCACCAACAGAGTTACAAATGTTTGACGAAGACATAAAATGTTATTTTGATAATTTGTCCGGCGTTACAGCCGCATCGATGTTTGGCAAACTGTTTAAAAGGAAGCGGTAGTATTAACATACGTCATATTGTCTGTCTCGCTCACCTTGTATACTGTCTCTATCTTAAAAGTTTCTCGATCATACAGCGAATCAACAGGTTACAATTTTTTAGCCTATTTCATTGGCTACAAGCTGACCTCTTTCTTGTACGAGGGAAGATACAAGACCTTAGACCCACCATGCTTCAACGCGGGTTGGAGCTTATCCTCAAGGCACTACTGCAAAGGTCCCGCTTTGAAATTAAATAAAAGGCCTAAAACGTGGCCTATCCAGTTCCATTTCCTTAAATTTTTATTTGTTCAAGGCCTTCGCGGACGTGTTTTGAAGTCCTAATAAAGAGGAACCTACCTATCTATATATATTTATAATATTTTGTTTTGTTACATTTCAAAGTAATTAGGCAGCATTTTCCATGATAGCTCCCAGACACTGAGTTTTTTTGACACTTCAGACAATTATTATCATCGTGAATTTAACCAGTTTACCCAAAAACCTGACAAATTATATATTAAAACTTTCCAGTAAATTTCTCTATTCATTAGTGAAAACTGCATGAAAATTCGTTCTCTAGTTTTCGAGTTTATCTATAGCGAAAAGACAGGCATATAGACTTCCGCAGCCAAGAATATCGTTTCATAATGTTACTGATAAACATTTACTTATAAAACCTATACTTATACAGTATACAGACTTTCAGCAACCTATGTATCATACACATTGCGTGGTTTCAGAGAATACGCAATGTGTCTTTTGTGTCACTGACTCCGGGAAAATGCCTACTGAACACCGGTGATTTTTTAGTATATATACACACTTTTCACGCCCCAAATTGGATTAAAAATTGATAAAAAATATATAAATAAATCTATAAAACTGGACTGAACTTGTCCAGTCCGCAACTAAAAATACCCTATAAATTTTGATTAATTTGCGGACGTAAGTACGTACGTGTCGAGATATGCGTTTTGGTAGCCGTATCTCTTTTAACATGAAGAGGTTACAGACCTAAGTACATGGTTTTAATTTCCACTCAACACTTCTCCGCTTTCCCCAGGTAAAAGGTCTTGACAGATGGACGGACGGACGAATAACAAAATGTTCCTACAATGCTTAACTCAGACTGGGGTTGAAGCGAAACGAAGAGACGCATAGTCATTTGCCAATAGCAACTTCATTAGAATTCTAACAACCGCGAGTATTTTCCATATCATTAAAATATAAACTAGTTTCGATCCCATATAGGGTTCATTCATTCAGCAAATTTATCTCTATTTTTCGCGTCACTACAAAAATGAAATCAAGCGATATCGCTGTATTTTTGAAGAATCCATATTTATATAGTACAAATTTATAACTTAATCATTTGAAAATAGAGTATAAAATAGGAATATTATAATTTGTAGGTAGCTGACGAATTGGTCGCGTTCCTTCTCATTCTTTCTGAATTAAACCTATGGGTTCCTTTTTATCTTTTTAAAGAACGGCACCCTAAAAAACTCGAAGAGAGCGAAGCACTCAGCTGAAGTATGGACGGATGGAGTCGCAACGTAGCTTTTTGAAGTCATTCTCAATTAGAGCTTAAATTCCGCTAATACATCTTGCGATTTACGGAAGTAATAATTCAACAATCACTTTACATGTTAAGTCAAATTAAACTGCTTATCCCTCCACTTCGTATGATTAAAAGCTTTCAACAGCGTTGTTCTACGTAGCTTGTACAAGACACTTCCGCCATTTTCCGCCGCGCAGTCACGATAAATACATCAGGTGGACAGGTGGCAACACAAGTCATTGGCATCGTCCAGAGGATTAACTGTGATGAATGCGGTATTAACTGCGCTGCTTCCTGTACTCAACACTTGATTAACCTGATGTAACTGACAACAACAGCTTTTGTTTAATTGTAGATTCTTTGTTAATTTTGACGGCCTCCATGGCCCAACAATAAGCGTGATATGGATTTATAGGTCGAAGGTCCTAGGTTCGATTCCCGGCTAGGCCGATTGGTCCAGGTCTGGTTGGTGGGAGGATACGGCCGTGGCAGGCTACCACCTTACCGGCAAAAAGATTTAGCGTTCCGGTACGATGTCGTTTAGAAACCGATAAGGGTTTGGATTTTATGCTAATACAGTATGTAGCTAACAAGTTAGTCCGCTTCCGTCTTAGATTACATCATCACTTACCATCAGGTGAGATTGCAGTCAGAGGCTAACTTGTAGTTAATAAATAAACACTAACTGTGAAACAGCAAGCAGAAATATGTTTTGTTTTATATATCCCTCACTTTTGTCGCTTCAGTTTACACTTAAAACTGAATCCCACTTATACTTATCGCCTGAAAATATTTTCACGTATTCGGCTCCCAATCACCAAACAGTCATCAACATAAATATTCCCGGAACAACGTAACGATGCTCTTCTGTGCTCGGTTCGTGATACAGTGACTGAGTCAAATCACGCGAACGAATTATAGTACGAGGTTCCACCGCTCAATTCAACAGGTTATTTATCTGTTTTTTTGGATAAAACTGTGTTGAGGGCGTAAGCGATAGGTTTCCTATCAAAAATTAGCTGTTGAAATTACCAGTTTTAATTAATTTGCTGATAATAATTGCGATTATACTAGTCTCACTCGCATTGCAGCAGCGTGTTGGGTTTACGCTCCATATCCCCTCTCTTATAAGGAAGAAAGCCTGGCCCTGTAGTAGATCATTAATAGGCTGATAATGATGATGATACTTGTCTTATAATTCAATTTTAATAATAATTAATTTACGTCATTTTAAAGGGTGTGAAGAATTAAAAAAATATATCGCTAATCCATGGCATACGCCCACGCCACGCCCTCGATATTCATTTAAATTTAGTTTTATCAAAAAAACAGACACCTGCAGAATCGAGCAGCTGGATCTTAGAATATTAGTTTTATACGAAAAGCAATATAATATTACATGGAATCGATGTAAAATGATACTAACTCTACATTTTATTATGTGTCAAGTACATCTTTCTGATATATAATTTTGAGAAACAATTCTCGTAAATATATTTATAGATATTGAATATTTATGTTATTTATAGTTAAGTTAGATTGTGGCCTTGGTTACCAGACTGTGCGTTATCGATTATCGGTTAAGAATCATAATGCTTGTATAAGTACCAGTAGATAGATACCATTGGATTTTACATTTTTTATAACGTGATTCATGGTTTTCGTTTTCTGATTTATAGTCATCAAGATGATGTTGCAGATCAATTACAATTTATTAGCGCAATAAAAAAATTCGTTTGTAAATAGCTCATAATTTATTTGTTTACTTATTTCCGCGAAAAATTTTATTTCGCAAGTAAACATCGTAGAGTCAAAATTATCTAAAGATGCTTCGAAAGAAGGTTTCGGGGTGAAAATTACGTAGAAAGGTCTCTGTTGGATTTGAATGACTTTGTCGCGTAGAAAAAACTAATATTTTTCGCGGAAAAATGCATAATAAATAAACTTTTAACTATTTATAATAATTTTCCTCAAAGTAACGAATGATTCTATCCAAAAAAGTTTGTTGACGCTCATCAGGGTGCAAGGCAGTGCCCCCGCCTAGTCGAACGAAAAACAAACAAGGCCAAGTCACACAACATTAACTATAATAATAAAGAAATCGCAGTAAGGAACTTCGACTTGGCACGACTTAGTCTAAATTTCATTACTTTTTAAAGATAAACAAGCAGCTCCATCGAGACTTGGCTAGTTTTTTACAGAATGTTTTTAGTGGAATTCAATTTACAGACACAAAAGTGACTCAAAGCCAAACCTCCATCTTGAAATGGACTAATTATCATTTATACGGTCTATATAACACGGAAGTTGAAGTAAGGTGGAAAAAAAGTATAAAGGGGATAAGGATGAGCAACGCACTTATAAACCGATAATTGATATTTTTAAAATTAAATAAATTTATGTTAAACCAATCGATCTCATAAACGTCAAGGAATTAAACTCGACAATAAAATACACGGAAACCCTTACTGATGAAACAATAAATAATATCACATTCAGGACTCAGCTCTCCGTCGCAGAGACAAAGGGTAGCTACTCCTTTGTTCTGAATTTACAGTATTTTTGCTGGCTGTACGCCAGGCTCTTTATCTTGGGCATATACGAGACAGATTTTTGGCAATTTCTTAAAATTGAACAACGCGTTACGACGTGCGTTATGCTAGAAGTTAAAGTGAAATTATCCTTATTTAAATGGACCATAACTTATGATACTCGTGGTGAAAATAGTACATTTTTGTTTCTTTCTTCATTTTGAAAAATTATCAGTTGTTTGTTAAAAACCAAAACTTTGATAAATCCAAACGCGCTATGTCTAAGTTGCAATAAAACTCAAGTATTCGCTAGGTATAGTGTTCGTTATCATAGATTCAAATTGGACATTTTCTAAATTGATGCATGATTGGATTTGTAAGTTTTTTCTTGAGTTTTCACAAAGTAGCTCTAACAACTCCATCGCACCAACACCAAGTAACATAAAGAAACGATAACTACCTAATACCTACATAGATCGCACAGAAATCAATGATCTACATTTCAATCAACTAAAATTCTAGATTGTTATAATACAAGGCAGATTTTAGTACATTGTAAAAATGTAATAATGCTATAAGCATAAATGAATATGATCGACTCGTGGTTTTTTAAATGCCAACTTGCCAGCTATACATTTGCGGCAACATGATAGCCCGCCTGCAGGCCACATTAAAACAGCAATGAAGTGATCTGGACTTTTATTGGTCGCTCCTCATCAAATGTGCCATCTCTCGGCGGGGTGGTGCAGATCTGTGATGTCTTCCGCCTCACCAGCTGTCGCCGATGTCGTGGTGATGGAGCGTGGATGTGTTTAGTGGCATTTAAGTATTGTTCTTTATGTTGATAGCGTTTTGGAATCATCTTATATGGAGATGTAAAATTTTGTTACGAGAACATCCTGTAAAGCTTTGTTCTTGTACAGCTTTAGCAATGATGAAAAAGCTCTTAAGATTTTCGTATATGGCAATGTGTGGAGATGTATGGGATCTTATTCATACGTGAGTTGTCCCACCGTAGTCGTAGAGCGCATCTTTGTTTACCATATGGTTATAGTTTATTTATATTGTTTTAAAATTAATTTTATAGAAAAAAGACCTAAATACTGTTTTAATAAATATTTATTTGATTATTGCATAAGTTTTTATCACAATGTTTAACACAAAAAAAGATTATAACAAAAACAACATAGATAACTGATTCAAAACCGAATACTGTTACCTGACACCTCAAACCAATTTTAAGTCGATGATTTTTGCAATATTTCAAAATCGTATTTTTCGTTTTATAGATAGACACGCAAAGATGCCAGATTAAAAATTTTATGAAAAACATTATCCTTAACAGATCTGTTGACGTACCTAGTGTGAGTGTTGGTGTAGGCAATCTATTTTTGCTAAATTAAACTGATAGACAGTCTAAGTTCTTCTAACTTCACGAATCTGGAAATAAAAAAGTATTTCATAAATATTTAAATTAAATAACTAAGTGCACTAAATTACAACTATATTATATGTTCTTATAACTAACTAGCAAACACCCGCAACTCCATACGTGTGGAAACTCTGAACCATGAAATTCTTTACCTTTCTCATTTAAAACGCAAACGTAAAATTTGTTATACAGTAGTCTAAAAGATCTAAGCTTACAGACCATGGAAAGTAATTTTATTTTACACTAAGTGAAAAAACTATATTTGACCGTATAAGAATATTATTGGTAGACATCCAAATATACTTTTACCTGACACCTCAAACCAAATTTATGTAACTAGATTCCATAAATACGACACCTATGACATCATATTGCAAATGCGTTATGAATAGACTTCCTATCTTTTTCATACATAGACAAACTAATCAAGTTTAAAGGAAACTTTTACTAGTTTAATTGTGTTTTACTTTTACTACTGTGATGAAATACTAATTAATATTGATTACTCAAAAATATTAGGTATATTTTGTGTAAAAAAATGAAAGACTGCCATATGAATGGGTTCCTAATGTTACTAAAGGATGCCTGCCGTTTCATCCACATAGGTCTCGTTTGAATTGCCAATTTGCTTATATGTACGTTTCATCAAAATTAAATCACTAGCTTTGCGTTAAAGAGCAACTAACATTCATACATTTTGACAAACTTGTAGCCTTTATATTATTTACAAGGTAATAATATAATGTTATACTACTGTAAAAAACATCAAACTCGCTAAAATCATATTTTCCTATTGAAATATGATGTAGGTACTACAAAAAACTTCAATATATTATTCTCGGAAAAGCCGAATCGAGTCACGCCTCGTGAAAAAGTTTCAAGAGCAGATTTTCCGGTTTGTTTTTTTAATCTACGCCAAGTTTACGGCAACGCGTCTTTTATTATAGTGTTAAATTGCTTTTACACGATTCTGTCGATTGATAGGAGTTTTAAAGTGCCAGGTAATGTTCTCGAGTGAGAACATATATCAGGAGAATAGGTATTCATTGAGATTTCTAGTTAAAACTATAATAACATCGAGTCTTCCGTGTATTTGGAGAATTAAAATTATGTAATATATCACGTTGTGTCAATAATTTTTGTTAACTGAGACCTGTTTTATGTACCATATTCTTGCAAAATAATGTAAATGACAACGATTGTGATTATGATTATGAGATCTTGTGATTGCCATACTCTCAAATTATGAGAGGACAAAGGATGAAATATTATCAGCCCCTACCAGCTCCTACCAGGTAAATACGGAAGGCAACTATGGAGTTTCGACTCTGGTGACTTAGGAAGCTAGCAACTCTCGATTGTGCAAGTGAAAAACTTTATTTTAACATTTTGTATGGAATATCAGAAGAAATCACGTTGTTGCGTGCTTGTTTGACCGCCTAAGTGGCTTATTGGTATACACGGTGGATTTATAAGACGCAGGTCCTGGGTTCGATTATTTGTTTAAATTGGTCAAGGTCTGGCTGGCGATTAATTCTCGATCAAGCGATTAAGCTATTCGGTGTGATATAGAAACCGAAGGGATGTGGATAATTTCCTACTCCTAATAAGGTAGCCCGCTTCTATCTTAGATTGCATCATCACCTATCATCAGGTTTGATTGCAGTCAAGGGTTAACTTGAGGAAAATTGAAAAAATATCATGTCCTGAGTTACCAGAAACTCAGCTTCCTGGCAATTCTTCCCTTTCCTTCAGCGCTATCAAGGCCAAAAGCCACCCAACCTTGAACCTAATAATATTATCGTAATAAATTAACATTCTTGCTAATTAAATCTGCTACGAGTATACCTTTTATTAACTCTGATTGCCTGGTAGAGACGAAGTATTCGTAGTTCTATTCTTGTTTTGTTCTGCAGTCTTTCACTACTTCTACAACTAGGTGCTCTCCATCTAGCCGCGAGTAATTGTTGGTAACCTGGTACAAGCATACTGGGTGTTACTACGTTAAGACCATTAGCAGCTTCATCATCATACAGCCTGTTTTGAATAGGACAGGTCTTTCTGAATTTCTAGTTTAGTAGACCATTACTAAAAATACTCTAATGCAGGTACTATATTTATTGTGCTCCTTGAAACACCAAGATATAACACAAACAATTTTCAAACTCCTTAAAAAACCTTTATCATATTTCTTAAATGTGTTCAATGTTCGCTTTCCCCTCTAATCAATCATACAAACTGGGTTAGGAGTAGTTAAGACAAACGTACAAAGTGCGCGGGTCGAATCCTCGCCCCTTCTCTGTTTAGTCCGCCCCCTTTACCTTGCAGATATTTTCATTTAGGCAACTAGATTGCTATCTTATAAGAATTTCTGCAAAGTGAGAAAATCCAATATTATCATAACATAGACTGATTTAGGACTCGTATGTATAACTTTAAGTACTTTCGATATTATGTATCTAGCCCTTGGAGTCACTCAGACAGCCAGCAGCTGAAATTGTATTGTTGTCATAGTGTCTGGTGTTAGATATATATAAATTCGCTATTTTGCACACTGTATTGACTCTAGAACCTACCAACATAACCACCTTTGTCTCTATCTCCCTCACCAGACGCACCGCGCTGGTACTCAGTCACGCCATACCTTAGTACAATCTCTCTCCGTTAAAAGGCAGGCCGTCTAGTTCGGGCTGCCGTGGCCCGCCTGCAGGCCAACGCGGCCTGCACCCGTTGTGCGCGTAGTAGCGAGGTATACGGTCGTCGCGCACTAGCTCGTACGCCAGGCGCGCCACGCTGTGCTGGTACTCGCTTAAACCGATCTTGTAATAATAAGGTCGGACGTAGCTGAGAACTAGAAAAGAAAAAAGTGTATATTGATCATCGACCAAAATAATACAGCACTTATAGCTAAACAAGAGAAATAGAATACGCCAACATGTTGCAGATGAAAGGAATTCATTTCTTCCAGTAGCGTATTACCGCATAGATTGCTAAACAATACCAGAGGCTTCCCAATTTCAGGGGAAGGGATCCTCCTCCAAAGGGATGAATTTTCTTTTTTAATTTGATTCGTTTATGTGTAACCTAACTGTAGTTGAAACAAGCAGTGGTGAAGGTGGATATACGTGTAGCTTTGTCTAGATTTAATCCTATCTTAAATCTGTTTTTGAATAGTCTTAAATAATAGTCTTAAATAATAAAGGAATAGTTGAAAGAAAGCGGTAAACTCCCCTCTTTTTTCTTTTTCAAATTTTCAACTGGTAAGGGAGAATAATGTTCAATGATTAGATAAAAGCAAATCTTTTATATTATAGTTGAATTCGTTTTATATAATCGCAGTCGGAAGAGTTCCTCCCTATTAAGACGTAAGTTTTCGTATTTTCGCTATCTTATCCTTAATCGTATCTTTGTTTTGGTTCTTTATATAACCGTAGTAAGGGGTGGTGCCCCCCTAGTAAAGTCTATCTTATCATTAATCTTGTATTGTAATCTACGTTTGCTATTACTATAAAAGAGGTATTCATGTATTTCATGTTTCAGTATACCGTGGAATTCAAGCAAGGGAACTTATTTATGAAAACTTGCTATGCTTTACTTAGGCCAAATTCTAATGTAATTAAATTCAGAATTATGTTTCTTAAGCATTATGTAAGTATATAATATCATGATTTAACAGTATCATTCAGTAAATTTTATTCTTTAAGCACTTAAAGCTTTACCTTTTCTAGTAACAGAGCTTTATAAGTCGAATAGATTGCATCTTGCTACTGGAACTGTAGGGATATTGAATTCTTAAATTTTTTACACTGTACTAGGTACTTCTGGAAAGAAGAAGAACTAGATTTCTCTCTCCCTCTCTCTCCTCAGGCGCGCAAAGCAGGTTCTTGTAACTTTAATCTTAATATTTACCTGATTTTTGCCTGGCTTCCCAAAACGGATTATATTGTCATCAGGAGTAACCGTGTCAGTTATTTAAATTTAGGCGAAAAACTTTTAATTAGATAATTACCTATTTGAAAGTTTTCATACGCTTAATGAACGTAGAAAATTCCCTCAATAAGTGGAAAAGTACCCATAACTAGACCAGGTAAAATTTTTTATATCTATGGGATAGACGTTCCGTGTTTACCCACTATTCATAAAACCTTCCCCCTGATCCCAATTTGCTTTTTTCATAATGAAGTCCTTGGAGTTGCGTCAAGTATAAACAACAAAATACATGCAACAATACAAATGCACAACAAATCGTTTCAAAATTTTGCAATTACTTTCAATGTGATGAAAGCTGATTTATTCAGGGAAGCGTTTTAAAAACGATAATATATTACGCACTCGGGTACAACTTGACAATAACGTTGGTGTTAAAGCCGAAAATAAATGACAATCATTTCCTTTCAAATATTGTATATTTTTACAACTTAGTTTCGACGTTGAATGCTGTAACAATTTAATTATCTTTGACAGCGTCCTAAATATTACTTTACCGGCCTCATCCCAGCTTAAAGAACTGCAAGAGTAGATCCAGAAGTAGAGCTCAGTAATGTTAAAACTTTTGTTAAAGCAAGAAATAATAATTTGTTCACTGAGCGAAGAACAAAGTTCGGTCACTCCGTCATCATTATCGTCCAGGCGACTTGTATTTAACGTTCTGTAGAGTTTTGTTATAAATCCTAGTGATAGGCCCCTGCCATTTCGAGGGTAGTTTTACCAAAAATAGGCTTCTAAACACATAAAAACATATCTTCGGTCCATCTATTAAGTATATTTAATGTCAAATGTATGGTAAATTGTATGAAAGGTTTTACGAAGATGCAAATATTCTTATTCAGTGATATCTCCTCGACTGAAAATTAACAAGCCTATAACGAATTCAATATATTCAAACAAAACAGTAACTCTCCTCAGCTCGTCCTCGGAATCAAAGCTGACTTAACTACTGTGAAAGGCATCTCAGATAGGGTTAAATAAATTAAAATCATCGAGTCATAATCACAAATTCGACCATTTATTGCAATATCGTTCACAAATTAATCGCTTGAATCATTACGCATAAATTTACAATATGGTGTCACTAATAATGCTCTAATACTTTTCAATATCAATTACACTAAAGATGAAACTAATTAAATGATGTAAGTTAGAATTGATTCAATATTCACACGAATTACGCACCTTAAGCTCGACGACTCGTTGCTGTCTGTTTGTAGCAAAACATGGCGGCGACCGACCGACACAGACTCAAACCATAGACCACACGAAAGTACGCGACACGGTATGACATAAAATATGGTTGTGGCATGATTAAATACGGTGGTGTTACAGTCGGCCATCCTCCATGAACGAGTCCCTTCGTTCCTATTCACTAATCAAATCAAATTTATTCAATGAAATCCTGCGGAGAAGAACCGGCAAGAAACTCAGCAGTTGCTCTTTTTTTTAAAAATCAATGTTACAAATTGCATTCCAAAAAAGTACATATTTACATACATTATTAATTTATAATTTCAGTCGTTTATGTTCTTAATTTCTATACAAAATCAAAATCTCTATAACTAGTACATTTTCGGTAATTAATCAAAATAATTATTATCTCTGTCATCGTCACAAATTTGTACAAAGTCTTGTTATGGTCAAAGTTACTCATTATGAAAGTTACATCCTTCGCTTTATTTATATATAGCCATACAGAGTTCATGCTACTTCCTTCACTTTCCCTATGTAACGGCTGCGATGCACTAAGCCATTCCTGGGCGGCAAGTTCATATGCCAAATCCTGCCCGACCTAGAGCACCCTCCCTGAATCTATTCTATAACCGTATAGAGTTCAGGTTACTTCCTTCACCATCCCTCTACAACGGCTGCAATGCGCTAAGCCAACTCCTGGGCGGCAAGTTCATATGCCAATTCCTGCCCGACTTAGAGCACCCTCACTAATCTATAACCGCATAGAGTTCAAGCTACTTCCTTCACCATCCCTCTATAACGGCTGCGATGCGCTAAGCCAACTCCTGGGCGGCAAGTTCATATGCCAATTCCTGCCCGACTTAGAGCACCCTCCCTAATCTATAACCGCATAGAGTTCAGGCTACTTCCTTCACCATCCCTCTATAACGGCTGCGATGCGCTAAGCCAACTCCTGGGCGGCAAGTTCATATGCCAATTCCTGCCCGACTTAGAGCACCCTCCCTAATCTATAACCGCATAGAGTTCAGGCTACTTCCTTCACCATCCCTCTATAACGGCTGCGATGCGCTAAGCCAACTCCTGGGCGGCAAGTTCATATGCCAATTCCTGCCCAACTTAGAGCACCCTCCCTAATCTATAACCGCATAGAGTTCAGGCTACTTCCTTCACCATCCCTCTATAACGGCTGCGATGCGCTAAGCCAACTCCTGGGCGGCAAGTTCATATGCCAATTCCTGCCCGACTTAGAGCACCCTCCCTAATCTATAACCGCATAGAGTTCAGGCTACTTCCTTCACCATCCCTCTATAACGGCTGCGATGCGCTAAGCCAACTCCTGGGCGGCAAGTTCATATGCCAATTCCTGCCCGACTTAGAGCACCCTCCCTAATCTATAACCGCATAGAGTTCAGGCTACTTCCTTCACCATCCCTCTATAACGGCTGCGATGCGCTAAGCCAACTCCTGGGCGGCAAGTTCATATGCCAATTCCTGCCCGACTTAGAGCACCCTCCCTAATCTATAACCGCATAGAGTTCAGGCTACTTCCTTCACCATCCCTCTATAACGGCTGCGATGCGCTAAGCCAACTCCTGGGCGACAAGTTCATATGCCAATTCCTGCCCGACTTAGAGCACCCTCCCTGATCCTACGTTACATCTGTTTACAATTGTTTTAAATTACCTAAGCTCACTATCTTATAATCACTGTAATTAAAATGTTTATCAATTTCTGTAAGTTACAACTGAGATCAAAATTAAGAAATGTACATCTGGTTACAATTGTTTTAAATTATCTAAGCTCACTATCTTATAATCCCTGTAATTTAAATGTTTATCAATTTCTATAAGTTATAATTCAGATAAACATCAATAAATGTACATCTGGTTACAATTGTTTTAAATTATCTTAGCTCACTATCTTATAATCTCTGTAATTTAAATGTTCATTAATTTCTGTAAGTTACAATTCAAATCCAAAACCAATAAATGTACATCTGGTTACAATTGTTTTAAATTATCGAAGCTCACTATCTTATAATCTCTGTAATTTAAATGTTTATCAATTTCTGTAAGTTACAATTCAGATCAAAATCGATAAATACACATCTGGTTACAATTGTTTTAAATTATCTAAGCTCACTATCTAATAATCTCTGTAATTTAAACGTTCATCAATTTCTGTAAGTTACAATACAGAACAAAATCAATAAATTTTCAAATAATAAGTTTAGGGGTAATATACTATTTACAGTTAATTTAAATATTAGCTCTAATCATTACTATCATCACTGGAAGAGCGAGCAGTGGCAGTAATAGTTTAATATAGCGCCTTTTCTAGTTTACTGAGTGTTTTCTGCAAGGAACTTATCCTTCAGTAACATAGTTTTAGTTATATTAAGGATATAAGGACCTTGGCATTTCGATTACAACTTTTGATCCAGTTTAGATACTATTCCCATCGCTATTTTAATGCGGTATCTTTATAATAATCATCAGTAACTTATTTTCTTTGTCTAGTATATCAATGCTTATTTGCCTCTTTGATTGCTTTTTTTTATTTTGCTTTCACTGGCTTCTTATCATTAATTTAAAAAAGTCTTATCATTAACTTGTACTACCTCATCCATTTAATTATATAAAGATCTTGATTTGACGTTTGGTGTGCATCAATCCTATCAAATAAAAGTTCAGAAGGAGTCTATCTCGTAAGATCGAAAATATTTATTCCTAAAATATGCTACCCTATGATCGCTACCTCTTCTATTATAGTAAGATGCCAGCAATACCGAATTCATTTGCAAGGTGAATAATTGTGTCATAACTTATATAATCCTATAGAGTGAGAATGGATCTATTAGAAAGCATTTATTTCCAATTTCCGGTTAATATTATATTTCAAAAAGGCGGTCAAGGGGCTTACAATGATACAAATCCCTGCACAAACTTTCCAAAAACAAAAACTAACATGACCCAAAAACCTTTATCTATCTTTGGCATTAATTTTGTGTTTCTCAAATGTTTTTACTTTCTTTCACAAAAATTTTGACGGTAACCAGATATCCTCTATACATAATATCATAATATCGTAATTGATCAAAATTTAAATTTAAGGCTCATATTTAGTTTTTGTCAAATCGCGTTCGCAAGATAATTAAATAAAATTACTATACCAGTCAGTTTTGCAAGAAACTCTTAAATCCGTATATTGTGTCCTGTGCCAGTCAATCCTAACCTTTTTCATTACTTCAGGGCGGAAAAATGTCAAATGATTCAGATATGTACTTAAAGTAATTCTGAAGAAGTCCTACAGGTACCCAACATTGAAATTCTATCAGGAAAGCAAAGTTCTCATTGTGCTTCAACTAAATATTTCAAACTGTATACTCAAAGTTCACAAAACCTTATCCGCATCAAAAATCTACTGAAACGTAGGGGTAAATTTTTCTAACGCTCCAGATCCCTACGCTGTTACATTGATCTATAATAAAATAACCAGTTGTCGGGTGATAAGTATGTTTGTTTTGAAATGTATCACTGAAGGACTAACCTTTTGTATTAATAAATTTCTTTCGATGTCCTTAATCTGATATTCAATCGCCAACATAGATATTGCCATTACATGGTGAATTTGATTTAGTAGGGATTGAAACCCTTCCGCCTTTATTAAACCTTACATTATGAGCCACACTAAGGAGTAGTTTATCAATGGTTCCATTGCCTACACGTGTAAACTTAATGACTTTTAAGGTTTTGATTAAATTTATAGTGGGTCTTTCAGTAAAACTATGTTTTAGTAACACGTTATAGGTAATAAGATTATCATCTACTACATAAATTTACCTCCTAAAATTCACCTCCCCTCCCGAATACGAGTAGCCTCGTTTCATATCAATGATTAAATACAAACTGTACATTTTAGCAAAGGATTAGGATAAATAGCTAGGATGACCCACAGCTCGAAAAGTGACCTAATGATAACTAAAATAGGTATATATTGAAGTCACGTAATAGCTAAATCTTCGTCGTCGGCACGTCAGCTCCTAAACATTATATAATCGTAGTGCTATTATTATAAATATATATTTATTGCATTAATGACTTCCTCATAAAGTAAACAAAGATTGGTAAGTGGGGATGCAAAGAAGTGGGTGAACTCGACTTTGGCAAGGCTTCGTCGCCTAGAGAAAAAACCTATAGTTATTAAGGGTTGGCGCAGGATCTGTCCGATCTAATATTGTATATTCTTAAACGTATTATTATGGTATTAGTCCCTTGTGGAATTGTGTTGAGAAAAATATTAGGGCGTTTGTCTCTAATAAATCTATTTAAATTGTTTAACGAAACAAATTTCGTACTTCTTAGGGCTTTTCAAACTTTACGGTCTTAGAACCCAAACCTTATCGACGATCACATACCAACACAATCCACTGCCTGCATTACAAATATCTTCAACCTGTTTTATACATCAATTTTATCAAAATAGTGCATTTCTTACAACTCACTAAAGCGAGAACACTACGTGCGTCCATTAAGCATACCTACCAGTTCATAACGTTTGGTGTAATTCTCTGGAGCTGGAAAAGAGTCTCTCATCGTAACTTTCCATTTTGCCCAGGTATGCTTAATGGAAGGAAGACCAATCCGGTGATTAAGCAAGACATAGTGAATCATTCGCTTCTCACTCCAGTTATACATTTCAAAACATATATGTAGCCAAATATTTATAATTTCTTTTGATGACCTCAACTTTTACCTGTTTTCGCTCGCTAACTGTCTACGCTGCTCGCATGATTGCTCACACTGCGATGACGCGCTCGACGAGGGCTGCGATCAAGCGCTCGATGAGGGCTGCGATGACACGCTCAACGAGCGCTGCGATGACTCGCTCGACGAGGGCTGCGTTGACGCGCTCGACAAGCGCTGCGCTGACGCGCTCGACGAGGGCTGCGCTGACGCGCTCGACGAGGGCTGCGATGTCGCGCTCGACGAGGGCTGCGATGACGCGCTCGACGATAACTGCGATGACTCGCTCGACGAGGGCTGCGCTGACGCACTCAACGAGGGCTGCGATGAAGCGCTCGACGAGGGTTGCAATGAATCGCTTATTGCTTCACTGCCGAGAGTCCGCTTCCTGGACGGTGATGGCAACTCTTCACTATCACTTCCGATATTTCTGAAACTTTCATTACTTTGTTTTTATATGCACTAACAATCCATTTATTATAAAGATTGAATAATAAACTAAGTAATATGTTTGAACATCAGACATTTTAAGAAAAATTAAAAATATAATTTCACTAAAGCAAAACAAAAGATGGGATGGAAAAAAATATCCACTTGCATTTTATGCATCATGCTATGTTTAAATAGACTAATCGTAAAATATACAATACTAATATATCTATTTTTCAATACCCAGTGTATTTTAATCGAATCTATAAATACAGTAAAACCAGTAACAAAAGACGGGAAAATGACGGTAAGAGAAAAAAAATCTAGATGCATCTCATGCATCGTGCGATATTTAAAAGGACTGATCGCATAATCGATGATAATAGTATATGTACTTTTCAGTACCCTGTGTATTTTAATCGGATCTATGATTTTCTTACACAAAAAAAAGTTCAACTATTATGAAGTCCACATATGCGGGCGTTGGTTATAAAACAATAAAAGTTTTAAGACAACCCCACTTCTGAGATGTGAAAGGCATCTCAGATAGGGTTAAATAAATTAAAATCATCGAGTCATAATCACAAATTCGACCATTTATTGCAATATCGTTCACAAATTAATCGCTTGAATCATTACGCATAAATTTACAATATGGTGTCACTAATAATGCTCTAATACTTTTCAATATCAATTACACTAAAGATGAAACTAATTAAATGATGTAAGTTAGAATTGATTCAATATTCACACGAATTACGCACCTTAAGCTCGACGACTCGTTGCTGTCTGTTTGTAGCAAAACATGGCGGCGACCGACCGACACAGACTCAAACCATAGACCACACGAAAGTACGCGACACGGTATGACATAAAATATGGTTGTGGCATGATTAAATACGGTGGTGTTACACTACATAACACAATTCTCTCAAACTTGTATAATGGAAAACAACAATGGACTTAAAATTATGTTGCTTGATCAAGGACCAATAAAATATGTAGTCTAAAAGAGCTTGCTAATATTGAAATGCAGTGATTTTGATTTTGTGGTTTTAAATAATACCTAATTTCTTTTATAGAGTCGCAGTTGTATAATGAAGTTGAAGGATAATGTAAAAGAGCATATTAAAAGTAAATAACCTTTATTGTGAGTATATATAATCATTTTATTAAATTCAAATTCAAAATATATTTATTCAGTGAAATCTTTTAGATTATTTTAAATTGTTATTATGTAATTACTATTTAGACATGTTGTGTATAGCTTTCTACATTCTCAAGCTTAAAGTACCTAGTTGCGACATATCACTCATCAGGGCATGCGATAGGCTTGAAACTAAATAATATGTGTAAATATTAGACACTTACAAATTTTCTGTTTATGTACAAGAATATAATTCAAAACTTTTCCGAAAATATAGCAACAATCAAAACGTTGCTCAAGAAATATTAATAAAATAAAATTATTAATTATATAATTATAAGCATAGAAAAAAGATCCTTACAATATTGAGGTGTTACTTAAAACTATTTCACTAACTTTTCTCACTCATGGGATTAAATAAATCAAAATTTTAAATCGATACTATATCGTAAAAACCACCCAACCAAAAGATTTTTAAATTCATGGCTTACTGGCTTAAAGTGTTCTCGAAGGCAGAGGAGTGAAGTACGAAAAACATCCCGACTACGGGCTTAGAATTTTGCTGAAAATATTTTGGAAGAAAGAAAAAAAAAATCACGTGTCGGTAATCGAAAAAGGATCAAACTTTTTACCGATTACCGACTCCAGTGCAAATAATGCATCCTACATAAAATATCGTTGTTACAATCTACTAACTCCTAGAACTAGTGGACAGCGGTTCCAAGGTGGGCTTGTCCATGTCCCGTTCATACAGTTCCCGAGCCACTCTCATCAGCTCGGTGTCTTTGATGGCCAGCTTGGGGGCAGGCGGCAGAGGTTCCTCTGGCGGCGCCTCGCCGGGCTTGCAAGGGCGGCGATTCTTCTGTCGGGGTTCGAAGGGTCTGGTTTTGTATACTGGAATATTTCTAAAGCTTATTACACATTACACCATTTCAAATGCAGAACGGACTCCCTTGCGCAGCGATATGCGCGGTGGTTTAAAAGTCCCAGGTTCGATACTCGGCTAGACCGATTGAGATTTTCTTAATCGGTCCAGGTTTAGGTCAGGGAAGGCTTCGGCTGTGGCTAGTTGCCACTCAGCCAAAGATATACCGCCAAGCCATTTAGCGTTCCGGTACTATTTCCTAAAGAAACCGAAAGGTGTGTGAATTTCTAATTATCCGTATCAGTTGCGGTTGCCGTCAAGGGCTAACTTTAGAGAATAAAAAAAACCTAAAGGCGCGCACTAAAGCTGCACAAGCCAGACTCTCAAGGCGGTTTACTTATGGAGTGGTTACGCATATGAATCACTAGCTCAAAATAAAAATCGAATTGTAGCAAAACAGAAAAGATATTAGACAATCTGTCGAGACGTAGGTAAAATCGAGGTCGAGTAAAAAGGTATTTAAATTAAAAAGCATCAGTTATGAGCCGTGTCTTACAGTTAATAGTGTCTGACAGAGTGATAGATCCGACTACGCACGCACCAGCCGTGAGTGGAAGGTTGGACAACGTTTTTGTACGAGTATTTAATCATATTTTCGGGTTATGAAAATCTCGCGGAAACAATTAATTTTAACAAGGTTACCCAGTGTTGATGGCTTACCTTTTGTTTCATTTTCTACTACTAGAAAGAAAACTACACAATAAAATGTTATCATATTATTAAGATTAACTATTAAGTTTAGGAGTCAAGTACGAGCCGAAGACAAGGCAAACAAATTCGTGTAGATTTGTCGTGTGTGGTATTTTAAGGGCTAATTAAAGATACGTGTTTCCGATCTAGCGTTTAATAATCAACTAAAACGTACTGAGTTTTAATTTAAGAGCTATAATAATTAACTGAAGAGTGTAGAGTGATGTCTATAAGTACGTTAACAAATAGTGAATAGGACAACAAATAGTGGACTAGGAATTAAAACTAATGTGGCTTCGCTACTGTGGACTGAACTACGAGTCTTAAACGTGCGTTCGACTCGTGCTAGATCGTGCCCCGCTAATTGTCGGTTTATGACAATCACAAAGACGTTTGAGGTTAATGCTAGGTGGAATTTCATTTTGCTTGACGCCGTATAAACGCCGCCGCCACCACTAGATATTACCAAATAACGTGGACCTCGCTATATAATTATCGGCTCTTTAGAGTATATACTAACTGGATGGCAAGTGAGCGCAGTAGTCGTTGTAGTACGTCGACTGTCCACGGAGGCTTCTCATAGTTTCCTTGATGAACTGTGCGATTTCCTCATCGGTCCACTCTTTCTGAAACATCATTATCAGCCTATTAGTTACCTACTTGGAGAGAGCCAGGCCTCCCTCCTTATAAAAAAGGGGATATCAGACTAACCACGTTGCTACAATGCGATTGGGGATTAAGGTAATAACTAACAGTCACCCGCGACTTCGTCCCCGTGAAAACTAGTTGCCCTTCTATTTTTCTATGACAGACTTTCATACAAATTTTTCTTATTATCTATGCTCTCTCTATGTATGCTTCTGACAACACTGGATTCACTCTACGTTTCCGGCAAGACGTTTCGTTTGACACATGATGTTTGATGTATTGATTGGCGAGACGTATCTAAGATGGCGACTGCTGTTTGTTTGTCAGTGTCATTAGAATTTAACGAAATTCTCCTTAATCCGAATTTTACGGATATATGTTGTCGACTCAAAATCAATATTTTTTTATATTTTGTTATTCATCTAAGCCCTAAGGTTTCGATCGAGTCTACGGTACCACTTGACGAAATTATTAATATAGATGTTAATGATAATGATTGGGGATGTAACACTACCAACTTCCCAACTTTGTGCTTGGGATTTTTACTAAAAACTTCCTAGAAGAATGAACGACTGAATATTATCATTCCATATACCGACCCAGGACTTGAACGCAGGATTTCGTTATCCGCGAGACCAATGAGGCAGGTCCAACCCGGCTATTCTACAAGTAACACCGTAAGTACTTACTGAGTCAGCAGTGTTCCACGGTTTCACTCTTAGCTAAGCTTTTTTACTTATACTTCATCAATTGAGTGGGTTCTCCATCTCGAACACTCAATTTTTTAATTCAAGTCAGTAGTTCCTGAGATTAGCGCATTCATGTACCTAGTCTTTGTCTTCAGTTTTTAAACTACTTAAAAAAAGGAGTTTCTCAATTCAACGGTATATATTTTTTTTATGTGTGTTCGCGCATAACTTCGTCGTTTGTGAACCGATTTTGATTATTCTTTTTTTGTTGGAAAGTAGATAGTCCGGTGGTGGTACCATGACAAGGAAACCAGGATCTGATGATGGGATCCTGGAGAAACTGAGGGGAACTTTCAAAAATTGTAGCGACAACAAGTACGTTTGTTAATTAGTCCGGTAAGTATTTAAAAGCACTACAATTTGATGAAGGTCTGGAGTCGATCTGATGATGGGGCCGGTCTACATATAAGAGAACTCCTTGACGATTTACTGCAGTTACCTTGTGTTTGGGCTCAATTATTTTGTCTTGATGAAAACTTTACATTTAGATGGGCTGTGACTGTCATTGAGGGTCTGGTGATGAAGACGAAGTACCGTTAAGGGAGCTCCGTAACGATTTACAGTAGCTACTTTGTGATTGGGCTCGATTAATGTCTCAATGAGAAGTTTGAAAGGTTATAGTTTCCAGTTGGTTTAATGTTTACTAAGTCATGATCCGATGATGAGATCTACGAAAACTCGAGGAAACTCTTCAAACTTTATAGGCACATTTGCAGGGATGTCGGAATGTTATAACTAGCTAGTGAATATTGGTACCCACTTATGGTTTAGTTCGTGTAGGTTCTTTAGTATGTTTGTTGTTGATAAATCACTAAAAAGTATGAAATAAAAAAATTATAACAAAAGTAAAAAACTGACTTCATAAATGCGGTTAAGTAAATTAAAAGTAAGTAAATGACGTAGTTATTTTTACTTTTTAGTGCGTTTTGAAGGCGTTTTTATTTTTTGTTATTTTTTTTTTATATAATTATATGTATACATGCTAATACATGTACTTAAATAAAACAAATATGATACTAACATCTTCAGAACCAACCCTCGGGTCGAGCCATTTCCCCTCCATTTTCGCCCATCTGTCTTCAGGGCGACATCTGTAATGTCATTTATTGAAATAAACCCTTAAGGTAAGGTATGTACGTACCTACCTTAAAATATTATCACTTGCCGATAGAGGTCGTTATGATAGAGATTGGAAAGTACTACGACATGTATATTTCTACAGTCAAGAAGCGTTGCTGTGTATTTATATACCTAATACATTCTTACCCATATATTTATATAATACATTCTTGCCCTGTGTATTTATATTATACATTTAAATACCCCATCAAGCCGTCAACCAGGAGTTAGGGAGAAGGAATACATGCTCAGACAAAAAAATTAACTTCATAGGAAGAATCATGAAGGAGATGTGTAGACAAGAATTTGCTTAAATCATCAACCATCTTGGTTTATGTTAGTATGTTTTTTTTTTTTAATTTAAAATAATTATTTTATACATAGAATTGTGTTAACAAGATCGAAATATACCGATACCTATGTTTCAGGATGTTATACCATTTACCCAACACATTTTATACTTATAAAAAAGGTAAAGTTTTCGTTTATTTAGAGTAAGTGCGCCAATTATGGACTGGGTCGGTAATATAGACTACCTAAATTTCTCAAAAACCGACCATCGTATGAAGCCATCAGTCACCGCACGCTAAGCTCCACCCCTCCCGCGGCTCACCAGTCGCTTGCCGGTGGGCAAAGAGTGCGCGCGTATTTATGGCAGCCATTTTCCATTTTTATGAACGCGCTATATAATTTTTTAACTAATTTCGTAAGGTCATAATTTCAGCAAATATTACTGATAGAGAAAGTGGATTAAACTAAGAGAAAGGTGAGTTATTTTAAAATTATTCATATTATATTGAAATATCCAACAGATTTTATTATTTTCTTACCAACAATATTAACCTAGAAATGTATGTGTATTATAATATGGACCATCGGTATGTTTTGAATATGGACTAGTGGTCCATATTACAAAGAGTCACTTATATTTTAACTTGTTTGTTTTAGGATGGCATCTACCAATTTTATAACTAAAGGTAAGACGAGACAAACATGGGATAAAGATGCAATGGCAAATGCAATTAAAGCTATACGAGATAAGCAAATGGGTTTTTTGAAAGCATCAAAAACGTACGGAGTACCGAAAACTACGCTCATACGCTTATCAAAAATGGAAGAACAATCACTTAACGACGTAACAAACCACAAACTTGGAAGAAAATCGACTTTGCCAAGTGAATTGGAAGCTGAATTATGTGATTATATTCTAGCAATGGAAAAATCTGGATTTGGTCTTACACGCAGAGACATCAGATCTATGGCTTACCAACTAGCGGAAAAGAATAATTTAAAGCACGCGTTTTCACAAGATAATGAATCTGCGGGAAGATCATGGTTGAGATTATTCCTGAAGCGTCATCCTAACCTATCCTTTCGACGTCCAACGGGCACATCAATCGCTAGAATGATAGGATTCAACAAAGAAAATTTAAATGCATTTTTTGAATTGTTGGAGAGCTCTTTTGATAAAATCCAGTATCCTGCAACCAATGTATATAACGTGGACGAAACTGGCATTTCAGTGGTGCCATCAAAAATGCCAGAGATATTATCACTTAAGGGCTAAAAACAAATAGGAACCGTAACATCCGCAGAACGTGGATCAACCATTACTTGTGTGATATGCATGAGTGCAGGTGGCACATTTGTCCCGCCGATGATGATATTCCCGAGGAAACGGGACAATCCGCTGCTGATGAAAGGTGCTCCACTTGGTGCCATCCATGCTTGTCATCCATCCGGATGGATACAACTTGATCTCTTTACTCAATGGTTCGAGCATTTTTTACAACATGTGAAACCAAGTGCTACTTCACCGGTTCTCCTGATTTTAGACGGCCATGCAAGCCACACCAGAAATATCAAAGTAGTGGACTTAGCCAGAGAAAACCATGTTCGCTTGTTGTCTCTGCCTCCACACTCAAGTCACAAAATGCAGCCACTTGATAAAACGTTCATGGGTCCATTAAAAAAGTACTTGACTGAAGAAATTCGCAAACGACATAGAATGCAACCTCGACCAGCAACGCATTTTGACATTGCGGAATTATTTGGTCTAGCCTACATACGAGCTCAGCGTGCAGAATTGGCCATTAGCGGTTTTCGTGCAACTGGGATATATCTCGTTAATAGACACGTCTATGAAGATCATGATTTTATTGATGAAGACCTTCCAGAAGTAGAGGGACCTTCTAATGACTTAGCGCGCGATATAATGACACCAGTTAATACTATTTCCGAGAACCCGGTACCTGAGCCAAGGGCTGCTGGAACTCCAGAAACTCAATCTATAAATGACCTATTACCCCAGAGCGTTGGTGAACATCATCAAATAAACGCACAACCAGGCGTGCCAACACAGGCTATGAATGATTCAATAGTTAGTCCCTCTACATCATCTAGATCATATTTTTCGCCAAAGCAGTTTCAGCCTATACCGCGTTTAAGCAAAACTGTCAGCAACAGAGGAAGAAAAGCCACCAAGCCTACAATTTTGACATCTTCACCTTATAAACAAGACTTAGAAACGTCGATACAAAGAAATATAAATAAGAATAAGCCAAAAACAGCGCCAAAGAAAACGCAGAAGAAAATGTCAAAAAAAATAGCCCAAAAGAAAAAAAAGATTTCAAAAGAAAGAAAATCACGGTCTTCAAGTTCTGATAAAAGTGATTATTCAGTCATTGATAGTACCGATGAAAGTCCTGATCGTTTCCAAAATCAAAATGGTAAATGTTTGTATTGTGGTGGCTTGTTTTCTGAAGACGTTCATGGAGAGAAATGGATCCAATGTGCATCGTGTAAGGAGTGGGCTCATGAAGACTGTGCTGGTATTGGAGATATGGTTGATTACTATGTGTGCGAATTGTGTACCAGCGATTAGTTAATCTTAATGATTGACTGATTTAATTTTAGGCAACACGTTAATGTTTTTTTTCATAATTTAGAACCCAATTTACTATGGTCCATATTTGAACCTATGTGGTTCATATTTTGAACACTTTTTGCAAATGCACAATATTATCATATTTTAGAAAATGTTGATTATTTCTAAGATGTTCATGTTTCTTAAGAATTCTAATAATCGTTTTTGATACCAAATAATTATCGAACTGTTTAAAATATATAAGGCTGATTAATCTTTATAATTCTGAGTTTTATTTCACAAAATCCTTATGGTAGTCCATGATTGGCGCACTTACTCTACTTGTAATTTGAGCACCTTTATTGGAAGACAGAGTACGTAGGTACCGAATAGTGCATCTTCTAGGCAAGCGCGCTCCATCCTAGATTTCATCAATATTTTACTATAAGTTCGAATGCACTCGAATAAGCTCTAAGCTTTATTATGTAACTTACAAATTTATTGAAATGAACTCTCTTTTATAGGTATCTGTGACCCGGGGATTCACCCGCGTAAATTAAATTCCCGTGGGAGCTATTCCAGACTATGATCTATGCAGTAGGCATGTGTATACCTAGGTAGATAAAACTACTTACATTTTAGTTTTTCTTATAGGATGTTGACGGAACTCATCGAAATATTCTGTTAGGAAAGACATTTTAAACACTAGAAATTTTAATTATTAACGTTAAAATTAATATTTGCCGCGATAAATTATCAACAAATCAACTGATGCTCATGACACATGTCAAATTAAATCTAATTCTTTTTTATTCACGAAACATGTTGTCTTGTCGAAAGTTTTATTAACCCTGACAATTTGAACAAGATACCGCCCGCTTGTACTTTTTATGGTAAATTCCACAAAACGACTGATTTTTCTAATTTCATTCGTTATGTTATCATCGTATTGCATGTTCCATGAACTATGATTTAGGTGCAGGTGTCGTAAACTGTTTTTGAACTTTTATTATTTTCATCTACTAAATGCAACGCTTTACTTCTGGTATACCTTATGTGATGATGCAATCTAAGATGGAAACGAGTAAACTTGTTAGGAGTAGGATGAATTCACATCACTTTTGATTTCTACACTACATCGTACCGGAACGCTTAATCACTTGGCGATACGTCTTTATGAGTAGGCTGGTCTAGCCACGGCCGAAGCTTCCAACTTGGTGGCCTGGCAGTGATCGTAAAAGAATCCAACATAGTCAGCCTAAGCCCGCTAAGCTAAGCATGGTGGATATAAGCTCTATATTCAGATCCAGTTTCAGTTCCCGTTCGCCCACGCCTGGGGCCTGAGTGAATATCCCCTCATATAGGGAGGAAAGTTTTAACGGAAGTGGACCGTTAATAAGCAACAGAATATTTGCTAACTCACAAATACACCAACGGTTGGCAGCCCCTGGTTCCCAAAGTTCGTTATAACTCGTTCCCGTACTGAACGTCGTTGTACAATTTTTATGCCGCCGCTCGCCCCAACCCGCAGACGGTCGCGTGACGATGTCTCGTAAATCACGGCATCGTTATTTTTGGAAACCGCTAATTTGTCCTCTATCTGCAGTCTACCTTTAGGTACCTGTGGGCCTGTAGTATGAACGAGTTAAAATTATGAAACTCGTAGTATAAACCATGACTTAAAATTCTGAGTACATTAAGTTATTAACAATAACAATTTAATTTTATGTCAAAAAGTCTATACTTCATCAAACAACTTCGAATTGCATTATCCCTGACTTTCATTATAGCTATAGAACCATTACGATCACATCAACATTCAAACAAAACAGCCGCATCTAAATCAGTCTATTTTTTAACCGACGAAAAAAAGACGGAGGAGGTTCTCAATTCGACACGTATATGTCGAAAGGGAGTCAGACATAGTGAATAAAATAATAGGGTAAACCTTTGTATTTAGAGTTTATAACTAACCCACAAATAAATAACTGAAAGAATAATTAACAGCAACTTAATTAACAGTGAATTACTACTGGCAAATTATGGTATTGCAATGATACGTAACGTCTCGTGTTAATTAATGGAACCCCAAAACACCGCGACTCAAGCTGAGAGTAATAATTAATTCGTTTGCACAAATTAATTATCCGAGTTGTCTAGGTTAAGCGATAAGCAAAGTACAACGTCTGCTCCGCGCCACGCCAGAGCCTAGACTGCCCACCAGTTATAGACCCGCTCCTTTTATACAACTTAGAATGACTCAAGTAGTGGGGTGAGTGGGGGTATCGAACGATGCGCAGCCGCAAGAGGGCGTAGCTGGTGCACGTGTAGTTCACAGACTTCTTTCTAGTTTCGTACGATGACGCAGGCGACGTCACGGCCATGCTGACCAGCACACGTCCTCGTGGGCGTCTTTGTTGCTTATCTGAGAAAAACAATAACAGTTCGATCATCCTGACAGACATTTTACCATATATATAAATCTCACAAATATAAAGATCTGTTCCTTCAGATTATGCTGGACCGGTCAGTAGACCTTACCGCGATCCCTTCAGTTTATTAACTGGCCCGGATAATGCTAGGCCGGATATTGATCCCTTTAGCAGATAATGCTAGACCAGATCAATTCCCTATAGCTGGTGGTGCTATACCGGAAATTGATCCCTTTAGCAAATAATGCTAGATCAGATCAATTCCCTATAGCTGGTGGTGCTAGACCGAACATTGATCCCTTTAGCAAAGTGATTGGACCGGCTAAGCCCTGCAACGACTATTTTTTTTTCCTTTTTTTTTATTGCTAGACCGGAACTCATATATTCCCTATAGCCGTATCATTGGACCGCTTGCGCCTTCAATGATAGTTACTCAATTTTTTTTTTGTTTTTTTTTATTTTTTTATTAGTTCTGCCTGCATCACAATGTTTTGAGGTTCATAGTGTCAGAATTGGCAGACATAGTATCAGAATGTACAGTTACGTTATGTCCAGAATTGACTAATACGGTAGGTATCTGAATTATTTTGGCATAGACGAATAATTTCAATATCATTAATTTGATAATCAACTTCTAGATTATTTAGATGAACGTCATCGTCACTAAGAGCTTTCACTTTGAGTAGACTGCCCACCAGTTGTAGACCCGCTCCTTTTATACAACTTAGAATGACTCAAGTAGTGGGGTGAGTGGGGGTACCGAACGATGCGTAGCTGCAAGAGGGCGTAGCTGGTGAACGTGCAGTTCACAGACTTCTTTCTAGTCGCGTACGATGACACAGGCGCCGTCATATATATATATTTTTATGTATGAACCCGCATAACTTTTTACAGTTGTCCGATTTTGATAATTCTTTTTTTATTAGAAAGGGCACACGTCCAAGATGAACCCATTGTCATCATGTTAGGATCTGATGATGATAAATATTATCAGAATGATGATGATGATGATAAAAGAATGGGAAATTTGAAGGAAGTCTTCAAATTTCATAGGCACACTTTTAGCGATTTCGGTTTTTGTGTAAGTATCGGTAGCTTTTTGGCTACAAGCACGTGGGATAAATCGCTAAAAAGTAAGAAATAAAATTTTTTAACAAAAAATAGAACCGACTCAAAACGCACAAAAAAGGAAAAAATAACTGTATCATTTAGTTGCTTTAATTTACTTAAGCATATCTAGGAGTCGGTGCCAGCCAAGGTTTCTACTTTAAGGACATTACCTAGAACCCACAAACTGCTCTACTACGTTAAATAAATGTTCCTTAAACTTGCTGTACACACTCGACGAGAGCCTCTTGCCTATTTGTCTTTGTGCAATGAGCTAATATAATCGTTTACCATAAAAAGAAAATTCTAAGCCGCGGAGAAAAAGAAGAGGCTGGATAGTTGCTATGCACCGCAAAAGAAAAAGGTAAATACTTAAACGATGCTACATACGTACATGCTCGTTTTACTCGGCCGCAAAAAATCGACAAGCGGCCGAGACAGACCGAGGCGAGACGAGAGCATCATTGACTTCATTGTACATATCTACATACACGCCCTCGGTACATCTCGTCGAGTGTGTATAGCCGCTGTTATATTATAAAATGTCATAGATTACTGAACGGATGTTCATTACACATAGTGTAAATTTTTGTTAATATTATTTACTCGTAATATATGTTGGTGGGTGGTTATAAATCTTTTTTTAAATAAACTATACAGTAAAATATAAGATTTATTTATTTCTCTTACAATTTGTTGTTAACAAAATTTCAGATTCCTTTACTTATTTTACGATTCACAATATATTTTTACTAATGCAAGTGTGACATAATCCAATGTTTGAAAATAACACACTATTACCTATGCACTTCTTATGAATAAATAGGTTCGAATAACTAATCAAAGCTTATTTAACTGGTATACCCAAATTAACTATGATACGTTTTAAAACAATAAATTCGATGGTGATAATGATGTGAAAAATACGTCTATACAGTGTGTCCAAAAAACCCTGTTCGATCCTTAAGGTTGTACTTATATAGTATATATCAATGAATATTAAAAAAAAATTGTGTTCCCTGGCAACACTATCCGTTTAAGTAAATAAACATTGACCAGGTCTGGATAGCTTACACATGTTTGCGTCATCTTTACAGTCTGCGGCGCAAAAGCAGTCACTTGCCGCCAACGGCGGTAAGCGCGGCGTTGTTAAAAGCTTTGACAATTGCCTACTTTTATACCTCAGTGTAGGTAATAGGTACCTAGAAATACTTACATACAACCATTAAGAATTTTTAAATATATTAAAATGCTAACACGCTCCTTTTGTATCGGACAGGGTTTTTTACACATACTGTATAATCCATTAAAAATAATGCTTTTAACACAAAAATAAAAAAAAATAATCAAAACACAAAATTGGTATTAGTAACTCCCGTCGCTAGTCCTTGTATTTTGGTAAAAGTTCTAATTCAAATTTTAATCTGTCGTCGAGAGAACAAACGCCAACTTTCATACGAAAATTGGCACTTGCCTTTCAACGCGTGTGTTAGCCACTTTCCAGAGTGACGTCATGTCTTTTGCTTAACAAAAACTACAAAAACAGTGTAACAAACTGAATTCTAACCTTCGTAAGGGTGCAAGTTCGTTAGACATATCGCAGCGACACTACTTGTTTCAATGTATTTATATGGATTTCATGTCTTGCTAATCACTACAAACATTTCATAGAAATGGATATTTTATGTAATTGTTTATGTAGTAATGTATACGTATTTTATATCCTTCCATCACCTGCATTCTAGTCCTATGCTTTCTTAAGCCTAAGGTTGCATGGAAGAAATCGCTGTTAAGCGATAAGGCCGCCTTTTTGTACCAGCTCTACTTATTGTATTTTATGTTTGAATGAATAAATAAATACACACAGACCTTTGCTTATACTACTGTCGCACGACATATCGCCTGCATTTATGGTCTTGTGGTGTCCATTTGTCTACGAACTTGTACCCTAAATGTAGATAAAACTAATGTAACTTAAAATTTATAAAAAAAATAGAACAGAAGAGAATAAAGAAAGAATTACTTGAAATTAAAAGAAAAGAAAGAATTACAGTTTACAACTAATTTAAACAAAAATTAGGTAGGCAGTAGATACTTATTCCAGTTAAATTTTTTACCTTATTTAAACTTAAAAGTTGGTATGTAGTTAGCAAAAAAGATCAACACAATAACGAGTATCTAGTGTGTATTCTTAAATATCTAAAACTAAATATTATTAACTAATTTCTTAAGAATCTCTCTAATACCATTCCTAGTCCCCTATAAAACAACTTCAAATTCGTTCTACATAATAACAAAGTTAACAGTTGGGATTCTACATTATTTTGATCATAAGCACAAATTAGATTAAATTAAAATATTAAATGTTAAATACAGACTTATCCCTATGCATTAAAATATTGATTTGTAGATAGTGAATTAAAAATATTTTTGTTTCGCTTCTATCACAAGTAAATTTTAAAAAATTACCGACCGTACACTTGAGGCACGAAGTTTTGGCCAAACTCTTATCCAGCAATAATAAACAAGATGATTGATTTAAATCTGTTATAATATGCATTTATGCGTTGGCCAAATTGTTTATCAAACAAATCAAAAAGGAATTATTTTCAGGTATATTCTGTGCCCTATGAAATCGAGTAGAATCAGCATCAAAAGAATTTTGTACAAATATTTAAGAAATATTAAGATAAAGTAGTTGTAAAAATAAAACTAACATTAAAATATTTAAATCGATTTATTAAATTTAATTTAACATAATATTATTTATCATTAGCTTATATTAAAACTCAACATTCATCCATCCAGACAGGAAATTCCTAATAACAGGGCAAATTATACCTTATCAACAAAATAAAATTGATATTGCAATTTCGGATAAAAAAAATTAATATTGAATTATTTATTTCGGTAAGATTATGAATTCAATATACCTTTATTCAACGATATATCACCAACGAAACATTGCATATAAAATGTTTGAAGAAGTGATTTTACTTCACGAGTTTCATTTTGTACAGTTTTCTGTATTTCAATAGTTATTTTGCTATTTGGGACACAGACATATTCAACAAATCAAACATGGAGTCTGGTCCAACCGTTCTCGAGTTATAAGACTTAAACAGTTTTGACAGTTATATAAGTTTAAATGACATCTGGCATCCCAATGAAAAATTACGTCACAGATTATGATTGCGTTTGCGGTGACGTAATATATGTATAATAAAAACATGATTTTGTTTTATGAAAACCTTAAGATGAACGGATTATTTTTACAGAGACACTATGATTAAACTCGGCATACTAACCGACTATAATACAAAGGAAACATTGTATTTTAGTACTGCAGAAAAGAGGGTACTTTCTTTTTTTCTTTATTGTGGAATTTACGATTCCCATACAAAATAAACAATTTTGATAACTAGTGTTTGCCACGACTGGCCTCATGAAACATTTAAGCCTCAATACCTTAAATAGTCAGACGACTGATGTCCGATAGATGACAATTCCATCGTCTTGTCTATGTCATTTAACATAGCTGTTTGATCTCAAAAATACGTTCTGCTTTCTTAGCAATACCACACCATAATATAGCTGATAAAGCTCACAAGCGTATTGAAACGATCAAATGACATTAATAAGACACTTTTTCATAAGTCAGTTTATTCATAGATAGATAAATGAGTCAGATTTAGTTATTTCAGCTTTTGTCAAAGCTTCTGAGAAGCAACAAATTCGTCAAATATTAAAGCTAACTAATAATTACTAAAACTGATTTTATAACAAAAACTTACAAAAACAAGTGTTTCAATTCACCAATAAAACTAAATTAAAAGTTAAAACTTAATAAATCAGTATTAAAATTTAACTCAAGTGAAGTAAAACAGTCAACAGTCTGTTTAAAACATTTAAACAGTGGTAAAAAATATGTTACTGACCAATAAACTAGAGATATAATGCTGTTAAAACAGAGTCAAAGGTCGTTTCATTTCAGACAACATTTGAATAATATTTTAAATTGTTGTCTTTTGTCTTTGTGTACCGTACACATGATGTAATAAATATACAATTAATCTATTGTATTACAATTTACCATGTTGAACATTTTATTTTGTTTCAACTTCACCAAAATTTAGAAGTAGCCATGCGTTGTGGGAGACGCTTGAAATGCTTTCATACATAATACAATAGCAAAACCTGTGTAGTCGAGATATGTATCGGCTTTCTCTATGTGAAAATTTTTATGGTTATCCATGACATAAACGCAGTATAATATGCCCCATTATTATTACTCCAAAGCACAGTCCAGTTAGAACCTGGCGCGTATGTAGACGGCGGCCACGTCGTGGTTCGCGTACCCGAGGCGCTTGGCGTGCTTGAAGATCTCGTTGGTGGTGGCCGTGAGCGGCAGCGACTGCTCCAGCGCGTCGCCCAGCCCCAGCGCCAGCTTCAGGTCCTTCTGCATGTGCGTGAGCGGCTGGTGCGTCGAGTACGACGACTCGATCATAGCTGTAAAGGATTTCTATTTGTTTACTATGTTTTATTGTTAAACAAGCAGGCGTCAAAGCCAGCACGTCAGCAAGTGGGCATGGCTCAGCCTGGCGCGGTCGGCCAGCGCCAGCTTGCAGCAGCGCGTATTGAAAGCAATCACCTCGCCCCTTCAGTATCAGGTGCGGCGACGCAAGCGGCGTCAGCGCCAGCACGTCCAGCAGGTCGGCCTGGCTCAGCCTGGCGCGGTCGGCCAGCGCCAGCTTGCAGCAGCGCGTATTGAAAGCAATCACCTCGCCCCTTCAGTATCAGGTGCGGCGACGCAAGCGGCGTCAGCGCCAGCACGTCCAGCAGGTCGGCCTGGCTCAGCCCGGCGCGGTCGGCCAGCGCACGCTTGCAGCAGCGCGTATTGAAAGCACTCACCTCGCCCCCTCAGTATCAGGTGCGGCGACGCAAGCGGCGTCAGCGCCAGCACGTCCAGCAGGTCGGCCTGGCTCAGCCCGGCGCGGTCGGCCAGCGCACGCTTGCAGCAGCGCGTATTGAAAGCACTCACCTCGCCCCCTCAGTATCAGGTGCGGCGACGCAAGCGGCGTCAGCGCCAGCACGTCCAGCAGGTCGGCCTGGCTCAGCCCGGCGCGGTCGGCCAGCGCACGCTTGCAGCAGCGCGTATTGAAAGCACTCACCTCGCCCCTTCAGTATCAGGTGCGGCGACGCAAGCGGCGTCAGCGCCAGCACGTCCAGCAGGTCGGCCTGGCTCAGCCCGGCGCGGTCGGCCAGCGCACGCTTGCAGCAGCGCGTATTGAAAGCACTCACCTCGCCCCTTCAGTATCAGGTGCGGCGACGCAAGCGGCGTCAGCGCCAGCACGTCCAGCAGGTCGGCCTGGCTCAGCCCGGCGCGGTCGGCCAGCGCACGCTTGCAGCAGCGCGTATTGAAAGCACTCACCTCGCCCCTTCAGTATCAGGTGCGGCGACGCAAGCGGCGTCAGCGCCAGCACGTCCAGCAGGTCGGCCTGGCTCAGCCCGGCG
Organism: Mycalesis mineus; assembly: GCA_034621355.1. Lineage (NCBI taxonomy): Eukaryota > Metazoa > Arthropoda > Insecta > Lepidoptera > Nymphalidae > Mycalesis > Mycalesis mineus. The sequence goes on from CM067903.1 coordinate 2,611,089, forward strand.
CGGTCGGCCAGCGCACGCTTGCAGCAGCGCGTATTGAAAGCACTCACCTCGCCCCTTCAGTATCAGGTGCGGCGACGCAAGCGGCGTCAGCGCCAGCACGTCCAGCAGGTCGGCCTGGCTCAGCCCGGCGCGGTCGGCGAGCGCCAGCCCCTCAGCCAAGGCAGCTAGCGACACGCCGCCGACCACCTGCAGCACTGAGTTCATCTTGGACGCGTTGCCGATCTCGCCTGGAACACACAAATGTTCCGGTTGCCAGTTCTGTATGCACTACGTTATTCTGCATGGCGGTCCCTCGAGCAGAATTGTGTATTTGAAAGTAAGAAAGAAAAAAATATCTATACCCTATGACGCACATTATAATGCCAATAGCTCTCATTTCTCGCGTCTCTATTATTTTCAGCTCAAACCCAAGTATCTAATAGAAGGAGAAGAAATACTCTTGTAGGTTTAAAAAAAAATCTTGAATTTGTCAAGTTCCGGCTCACTTGTAGTTATGCATCATGCAAACTACAGAGCATACGCACACTTTATGCACATTGCCGTGACATGCACATAGTAATAAATTGCCATTATAGTTAGTTCGCAATAAGAATGCAGTGAGCGCCGAACCCTAACCAATCAAATCTTTTCAAATTACAAGGTCAAGTTCATAGTAACCAGTTGAAGACATAGCTTCGAACGCGAAGCGAGATTTGATTGGTTAGGGGGCGGAGCTCACTGCATTCTTACGAACGACCAACAAAATCTAAGGATGCATTTTTCTATCTACAATCGAAGGGCGTGCAATTGGTGCAAAAATAATCATTAAATGAAATTAAGGCTTAAAAACACACCATGCCAAATCAAAGGCGCTACAAAATTAATATAAACATATATAATGTGTTAATCTGCGACTGCCGCATTCGCAGTTAATTTAAGACAGGTCTGACGCGCTTTAAATGTAAGTATTTTTTAAGAGATCTAAGGTAAATATATAAACAAGAATTCCTGGTTTAAAGGTGTTAGATATACACACAACAGATGTTATAACAAAACAGCGTCATGCCTTTTTGCGTCATGGCATTTCAGACTAGTTTCCAAGGCGACCCAATAAATGTTTCACATGAGAAAATAAGGGATTTTACAAGTGTACATCTAATGACTTTAACTATATCGGTGTATGTATTCAAGTGTGTGGCTGTCTGTAATAAAAATAATAAAGAAAAACAAACGCTACAACAACAGCGAGTAGCTATGGAGACGAGCACTACTACCTAGGTAGAAGGAGTTCTTGCTCATCGCCTTGAAGCACGACTGGCAGTCGTCGAACAGAGTGCGGTCCCCGGCTGCCAGGATGATCAGCGTGCCTTCCTCCGCCTGAGTCTTGGAGCCTTGGATCTGGAATGAGACAATACTACATTGAATACTGTCTCGTTGCTCTAGTATTTAGCTTAAGTATCTTCAAAAATTGATCACGCTCATGTGTGTTGATATTTTTGAAATAATAGGTGGAGACGATTTTGGGAATGAACAAGAACAGCTATAACGAATTACGTGAAACCACGAGCCTTGAAAAGCACTTTGAGCCATTAGTCCTGACATTACCATATCCTCTCTTCTATAAAGAAACAGTTCTAGCCCTGTAGTGGGCTATTAATGATAATGATGACATTAGAAAACTTCCGATTTCTCAACTCAATCAACAATGATCAATCAAAGTAGATCCCTGTTATTATAGTGAAAAGACACTAGCTGTCACTTAGTAGTCGAATGCTTCATGTACTCGCTGGTAAGGATAGGATAAGAGAAACAGATCTGACCAACCTCACCATAGATATTGTTCCCCAAAGCTACAGGTAGGTGCTGCTGATGGCCTAAACGTCCGAAGATGTCATCTCCATGTAACTCTTGCCCTCCAACGATGATCAGTTCAGAAAATTGTCTGTTGATTTGTACAATACTTGGAGCCTCACCTGCGCCTCGAGGTATCTGCCGCCCTTGCCGCTGATGGCCTCCACGATATCGTGCGACGTGTCGGCGTCGATGGACGTCATCTCCACGTAGCCTTTGCCCTCCAACGACGGACAGTGCAGGACGCCGCAGTTACCGAATACCATCTGTAATACCATAACTGAACAATGCACCACGAGTATTCGTTTTGTAGTTTTTCGGAATAATCATAAATCGACACGTTAGAGCCAATGGACGTCCACTGCTGGACATTTTGCACGAATTTTTAGGGCTTCCAGAGCCGCCTGTGGTCAAAAAATTGGCGTTACAATAATGGTAAAGATAGAACGCTTTTTTCGATGAAGATCATATCGTCAATTACTATTACTTATATAAGTTTCTGTTAGAGATTATAGCATTGATTAAAGTTGATCTCATTTTCAGTTTAATAACAATTTTCATTCGTTCGCTTTGGTACAAAGGCGAAGGTCAACCGCGACGCATTATACAAGTACATAGAACAATGTAAATCTATTTCGCGGCGCGGGTCACACACCAAAGGTCACAGTTGGCAGGTTTCAGCTAATACGCCGCCGCGCCCCTCGCGCCGTGTGATGCGGGTAGAGATTAACATTTACTATGATTTTTTTATTCATTACAAGTTAGCCCTCGACTGTAATCACACCTGATGGTAAGTGATGATGCAATCTAAGATGGAAACGGGCTAACTTGTTAGAAGTACGAGGAAATCTACACCCCTTTCGGTCACTACACATAGTACCAGAACGCTAAATCGCTTGGCAATTCGTCTTTTGCATGGTAACATCTGGGCACGTCCGAAGCCTCGTACCCAGCCAGACATGGGCCAATTTAGAAATTCTTTTCTCCATTATATAAATCTGCTGCACGTATCGCTGGACTACAAAGTTAGTTAGTGTACAAATTATAGGGGTAACGTTTGATTATAGTTATTATCACTATGATGCTATCGTATATATCCGGACCACATCATATCCAGGCCAGACCAAGGACTCAGACCCAAGGCCTCGTAATCTAAAGCCAAAAGCTAACCACAGAAAAAATAAGGCATTCAATTTTAGTAGTTAGGTAGCAGTTTAAAGTTGAGATGTTAACGGTATTATAAAAGAAAATGTTTTTCTCAGGAACGTATGGAGGTATCAAGCTAATATTTATATCAAATACTCTGTCCAGTGCAAAAAGGCCTGTCCCTTAGAGCTGTGAATCAAACATCAAACATCTAAGCCAACGCAATGAAAAGACACAGCCGTTTGCGCCGCAAACTTCCGCAACAGTCACAAGGGAATCAAGATCTCTCAGAATCTCAAAATTTGGTATAAAGCAACGTCTAATAGCACAGACAAAAGAAAATTTGCGTAAACCGTAAATTTAGTTACATAATAAAAATATATTTAGTAATTTTAAACCCATTCTTCATGAACGCGTCGAGGTATTAAATTAAAATCCATACCAAATACCCTCGATGCGCGAGTCCAACACGTATTTGGCCGGTTTTTTTTCATATGTTAATAATAGCGGAATGAACATTTGCAAGCGGGTCACCGTGATGTTGGTTCATTAGCCTGGTCCTTTACTAAGTTGACATTGGTAAGAGAAGTACCTCTTTCGCAGCCTGCGGGTCTGCCACACAGGAGAATGTGATGTCCGCTTCTTCCACCACGTCGCATGGCGTCACCGCTATCGTAGCGCCCACCTTCTCGAAGTCTTTGCACTGTAACAACAAGAGAACAAATTTAGAAAAAAAAATAATGTCATTAGTAAAAGTAAATTATTATTTGACGGCCGAGTGGCGCAGTGGGTAGTAACCCTGCTTCTGCGTCCTAGACTGTAGGTTCCCACATCTGGAAAAATATTTGTGTGATGAGCTTAGATATTTTCCAGAGTCTGGGTGTTTATCTATATATTATAAGTATTTATGTATAACCTGAGCTTACATTGGGGCTATATAGCGATGTGTGTAATTGACCTATAAAGCTCGAAGAAAGACCCCAGCTCGACTGGGGAAGACATACTGCGTTGCTTATTTCTTCCACCAAGTAGCAATGCTGTGTTCTGGTTTGAAGAAAAGGATTACCGATGCCCTTACTCATATAAGGACTTGGTTTTTACGAAGTGTTGCTTACTTTATAGCCGCTGGTTTGTCGCTTATTACTTGGTCTTGAGTTTGATTTCCGTTTGTTGGTCTATTGTCGAATCCTCCTTACAGCACAAGCTATTTGATTTGTTGAAAAAGGAAATATTAGTCACATTTAAATTAAAGACATCTTCTTAAAAATTCCAATTTGTTTTAACAAGATAAATGCACTTGTTTTATAACAATTTTAGCATATTTTGGGCATTGCACTGCATAAGTAAAGCAAACATGGGAAAATAGGAAATTTTCAGCTAGTACCTTTTTGGTCCAAAAAACCTATTTATTATATTTAATTTCAAAATAATACAACTACCAAACGTGAATTCATCAACGTATAAGCAACGCCATCTACACCAACTAATAATAACTAATCAGCTTCCCTAATCCGCCGTTAGATGGCGCAACAAGGTCTTCCAGCCGCGTGTGGTGAATCGATAGCCGCGCCACGCCAACGATTGCCGACACAGCGACGTCAACGACCCCACGCCACAATGGCCGACACCGGCAGCCATTTTGATAACGGAATACACCGCCACGCGATAATGAACACTGTGTCTGAACAATCCAGTTCATTTCCCCTTTTATATAAACGGAACTGGGTATTACAATATCGGTCTACGGGTCTACGCATTGTTAGAATACGATCTCATATCTGAGCGGCGATACAATATGCAGTGGAGATAATTAGTTTAGAAATTACTTAAGTATTAGCAACGAGCGTAAAATATATGGGCGCAGTGTCAATGCAGGCATTGTTGGAAAACCTACATTGTGTAACTAAAGAGCTGATGCTTTTGTATGCAGTTAATTTGCAATACCACCTACCAACGAATTGACAAACATACCTACACCGCGTTTTATAGAGGACTTAATACTAGCAGCTGACCTATACTAAAGCCAAACTCGATTGAGAATGCTTGTCAACAAACAAATTTAAAATGAAGGTAGAAAATGCAACACATTTTATGCCTAATAAATTTAAAATTATGTTTCGTTTTTTTATAAAATCTTATTTAAAAGATATTGAATATATTAATTAGTTTTTAGCTTACTAATCTAATTTATTGTTATGAATTCGTCATTAACTAAAAAAATAGGAGTAAAATGACTAGTGATTTCTACCTTCATTTTTAATTTGTTTGTTGACAAGCATTCTCAATCGAGTTTGGCTTTAGCATACGTCATATACAAATTTATACGATTGCACTAATGTATAGGTTATGTAGAAGAAGCCTAGGACACCTAGCCAAGCAGATAAACTAAATTATATTTTGAATTATTTTGGATTTAATGGGACATTAATTTTACGATCCATTACATACCAAAAACCGTTTTTGGGGACTATTTTTAAAACCGGCAAACATTATTTTCTTAATATATATAATAACATAAATTGTCATAAACATTATTTTCTTCGATCTTCCAACCAGCTTCAAAAGCTTTTAAAAGTTTTAAACCTTTTAACTAAAAATTTTCATGGAGGAACAAATCTAATTGAAAAATGCACGAGAAAAAACTAAATTAGGTATTCTTCTGACCAAAGTGACAACACTAAAGACACTTCTAATTTTTTGTTTTATGTAGTTTATTTTTTACCAAATACCACTATGTTAAAATTATTATAAATAACCACAGCGGGAATTAAAGACCAGAAACTCCTTGGATCAGAAATTACCGATTTTTTGTTATAAACGTTTCGATGTTGTTATTTATAAATAACAATACCTACCTAATCTTTCGCCATTTCTTTTTATTACTGTACCGCTCGTAACTACCTACGACTACGAAGAACAGATTTTATAGGCAATTCGGTCAACTGTGTACCCTACATACGAGGTTTGTTTAATAACGGAGGCCTAATTTATGGTTTCATAACTTTTATTATATTATACACGTTTTTAAACATCAGCGTTCCCTATGAAAATCTAAGAAAAAGGCAGTTTTTAACCGACGAAAAAAAACGGAGGAAATTCTCAATTCGACACGTATATTTTTTTTATTTATGACCACGCATAACTTTTTACAGAGTTGTCCGATTTTGATAATTCTTTTTTTATTAGAAAGGGCATACTTCCAAGGTGGTCCCATTGTCATCATGTTAGAGGATCTGATGATGATATCCTGGGAAAATTGAAGGAACTCTTCAAGTTTTATAGGCACACTTGCAGCGATTTCGGTTTTCGTGTAAGTATCGGTAGCTTTTTGGCTACTAGTGCCGTATAATATACTACGACAGTATAGTTCGAGTATGTTCGATAAATCATTAAAAAGTAAGAAATAAAATTTTTCAACAAAAAATAGAACCTACTCAAAACGCACTAAAAAGTAAAAAATAACTGTGTCATTTAGTTGCTTTCATTTACTTAAGCATATCTAGGAGTCGGTGCCAGCAAGTTTAAGGAACACTTAAGGACACAGTTATTTTTTACTTTTTAGTGCGTTTCAGTTGCGGTTCCATTTTTTTGTTAAAACATTAATAATTATAAAGTAAGAAATAATCTTACTTTTTTCTTATAATATTGAAAAAACCAATAGACGGTCTGACTATATTTAAAAATTCCTGGTTTTGTTTCTTATTTTCTTTTACTGCTATCTCTTTTTTTGGTGAATACGAATATATTTGTTCTATCTATATTATAACATACTTATTATGTAGATAGTGGTATGTAATCGGTTGAGCGGTTAATGTGTCAAAATGAAACAAACAAACATTGGCAATATACTTAAGTTGGCATTAATTTAGGACAGTCGGTTATGAACTCCCACTTGCACATTTGAATGGATCACCGCGAAGGTTATTTTTTGTCCAACAAATGATTATTAATCTTTAGGAATAACAGATGCTTAATCTTACAAAAAATGAATTTTCTGTCACAAAATTTTTTGGCTTGAGTAATTTGAGTAACATTTTTTAAGTGGTAACGTCTTATGGGCGGTCTTATATAAATCACTTTTTTACCTAACGATGTACGGCGCCAGTCTGACTGGCTTCCCTTTCTCGCACACATACGACAGCTGAAGAAAGACTCAGACTAGACACTATCACTCTAACTCACAACGTTAACCGTATTAAAGTTATCACTCCTGTCGGGTGTCCCGAGACGCAAACTTTATTTTTTGTGCAGTAATACAGAAATGGTTTCAGAAATAAAAAAAAATCCAAAGCAAAAGCCTGTTCGAAAATCGGCCTTGCCAATTTTGTTTATTTATTTATCTACACGTAGGTACCTAATTCAATACGTACGAAGCCGTGGGCGCAATCTAGTGAATGCTGAATAAATAAATTTGTCGGTACCTAATTGGGAAATTCCACTGCTAGATTTTACTGGGTTTTTATGTAATTTGTATTTGTTATGCATGTAGCAGTTTTTATCAATTCGGGTTTTATCTCCAAACGGAAAATAATTTTATATTTCTACCAAAATATATGATTATTAGGAGAGAGTTTTGACTTCCTTTTAGTTATGGATGGGTTATAAACTTAGAATTTGTAACTGGAACCTCGGCCAGATTTTATAATTTCCCAGCACGAACAGATTTTCAGACAAATAAGCCCGGTAAATTCTCAGCAGTATCCCGTAGTTCGGAAATCACTAATAGTTCGTATTAGCTCATTGTAGAGAGCACGTTAAGCAGTTGATCCCGGCTACCATTACATCTAACAGTGATAACGGACCTAAACATCAACCCGTATTAGAGAAGCATGTTGGGTTTAAGCTCTAAATTGCCCTCTTTTATTGTGTATCCTCATATTCATTCACTGTTCATGAAGAACTTCTTCAGACTAACTCCCCCTTCTATTCAAATAATTTAAAATAACATTACCACAGAATACATAATAGTATAAGCTAATAAATACAACTCCTATATGAAGTTATGTTACTTTTAGTTAATACCATAGACTAGATAATGGCGCATAAGTAATACAGATAAGTAAATGTAGGCCAAGTATGCTGAATAAATAAACATGAGTTGAAATTATTGCTTTTAAGGCAAACTCACTTCAATGCAGAGATAAATATACATATTTTAAAGAAAGTAGAAGTACATTTTGTGATAATTTATTTTAATGGAGACGATAGCGGTCTCAATGGAACTCGACGTTTCTAAGAGGTGACAGAAAACTTGAAGTATTTTTTATTTAAATAAAGTTACTTTTGGGAGAAAAAGTATTCTTTTAAAATACATTTTGTTATATTTATTTAACAAAAAACCAGTATAAGTTATAAAAAATTACAAGCTTTTATTTTGCAGCGTTATCTAGGAGTTATTGCAGAGTTCCTATGGCCAGAGCTGCTTTTAAATCAGCTCTATTACATTACTATATATTACATTGTCAGGTAATAAATATATTATTAAATATATAAAATATATAGATTTTACCCAAATAAATAACTTTGTATTTAAAACACGAAACGTACTTTACTTTCCTCACTAAATTAATGAGATGATAACAAACTTTTCAACGTCAGTACACCAATTACAGTAGATACAATATATAAATTGAGTCGATCCTACACCGTGTACTAAATATTTACCTTCACTGCAAACAATAGAGACTGTAAAGTCGTTTAGAAGAATCGCGAAACAGTCTGCAGACTGCGAAGGTCAATGCCAAAGTTTGCAAAACTCAGCTACAGTACGTACAATCATAGAACTTAAAAGTAAGGCAATAGAAATGACTTGTACACATAGGACCTTACTCGTAGATGTATGCAACTAGAAGTGACAAGTGTCGCTTCTAGTTTTCTTTTATATAATAATTTTTTTATAGTAATAATTTAGGAAGAAAGCAGATGGCCCACCTGATGGCTAATAGGAAAACCATCCCCTTAAACAGAGATAAGTAGCTCACAGGACATGCCCTAAGAAACAGGTATACAAAATGCCAACCTGTGTTCATTTTCTTGTTTATCGAATCAAGAGTAGAGCATTATGTGCCAGTATTTACGCTGCTAACTCGCTCTTCAAAAATCAAAAATTGGCGACAGAAATAAACAAGGCAGTATTGCTTGTCCGGACGAGGTCTATCACAAACAGCTCTACTACTAATAAGATTATGGTTTTATCGAACGAAACGACATTGTATTTTTTTTTATTTGACATATTATGTTTTAAATATGTCCAATATTTTACTTCTCAATCAAATAATCGTAAAGACTGTGTTAGGAGTGGACAATGGTCCAGCGGGTTGGAAATCAAAACGACCTAACGGGTTCAAGTCTGGCCCTTTATCCACAGCTTTAGTTGTAAGAATACAGTCGGGCTTAGAATTTTTTGTCATTTTTGCCATATGCACCTGCTCGGCGACCCAAACTCGCGTACTTACGCGCCATTTCTGTCGCCTTAGATGTCTATGAGCACAGGCCACAGGCGCGTCAGAGGAATCTTTTGATGCTAACATTTTTGTTTATCGAACGTGCCTGATTGTTTATCGTTACATAAACATCTTTGAGTTATCAAACAATTGGATCCACAATTGATCGATTACTTCGATTGAGTAAACTGAAACAATGACATACGGTCTCGTAGGAGGCTTTTTAAACAGGTTGCAATAATGTACAAAGCTTATGATATAGCATGTTTATCTGCTTGAAGTGACTCTTTTTCACCACTTTTTTTTTATCGGCTACAAGTTGGCTCTTAACTGCTATCACACCTGATGTTAAGTGATGATGCAGTCTAAGATGGAAGCGGGCTAACTTGTTCCTTTCTGTTTCTTCACGACATCATACCGGAACGCTAAATCGCTTGGCGATACGTCTTTGCCGGTAGGGTGGTAACTAGCCACGGCGAAAGCTTCCCACCAGCCAGACAAAGACAAATTAAGAAAAATCTCAATCTGCCCCGCCGGGAATCAAACCCAGGACCTCCGTCTTATAAATCCACCGCGCATACCACTGCGCCACGGAGGTCGTCAAAGTCTCTATCATATACATACGTTAATATGTCAAAGCAATTCCAAAACAGGGCACACGAACTCATATCTTGATAGTGGAAATGACTAATGTCCAATTGTTTACTATAATGTAACGGCGTGTGTCTCAAGTCTTTCCTTATACGAGTATGTCGGTGATAAGGACATACTGTTATTGTGTTTTTAAGCACATTTGGATTTTGTGGTTAAGGGTTTTTCACCCGGCCAAAATGGCGAGGCGTGTTTTACTAGACACATCATAAAAATAACATACAACAATTGCCTGATCTGAAACTCGAACCCGAGACCTAATGATACGTGACTATAAACATAATCCTAACCTAACTGATGAGTTGCACTACTGATGCATCTATGTAGTAAATGTTTTCACATTTAACACCTTGACACCAAATGTGTCACACGACTCATCTCTTGAACAAGCTTCCGAATCAACTCAGGAATTTGTCGATCTTTCGCGGCGAATTCTTTAAAATATATATTTGTTGATTGTATTCAATAATTATATTGTAGGCAACAAACATTTCAAACAACACTTTCGTCATTGTTATAAGCACTGACAGTAGCGCGTATTGCGAATTGCTTTAGATCATTATTATCGAATGGTGCCATTTGCCAATGAATGGCCGCCCACTGTGAGTTTCACATATTTTGTAGCTAACATCACAATTAAGACTCGTAATTATCTAGAAGCCGTTTGCTCAATTATAAAAAAATCGTAATTAAGTAGATATAGTTTTATTTACGAAATGCATAAAATTTAAAATATACACGTAATTAAATATTGTAAGGAACGTATAAAACTAAATAAACACAATTAACCTACAATATAAATGTTACATAAGCGAATAGTTATTATAAAAAAAATTATAAAACAAAAGTTATGGCCTAGATGAGTAATCTATTACAAAGGACGCGTAACCGGTTCAGTGAAAGTCGATGTATGAAATTATTCCGAAGGTTACATAGTGGATTTGCAACCTCTGCCACACAATAGGCGTCAAGTATACTTTTTTTTATGTACACTTGCTCTAGACTTTATAATAATAAATGTATATAAAAATAATTTTGTATATTAAATATATATAAATATATAAAAATAATTTAATAAAATAATTTTGTCAAATGCACAGCTCTGTCATAATCAATCATCAAGATACTTGGCGGCTGATATTACGGGTAGGACACCCCTAAAACGAAGATGTGGCCTAAGAAGAGTCGCGCTTGCCTGATAAATAAGTGCCAGTGAGTAAAGACCTCAAAAGAGAACTCATACACGACGAAATATCGAAAAGAATTCCAAATTGGTATTAAGATTTGGACACGCAATTTTTTATAAAAGTTATTAATAATTTTTCGACGCTTAAATTACTCGATCCTCAAACAATACACGTAACTGTGCGGATGTATAACAAAACAGATAAAATACAGGTCAACGATAAGCAGTCAGACACACAATAACATACTATTGGTCGAGATAAAATAAAACGCGGCAGACTCGACCGCAAACCAATTGCGGCTACACAGTAGATGTTCATTAGATTGGACATAACGGAACTGAGAACTGTAACCATAGACTTAATAACAAGGATGTAGAAATGGCGTGTTGCATTTCAAACTTGAGCTTCAATATCCGGAAGATTAAAGAGTCGAACTCAACACCGGGAGTCATACGGGTTCGTTCTGTGGGTTGAACCCTTGTTCAAACGAAATCAAGAGTAGTAAGTAGATCCTTACCTTGACCTTTACCTTTCCTACCACTCTTGATTTGGTTTGGCTTGATTTCAGTTGGGTTCTGTAACCTTACGAATTGAAATTTTGCTACTCTTTAGTGTCAACAACTACTACGGACTATGCAATGTGTGATATGTTATAGTTAACGAACATAAGCGCAACGCAATTGTAAATTAAAATAGGGATCAATCACGATAGAATTCGTTTAGATTATATTCGTGATCGTGGCGGCAACTGGACAGTGGTCCCTGCTCACATCTAAAATTTAGCGCTACGTGCACTTTTTTCAGAACGTGTAGATAGTACTGCCCTTAGTTTTAAAGTTAGCCTTTGACTTCTGTCACACCTTATGGTAAGCGATTGTAAAAGCTAAAAACAGCCTAACTTATCTGAATAAATCCACAACGGGATGTGGTTTTATTCCTACAAGTTTCCTACGATATTTCGGCCGAAGCCGATGATGAATGACAAGAACACCTGTAAATGTCATTTCTATCGCCTTATTATTATCATTTCTATGAAAGTTACGTTCTTTTAAAATTGAGCCAACATTACGACGTCGGGAAAGCAATAAATCGATAGATCGTTATCGACGATATGCTCAATGCGATTGAACCGAACCGCCAATCTACATGCATTGTTATTTGCAAATTTTCCGCACGGGAAATAGGACAATAGCGACATAACTTGATCGCTATAGAAAAGGCATGTAACGGATTTCTAGTTAAAAATTGTAGAAATATCTACAGACAGTCACATTGCTTATGCATTGAATATATTGTTTCTAATACTAAACATGAATAAAAATGAATTTTTCTTTCTTTCTTCGTAACGTCATTTTAGTCATCGTCAGGCCATATTTGAGGCATCTCTCCTTGGGAGTTTTAAGATTAGATTGCTCCAATGCAGGTTGTCAGACTTAGGGCTCTAATGTTCTCTAATGTTCTAATGAGGTATCTCTCTAACGATCTCTGTCTCTAACGATCTCTGTAGTAGGTATTCAAAGATAAACTAGACAGTCCCATAACTGACTAGTCTATTCATTATTAAACGGTGGAAATTTCTCAAAATAGCATACTCAGGAGATGTTGACTTAATTATGTTTACTTGCAATGTAGTTTTATTCAATATTTCTTTAGGCTACTTTAGATAACTGGTAATGAAAAAAAAGATAACAGTTATCAACAATAACAAAAGCCCAAAACCAAGGTCAGGAAACGCCCGATCAATACATCGTTATCATTGAAACCAGCAAGGTGAATATATTTATTATGCCTCAGAAATCTAGATAGTAATTCAGAGTTCTTAGTATCCTAAAGCGTGGAGGATTCGCCTTGACCCGGAAACCTCGCGATCGAACAAAAACTTGCTCCAAATGTAAAACTACGGTGCTGGATTCACGACGCATTTTCATACTTTACTTTCTAGTTCAGATGTTATTACAAACTTTTATTTCACTTGCAATGTTTCAACATTTTTATTTTCATAGACTTTTACCTGTGATATTTGTATAATGTATCACTGTATTATTTACATACCTGTAATATTTTACTTGCCTGTCTTCCGAACAGGTAACTCTGGTAGAGTCACAACAAATAGTCTAACTTGATGTTTTAATAGTGTTTGTAAATTAAACCTACTTGACATAAACGAATTTGACTTTATTAACTACTTGTAACTTGAGTTAATAGCACAGTGTTGGACAATCCCTACTAGGTAGCTTAACGAGATATAGCGAAGGGTAGGTAGCGCTGATGCTGGGAGCTCAAGACCGTGGTGTGTTGAAGAAGCCTATGTCCAGCAATGGATGTCGATCAGCTGATGATGATGATGATAATGATATAGCTTATATCATATTGAAAGTGGTGTGAGGGGGTTCCAAGTTGATTATGACCTAAGGAGGAGGGAGTATCGCAAACGTGACAGCCTGTGACAAGGAAGGGGGAGGTCGCAAATAACAAGTATGTAGATTCAAAATATTGATAAAAAGGTCAGTGAATTTATATTAACACGAATCTCATGAAACGAAAGAGACGTAAAATACACAGTGAAAGAGTTTTAAAATAGCAAGCACAATCAAACGAACCTTTGACATTCACGAATTGCCGCTAGCCCTTGCGATGACAGAGCGTTTATAAATGGAGAGCATTGCTGACAACATAGTATAAATCTTCATTCAACATTTATAAACCACTTTACGGGATTTATCATTCTCGTCATGGCCGTATTTATCAGCATTTTAATTGCACACAATAGGACCAGGCATGCTCCTTATAAAAAAAAGGATATGGAGATTAGACCCACCACGCTCTAATGCGGGTTGGTGGGCTTAGGGTTATAAAGATCTATTTTTTACAGATTTATATCAAACTAGCTGTTGCCCGCGACTTCGTCCGCGTGGAATTAGTTATTACGGCAGCCTAAATTTTCTAAGCTTTGAATGTCATATTCATTAATATCTAATCAACTGCCTAAGAAATAGGTCTTAAGCTTTCAAAATGACGATACTTTCATACAATATTTCATCCTCCCTTTAACCCCTTACAACCCTTTTTATCGCAATTAAAAGTAGCCTATGTCCTTTTTCAGGCTCTAGACTTACTGTTTACCAAATTTCATTTAAATCGGTTCAGTAGTTGTAGAGTGAAAGCAAGACAGACAGACAGAGTTACTTTCGCATTTATAATATTAGTTAGTATTAGGATGATGATATTAATAGACCGACGAAGACTAAGTGCCCACCAAGGCACGGGGCTGTAACACCACCAATTTTCCAACGCCAATTTTTTAAGCCAATGCTACATTGATTGACTTTTTGAGCAAGAGAAAATAACAATTACTTAATTACATTAATTACGAAAGAGCAACTGTCATAACAATTTACAATTAACCTAACTCACTAAAACAATTAACAAAATGACAATTTCACTTTCAATCTGTTGGAAATTCCCACTATTGTAAAGCTTCTCACGGTGCTCAAATAAATTTCAACTAAAATATTAAAGAAGAGATGCATTGAATAGCCACAAGATGTAGTGCCAACACAGATTGTAGATAGGGTTGCCAGGCTTCCGAATAAAACCGGACATACTTGGGCTTTTTATTGCGTAATCATAATACTCATTACAATATAAAAAGCGCTCGGCTTGTCCGGCTTTTTACGTTTGATTACAATTTAACGAGATTTGCAGAAATAGTCAAAAATTATAGATTTTACATTAAATTTTTATATCGTACCTAACAATACTAAGATACAAAATCCTTAATAATTCCGACACGTCCGGACTTTTTACACAACACGTCCGGCGATACCGACTGGTCTGCCCGGGTGTTAAGTTTGGCGACAACCCTAATTGTAGGTATTTCTGCCACATTTCTGCATTGCGGGATGTTTGGTATTTGGAAATACTTGGAATACGAAGACGATGTTGCAAACGTTTTGATGACAAATCATATATTTTTAAACCAGTCCATCTTTCGCACATAACATTAAAACTTTTGAATATCATTCGACAGTCGTAAATTTTTACCTAAAATAATAGATTTGCGTTAAATGTTTTCATCATAAGAGCATATCACATCGGTTCTTCATCCAATATAACTAAGATCGATCTCAATCTTTCAAAAGCTTTCAAACAAAAACAAACAGCATCATAATCGGACCATTCGTTTAGAAGCTACGATCCAACAGACAAGTCCAATTCATAACAACCTCTTTTTCAACTAGAGTTAAAAAAATATATTAAATTCAAATAAATTGGTAGCAATCAAAAAAACATTTTTTTTTAACTTTAGTTAGGTACTTATCACAAACGTGACAGCTAGGAGCATTAAGTTTTATTTAACTTATCTTGATAATTACAAACGCTGATCTCTGTGTGCTTCGAGTCTTAAAGTTGTTAACAAGTACGTCATAATGACGCAAAGTATAAAAGGTTATGAATTAAAGACAAATAGATGTAAAAAGTAACTAAGACATGTTGGTAATTATCTAGCATACAGCGGAAAACCGAAAAAAATATAAGAATCTTAAATACATTTTATAACAAAGTCAGATTTGTTACATTAAACCATTTATAATTCTAGACCTAAAACGGCTGAACGGATGAAATACACTGATTTAGATTAATCTAAATGAGGTTCATTAACGAATTTCTTATTACTGTCTTTTTTCAAGCCGTAAAGATAAGATTATTCAATTGTATCGCTGCAAATGCCATGTCCTTAAACCGGCAAATCGAAATTCAAATATGTGACTTCACTGGCTACCCACCACCCATTTTTCTTATTCAAATGCACCTTTGGTGAATTTGAATAAGAAAAATGTTTAACATGCCGTATCTATTGAAGTTTATAAATGGACATAAGGTGGTAAATATTTAAACGCTTAAACAGATCTTTATAAATTATAGCTAAAACCCATCTCCATCAAGTGTCAGCTATCAAACAATAAGCCGCATCATGATCGGCCCATTACATAAGAAACTACGATACTAAAACATTTGTTATTTTAAGTAAGATTTGTTTGTATCAAATGCTTTTGAAACGTTAAGTTTTACTGTATGTAGTGACTCCATCGGAATCTACCACCGAATCTAAAGGTCTTTTTCTGAAAAGAGTAGGCAAGAAACTCAGCACCACTTTTCAGCCAATGATCATGTTATACAATATTTATTATTTTATTTGTCCGCGACTCCATCCACGAGAAATTCTGTTTTGTGACAGTTCAGAAAGTTCAGTAGTTTAGACATAATTGAGTAACAAACAGACGGAGTTGGTTTCACTTCTATACTATAATATGAGTATAGATTTTACAATTTCACATGAATTGGGAAAATAAAGCCAACCCGTATTGGAGCAGCGTGGTGGGTCTAAGCTGCACATCCCTTCTCATACAATGGGGAAGGCCTCGTCCTGTTCTGGGACGTTATTATTATGATTGATACAAAGAAATGTGGACCTATATTGACAAAATATAATCACAAACATCAAATAATATCACATGTCAATATGTCCTCAAGTAATTTGCACTCTTCGTAAATGGGACAGTTGAAGCCATTGCCATTTGACTTCCCGTGCGTGCCGCCAGCCATAACGTACGGCGCAGCTTGCGTCATCCATTGATCTACTGTCATAGCAAAAAACTATAATACCAAATACGTATATGCTTAACACGACGTGATAAGTCAATTGGTTCAAAAATTACTGTGTCATTTCTTCGTTTTAAAATCTCAATGAAACAAATTATCCTTACTAATATTATAAAGGGGAAAGTTTGTATGGATGTTTGTTACTTTTTCACGCAAAAACTACTGAATGGATTTTGATGAAACTTCACAATAATATAGGTTACATATCAGAATAACACATAGGCTACATTTTATCCCGAAATTCCCACGGGAACGAGAACTACGCGGGTGAAACCGCGGGCGTCCTCTAGTTGTTAATAAACAATATCTACTCTCAATGTAACACATGGGCTTTTTATATGAGCTTAGGTAGTCGCTTGACATTCTTCACTTAAAACCCCCAATATGATGGCATAAATTAACGAATGTCATTCGGCGATAGGTATATGAAGTAAGCACTCATTGTATACAGGACTGTGGAAGCCATTGCCTTTTAACTTCCCGTGAAAGCCTCCAGCCAGCACGAGTTCGTACGTAGCAACTTGCGTCATCCATTGATAGTCGCGTGTCATAATCATAACTGACACCGCAAAAACTATATACCGAAATAAGCACAGTTTAACGAATCACGAATTTGCGATGTTATAAGTCAATTGGTAAAAACGGCGCCAGCTAGCTCTTTTTTAACCGACGAAAAAAAACGGAGGAGGTTCTCAATTCGACACGTATATATTTTTTTTTATGTATATATATTTTTTTATACTATGACAGTATAGTACGAGTACGATACGTGGCAATAAGTCACTAAAAAGTAAGAAATAAAAATTTTTAACAAAAAATAGAACCGACTCAAAACGCACTAAAAAGTAAAAAATAACTGTGTAATTTAGTTGCTTTAACTTATTTAAGCATATCTAGGAGTCGGTGCCAGCCAAGGTTTCTACTTTAAGGACATTACCTAGAACCCACAAACTGCTTTATACGTTAAATAAATGTTCCCTAAATTTGCTGGCACCGACTCCTAAAGTAAAGTAAATTAAAGCAACTAAATGACACAGTTATTTTTGACACAGTGCATTTTGAATCGGTTCTATTTTTTCTCGGTTTCGGTTCTATGTTCTGTGGTTTTAAATTTGGTTGCGTCATTTCTTCGTTTATGAAGCCAAACAATTTCTTTCCATTCATAGAGTCGCATCGTAAGTCAACACCGCAAAATCTAAATACGTACAGTTTAAGGACTCAAGAAT
Source organism: Mycalesis mineus (assembly GCA_034621355.1). Taxonomy (NCBI): domain Eukaryota; kingdom Metazoa; phylum Arthropoda; class Insecta; order Lepidoptera; family Nymphalidae; genus Mycalesis; species Mycalesis mineus. The sequence continues at coordinate 2,629,236 of CM067903.1, forward strand.
TCTTAAAGTACGAGTGTAATAAGTCAATCGGTGCAAAAATGAGTGCGCCATTTCTTTAATTACATACCTTAAAGAAACAAGTTTGTTGATAAACTAATTTTGTCAATGTAAAACAGTTAGTTTAATATGAACTTTGGTAGTCGCTTGTCCCTCGTCACTGCAAAAACTCTATATCCGATAAGGTAATTGGTTCAAAGTAAGTACGTCATTTCTTAAATTCTCTCAAGGCCCTTACGTCAATGACAGACGATTTAAACAATGTGTTTTGGCGACATTTTGGCAAGTACCTCTATTGATTGTTGAAAACCAATTTGGGATCGACGTTTTCAGCCGGATTGTCCACAGAAAAATGCTTGATGAGCAATGCAGCAAAACTCTATTTAACTTTCCATCTCCGTTTACACATTTATACATAAAATTATTTCATATGAACCTACATATTTGTTATGATACCATTGACAGTCGCATGACACGACGAGTCGACACCGTAAAACTCTAAAGTACTGTTTAACAAGCCACGAATTCGATAAGAAGATAAGTCAATTGGTCCAAAAACTAAAGCGTCATTTCTTCGTTTAACAACGCTCGCAATACATTTGCGTCCTGGGACTGACGGCAAACGCAGCTCGCAGAAACAATAGTGCCTACTTAACTGGGGCACAGGTGCCTGTGTGTGGCATACACTGTGCACTTGCACTATAAAGCTGCATGTGTCTGTTATTACAGCGGCAATCAAACCTTAAAAACCAGTATACAGCATTGCTATATAGCGGAACATTTACCTGGTGCAATTCTTTACCGTTTCGGAAAAACAGGGTTTAAGTTCTCACAAAACACTGTACTAATTTCTAAACACATACGAGTTACTATGCTATTCTATACTGATGAAGAAAGAATATACTGGGGCTTAAACATACCTATACTTTTATTGTAGGACTATTTGTCGTACAGCTACTCGTACTATTTCATCGATGCGTACTCTATGCTTATTTCCGCCACTTTCGTTGCCGTTTCGATTGAAAGGTTATTTGAGAGCGAAGCACCAATTCCGTTTTGCGATTTCCCTTCCAGCGCTTCTAGCTACCTACTATAAATAAGCAATTTTTTCATAATCCGACTTATTGATCCATAGGCACAATTAACTCGTTGGGCTGGTGATTAGCCACACGGCTTTGGATCACGAGGTCTTAGGTACGAGGTCTGGAAAGCTCTTTAATGTAATGCCGAGTTTCTTTTTTACCCGACTGCGTCAGAAGGAGGGTTATGTTTTTCGAGCGTATGTATGTATGTATGTCCATTTTTTCGGCTCGCGCTACAGCCTAAACGGCTGAACGGATTTTGATATGTGAGGTGTCGTTGAATTTGTCAAAATTGTGGTAGTGACATAGGCTATATAAATTTTCAAAATGGCGGCTGTAAATGGGGATGTGTGTATTTTCTAAAAAGACCATTTCAAAAATATAAATATCATATCATGTTCATATTACTTTTTTAACAAAAAATGGCAAAAAGAACTAAAACTAAAAAGTCCCAAATAAAATTATTATTATAAAAACAAAAAACCCGACTGCTTAGAAGTTATGAACTGAAAAGAAAAAACAAGGATCACTATATCTGTATAAAATTTTAAATACTTTATGGTGCTGCAAACAGGGACAAAATATTATTTTATTTTATCTTCTAAGAAATTTTCAGTAAAAATTCTATGGGGTGGGTAAGTTGGTGTTGTCATTATCATGAACATCTATCTGAAAGTATTTAATCGTTAAAAAATCAAATATTATCAGCCTGCCAACCCGTATTGAAGCAGCATAGTGGGTGCCCTTTCCTATAGCAGGGAGGCTTTTGACCCTTTATCAGGCCGTTAAAAGACTGATAATGATGATGACTCATACACAATTCAGCAGCTAAACTGAATATAAAACGACGCAGTTACGGTGACGGTGAAAAGTGATCCGATTAGCCCGTTCGCGTCCTACGTCCTTGTGAGATATTATCGCCGGCAAACCACCGGCTCGCTAATTAAATAATGGCCGTTACAGGATTACACTGCGACTTCTGTTTTTAGACAAAATGGCGCTTATGTAAAAATAAAAATAATAAAAATAACATTAAGTAGTAATTGATTTGTAGAAAATTATGAGATAAAGAATTTATTAAATCTTAGCGAATGATTATAAGAGTTCACATAGAAACCTACTCGTAACTGAGTTACTTTACTTTATAACTGAGGTACTGATACTAACTTTAAAAAAAAATCCACTGACGTTTTAAAATCTCTTGTAAAATTGGTGTACTGATGTCATTATAATCGTTACAACAGTAAACATTATCAGCCAAAACCGTATTGGAGTACCATGGTGGGTTCCATATTTATACCTCCACGGATAGTTCTATATCCCCTTTTCTATAAGGAGACCGACTTGGACGTGTGAGACGTTAAAATAGGCTACTAATAATGAAATTATTGTTACTATTTAAAAAGCACAAATACAATTGTAAACAGATCGAGGCGCTAAACAAAGTGTATGTAGAATACTGTTCAGCAAAACTGTTAACGGTTTTGTAGATTGTAGTCCGTTTGAGGTCGTGCTCATCGAACTGTACCGACGTCTTGTACCACCTGCCGCTTTACGCATGTGAGGGGAACAATGCGTTTTTTGCTCTGGTTTTTTAAGGTCTGTATGTTATAAAAAGTTTCAAAATGACAAAGCAAATGAACCAACCATTCTTAAAAAACTGACGACATTTTTGCTTATGACAGATAAGGACAGAGATAATATTTATCCGCTTTCACGTACCGGTCCTTTGTTTACGTTTATTTTTTTTATAAAATGGCACAATACTATACATAGACCTAAAACAATATCTAAATAGGTACTTATAAAGTATCAAGACCAGAGATAATCAAAATTTTGCAATTTGCTTTAATTTTCTGGGTATATAACGTAGTGTTCAGGGTATCATCAATTTCCATTCTACATTTCAAATCGGTTTATTAGTTGCGGTGTGATGGAGTAACAAATATGTACACTTACACACACAAACTTTCGCCGTTGTAATATTAGTGTGATCTACTGGCCGTGTTTAATCAAAACTAATATTTTTATAATTCAGCTAGTGCAAATACCATCTGGCGGTCGTTTCGCTAACGTCGCCGGCAGACGTCTCCGCGAAATATGGCCCCCTGTCACGTGACAGAGCAACTATCGCCCGCAGTATATAACAATAGCGCGCCGTCAGACACTTGCGTGATTAAATGACTTTCTGAAGTGGGCCAATTGTGATGGAAACCACATGCGAACCGGCGCTCGACATTCAAAACCGCGAATGTCGAATTTAACTACTTTGTATTCGGATACATTCCATTACGGTACTGCGAGTATTATTTACTGATAGACACCTAATTAGCTCTTTTCAGCAGGACCTGCCTTCTGGGTAGGGTAGTGGGTATAATAAATGACTGAATGTTTTTTATTTAGTATAGATCAGTAAATAAAAATAGCACTCCATCCCAGACTACGCGTGTTCAAATTACTTTTTGAAGTGAGCCATTGTAATGGAAACCACATGCGAAAATGCGATCGACATTCAAAACCGCCAATATGGAATTTAACTACTTTACAGGAGTCTATAACGGGTAAGATCGTATAATTATCATTGTAATTAAGCAAGTGCACTATACTAGTTTCATTAAGGAGTTGAATATATTTATAAGAAAACCAAGCAACCAACCCTCCAACTAATTTTATCAATCAATCTTAGACCTATCTAAGATTAGTCTGTTAAATTATACAATGTAATTAAACACTTAATTATTATTATACCAGCCAGTTTTTCGTAATTAAGCAACATCTAAATGGTCACATATAAATCATACAAATACTCGTAGCACTTATAAACATGCACCTGTGATATACCGTCCGGGAAGCCCACGCACGGATCAAAGTGCCGTGTTGCCCGCGACTGTACTTCTAGTAAGAACTGGATCTATTTTTACAGCGGCTATTTCTAGCCGGCGATTGCTTCCAGACGCTTTGAATTAATGCCATCCTGGGGGGATTTTATTCCCACGATATATTTTTTTAAATTTAATGCTTGACGTTTCCAATTCACGCAGCAAAATTGTGGATTACCTTTCTAGTGTGTGTTTCCTACCACCTACGATTTGAACAACTTCAAAGCTAAAGTGAATAGGCATCTACTAAGCAAGCGCGCTCCAACTTAAACCACATTACTGCTTTCCATCAGGCAAGATTTTAGTCAAGCACAAGATTATCTTTCATAAAAAATAAAAAATGAATAAATAAAGACTCCGTCGATCGCCACGCAGAAAAAAGTAAATAAAATAAATGAAAAGACCCGCTCGCTCGCCGCGAAGAGTCATTGATAACGCAACGACCGAAACCGGAACTTATACACCGTGGCTTGTTTATCGGTTAATTTACTAGATGAGTGCTCGGAAACTGCATTCCATAATCGTTAAATTCCATCCGCTTTTCTTTCAAAATGTTTTGAGTCCCTTTATGGTCATCGTCATATTTTTTATTCTAATAATAATAGTCGACACAACAAGCAGATGGCTCAATTGATGTAAACGTTTGACAATAAATTTTATGCTATTATCTTTGTCACACTTACAGTTTATTAACGGATTTGACATCAACATGACACGTTTTTGATCAATCAGAGCTATCAAACGTTTACGATTATATTACACAATCACCCAGCTAACTACGAAAACCAGAAAAAAGTATAAAGGTAGGCAAGGTAAAACAAGTTATTTGATATTGGAGATATTCCTATTTATTTAGTTCAGTTGAAATCGGCTGTCCTTTTCATATTATAATTTTAACAAAGTATTTGTAATGAGATAAAAACCATCCTCGGTAAGGGTACCAGTTGGTAGCCGACCGCAGACCACATGTCACAGGTACACTTATGTGGAAACGACGCGTCCGTCCGCCACGATCTTATATCAGAGAATATTGTCCCTGCGACACGACGACTGCAGTCTGTGGTTGGCTCCGAATTGCCACCTTAATGGTAAAGAGCACACTATAACGTAACAGTACAATTAAAGAGTAAGTATTGTAATTCCGTCGTATAACTCCAAAAGAGATCGTTACATATCATAAAGATGACACAAACAACCTTAAGATTATACCTTTATGTGGAGCATTAGTAGATCTATCTCGTAATGACAAAACCAATTATGGAGGATATTCCTTATCTAATCTCTTTTAGATAACGGCTTATACTATATACCGCACTTGTGGCACACTTGGCACAGTATCTCGTTTACAATATTCACAACGAAAAATAAGAAACGAGGAGATTTTTAGGTTAAAAAAGGAAAAGGAAAGACATTACGATATTTATAAGTCTACGTCCTTTTTAAATCCCAATCCTAAATCCCACCACGTGTAAGATGTGAAGTCCAGTGCCCTCACTTTCGAGCCATTAAAAATAGAAGAACCAAAGAATGCAATATAATTACACATAATCGAAAATTTAAAAAAAAAATCTATGTCAATGCTATTGTCCCTAATAACTATCTCAAAGTATCAAAAACCTTCTAGGTATTTTGACCATTGGGAACAAAAATGTATTGGGATTTATTGAATCAGAAATATAAAACACTCATAGAGGTGATTTAATTTTTTTTGGTGACGTCTCGACATTCTCCGCGAGATCATGTTCAAGCCGAAGTTCGCTTAAAAACATTTATCATTCTTCGTTATAACACTCGTCAATTTTTTTTAAAATTAAACACTGTGATATTAATACAAAGAAATAGCTCGTCCTATCCTAAAAACAAACGCATAGGTAGAATCTGCAATGTTCTTCCGAAATATATATTCGCAATTTTCACGACGTGTTTTGTGAAATCAGATCAGATGTTGCCCTAAAACCACGAATTACAAAATGCTTGAAATTGATTCTGAGTAAACAAACAAATAATACACTGATTAATAAAATCTTATCAGCCTTTATCGGGGTAATGTTTATGCCTCAACGTTGTTTTTCCTTATGAAGCCTACAATCTATACCTACTATTATAATTCCCTGATTAGGCAGTTTCAGTACTTACTCATATCGGTCTAGTCTGCGCGTTATGTTTGTATAATCAATCATATATTATTGCTTATGACTAAGGTTTTTTCGTACATATTAACTAATCGTATTTATGGTCTTGAAAAATCAATATTTTTTTGTTCTACAACTACTTCGTTTGATATATATTTCAGGTTAATTTTAGGCTTTGATAATAAGAATTATCCGTTTTAATAAAACAAAGTAAAAAGCCTCGTCCAAGCTTAATTTAATATATTCGTAAAAGTGAATCGTTATAATGGTTTAATAAGGCCTGTATTACCACCGACTTTTACAAAAAATATTTAAATTAATAAATTGTCCTCGTTACTGTCTAGATATATAAAATAACATATAGTATATATAGAAGAATAGTCCGTTTTTATATGAAGCTAAAACCAAGTGAGAGAAAAACATTAGGTGCTTGTATCGCAACGGTTACGAGTATAAGAGCATGTCGAGCCCCAGTTACGGTTTGCGACATATCGCTTAACTGAATCAGCACTTGCTTACATATTACTATTGTCGTTTCAATAGCTCTCAATAACATCTAATAATATATCTTATAATATCAGAAGAAACAATTTCCATTAAAGCATTGACGTGCCATTTTGCACTTTAAAACATATAAAAGCTTTGTTTGCTATATGACACTGCAAGTAATTAGCCATTATAAGACTTGTTCTGTCAATTGCGCCATGGGGCGAATCATAGCACAAAAATCACTCGTGTTATAATAACATGACAGTGGCATAAATAATTAGACAATATCTAAAGAGTCAATTTTCGTTAAAACAAAGCTATTTCCGAATGAATGAGAGAAAACATTAGGTGCGGTAATGTGAGCGCGTGCCGAGCCCCAGTTACGGTTTGCGCCATATCGCTTCAACTGAATCAGCTCTTGCTTACATATTATTAACACATTTTTGCTTATTTCGAAAACAATTGCTAACACGCGGCAAATGTAAACATTTTTACGTATTCATTGACTTCAAACAGAGGCTGTGTGTTCACGACAGTAAATTATTGATAGTTAAAGAGTTAGACATCCTATTTCTCTCTTAATTTTAAAAAATAATTTGAGCTTTTTGTTCAAATTCTTCGTTTCATATTATACTTTATTACACATACGTACTCGTACTCGTATTATGATTTGACAATATAATTTATATGCACTTGAAAAACCACATGCGCCACAAATTGACTGGCAAAACGGCTGCTTATTCTATCAACCATAAAAAAATCTATTTTCTATTTACAGTAGTAAACTATAATTTCTGCGTATAATAACTGAGTTAGGGTGCGAGTTCATAACCTAATGCGGACAGCAGCAGCAGCAAGCGACACTACTGATCTCTATGATTTGCATGAATATGACGTGTAGAAATACATACAAACTAATAGTGTCACTACGACATGTCGTCTGCTGCTGTCGTACGCTGGCGCCAACGAACACGAATAAGTTGTTATTTCTTTCTACGATAAATAAACATTTTAATTTAAAAAATCTCAGTGAATTATTTCCAATAAAGAAATACTTTAATGAATAATTTTAGTGAATTACCAACTTCCTGCACAATTCCGGACGCTAACCGATGCAATCGAGATTACTTCTAAATAATTCAATGTCTGTGTTTCCTTTGTTGATAACGCCGCGCTATTAACAAAGAAATACTCGTAAACAGAATCCGTTCAGCAATAAAAAAAACTAGCAATTGACAATCAAAAGAGCATCGCAAAAAATAAAAAGCGAACTTTATTTAGTGACAAACACTGATCACAGTTACGGAAGTGGTAGGTACCCTTACGTTTAATAGTTAATATTAGATTTTATTTCATTACAAGATAGCTCTTGACTGCAATCGTGCTAAGCCGTTAGGTGTATGATGTTGATGGTTTCTAGTACATGGTACGACATCGTACCGAAACGTTAAATCGTTTGGCGGTACATCTTTGTCGGCAGGGGAGTAACTAGCCTCGGCCAAAGCCAAACTCAGACTCCTGTCTTATAAACCCAGCAAGTATACTCGTACTGCGACATGGCAGAAGTATTGCCGCCATTTTTGTTTCTTCCGCCAAACACTGCTGTGTTCTGGTCTAAAGGCTATATATACTCTTCAAACCGGAACACACCAATGCCAGTATTGCCAGTAAAATTACAAGCATAAGAATTTAAACTCAACTTGACGGGCGTAAACGGCCTAAGTTCGTTGCTGTTGCATAAGTGATGATTCAATCTAAGATGGAAACGGGCTAACTTGTTAGGAGTAGGATGAAAATCCACACCCCTATCGGTTTCTACACGACATCGTACCGGAACGCTAAATCGCTTGGCGGTTCGTCTTTGTCGGTAGGGTGCTAACTAGCCACGGCGAAAGCCTTCCACCAGCCAGACCAAGACAAATTAAGAAAATTCTCAATCTGCCCCGCCGGGAATAGAACCCAGGACCTCCGCCTTATAAATCCACCGCGCATACCACTGCGCCACGGAGGTCGTCAAAATTTTACCATGTAATATGTATATTACTAGCAATAGTTATTCGGTAAACATCTGGTAGACAAATCTGAAGTACTTGAAGATAGTTTCAGAATGTTACCCAAATTAATCAATAAATTAGAGGCAATCATAAATTAGAGACAGTAGTCTCTAATTTATGATTGTCGAACAAAAATGGCGTGGCGGACTAAACGAGGTGCCCATATGGAAAATCGTTATTATTCACCTTGGTGTGCGAATCATGTGCAGTCATGCTGCTTAACTAGTGTAAGAATTAGTGAGCGTAATGTTTAATTAAGTAATTACCGTAAGAATGTTTCATTTTGATCATATTTATATAAATTTTTATATATAAATAAATTGTTCCGATTGAAGTTTGTCTTTTTGTTGTTCATACTGCAATGGTGTTTTGAGTTTTATTCCCTTCAAACTGTTAGCTAACGCTTATAATAAAGTAAATTAATAATTGGTATGGTAATTTGTAAGCAACACGCGATAATGTAAATGCCTGTCAATTGGCACATTTGTATTTATGTATCTTACAAGCAATTGGTAGGTAGTTAGGTACATAAAAATTAAAAATGTATGTAGAAGTATCTACCACTCGCGTTTGAATAAGATAGCAGTAACATTATCGTGAACAAAGCTAGCTAGTTGTTCAGACGGCGGGTATCGAGCTAACGGCCCGAGCGCGCAAAAAACAACGACCTTGCCGTACAAGAGCACAATATTCTCCTGCCCGAATTACTATCACTATGTTTGATATCACTAGAGATTAAAGTGTCTAACTCAAAACCAAGAGGTCATGGCTTAGATCTCCTAAGGCTACCCTAGTCTGTGCTGCAGATTCGGCGATATTGGCAATTTTTGAGAGAGATGGTTTTAAAAAAAACCGGTCGAGTGCGAGTCGGACTCGCGCACTAAGGGTTCCGTAAATTTTAAGGTTTTCGGAATTATTCCTAAACATTGCTTGCGAAGCGAAATTTCAAGATTCTAGGACTTGCTGCGAGTAGTAGAGAGTTAAATATGCGCCTTATATTGCTATGTCCCTTGACTGTGTTGACTTAGAAGTTTTATTTTGTTAAAGCTTAAAGGTATTATAGAGCCAAGTATTTGATAAAAATTTCAATTTAATACCTTTACGCGTTCATGAGAAAAGGGGGTAAGTGTAATTAGATAGATTAGTTAGATAGATAGATTTTGATTTACTTGACCGCGTCGAAAATTGGGGAAATTTTAGGCATAAACTTTATCTTTTGATTGCCTTGACCTAAAAGCTTGATTTTTTCACAGCTCTAAGGGACAGCAGACTTGAGTATTTGATATAAATTCAGCTTGATACGCGTTTCTAAAAAAGGGTCTTGACAGACAGACGGATAGCGAAGTGATCCTATAAGGGTTCCGTTTTTTCCTTTTTAAGGTACGGAACCCTAAAAATTAAAGATTAGTCACAGAAACTGAAGATATTATCTCTCACTGGACAGAGATGCACCCTCATTGCATTTCTACGGAATGCTTTAAATTCTTGTTGTCTGTCTGTCAGTCTGTCTCTCCGCACTATTTATATGTTCCCTTATAACTTAACGGCTTGGCCTATCCCCGATATTGATGACTTAACATTATAGGTAAAAGTCGGAGGAGTGTTCATAGCTACTTTCTAATATAAATGGGTGGGTGGGTGTAAATTGCAGCGAAAAACACCCTAACAATGTATTTTTTTGATGATATTGTTGAAACAAATATTTTTCTAGATATAAAATTGTTTATAATAAGCACTTCTGGTTCAAATTTTCAGACTGAAAGAAGAAAAATCCAAGTAAAAAAGTTGAGAGATGACAGGTCAAGGGACACCCGGATGGAACGAAGTGGTTATATTTTTTGGTCGTGTTTGGGGAGACGTACGTGTTTGTTGTTTGTCTTCCCGCGGTGTTATTTGGAGTGCTGTCGAGACGATGACAGCACAGGGCAGCAGCGCAACGCATGTGGCTTTTTTTCTTCTCTAGCGATACAATAGCCTACTATAGCAAAAATTGTCGTTACAACTTTTCGTGAGATTTTTTTCCGGTTTCAATATCGGGCGTAGCAGAAATATAGGAGTATGAACGATTGAAGCCGTACTCCGACTGAAAATAGGCACATGATAATGCTCAGAGATGTTAATAGTTCATTAAAAAACTTATATTGTCGTCATTCTGCTTCTGGTGTAAAGAATATTGCCTAATACGACTAAATTGATATATAGGATACTGCTTTATATAAAGAAACGATTCCTCTAAGGCATCAATGCAATACCACACTAACTGGATTCTTTTTGTAACATTTATCACAAGTAATTGAAGAACCTAAGGCAATCATACTCTTCAGTCCCTAGAGAATGTCTGATCATTTCTATCTTACCCAGTGAAATTGATTTTTCCAGCAGCTTTATTCATCTCTGATTCTAGTGCACTGATATATTTTACCTACATTTATTATATTATGGGAAAACCGGAAACCATAATTATTATATTTACTGGACTGTGTGTATGAGTAATCGGAAACCATAGCTGCAGGGATAATGTTTTAGGTAGCCAGCCAGCCAGGAAAATCATCGTTCCATTAATAGAAAATCACCGATATCTTCGGGCTCAAATTTTGCTAAAAACATCGTCACCATTCATCGATCTAGTCCAAATCCAGTTTAGAAGCTATAATGCCGGAGACAGGCAGGTCCACATGTAGCACTCTCTTTTAAAAATGTTATAAGCGCGAAGGTCAAAGATTTCCGTACTCGAAACATTAGATCGCAGTTACTTTAGACCTCTACAAGAAAAATCCCGCTACAATGTAAAAGTGAACAAGCGATCGATTTTCTTAAGTGAATAGCCAATACTCCTACACTTTACAAACCTGCTTTGTGTCGTACTACAGACTTAAACGTGTGATCTTTTTTCCTCCTCTCGTACACTTAGTTTATTAGGTGTGGAAGTGAAACGGAAAATCCATTGTCGTCATTTGTGGACGTCATGTCTGTGAGGTGGGTAGAATTGATCTTGGCCTTGAGCTTGGACGGACTCTATGACTTCAGGTTTATAGGGATTTCTCACAATACCTGTATCGCATAGGGTAATTCAGTTTTCAGATAAGATTGGAGACACAGTCAACTTTTATGATCATTTACTAAGCTAAAAGAAGTTACACTTATACTAAAGCCAAACTCGATTGAGAATGCTTGTCAACAAACAAATTTAAAATGAAGGTAGAAAATGCAACACATTTTATGCCTAATAAATTTAAAATTATGTTTTGTTATTTAAAAAATCTTATTTAAAATATATTGAATATACTATAAATTAGTTTTAAACTTACTAATCTAATTTATTGTAACGAATTCGTCATTAACTAGTTAATTAAAAAAAATAGGTGTAAAATAACAAGTGATTTCTACCTTCATTTTTAATTTGTTTGTTGACAAGCATTCTCAATCGAGTTTGGCTTTAGTATAGATTATTATTATTGAAAATAACGTATATTTTGATAATTTTATTATTAGAATAAATGTAAACAAAGAAGATAATACTCTACCGTTTTTGTATCTGAAAACGGACGAGTATTATCTCCGTCTTTATCTCTTGTAAGCCAAAATGTTATCTGTTTTAGTAGTACCCTAAACTTTTACAGGATCCATTTGTTTTCTGTCGTTCCAATTGCAGCTCCAACAGCTTTCTGACCGCCTCGCTGGTTCGCCTATTTGACTAAAAATAACGAAGTTGGACTAAAGAATTATATCTACAAATTTTCTGTCCTCTAAGTAATATTCTGGAAAAATCTTGGTAAGTTGGTGGTGTAGTGTTATGCGCCTGGTGAGTTGAAGAGCACGTTAAGCCCAGTCTAGGTCGTTATCATCAACATCAAATAGTCATCGTTAAAGGATCAAACATTATCGTCTTCTAACTTAAAGTCATTGGTATAAATAAATTACATTTATAATAATAGAAACTGATAAAAGACCTCGATTGAAGAAACTACCGCAATGCTTCCGGTAATTCACTTTTCAGTTTAAATTAAACTAACACTTTTTCATGTTAATTTTAATTGGCAATTTATTTAATTATTTTCATTATACCCAGGTGCCTCAGAAAACACGTTAAGCGGTCGATCCCCGATAATATCATCAATATCTGATATTCGTTAAAGCGTCGAAGATTAACACCGTAAGCCCGACAAGCGCCATTGAAAAATGCCTTGGTCAGTAGTTAGCCGTTATTGATATATTTGGACAGCTTTCCAGTTCACTTGTACGTGTTTGGAATGATGCGCAGTGCAACATTATAATATCGACAGCGTCATGTCTACGCAATGCGTCTGCGATGATGACTCAGCGAATATCTACGCTTTGTAAGTATCGTATATGGTCGGGCTAGGAAAACTCGTCATAATATTGCCTCATTTAAAAGTTACGTAGAGTGTTATAACAATAACCAAGTATGTAATTTATTTATTTTGATATTTTTTCCAAAATCAAACGATGTCACCCAAAGATTTAACAGAACAGAACAGCCCTATACATACGTTTCAGTCGTAATCCATTTAATAACGAATTATCACAACAGTAACGCCTGTATCTAATCAATAATCCCAACTAATATTAGATATATACGAAAATGTAAATTCGTTTATCTGTTCTTACGTTTTCATTTAACTTTTTAACCTATCTCTGCGGCAAGCAGGCGAAAGCAAGTAAATTACATGAAAAATCTTAAACTAAAGAAAATTAAACGCCCCACCATACCTACTGTGGCTTATTATTATTATTCTAAATTATTATTCTATAAATTAATTTAAAATGTTATTCTAAAAATTCAATTCTTGACCTGGGTTCAAAGACCTGTAACAATGCTGATTTACGTTACTTTAGTTCCATCTCTAAAATAATTAGCCTCGTTTATGATAAAATAGATAGTTTAGCCCAGTTTAATAACATAAATAATTTAAAGCATTGTTGGAGAAACAATATTAAACAATGTGGCTAAATATTCTGCTAACCTACGGAGAGAGCGCTATAAAATAATTCACGTGTAGAGTAAGGTGGCCATGGCTAAGGAATTTGGGGGACAAATTTAAAAAGAAAGTTCTATAAAGTGCTAAGATTTTAGCAATTATGTTAAATTAACATTTTATTTTTTACATTATTTAGTAACTGTGAAATGAATATATAGCTTGAAAAGAAGATAGAGAGACCCTTCAACTGGCTGTCCAGTTTGCCTACCAAATTAACATCAATATTAATTTAGCAGGCAACATATTTTACAAATCGGCATAATTTCTACCTCAATATCTCCACGGTAAAGGGACCGGACTTAAAACCGAGCGGTCTATAGTTGATTCCCCTCCCGTTAGACGTTTTGTACCTGCTCCTTACAATGGCTTTTCTATCATGTAGAGGAAAGGTACTTTACTTATCTTAACATACTCAAAAAAAACAAACTCGCATTCCGAGGGTCTGAACGCATAGATTTTTAAACTGAGGAATGAATAATGTAATTTTCATCATTAGAGTGATTGGAAAGTAATGTTAATGTCGTAAAAAATGTTTTTTAAGCTAACCCCGTTCAGGACTAGTTTTAATAAAACATAAATGATGGTTGTCGTACGCGAAATGTATTTATATTCACCTCACTATAAATACATATAATTTATATATTTATTTATAGCGAGCAGACCGCCAGCTGTCAGCCAGGTCGGCAACTCGCCGAATGTGACATCCCCTATAGCGGAAATATATCGCACGATTAATATTCATTGGTTTATATCTAAATCTTATTAACTTGGCACGTCAACACATTCAAATATTGTGTCTATGAATGAGATGTAAACAAATATTTTTATACACGACTTAAATACCGAGAGATGTAGGATCGAACCATCTCTTTTGGACTATTGTAGTTTCCATGAATCCGATATGCTTAACTTATTTAACGAGGAAAAGAATACATATTGCGTATCTATTCCCGCATACGAGTACGACACGAAATAAATCCTTAAAATATAAAAAATGCGTTGATATTTTGATGTGCCAAGATAAAATTAGCGATTCGCTATTTCCTCAGCTTGGAAAACAGTGTTTTACAGATATCTCTTTATCTTTACGACCGTTTAGTATAAAACAAAACTACTCAATAAATTACTTAACCTCTAGCTTTTGTCGTGACAAAGTAATTTACAATGTCTACAGATATTTCCGTTTCTATTAATTATTATAGGAAAGTCATTTAAAATAATACATATTGCATTTTTTGCCATTAGAAGCTTGTTACAAAAGTGCACACAAATTGTATCTTTAAGCACAAAATACGTATTAGTATTTAAGATTTGGTAATAAGGTCTATATTTGCATGACATTCATTTGTTAAACTCTTTCCATTACACGTTTACGTGCAAATCTAATACAAAAGATACAGCGAGGCCCAACAAACGTGGGCGCAAACTAATATCGATAACGCCGCTAATTAACTAAATTACCGTTTTGGTTAATTCTCACAAACGTTTCGTTATTAACTGATTAATTCTAAATTAAATGGATATTTCAACGAATTTGCGACGTAACAACACCGTGGGAATTAATTTAGGTAATGGTAATTAATTAATAGAAACGAGTGGATTAACGTCGCATTCAATGTACTTTATACCACTTCAGTGTGATTTTTTAGCAATAGGTATATTTAAAAAAAAATCGTAGAGAGAATGAATGAAAGGAGATTTACGAAAGGGATAAATAAGTGTGAATATTGGAAGAGGTCTAAGATCAAAGCGAACATTCCTGGACCAAATCTAAGACATTCTGATTAAAGGCCAGAGTACCTCAAAACGACGTACATTTATGAAAGGTTTAATAAAATTGAAAGAAGCTAGAGAGATATGCAAGTATCGTGGCAAGTGGAAGGACGTGCTCTGTCCTACTCCTATGGAAATGAGGCGTGACGGTATGTATTTATGTATGGAAGTAATTGTAATACATAGTAAGATAAAAAAAATAGTGTAATATGGGCGGCAAATGTATAATTTAATTAATTTATTAATTTGAAAATTATAAAAATATAATAATTAATATAATTATATAAAAACATGTTAAAAAGACTCGATAAATTTAAATTATTTTCACACCTTCCGGTAATCGGCTTATGATTTAAAATTAAATAATGAAATGCTATTGTGAATTATTTTGATAAATGTATTTTAAATTAAATTGTTTATTTCATCGGAAGTGGTGGGAGAAAGATTGTTTTTTGTTCAAACCGTAGTGTAAGCTGTTACTCTGCCCGAAGTACAATAAAAATCAAGTGTTGTGTGTTGTGTTGTGTTTAATTAATTGGTTGTATTAATATAATATGAATCCCAACGAAAATTATAATGGAACTACGCCGACAGTAACGTTTAAGGGTGTGTCCGGCAATGGTTTTCTATACAATGTTCGGCAAGAGCAAATAAAGACATGATTTCTTATTTAAATAAACTAAATAAATGCTTTATGCATGGACGGTTTACGAGAAGAACTTGGCTATTACGA
Organism: Mycalesis mineus; assembly: GCA_034621355.1. Lineage (NCBI taxonomy): Eukaryota > Metazoa > Arthropoda > Insecta > Lepidoptera > Nymphalidae > Mycalesis > Mycalesis mineus. The sequence continues at coordinate 2,645,375 of CM067903.1, forward strand.
CATGCCTTCTAAGGATATTGGCATGGTAAGAGGCTAACAATCTTTCAACTTTACATAAACAAAGGCCTGCTCAGGATCTCACGCCGAGATTTATGGTAGGTACATATTATTAAAGTTCCCAAGTTCAAACACATAAATAAACACAAAAAATGGCGGCGACGACTTTTATCATAGGACAAAATGGCAGTTTTAATTCGCGAATACCTACAGAAACTTTGCGCGAATACGGGAATCAACGAAGGACTTTGATTAAATCACAGCCACCTACTAGCAGCACCCGTCCATGACATTACATATTTTTATTGTCATATATATGTGAACTTTCCGTTGGCGTTCCCCATACGTATGTTTTTCATTTGAAGTGTTGAATAGAAACGGATAGGTTTACGGAAGTTCATTGTGTACAGACAATAATATATTTATTTATCTATTTAACCTATGAACTAACAGGAAAATTATGTGTAATGCAAAAACAGATAAAACAAATTAAAGGTAATTTGTTAATACATAGATAATTATAGCTAGTTACATCATGCATCGATAATTATTTCGTGTGAATTATCACTGCGCATTATAATTAACAAAATCTTCCACTGTTTATCTGTATGTTTGCTAGCAAAAGTCCCAAAACTACTTTATAACTGATATTCATGATGTTTTCATAAGTGCATAAATATGATTTCTGACAAGGTTAGTTTTTTTTAAATTACTGAAATATGATTTATGTAGCTGTTTAAGCGTCGGAAAAACTCAATTTGTGTTTGGGAGCTTTCATAGAAAATTCATTTGGCGGCAGAAGTGAGTAAGTCAGTAGAGTAGTAGTGCTTCCCTGGACGAACTCCATCACAAAGAGCTACTACTATTACATTTATACATATAACTATGACAAGTAAATATACCGACTAGTTTATGTATAGAAGACCATTTAATTATATTAACTGTGACAAGTTGATAGAAAGCGTGCAAGAGATAGCTCTATAAAATGATAAATTGGCTGTTTAAATATTTGCCAAGTACAAAAATACCGCAATGGTACGGCAGCGCACCGGCGAATATAGCGAATACCTACTGAAGTATCGGGCAACTGGATAGATGCAATTAAGAGTAATATTAAATGGAGCTCTTTGTGCTATGAACTAACTGTATACAGTTTTCACCTGTCTGCATAGTCGTTAAACTGCCATCAGGATACTTTTGCTTATAAATAAATTGAGTATTGAATAGTCGCAGGTGCAAGGTAATTAATTACGAGTAGTAAATAATTAATTTAGCCATTTGAAATTAAACCAACTAATAAGAGCGACAATTTCACCAAAACCCGACAAAGAATCTTTCACTTTAGTGTAAAAATGTTTCCACTACGTACGCTTCAAGTTAAGAGTAGGATGAAATCCACATACTTTTCGGTTTCTACACGACATCGTACCGGAACGCTAAATCACTTGGCGGTACGTCTTTGTCTTTGTCGGTAGGGTGGTAAGTAGCCACAGCGAAAAGCGTCCCACCAGCCAGACAAAGACAAATTAAGAAAAATCTGAATCTGCCCCGTCGAGAATCGAACCCGGGACCTCCGTCTTATAAATCCATCGCGCATACCACTACGCCACGGAGGCCGTCAAAGGTACGGTGATGTAACTCCATGAATTTAAATCACAGCAATGCTGCTTTGCGGAAAAATAAAGGTATAGGAGCATAAGTAGGTAGGTAGTCAAAATTCAACCAAACACTAAATTCACGTGATTTTACACGTTTTTATATTTTAAAATAAGTGAAACCAATCGGGCTAAATTCTAAAATTGTGAATAATATCTAAAATAGGTACCTACTATGAAAAAGAATTGTTTCACTCGATCATTCTGAAAGAAATGCCATTAAATATATTGCTTGGCTAATGTGACCAAACATCCCGCTTTAGGCAACAAAGTTCCGCTTTCAAACTGACTGTTCCCAGCCATAGTTGCAAATATCCACGTTTATTTAGCTCATTTTCGAAGAACAACACCCAATATCTTGAAAATAAACAAATTGAGATTTTTCTTAATTTGTCTTGGTCTGAATCGTGGGAGGCTTTCGCTGTGGCTAGTTACCGCCCTACCGACAAAAACGTAATGCCAGCGATTTAGCGTTCCGGTACGATGTCGTGTAGAAACCGTAAGGGGTGTGGATTTCATCCTACTCCTAACAAGTTTACCCGCTTCAATCTAAGATTGGATTATTGCTTATACATCAGGTGTGATAGCAGACAAGGGCCAACTTGTAGTCGATAAAAAAAATGTTCATTAAAAATACAAAAATACTACGTCACTATTAGATGTCGCTTCACTGTAATGGAACTTAGAAACTAATTTAATATCCTCAATTATTTTATACTTTACGCGGGCCTTGAACTCGAGACCGAAACAGAATTCCGTAACGATAAAACTGCAAAAACAGAATATCAGACTTTGCCCGCGTTGAAATCACGACACGTTTATGCAGTAGGTACATTACAGTGCATTACATGTAACGAAAGCTCCCAAAAACAATTTTTGCCAAATCTTACATGATGCACCGCTTCTATCGGTAGTAGCATGATTATATATATGCTATAACCTTTTCGAGAAATGGAAAGAAAGAGATTTTTAAAAAGCAAATCAGAAGTTTCCGAGTGCCACACGACTTTTTTTTTGTCAAATCTTTCACGATGCACCGCTTCTATCGGTCGTAGCATGATGGTATGCTTTAACCTTTCTCGAGAAATTGAAAGAAAGAGATTTTTAAAAAGCAAATCAGAAGTTTCTAAGAAAGAAAGAAGTTTAGGTGTTTACTTAATTTTTCAGAATATCCACACATATAAAAAATAAATGGTCACATTACGCTTAGCATCAAGCAATTAGTTAACAATCAAATTAGTATTCAGTGTACAGCGACGGTTCAACTGAAGTGCGTCAGATACTCGTATAATATAACAGGACAGGCGTCAAAGTCTCAAGTGCCCAATAGAAGCAGCGTATAATCCAACAAACTCCAGACAGCTCTGGGGTACGATACAAACAGTAAACAACGATCTTCTACGTGTAAAGAGCAGCTCACACTGACTTTTGTTTTTATATAATAAAACTTTAATTTTAAAAAATTAAATTTTTATTAGACTAACTGAGCTAAAATATCAATTTTTATTTTCATCACCGATAACTTCGAATTGTCGTATCAGACGCCCGCGACTCCGTTCACGAATAATTCTGTTTTGTGATCGAAAAAAGTAGTCTATGTCAGCTCAGGCTAACTATCTCTGTACTAAACATTTAAATCGGTTAAGTAATTTTTGTAGTTACTTTAGCGATTATAATTAGGTACATATTCACATAAGTTAATATGACAATATTAAATCAGGCTGACGCAAAAAGCACTGTCAGCGATAAATATTTGCACTAGCAACGTTTGTCTAACTGAGGTGATAGACAAACTACTTACTACAAAGCTTTTGGAATTATTAGGGGGTCCTACTTATGTGTTACGTCATTCCTCTAATCCTACCAGTATTATTAAAAATATAGACAAGATAAGGTTATAAGTGCAAAAGTACTATTACCCTATATAACTATGTGTTATTTTATTGCGATCACAGGCATGTGTGTTTGGAATTTAACTCAATGAAGTAAAAAATGGTTCAACGGATTTTAAGGAATTTTGAAACACGCACGATACTTTTTATCCCGATCTGTCTGTTTGTCTGCACGCTTCGACTACAGTAACTTATGTAAATGAGTACACGAGTATAACCAAATCGAAAAAGCGGTCCTCCACAATCTACAACAAATATAGTTAGGGTTCATTTCTCCAATGCAATTATTAAAAAGTGAAACAAAGTAATATCTCAAAAATTCAATCATAAAATAATATTTCATCAATTCTATAGCGCGGAAAGAAAAATACAAACAAATAAAAAATACCAATTCCACGAACAGTTCGTTGGTTTCCCATGTGAGGCAGGAAAATCCGACAAAATTAAAAACATAACTCCGTGAACAGCGCGCGTTTCCGAACGAAGCACTTTCGCCGCCGCTCGGTAACCGTAGGTGGCCCTCGCTCCCCCAGCTGACTGGCTCCGACGCCGAGAGAGACGGCAATAGTGAAACGCCACGCGCGCGACAAAGACGGCGACGCGCGCATCTCCGAGCGCCGCCATTTATTTCTTTCTAGTGCTCGACTCCGTCGTAGTGACAGCGTTTTGTATTATCGCGTAAACGTAATCGTTTTATATGTGAAAATTGTATATTAAGTTTCATATATATATTATTATATACGTGCGACGTGTTTGTGGATGCCGATATATGTTGAAATATGTGTGTGCAATGTAAAAAATGTCCGATACGTGACGTGTAATACCGCAGCAATGTCTGTATATCCATCTGGTGTCAACAAGAAATAATCGTGGATTATGCAAGTTGGAATGAGATGTGGACGAGTGTTAGGTAAATTTCGTGTCTAAAACAGTGTATTGTGTATTTTTTTTACGGCATGCTCGTAGCTAGCATCTGTCGTGCCCACAGGTGAGGGCACAACAATAAAAGGTACACAGGATAATAAAAAAAACTTGTGAATACGCTATTTCGCTCGAACTAGTAGGTATATTCTCCTTTACTTGTATATTAAAATACAAGCAAACCATAAATAATATTTTATGAAATAAGTAGAAATCAAATTCGCTGCTTTTACAATAGGTACGCTATTATTTCTTAGAAGAACTACAAAATTTTAAAGTAGGTACCTATATAGGTACCTACCAATTTTTAAATTATTTCATGTTAAAATTCATTACTTAAATTGGTTGCCATAATTATTATAAAATAGGCAAATCTGTATACAATAAATAAATAAATGTAAACAATCGACTGATATATAATTTTATCTTCCATAACAAATAAATTATTTTTATTTAAATCTTAAACTAAACTTAAATAGGCCCAAATGTATGTTACAAATAATAGAAGTTCAATCAAATTGATTCTATATGATATACCTAATAACAACACTTTATAACTATACTACATGTCGACGAAAATGTCGTCATTATGACAATTGACCTGTATTACAATACAGACTACATTCTAATTAATAGAATAACAATAGAGCAATGTTTTAATTAAAAACGTAGTACATTAATTTGCTAGTGATGTCCATAAACATAGCACTTAGTAGCTGGCACGTTCCTACTTTGAGGCACAAATTGATAGAATCAATTATTTCCATTAAAGGAACACGAGTTAGATATTATACCACTTATTTGTGTACACACTACTCAGTTTGATGTTCAAATATAAATTGTTATCTCAACACTATATTTAGGTATAGCCTCTAACGCACAGAAGCCAAATCAGTTCATTAAATATTTAAGAAAAAGTAAATAATAGACAAAAACATCATACAGACCCAAAACAACGGTTTTTTTAGTGTTGTCTTTATGTGTACAAGTATCACTCACACTGATTTGTGTACATATTTACAAGAAATAGCTTGATAGTCATGAAAACAATATGTATTGGTAAATACCCACACATTCGACCACATCAACACACAATAATTCACATGGACTGCTAAATTATTAGTCTCTTATAAAAAGTAAAAAGTCAAAGCCAGATCATCGTTATACAGAAAAGGGGATATGGAGTTTAGACCCACCATCTATCTGTCACATTTGAAACTTGTGACCATCACTATTGGATGACAATGACCAAATCAATTAACATTTTCTAAGAGTCATTGGGGTGTAGCTTAGCTAGCTTCCCAACTCCACATATATAACTTAACTTCAGTCAGACAGTTCGACTTAAAATTCAGAAACCTGCTCTGAAGGCATTTCACCAATCATACTGGATCCAATAACTGAACTAATTTTGATCAAATTCCATTCAATGATAAATGAACATCTATATTTTTTATCAATAACATTATAACTATTTATAGGACAATCGATAGACCTTTGAATTGGGAAAAGAGATGAAAATTTAAATACTAAAAATAATATTTGTTGTTTTTGTAATTTTTACTAAAAATCTATAAATCCAAGTGATAGTCACCCAGATACAACTGTGAAAACTGTTCTACAATGTTTCACTGTGAAACCAGAGCATCATCGGTTGATCTAACAATATACATTTGCATAGTCAAAAGTCATATAGCAGTTTAAAATTGGTTTAAAAATGAGTCAAAATAATTGGGGCCTATTGAGACTCAGTTGAAGATAAAGAAAATATTAACACTGCTGTGCACTCTAGCGGAATTACAAAATATTGAATTAACATAAAAACCAGTTATAATTGAGAATGACTTTGAATTAATAAACATTATTGAAGTTAGAATAAATTTATTATAAATTAGATCTTGATAATATGCTAATATTATTTATTTGTATTTATTTAATTCTATATTATGTTAGTAACTAAGGTTTTTATTTGTTTATTAAGGAATAGTTATTATAAAATATGTATAAAAATACATATACACCTTAAATAAAGAGAATTTCAAATTGATTAACCTCTACATTCATAAATAAACTTGAGTCTAAAAATAAACTACTTTTTACAAAAACACTGATTGTATGGTAATGAAATACCTACCTACTGTAGATACAAAAACCTACAATCGAGTTGTTGTTAATACCTAATCATACTTCTAACATTTGAAAGGATTTAATGTTGGCTTCTATCTAATCATTGTACCTAATAAAAGAGGAGTCAAGTCTGTTAGTGAGTAATGACTCTAACACTAGTTAAGTAGTAATATTAAACAAGTTTATGTTTTTATTTAGGCAGGTTCCCTAGATATGTATGTAATACAAATAGATGATTTAATGTATTATTCAATATAAGTTTAACTAAGTGGTAACAGATTCAACTAGTTATAGCCAGTTAAAACTAATAGTAAGTGTTCTTTAGCATTGTACCTGTAAGATTTCAATAAAAGTACTTTTTTGATTTAGAGCAGGCACTACATAAATATATCATAAAGATAATTTTTTTACTGTTTTTTATTAAAATTTAGTAAACATTGTTCCATAGCACATATTGTATACAGATCTGCACTGATATTTGTTTGGTAGATTATTTGTTATGGCATTTAATTAAATTTAAAATAAAAACTGTAAACATTTCCAAAAAAAAGTTTTAAAATTGATAAACTTCCAGTTTACTGAAGTAAAATTGAAAGTAACATGAATAAAATAACTACAAACATTAACTAAACTAAACTGCCTTCAAGTTGCCTACCAAGTTGGTGTAGTAGGTAGCCTGTGGATTTGGATTATAAATAAGATCCTTTGTTGGGAATATATGGAGCCTTTTTTCTTCCAAAAATTCTTAGAAAAATAGAAAGCACATCATCAAAATCTGGTAGTGAGCTATAATCTTAAATAATAACATTCTAAGCCCACCAATCTTCATTGAAGCAGTGGGGTGGATCTCAATTCCATATCCATCTCCTATAAGGGACGCCTAACGCTGTAGAGGTCCATTTAAGGCTAATAAAGATGAACCATCAACTGTTTTATCAATTTGAATGAACTGTGAAGCTGTCAATACATTATATAGGCGAAATAAAATAACACAATGACCTACAAAACTCAACATTGTAGTAGATTATGCGTACGCGTCAAGGTTACTCAAATTGAAACATCATTTTAAAACAATTTACATTTTAAAAACAATGACTCGCACCAATACTTTAACATACTTTACTAATGAAAAATGTATCTTTAGTTTTAACTAATGAAAGCACTAGAAAATGTCAAGGTAAAGCAAACTTTACTAAAATTAATATCATAGCATTTGGGCATCAGCATCTGTTATTAAAAACTTTTTTTTTCAATTATATTAAAAAGTAATTTATATATGAGAGAAAAATTGGTCTTATACAAATAATAAACAAAGAGGTTTAAACAAAGGAAGGTATGTAAAATAATCCGCCAACCCTCATTGGAGCTGTGTGTTGGGTCTAAGCTCTATCTATATTCACTCTCTTATATAAGATGGGCTGCTCATGTAGTGGACCGTACAAATAAGCTATTAACGATGATATAGAAAATGCAAATTTAAAACCTAATTTTCGCATAATATTACAAAGCCATAAAATTATTCTAATATTAATAAATTGTCATAATTATTCGTAGTTATTGTCTAATATCAAGGCCTAGGAACTATTAATAATGTGAAGTTTATGACATTTAAATGTCAATAACTATTTATAAATAAAACATTCACAATCTTATTCAATGTAAATGGGTGCACTTCGCCAGTCGTCGATTCAAATCCTAATACTATCTATACAAATAACAAAAAACTAAGTGTCTGTAATTTCAAAATAACAGCTTTTCACTAAATGCATATGGAAGTATTAACGGTACTTACATCAAATAATTATTTTTAAAAAAAATTGTCTGTCTGTTACGGCTAATCTCTGAAACAGCTGGACCGATTTAAACTTTCACTCACAGATAGCGCATGTTATAAGGAGTACTATGCAGCTTGCGTTTAATATTTGCACTAAAACACACCTCTAATTCATAGATAACTAGCGAATGCCAGCTACCTTCATCCGTCATTCTATTTATTTTATTCTATTGGCGATCACCGCATTATAATACGTTGCGTATTTCAAAAGATCATAGTGTACGGAGACTTTGTGTTGTATTATTAAAATACACAAGCACTGCGAATGTGTTCACGTGCCAAGATAATTAAGATAAATGATAAGCTTGATTGACCACTTAGAGAAGGAGAATGGGAAAATAATTATCTTTTTTACATTTTCTAATTATAAAAATCCGCATGCCACATCGTATTGTAGAAATTCATACTGTATTTAAAACAATGTATACATTTTACTGAATAAAAATATTTTTTGAATTTGATTGATATCTGTGTGCATGTGTTGTGTTTTTGTTAAAGGTTGTCGTTTTCTCTTTTCAGTCAATAAGACTATGAGGGTTGTAAAATAATGCAGTGGCTGCACAAAATATTGACGCTGGCAATAATTTGCGCAGCTGTGGAGGGCGCGGTGTGCCCCGCGGCGTGCGGCTGCGCGCGCGAGCGACTGGCCTGCTCAGGCGCCGCCCTCCCCGACAACACTCTCAGCAGAGCCGTCCTAGCCAACTATGGGCCCTCACTCCAAGAGATCGCTTGGACCAACTCCAACATTACCTCCATAGACCTTAAAGCGTTCGACGGGCTATATAACGTTGTATACATCGATTTAAGCAGAAACGAAATGAAAAGAACCGAAAACGGCCTGTTCTCGAGTCTGACTCGATTAAAGCATTTGAACCTATCCAGAAACCGCATCGACGATATACCGAGGTTCACCTTTGCCTATCTGGAGAACTTGGAGTTCCTGGACGTGTCTCATAACAATCTACAGGTGTTACCATTCCAGGTCTTCGGGCAGATGATTAGATTACAGTATTTGGATGTATCTTATAATAAACTCGCTACTTTCTTAGATTACTATTTTAAACCTAATCGCCAACTGAAAACACTGTTCCTAAACGATAATAGCCTAGTCAAAATTACTTCAAACGCTCTAGTCAACCTCGAGGAATTGGAGACGCTCGATATATCTAGCAACAAATTAGATCATATACATAAATCTCTATTCGATAACTTAGAAAAGCTGAGGGAACTAGACCTAAGCAATAATAATTTCCAAAACATATCACAAGATGCTTTTAAAAACCTCAATAACTTAAAAACGCTGAATATAGGCGGTAACAGACTGAAAGTGGTGCCCTCGATGCTCTTCCAACATAACGAAAACTTGATAACGATCTACCTCGACCACACGGAAATAGCCGTTTTACAGAATACTAATTTTAAAAAATTACACAATCTGCGGCGACTTTACATAAGGAACAACACCATGCTGCGTGAAATAGAGCCTTTCGTGTTCCTGGATACGCCTGCACTGACACATTTGGATATCAGTGCGAACGCGTTGACTTATCTTCCTCAATCATTAAGGAACCTAGATAACTTAGAAGAATTGAGAATAGGAGGTAACCCTTGGGCCTGCGACTGCAGAATGGCATGGTTCGTCAGCTGGATAGAAAAGAGAAAGGAAATAGTGAAATCGGATTTGAGCTGTAGATTAACCTATCCAAATGACATGTTAATGATCTTGAACAACACGAACTGTAAGCCTCCCGTTTTAATAAACAGCAGTCCCTTAAGTCTGCACAGACTGCAAACCGACGCTCGGCTCCGATGTATATTCGACGGAAATCCATTGCCTTCGATAACCTGGATCACTCCTACTAGAGACGTGTATCATTGGAACCCGGAGCCTTCGCTGCCGGACATATTCCATAAGCATGGAATAGCACACGATCAGTATTATCGCCCCATAGATTACAGTAAGTCGAGAGTGAAGGTCCACGAAGATGGATCTCTATTCGTAACCGACATTCACAGGCAGGACAGCGGGACTTATTTGTGCCTGGCGTCGAATCCTTCGGGCAACGTGACCGTAGAAGTTGTCTTGAACATTGATCCGATCACCATGTTTGAAATAAAAATCTATAGTTTGCTTTGCGGAGCGATCTGCGCAGCAGCGTTTCTTGGCCTTACATTACTAGTGCAGGCTCTACGATACATATTCTACAGGTTAGTTACTCTCCGATACGTTAAATCGCATATACATTAACATTAATGAAAATATAAAACATTATAATACAGTTAAATGTTTAATCTTCTAGATTTCGCCTTTTGGAGACGTGTTGCAGTTGTTGCACGTGCGTCAACAGAGATGCTCCGCGCTCTCGACAAATTTACCACATGCTCGACAACATCGAACAGTACAAAAGGCAGCAGTTGGAAAAGTTAAGAGAAAACTATGCGGTTCAGGTAAATGCACTATACATTATAATATACTCCCATGTTATTTATGTGCGTATATTTTATCGATTGTTCTATTCCCAGGTGCATCGGATTAAAGAGAACTGCACACAACAAATGGACTGGATACAAGGCAGTTATACAACTCAGGCAGCTCACTTGCGCAATATCAGAGACATCGGCACAAACCATTTAACGGCTATGAAAGATCAGTACTACGATCAGGTACGTACGATAGAACATAACGTTACTATTTTATAAAATGTTATTATGCGTCACAGGTAGAAATGGACTTTTATTTATAGCATAAATAAAAGTATCACAAAAACACATTTTTCATAAAGTTTTCCTAAGTGTGATAAAAAAGTAAAATAAATCTAGTATATTTCTGTTCAATATAATAGTTTGTTTACGCAGGTGAAACGCGTTCGCGAATATTCCACATCGCAACTGAATTGGGTGCGAGAAAACTACGTGTTCCAACGAAACAAAATAAGAAAATTCAGCGCGCACCAGATACTGAGACTGCGCGAATCGTATAAATACCAGCAGCAGACACTCAACAAGGTGTTGGAGAACCTGCCCAGTCTGTACTTCGAGAACTGCCGGAACGGCTCCTGCGGCCGAAGCGACTCGATGCCCTTCGACCCCGACGTCGAGGTCATCGACATGTACCTCAAGACCAAGATCGAGAAGCTAGCCAAGCTCCCCAATCCGGACGAAGAGAGCAAGATATCGATATACTACACGCCTACGGAGCGATCCGTCAACTCTCGACGGAATTCGCCAGTGACTATCCCCGACGGGATCCACATTAACATTATAGAGAGAAGCGGACCGCCAAAACTGCTAGCGATGATCAAGCCATTGCAGCCCGCTCCGCCGCCCACCGTCGAAATCCACACGCCAGTCTCAGGATCACAATCGCCGTCCAGATCCAAACAGAAGTACAGGGAGGACGCCAAACCTTCCAGCGAACCGCTATTGGGACACAGGGACGATCGAGCGCGGCGGAAGTTGAAACTGGCTGCGAGTGTCAGCTCGCCGGAACTGTGCCGAGATGTGGAGAAAGAGGAGTCTATAGCGGAAGATAGGAATAAATCTAGGGTGTTAATAGCGGTGGAGTTAGCGCAGCCGGAGTGTCAGATGCGGCACACGGCGGGACAACTAGTGTGCGGTGAGTGCGCGCGACTGTGCGAGAACACGCCTTTGTAGTACAGGCTTTTGACGCGCGTGTTCAAGATCTACGCGCTCGGGCCCGCGCCCGGCAGATCCGAGGACATTCGGCTGTGCGACTACAAGGAGTCGCCGTCCTACGTGTAACTGTAACTAAACTCATCTTGCCTGAAGGATTTCACTAACATTACGGTCGAGTGTCGGAACCGCTTGTACTTTTAAGTAAGCTGTGATAGTCTAGATTGGAATAAATAATAAACCATGTGTATTAGCGACAATTTTTTTTTCGTTTCTCCTAGGGGTAGGTTAAGAAGAATTAACACGATCTGTATTCTGTACCATCCCATAGTTCGATGTGGCACACCTGACCGTCGACAGATGATAACGAAACATTACTTAATACTAAGTAAAATTTTAGTCCGACTTTTCTTATTTTTATTACACAAGGCGTCCGAGTCGAACTCGAGCTTTAAACCAAGGAGCATAAGGTCTATTTTAGTTAGACGTTATTCCGCTTCAATATACGAAAATCATAGACGCTTTACAGGTGTGCAACGTCGTACTAGTTAAGTGTTCAATCATGTAGTAAATCCGAATCAATTAAGAGTTTCTGTGGGTATTGATCTTGTAAATATCGTCTACTTGTTCGTTTCTCAATCATTTATAATTTTTTTCCATTTTGATGTATTTTTAGGGTTAATGAAAATCTCTTAGAGCGTTATGCATTTTATATTTGTTCGTCTTGAAAGTAATAATAATAAAAAAATGTGTAGTTTAAATACGAGGTGTAAGGAAGTTGTTACTGTCATTGTTGTAATTTATCCAGATTGTTGTAAATTAGTCTATCGTACCACGTACCGTACCGACTAGCCATGCGAATGTACCAGCCTTAGAACACATCATCATTCATGTTCATAGACATAATAAAATCTACGGCCTTTGACAACTAATCTCGTCAAATACTTTAATCGTAAATATACCCTGCCATCAAAAATATTTCTTTTTTTTTTGTATAAATATCGACCTTGAACCTTAATTCATTAATAACTAAATATATTATACACGTCGTAGTAATGATATACGTCAAGGATTTCTCACGACATTGCTAAGGAGAAATTTAATTTGTATTTGACGTACGAATGTCGCATTGTGCAAAGGCTTTTATATTTCAATAAAATAAAAAAAATTGGCGTAGCTAGATGCACAGCTGCTGGAAAGCCTACAATTTCTCCCATTTTAATTTTTGAATTTGATCAAATTAAACATTGTAAAGAAATATATAACGAAATCTATTCGATCGCGCCTTACTATTCTTCTAATATTTTTTGCAATTTTTAAACAGTTATAATAAATAGAAATAAAACAAAAATCAAGCTTATATGCTTGCCTTTTTCGAGATATTTTTCTACTTATCAGATTTAAGCAAAAAACACCTAGTTGCCTATGCACACTATTTAGGGCCTATCTCCACTTTGCAAAACATTTTAAATAAAAACGAAAAAGTTTCCGTCCTATTTTACTGTGTTTGTCATATCAATATATACTTTGATCAATTTATTTTTTGTATAATATAATACTTCACCCATTGTCATTAACAAATTGTTCGTTTAGTTATATAACCATTACCATCATTTTTTTTATTAAATAAAGTTGGACTGTTTCATTGCCTCCAACAGTACCATCATCTAACTAAAGTGTATTGCTGTAAGAGTGAATAATGGCTTCAATTGTCTGTCAATTGTCAATATATTTTCTATCTTTTTTTCAACGAATTTAAATTCACGAACCATATAAAATCTTAAAGCTGAATACCACTGACTGAATCATCACGATATATCGAAAACTATACACTCGATTGGCGCAGTCATTTCGCGATAGAAAAGCTCTGTAAGAATGGATTTTTTGATACTTCCACGGGAACGGGACCTGCGCATATAAAACCGCGGGGTTGAGCTAGTGTATTACGACACAAAGCTTCTTAATAATACTCTATAGAATAACATGGTACGAAATGTCGAACATTATAAAGACATTACCGCTATAGTAACCGCTGGTAGTAAGCTCCCTGTCCCTGGTATAAATCTAGCTACGCCAATGATAAACTATGAACTATAACAGATATACAAACTACATACTGTATTTATATAATTCAATGTACCCTAACTGTGTTACTGCGAAATTGTGTTAACTCTATTTAAAAAGTGTTGTCGTCTCTATCCCGTTCAATATTTTAAAGGCTGACAACAATTTGTATATTTCATAAAGAATCATTCTAATACTCACTATAAATTAGAGTACTTTAATTAATAAATTTATTAGAGACTTTAATTAAAACCTCGATTGAAGTAGGATTGCCATCTCTTAAATTTGGAAACCAGGACGCTTGAAACCCCCATAAAATATTTAACCGGAGTTATCAACTGGACAAATCCGCAGAACACCGGGACGAATGGGAACCCAAGATGGTAACCAGTTTGCAAAGCCTGTCTAATTCGGCAAATTATTTAGTTAAGATGCGTCTACTGTCTATACTTAGTTGATAAATTTATTTAAAAGACACAATATGAAACTTTTATATCAAATAAAAATCCATTATTTTACATTATAATTGATGCCACTAACCGTGTTTATATATACAGTTTAATCTTCAAGATATAATTTTGCAGTATACACAGTTATATAATATGTACTTGTACTGTACTGTAATATATATTTTGTGCAAAGTGTTGCAGTGTTATGCCAAATGCTATAACCATACAACAATGATTATAATATTGTATAATGTTTCTTAAAATATAAAACTATACAATTATTGTTGAAAATTTTCTAAATATTATAAAGGAGAATAAGGAAATCATGAGGAATAAATTATTTTTCAATGTATATATTTTCGTTTTAATTTATGCCATTTGGAAAATAAAAGATTGGAATGTTGTGGGAAAACTTTTTAGTGGTCAAAGTTAGTAACCATTACTTAGGACATTGTTTCCCAACCTTTTAAGGCCAAGGACCCCTAGGGAATCAAGCATAGATTTCACGGACCCCTTAATAAAATAAAAAGGAAAAAAATCGGATTAGATATTTTATTTTAGATACAAAATAGGTATTTATAATTATGTTTATTATGAAAATTTTTAAAAATTAATGTGAAGGTCGGTGTTGCATTTTTGGTTTGTACCGATATTCGGGTATAGAAATAGTATATATTCGGGTTGATGTTACTACTAAGTTGTAATCTCAAATCAGACTCTACTTGTAATCTGTTTCTGTATTTGTTTTATACTCTACAAGAGTAGAGAATGCCTTTTCACACAGGTATGTGGTTGAAAAAGGCAGTAAATGTTTAAGTGAAAGATTTTCACCCAAAAACTTGATAAAGAAGACTCTTTGAAATTGCGTTTCAATACTGTGGGCGCCCGCGCGCACTTATTTCACTCAAATCATTCATACATTCTCGCTATCCGCACGTTCGCCGTGCTAAGCACGCGTAGCGATTACGAGACTTATTCGCCTTTGTGTATGGTCAAGAGATGACACTGCGGACCCCTATACATATACTCACAGGCCCTCCGAGGTCCGCGGACCACAGGTTGGGAAACAATGACTTAGGAGATTTAAAGTTTTTAAAAAATAACTTCCAATCGTTTAATTAAATTACCTAATTAAATATAATTTATTTTTAATAAAAATTTATAACTTCATGTCATACCTAAATAGTATATATACCTACAGTGATAATAAAAAAATAAATTAAATTGTATTCGTTGCAATGGTTATGCATTTCAAAAAGGCAACGACACACCTGATGGTCGGTGATTATTCTATAAATGAAACACCCATTTTTATGCCAATATTTTATTAATTCAACTTCAAATCACATATTAGCAACATTGTAAGGGATGACATTTATAAGTAACGTAACCCATACAAACATTATATAAAGTAGTATCTATTAAAATATAAATGGTTAAATTCTTTTACTCTATTAAGGAACTAAGTAAAATGTATGTAAATAATTTTGTTACTATAATGAAGCCCGGGCCACAATATCAAATCGAAATCTTATCGAAATCCGCTCAGCATTTCTGATTCCACAGAGGAACACAGGTAAACAAGACCATAGGTATAAGGATACATGTATATTAATTAAATATGGTAATTAAAAAGTCTGAGTAAAAATATAACTTGATCAATCAATTTCTTTTTCAAAACTAATCAAATTAGTATTTTTTTCAAGTAATTATTAGTAGTAATTAGGTGATATACATCTCCGATTTAAGTTTGATCTATTATTTTTTGGGCATTATTTTTTAACGTGTACGAGTAGGTGACAGTTAGAAAAGATGTATAATAAAAATAGTTATAATATAAATATCCTTAAATAGTTTAAGCTCGTCACTTAAAATACTAAACAAATATATCTAAATCATTAGAGCGTACAGTAACTTCATAAATGTACATGTTTAGGTAGGTATGATAAAAAATTATATATAAATATTCATTGAAATTATTTAAGCGTCATATAATAATTATTTAAAAAAAATATTATTCGCAAGTATAATGAAATTATTTATTTTTTGTTACGCACATAATGAGATCTGTAATATGTTATTAATCAAACATGGAAACAAACAAAAAACAAAGCAATCGTAAGCGCCATTATAATTCTAAAAATCTACGTATTTATTATTACGTCCGTCATTATTTTTATCGTATTTTATAATAAATTTTAAATATTTAGACCAAAACCTTTTTTAATTTTGAAAACAACTTTGCATTTTAAATACAATGGAGTTTTTGAAAATTTTTATTTCAGACTTCCAGGAGTTACGCGAACAAAGGTATGGACGCAAAAGGAGACTGACCATTTTGGGCCGAACACTGTATATCATTTCTTGATATTGTGCATTTTACAATGTACTCTGTGTTTCCCAACTATAAAGATAGTCTGTGGTAAGAATCATGTCATCAATTACATTGAAAGCTTATGATTTTCAATGAATTGAATTGAATCAATTCAATTTTACAAATAAATTATCATTTTGACGACGACGACGGCGCAGTGGTATACGCGGTGGATTTATAAGATGGAGGTCCTGAGTTCGATTCCCGGCGGAGAAGATTGAGATTTTTCTTAATTTATCTTGGTCTGGCTGGTGGGAGGCTTTCGCCGTGGCTAGTTACTACACTACTGACAAAGACGTACCGACAAGCGATTTAGCGTTCCGGTAAGATGTCGTGTAGAAACCGAAGGCGTGTGGATTTCATCCTACTCCTAACAAGTTAGCCCGCTTCCATCTTAGATTGCATCATCACTTAACATCAGGTGTGATAGTAGTCAAGGGCCAACTTGTAGTCGATAAAAAAAATCATTAAATCTTTATGATCTGAGATATAATGAAAACGTATTGAAATTCAATTATTCGTCAGATATCACTATAAAAAAAGTCGTACTTATACGTCAAATAACCCACATAACTTAACTCGTGTATTTGTGTTCATATCTTGATTATGCAATTGTCAATGAAACTGAAATTAAACATGTTCAAAACTGATATTATTTTTTTCCAAATGACACTTATTTGGACATTGTAACGGTTTATCAAATTATGGGCCCGATGTATGAAAAATGGTCAGTGTCCTTTAAATCATCATTTCATACTGCAAGTGTAGCGTTTTATTGGTATCAAACCATTTTAGATAAATATTGACTCTTCAGAAATTGCACCTTCCATTATGGTCCAAGAGACAATAGACAATTTTATGTAGGTGCTTGATCAAGAGCATAGAGTAAACTAACCTTATGTTGTTTAATATTATATTTTTTACATATTTAAATGTTTTGTTGCTTACATTAATATATCACATTATTAAAATAAAACTAAGTAGTTCTAGATCGTAACCAAGTGATTAACATGTCATTATTCAAGTCCGGGTAATATGAGACAAAAAGAAAGAAGAGAAGACATTATTTATGGATGTTAATCGTCACTTTTACATGGTCACGTTGGACTAATTTATAGTATAACGCTTCATTAATTGTGCTAGAAATGAGAGAGACGTATTACTCAATTAGGCGTGAAGCGGATTTGAATAAAATTTATACGTGCATATTTAAATTTTTTCCTAGTTTAGTTAGTATTTTCCTAGTAGTTAGTTTTCTAAACTACTAAATTTAAAAAAAACGGAACTTTGAAAACGACAATGGTTAAAAAAATCTGGTCAGTACATGATTATTTACCTATATAAATTCCCCACGAGCTCTCGCAATATTGCGCATTGCGCTGTGCATCATTTAGCACTCAACAAGATCGTTGTCATACAAAGACATATGTATTCATACGAAAGATAATAAGATTCAAATGCTTGTAGTGTGCAGTTGTCAATGACCATAAGTTGAAGTAGTAAGAAATAAAAATATTAGTATAAATACATGATAATTTTTCTAAATTTTGTTTCCTTATTTTCAGACTAAGATTTGCATAATTGGAATAAAATAAACATTGCACCAGCGGCATTAGAAACTAATTCTTAATTTTTTTTTATAAATAAATCTTTTTAATTCTAATTAAGTTTTCAAATACAGTTTGGTTTAATTTCTGTTTATGGGTATTTCTTTTTCTTTCTAAAAAACGAAATCCTGAAAAAATTATTCTTTAATTTTCAATATTTTTATTGTCAGATAAAAACCTGTTCTCAATTTGTTAATCTCAAATCTATACTTATCATAAAACTGTAACAGGTCCAATTCTGTACATTAAAGATATTTTTGAAAATGTTATTGGACATTATATAATCAATACTGAACTCAAAAATGTAATCTTTGAAATTTTGTCAGTTTACTCGTATCTGTCCGTATTTTTATCTTTATAAAAATTATGTTTATAAAAATTAGTATGAGCATTACTAAATAAATATAAAACGTAATATGACTGGGCACCGGTAGCATTATCTTAAGTCTTTTATATAAAAAAAATATAAATGCTTTTGCCTAGCCCCTAAAACTTGTAAAAAGCCGTCAGCGTGGGTCTCATTAGCCCGCGGAACAAAACATAATTCAATAAATTTCTTCATAGTAAAGTAGAGCCTATGTCATTCATAACACGGTTTTGAATCGGTTGGCATGAGAATGACCCGGGGCCGACCACGCGGTCAGCTGATGACGTAATCGTCGCCGGAGTAAACTGCGGGTGCCACTGCGGCTAGGACTAGATTTGCTGGTAAGTATGATATACAATTCTACCACAAAAACCTCCTACGAACTCACTGACAATGTGCTAGTATAGTCACCAGATTATAAACAACCATCAGCTTGTTCTTAGGATTTTGAAGCCTCATACCCTCAGTTAAAGAGAAACATCAGTCTGCCACCCACGGTCACCATCGTTCTAGTTAAAGGTGCCCGGCGGGATGGCAAATCCAGTACTTAGTAAAAATATTATATCCAATAGCAGATACCATATAGACCCTTTTGGATCTTTTGCAACAGATCCGATTAAATCCGGTACTTGGTTTTAACGTTTTAAAAAAGCATTAGTATAAAGCCACTAACCTTAGCACCAGTCCGGTTCCACACCAGCACCTTGTGTCCGGAGTTGAGCAGGTTCTTCACGATGCCTCCGCCCATGATGCCGAGCCCGAGGAAGCCGAATTTCATCTGGCTCGCCTTGATGTTCTTCTCGAGCAGAGTCTCCGACACGTTCTCCAGATCCAGGGGCGGTGTTTCCTGAGTACAACAGCGATGAATAGTTTTGCGAATCTATTGTAGCTTTTCGAATAGCCGTAATAGTCGCCAACCTCCATATGTATGGGATATTATTTATCTAGCTATCTGTACCCTAGTCGTAATAGTCGCCAACCTCCATATAGGAGATGGCGCATAATTTATTTATCTAGCTATCTGTACCCTAGTCGTAATAGTCGCCAACCTCCATATAGAAGATGGCGCATAAGTTATTTATCTAGCTATCTGTACCCTAGTCGTAATAGTCGCCAACCTCCATATAGAAGATGGCGCATAATTTATTTATCTAGCTATCTGTACCCTAGTCGTAATAGTCGCCAACCTCCATATAGAAGATGGCGCATAAGTTATTTATCTAGCTATCTGTACCCTAGTCGTAATAGTCGCCAACCTCTATATAGAAGATGGCGCATAATTTATTTATCTAGCTATCTGTACCCTAGTCGTAATAGTCGCCAACCTCCATATAGAAGATGGCGCATAATTTATTTATCTAGCTATCTGTACCCTAGTCGTAATAGTCGCCAACCTCCATATAGGAGATGGCACATAAAGAAGATTGTAGCTATATAATTATAATT
This sequence comes from Mycalesis mineus, assembly GCA_034621355.1. NCBI lineage: Eukaryota > Metazoa > Arthropoda > Insecta > Lepidoptera > Nymphalidae > Mycalesis > Mycalesis mineus. The sequence goes on from CM067903.1 coordinate 2,665,741, forward strand.
TTTAAATATATAAATCGAAAGGTTGGAACTAGCGGGGTTTTTAAATAAACCTAAAAAAAGGAATTATTTTTATTTCCTATTGAGCGGTATAACCCACGCAGATGCCGTTCCTTCGGATTTATTGGTATAAAAAGAAGTCTATGTGCTGACTATTATCTATATCAATGTCAAATTCTATCCAGATTTGTTAAGCCGTTGAGCCGTGATTGAGTAACAAACGTTGATATCGACAATTGCATAAAAAATGTATAAAGAGATGAGTTTTCTTCATAACATTTTGTATTCGTTAGTTCAGTTAAACACTAAGTATGACATAATAAAACAATTATTTCACTTTGTGTTCGTTAAATTACTTATAGCAATGTTTTTTACTAAAATAACCTTTTAGGCAGGTATTTTATTAAGATGTTATGGTACTGATTATGCAATAACCCCCTGCAAAAATACTATTTATTATTAAATAAGATAGGATTACCAACCCAATAGTAAAAGATTCATTAAGACGCATAAACGTTTTTTTCCCTGGGGCAAACAATGTATGGGAGGTGGGGCATCTCCTTTGTGGTACATTTTTCACGGCTGTAACGATGGGTCTAACTTCGGGTTTCTCTTTTATAGAAAAAATGTTTTTATTTTTTAAAAGACAAAATCAAATAAAGTCATATTCCAAATGGTTGATTGGCAGCGACAGCACAGGAAAATCACGCTAATACATTCGGTTTGAATATAAATTGTAAAATTATTATTTTTTGAAATTTGCACTTACAGGCCTCAATATATTGGAGGGGCGGTGGAGAAGGCTGGACTTCTTGGAGAAGGAGTGGTTGAGCATAGACGGCTTATCGTTGGCCATGTCGCTGTCGGTGAAGGAGCGGGAGAGAGCCTTCTGCTTCTTGCGCGGCTTGAGCCCGGCGGACGACGAACGCTTGACGGACTTCACCTTTGAAATGCCCAAACGAATCTATAAATATCAAAATGTATCAATGCCTGCGACACTAACATTTCACCATCACCATCATCATCAGGCCTATTAACGACCCACTACAGGGCCACTCGCTCCTTATATGAGAGGGGATATGGAGCGTAGACCCACCACGCTGCTGCAACGCAGTTTGGCGGGTTTAGGGTGTTAATGTTTCTTTTATTTCTAATGACCATCAGATGTTGATGATAGTGATCGGTGATAAATTAAACCGCCAACTTCCCGATTCCGGGCTTGAAATGTACTGAAAATTTCATAGAAGAGAAAGAAAACCTGAATTATTCCGTGAATTAACCGGACCCGAACCCAAGACCTCATGATCGAAGGCAAGTGGACTAACCACTAGACTAACGAGGCAGTTTATATTTATTTAATATTCATACTGTAATATTTATTTATTTTATGTAGAAAATCAGTAGGTATATTGCTCACAACAGCAATCTTTTCCAAATATCAACTGCATTTAGAGAAGTTTTGTTTTTTCCATAATTTGAAAATTTTTTTTAATATTTATTCATATCTATAATTTGGCGCTGGTCATTATGATCTAAATACGTCAAACATAAAAGTCGACAAATAAAATCGCGTTTTAATAAATTATCACTTTCTTAAAAAAAATAATATCTTTTTTGAAATAATGTAATAATTAATTCGATAATAAATTTTGTTAGTGATAAAATTAATATTACCTGTGTTAGATTCATGCAAACAACATACATCCTAAACGAGTCATGCAGTCAACTTTCGACTCTGTTACCTTGGGTGTAGAGCTCTTTTTCTTCACCTCAGGCGTGGCGGCTTCTTCCTCCGTCGGCTTTTCATCGGATGCTTCGTCTTCGGTGGGCTCGCTCTTCAACTTGTCGAACTCCTCCTCGGGATTGCGGACGTGTTCGTCCAAATCTCCGAATTTCTACGACAATTAGGATAATCTACATTTGCATTCTAATTTTTTTATTAATTAAAATTTAGCCCTTGATTGAATATCATGTGATTGTAAGTGATAATATAATCTAAGCTGAAAGCGGACTAGCTTGTTAGGAGTAGGAGAAAATCCACACCCCTTTCGGTTTCTGCACGACATTGTACCGGAACGCTAAATCGCTTGACGACACGTTTTTCCGGCGGCGGTAACTAGCCATGGCCGAAGCCTTCCACCAGCCAGACCTGGACCAATTAACTATCAACCGGCTCTATCAGAAATCGAACCCGGGATCTTCGGCTTATAAATCCACCGCGCAAACCACTGCACCACGGATGCCGTGTAGTCTATGACAATTTGAAAGCTTTTTGTGACAGAGCTTTTACGTACTTCCCCGGTCGAGCTCTATTGAACTTTGTACGTAATTCTTACATGCTTTATATTGAGGTTAATATTTGCAAAAAATGCAAATATTAATCCTCCGATAACACAAATATCAAATACGACAGGAACTCCTCGAAATAATATTATATCCTCGAAAGTAAAATATATAAGGAACTGCTTTGTGTATTAACTTAAATATTGAGTTAGCCATGGTGATATATTAAGGTCGGCACACACGGGCCACAGGCAACTTTTTTTTATCTACTGTTTCAGTCAGGGACCAACTGTACAAGTTGACCCCTAACTGCTATCACACCTGAAGTTAAGTGAAAATGCAATCTAAGATGGAAGCGGGATAACTTGTTAGGAGTATAATGAAATCCATTTTTCGGTTTCTACACGACATCGTGCCGGAACGCTAAATCGTTTGGCGGTACGTCTTTATCGGTAAGGTAACTAGCCATTGTGAAAGCCGCCAGACCAAAACAAATAAAAAAAAATCTCAATCTGCCCCACTGGGAATCGAACCCAGGACCTACACAAGACTCCGCTACAAGGACGTTTTATTAATCCGCCGCATACGCTATGTTGTTTCCTACTAATCGCTAACAGAATATTTGACACAAACGCCATTTGAAATGCTCCTTTAGTCAATGTAAGATTGTTAAAGTGGAGCATAGAGTAAGTATCCATAGAGTTGCTACTGGGAGTCTCCTCGTAAAAAATGAAAATGAAAAAATCTTTATTCATTAACTATGTATTTAAATCTTAAAAACAAATAGCAAGGACCCCTGTATTAGGTGAAAGGACCGTAAGGGATTGCAACAAAGCAATCCGACTATAAGTGTGCATAAGAACGTGGCCATCTTGAACCAGGTAATATTTTTAATAAATAAGCAAAAAAGCCTTTATTTCATCTCTTATACTGTAAATACATTATTTCGTTAGTATGGTTTATTTTTTGCTACATAATTCTGTTAGTAAGTTGTTAACATGAAAAAAATATTCTCTATGAGATTGAGTTGTTTGACTGACTCGCAACTCGGTCAAACAACTGATACTAAAAAAATCTATCATCGTGCGCTTTTTGGGTTTCGTGTATTTGAAAATCATTCGTTCATAGTATTATTCTTCCGTCTCGACTCTATAGATCTTATTCTAGAAAAAATTTTAACAAAAAATAAAAACGCCTTCAAAACGCACTAAAAAGTAAAAAATAACTACGTCATTTACTTACTTTAATTTACTTAATCAAATCTATGAAGTCGGTGCCATCCAAGTTTAGGTAAAGACTTTAAAGTAGAAAACTCGGGTGGCACCGACTTCATAGATTTGATTAAGTAAATTAAAGTAAGTAAATGACGTAGTTATTTTTTACTTTTTAGTGCGTTTTGAAGGCGTTTTTATTTTTTGTTAAAATTTTTTTATTTCATACTTTTTAGTGCTTTATCAACAACGAACATACTAATAAACCTACTCGAACTAAACCATAAGTACCAATATTCACTAGCTACTTATAACATTCCGACGTCCCTGCAAAAGTGCATATAAAGTTTGAAGAGTTTCCTCGAGTTTTCGTAGATCTCATCATTGGATCATGACATAGTAAACATTAAACTAACTGGAAACTATAACCTTTCAAACTTCTTATTGAGACATAAATTAATCGAGCCCAATCACAAAGTAGCTACTGTAAACCGTTAAATTGCTCCCTCAACTATCCTTCTTCTTCATCGCCAGACCCTCAATGACAGTCACAGCCCATCTAAATATAAAGTTCTCATTGACACAAATTAATCGAGCCCAAACACAAGGTAGCTACTGTAAACCGTTAAAGAGCTCCCTCAGCTGTCCCTCGTCTTCATCGATAGACCCTTAATGACAGTCACAGCCCATCAAAATGTAAAGTTCTCATTGAGACAAATTAATCGAGCCCAAACACAAGGTAGCTACTGTAAAACCTTACGGAGCTCCCTTAACTGTACTTCGTCTTCATCACCATACTCTCAATGACAGTCACGGCTCATCTAAATGTAAAGTTCTCATTGAAACAAATTAATCGAGCCCAAACACAAGGTAGCTACTGTAAAACCTTACGGAGCTCCCTTAACTGTACGTCGTCTTCATCACCAGACCCTCAATGACAGTCACAGCCCATCTAAATGTAAAGTTCTCATTGAGACTAATTAATCGAGCCCAAACACAAGGTAGCTACTGTAAAACCTTACGGAGCTCCCTTAACTGTACTTCGTCTTCATCACCAGACCCTCAATGACAGTCACGGCTCATCTAAATGTAAAGTTCTCATTGAAACAAATTAATCGAGCCCAAACACAAGGTAGCTACTGTAAAACCTTACGGAGCTCCCTTAACTGTACGTCGTCTTCATCACCAGACCCTCAATGACAGTCACAGCCCATCTAAATGTAAAGTTCTCATTGAGACAAATTAATCGAGCCCAAACACAAGGTAGCTACTGTAAAACGTTATGAAGCTCCCTTAATTGTACTTCTTCTTCATCACCAGACCCTCAATGACAGTCACAGCCCATCTAAATGTAAAGTTCTCATTGAGACAAATTAATCGAGCCCAAACACAAGGTAGCTACTGTAAAACGTTACGGAGTTCTCTTATATATAGATCGGCTCCATCATCAGATCGACTCCAGACCTTCATCAAATTGTAGTGCTTTTAAATACTTACCGGAAAAATTAACAAACGTACTTGTTGTCCCTACAATTTTTGAAAGTTTCCCTCGTTTTCTCCAGGATCCCATCATCAGATCCTGGTTTCCTTGTCATGGTACCACCACCGGACTATTTACTTTCCAACAAAAAAAGAATTATCAAAATCGGTTCATAAACGACGAAGTTATGCGCGAACACACATAAAAAAAAAAAAAAAATATATATATATATATATATATATACGGTCGAATTGAGAAACGCCTTTTTTTTTGAAGTCGTTTAAAAATGGACTGTATACTACCTTACGCCTATGGTAAAGGCGAGATAGATGCCCCAGTAAGATAGATGCCTCATTTTCAAAAAACCTCCCAAACTCGCGACTTAGAAGAAATAGCATAATTATTAACCTCAGCTAGCCACCCATCCTCGCGCGGTGAGGATGCGTTTCACTCGTGAGAGCATTTATCTCCGCGGTGAACTTAAAAAACTCGTCAAAGTTTTAAAGGTAAGTATTTGCTGTTGTATAACTTTATAGGTAGTTATTATTTTCGTTATATTTTTTATTACATCAATGAATTGATTCATCAAGTATGCATCCAGACGAAAAAAGTTGTTCTTTTGTTTTTTATTAATTTAAAAAATCCCTATCAAAAAGGATAGTTGCCCTGATTTTTCGCGATATTGGTGCGCCTAGGGGCATTTATCCCTCTATTCACCATATAGGGTATATATGATTAATGGAGGGTATTGTATATGTGCCTTGAACACATATTTTGAGCTTTTTTTTTTGTTATGTTATATTTTTTGTGTTTATTTAAAAAATATATATTGAGATTTTTTAACCGATTGTAGCCATTTTTGGAATACAGAACATTCAGCTTTCAAGGTAATTGACAAAAAATACAATGGAGATAAACGAAATATCTCGACAGTTTGGGAATCCATCAAGAAAATTGGAAACACGTTAAGCTGCTAAAATGCAACGTAGCAGATACTGGCTATATAAGGTCATATTATACAGGATATTACAAATTTTTATTTAACTAATTGCTGTAAGTTTCCAATGAATTTGTTAACATGAACTTTTATTGTAACCTATTTTGGATTTGGACAACGACAAAACTATGTCCATTTAAATATTTTAAAAACTGCAAAATGTTTTTCATTACATATAAAATATAAACAAAGACAAAAAATAATATTAAAATTTTACAGGGCCTCTATCCTTGTTAGTATTTTCAAGGTGGGCCAACTATCCAAAAGCTAGACATCGATCCTCAAAGATGGAGGTCTACTAAAAGCTAAAACGTTCAAAATCTGTAAATTATAGGTCTAAAAAGAAAACTCACAGTTAAATATGAAGGATTAAACTAGCAAGATTAATAAACAATATTTAAATAAAATTAATATTTTTCAAATTGCGAGTATATTTCAAAAAGTGGCGCATCTATCCCTTTACCCTACACTTCGATGGATGTACGCATAATAATTATGGTTAGTACTGATTTAATTTTATTCATAATTAAAGTTTACCGACATCCTACGTAATCTGGTACACAGCTGTGATATTCAAGATACTTAAAGTTATTTCACAATAAAAATCTTTTTTTTTGTTTCCTGTCCAAATAATCGAAAGACCTGTGATAGTGAAATAAATGAAATAATAAAATCTTATCAAAAAAGAAGTCCTCGGTCTGCGCCACGCCCTCCTGAAGACGACGCTCTTGCTAGATTTTATAAGCTCTTGCAGATTGCTCGTGGTACGGCTTGATGTTGTGCTCCCTGTTCCACACGCTATTTACAACAACTAATGAAACCAACCTCCCGATGCTCAATTAATTACTTGATCTTCGCCACGGCCTCCTTTAAGGCGACGCTCTTGCTGGACTTGATCAGCTGCTTGTGCTCGTGGTAGATCTTGATGTTGTGATCCTCGTTCTACGCGCTATTTACAACAACCAATGAAACCAACCTCTGGATGCTCAATGAATTCCTCGATCTGCGCCACGGCCTCCTTGAAGGCGACGCTCTTGCTGGACTTGATCAACTGCTCCTTGTGCTCGTGGTACAGCTTGATATTGTGATCCTCGATCCACACGCTATTTACAACAACCAATGAAACCAACCTCCGGATGCTCAATGAATTCCTCGATCTGCGCCACGGCCTCCTTGAAGGCGACGCTCTTGCTGGACTTGATCAGCTGCTTGTGCTCGTGGTACATCTTGATATTGTGATCCTCGTTCCACGCGCTAGTTACAACAACCAATGAAACCAACCTCCGGATGCTCAATGAATTCCTCGATCTGCGCCACGGCCTCCTTGAAGGCGACGCTCTTGCTGGACTTGATCAACTGCTCCTTGTGCTCGTGGTACGGCTTGATATTGTGATCCTCGATCCATGCGCTGTTGGCAACAAACAACACTTTACCTAAACCTTGTAACAAATCTTGCTGTTGTCTATTTATTACTAACAAAACTAATCAAAACATATTTATAATATTATAGTAAAAACAAGTTGCAACATTCAGCTTTCCTATGCCTATTGCTCAGAGTAATAAAGCCGCATTTGCATGTTTTTATTAAAATCCTCTGCCTCAACGTCTGTATTATTTTCTGTGCAATAAACTTTCTATCTTTCAGGAATAGCACAATGAAGCTTAAAATCACCACTCTGTCCCGTGCGGATAAGCGGATCATTAGCTTGGTCTTCTTATAGGAGGGTATTTGGAACAATCAGGTTCTATTCTAAGGGTGATAATGTTTGAATCTGTAAAGACCACCACTGTTAGCCTATTTTGACGACTTCATACGAGAGGCCTTGCAGAAATGATTATAGAAAACTGGACTTATCCAATGCGAGTTAGCCGACTATCATCATTAATTTATTTTTAATCTCTCTTTTAATCTTCTTTCATTATGTATGAGATGTATTAAGACTTGATCAGATCAGAGCAATGAGTTTCTTGCCAGCTCTTCTCAACAGGACCTGCCTTCCAAGCCGGTGGTAGAGTCACTACAAATAGTCTAATTTGAAAATAAATGATTTTGAATTTTTTAATTTTATAGTCAAATAAAGGCGCAATTGTAAATTTCTAGAAAGAAAAACTCAATATTCAAGTACACGACAACAGTCCAACGGGTGGGAATCAAACCAAAGACCTCACAGATTTGTATCCGCCCCTTTATCCTAGAAGCTTGAAAGTGATTGCTTTTTACGTATACTAAACACGAACCACAATGCTACCTTGCCACACCGTACACATGTCGTACCCTAAAAATCTATGGTAAGTATTACGCCGTATGGAAGAAACTGAAAATGATCTACTGCGCCGGAGTCGCAAAACAGTAGGCAAAGAAGGTATCTTTTCCTACTAGACGGGTAAATAATCTAGTTCTAACTAGAAATGTGCCGACTTGTCAGTGCGACGCGATGCTACCCAACACGACACCGGTGCCCAATATGTCCCGTCCTGTCGCAGACTGCTAGATAGATCGCAAGTAGGAAATGCCATTGTTTTGATCGCGTTCATTATGAAGGCAGTTTCGCGTCGCGTCGTGTTTGTTGCTTACGCAGGACTTGATTTCTTCTTTAACTGTTGTCATTCAAATCAAGTCTTCTATAAATCTCGCAGAAGGCGCCCGTTTTACAACTTCCGTCTTCTTCCTACGTATCCTGCTTTAAATCGAGTGTCTGGGATATTGCCCAATATCCTCGAAACTACGATTGGCTTGGTTTAGCTGTTTAGTCGTGCTGTTTCTGACCAATGAATTGTACTTATTAGATTCGTATCAACAAAGATTTGCGCTACACTAAAGTATAACTATTTGCTTGTCAACAAATCAAATTAAAATGAACGAGAAATCACTGCATGTTATTTTTTTTAATTAACCAGTTAATGAAGAATTCATGACAATAAATTAGATTAGTAAGCTCATATCTAATTAATATATTCAATATCTTTTAAATAAGATTTAATAAAAAACAAAACATAATTTTAAATTTATTAGCCATAAAATGTGTTGAGTTTTCTACCTTCACTTTAAATTTGTTTGTTGACAAGCATTCTCAATCGAGTTTGGCTTTAGTATACATTGATGTATCATATTTGTGATTAAATTCAAACTTATTGCAGAAACTACCCAAAAATACTTAATAAGTGTAAGTTTTTAGTAGAAATATTTTACTGAATTTTTATACTTAAATTCTTTATTTTGGTTTAAAATCATGTGATAAAAGGTTGGTAGTCTTCGACGGTCCAGACTTACAATCCAAGTCCAAACTTTAATCATCAATTTAGTCAATAAGAGGAATTTAATTGAAATGGAGAATATTTAACATGTTCTTATTTCAAGCTTTTATTAAACTTGCCTTGTTTATTGATTAAACAGTTTTTTTTAAATTTATATTGTTTGGTTAAAATCTAGTACAAGTAATTAAAATATGACTGCCTTCTTTCCGACAGTCTTATCTGAAATATTGCATGCATATGTGTATCGCATGGCAATGCAATATTTAGGCCCCTATCCTACCAGCGTTTTGTGAGCGTCAGCGTTTCTTCAACGTCTGCGCAGCGTCAAAGTCCGGTTAACGCGACGTCAACGTTGCGTTTATTGACAACAAGTACAATCACGTATATTTTTTAAAAACCTGTATGACAACTTTAAATATATTTTTTTCTTACCCCAAAGTTATAACAAGCCTCTCTTCGTTTCGTGATACTACTCTGAGATTAGTGCCTAAACATTGTATGACATTTTAAATCAATTTTTAAAGTTCATCAAATGTAGTTTCCGACATTCGCAAATATTACGATGATTTTCGTCGAAGTAGCAAAGCCAACAATAGTGACGCGGAAGCGCGACGTGACGCTGCGCAGACGTTGAAGGAACGCTGACGTTCGCAAAACACCAGTGGAGGGATCTAAGATGACATGGAGCTGATCTGAAGCTGAAGTTGGAGGAACGACACTTTAAGTTTGGGCTTGTTTATTTCGTATTAAAGAGTTCTTTGACCCTAAATGACAACCAGGGTCTGACGTTGGAGCTGGAAGGGGTCATAAGAACACCGCAATAAAACGACATATCTCTTTCTAGTTTGATGAGTATGAGCCTTGTCTTAGATAATAATGAAACAATATTTTCTTTTTGATTTTCTTTGTTTATACCAAGGATTCGCATTTAAGCTAGATGCCGCAGTGGTGTATTACTGTCAAGCTCTACCGCGGTCTTAATTTAGATTGCTTGATTCGTGACTAAATGCCATTTATAGAGTACCAAAAATAATACTATAGTAAAAAAAATATTATTTTAATATTTCTTTTTTAATCATTTCGTAAATATAATTTATTTTTTCAACGACAGCAGACAGCACACAAAAACACTATTAAAAGTAATAAAAAATCGAGTCCATCGGGTATGGAATTCGAGGGCCCAACTACACATGATCACGAGTCTAAACGGATAGAGCCACGTGACACGTCGTACCTAGGGTTGACACTCCTATCTCATAAACAAAATGTAGTAGTAATAGTGTAAGTCAGTGCAGTCAATCTCCCGTTGTAAGTGCACCGCGGGCTCGGGCTGCAGTAATCGAAGCTGTCACTTTCATTAGACACAATGTATTCATTCCATAGACTAAAATGAGAAACCTCCTTAAGAGTAATGCATACCATTTTATATGCCTTCTGTATTCCTTGAACCCCCAACCCAACAGCAAAGCTTTGACCAATATTTTAAGAAATTTTAATATAGCTCTTTCTCACTAGACAGGAGAGGGGCCAGGATTTAAATTATATATTCCAGCAGATATTTTATATATAACCTCTAGAGTATACCCACGGTTTCGCCTGCGTAGTTCTCCTTCCCGTAGGAACTTCGGGATAAAATGTGACCTATTCTGAAATTTCACCCAAATCCAACAAACATACATCCCCACAAAGTTTTGCGTTTATAATATTAGTAGGATAGGATTCACACTTATTGATAACCGATATAGAGTCGGCTTTTGACTTGAGCAAATATTTTGATATGTATGCACTGATTTTGTTAAATGTATTTTTTTTTCATTATTAGATCTCTTTTAAATATAATATTTTTGACGACCTCCGTGGCGCAGTGGTATGCGCGGTGGATTTATAAGATGGAGGTCCTGGGTTCGATTCCCGGCGGGGCATTGAGGTTTTTCATAATTTCTTGTCTAAAAATAATAACACTATTAATGAAATGAATGATATGAAATGATAAAACTTTTCCCCTCAATATTTGCACAACTTAGAACCTCAACCTTTTGATTATCTATTTATTTATTTTAGTTATTTATTTAGGTTAGGTAGTATTGTCAATAGAAACTCTTCCGACACTCCCAGTAATCATCATATTATTTTAGTCAATTTACCAAAACATCAACAAATTATCATTTTACTAAAACCTCCTTCAGGAATCAATCTATCTATTGGTAAAAATCGCACGAAAATACATTTAGCAGTCTATACATAGCATAGCAGATAGACAGACATGTGGCAGAGGACTTCATACGTTTGCAGTGATATTAGGAACAAACTGTTACTACATATGATGTGCCCCGACTATACCTCTTATATTTGTAAAGATTTCTTATATTACATACAATCACATAAATCATCTTAATAAGTTGCCCCAATATACTTAAGTGACCCAGTAGGTTCTTCAATAATATACAAAAGAATATCCTTATCTACTGTCTATACTGTAATAAGTAATGTATTTTGAATAAAAAGAACAGCATAAAAAGCTATATTAGAATCTTTATTAGTCTTAGTTTAATTTCCAGTTCCAGTTTTTGGTTCATTCCACAAGAGATTAGATGGGCTCTAACTTGACGTGACAATAAAATTAGAATTCTGGTTTTTTAAGGGAAGGGTCCATGAAAATTTATCAGGTTTCATATTTAAGAACTAAAATGTTGACTTGAATTCACTCATCAATGTTTACTAAACCCACAGACAAACTGCTCAAGTAAATAGAAATCTCATCAATGTAGGCAGAAACTATCCACGCACCTTCACTTGCAGCAAAATTAATTTTTCAAATACTGTTAATTTTTGGTTAGAACTCAGATGCAATACAAATTTCCAAATCTAATCTTCAAAATGTTTGACAAGTTTTGACAATTTAAGTAATTCTTTTTTTGTTGTACTAGGTATTGTTCAACTTAGGGAATATAGCAAGTTTCATTAAAATCGGTTCAGTAGTTTAGATAGGGATGTTTTTATGCATGACCACGCATAACTTTTCACAGAATAGTCCGATTTTGAAAATTCTTTTTTTAAAAAGGGTACACCTCCAAAATGGTCCCTTAGTCATCATGTTGGGATCTGATGATGAAATCTAGCTTAAATCGAAAGAACTCTTTAAACTTCATAGGCACATTTGCAGCGATATCAGTAGTTTATAAATGGCTGACGAATATTGGTACTCAGAGAGACGAATATCTTAGCATTCCATGGATTCACCCTGCGGGTGCCGGGTCCATCGCGTGGCTGAGAGAAAAACTCCGAACAGGGCCCGAGACTTGTGACACGGGTGTAGGTTTAAGGGTACCCTTAGTGACGCGCGTCAACACTCACCTCCTCTGTTCAAGTTATTCTCCCTGCCCAGCCAAATTCGGAAGGACCCTACTAGAGCAGCTTTGGACACTCATTCCAATATGGAGTTTATTGCACTTCTAGTAAGGCCAAGGTCTTTTAGCAGGTTGTAGAGAGACTTCACTGGTATACCCCTCGCACCCACTTCTACCGCGTATAAACTAACCACATAGCCATTTTTGGTTAGTTCATTAGTAAGGTCAAAATATTTTCACTTTGAATAGGTCTTTAGGGATGTTTGTTTCCCACGGCACTGTAAGCTCAACAAGTACTATACGTTTGATTTGTTGTTTAGAACAAGTAGATTTTATGTATGTATGTTGTCGATAAACCACTAAAAAGTATGAAAAAAATTAACAAAAAATTTACCGACTTCAAAACGCACTGAAACGTAAAAAACAAATGTGTCATTTAGTTACTTTAATTTACCTATAAACTCGGTGCCATCCAAGTTTAAGGAAAGAATTCACACAAAGTAGCAAAGCACTTTGTGTGAATTAGGTATCGTCTTTAAAGTAGAAAGCTTACAGATGGCACCAACTTCATCTTCAACTTTGTCACTCGCACACACACACTTTACTTTCACACTTTATTTTTTACTTTTCAGTGTGTTTTGAAGTTGGTTTAATTTTTTTTCACAAGTAGATTAAACAAACCTTAAAGCAACATAGAGAGTTTGTTACATCAAGTTCAGAATAAAGTTATGTTTGCAAGGGCACCAGGAACTGATTGTCTTTTTTTCAGGAATCAATACTGGACCTCCTTATACGAATGTGTGCAACATTATTGATATTATTAGCTACAAAATGTATGAAGATGACCAATTTCTATTGAAAAAAAATTGATTTGAATTACACAAATTACAGCCTTCAATTAATGAATAGAACTTATAACAAAAACTCTCTCACTGGGTTTATACCTATCCACAAAATTATTGTAGGCATATCTTTTTTAATCCCTGAGACAGCTGGCATTGGTGAAACGTACCTTAAAACCTCACCCAGGAGGTACCTCTGTAGTTCTATCTATCAATAAGTTGGATAATCAACTTGAAAAAAGAAAGACATGGTTCAAGGTTTGAAAAAAAGGACACTGATTTCTCTATAAAAAGTAAATGGTATTTGTAAATTTACTTAGCTACATCCAAAGTGGACCCATATTTTTCTTTTATGGGGTCTGGCTACTTTACTTTTTTTAAATATCAGGTTGCTTTTTTATTAATAAATACTTACTAGTTGTTAGTCCCAAAGAAATAAATGCACTGGATATTTGTAGCCTTCTTGAGGGGCTTCAGCTCAGGAGTTGGGACAGCAACCTGGAAAACGAACATTGGTTATATTAAAGCATCATTTGACACCAAAATAGATGTGCGCTATCTCTCTTTATTACCCATAACTCTCATGTTGAGGGACAGTGACAACTAATAGGAGTTAGGATTTTGTGATTTGTTTACATGCAATAATATTATTGTCCAACTTCAAAGACTTCTAAATAAACTCTAAATTAGATAGGGACGTGATGTTTGTTGAGTTCATCGACTGTTAGACGCACATAGCGTCCAATTTTGCTTGTAAAAAAATTCCCGCTCATTATGGCTACTCAGATAATTTGTATTTATAGTTACTTTAAATTGTATAAAATCACATTTGGTGTTTTTAAAAACCTCTTTTTGCAATAATAACTCTGAAGAGTCAGCATTTATAACGTTAAAATAGCATAACGAAAAACTCACCCGGCCAGGCCAAGGGCTGAACCCCTTCATTTTAGCCCTGTAACAAGAACAAATATAACTCTAGTTTCTTTAAACAATATTTAATACACATTTACAGCTTTCTGTAAATAGTTTTAGCAACATACCAAACTAAATCACCAAGTTTGTATGCGACAGACATGACGTACGTCCACTTCTTTCCAATTTCCACGACGAACTGAATCACAAACAATCTAGATCAACGTAAACTTTTCCGCGGAGCGTCAGTTCTTAGAGTCTATGGTCGACATAATATATAAATTATTTATTTGAATTAGTATATATTTTTTCCGAATTTTATATAAAAGAAAATTTAATTTAATTAAATATTATAAAAGTATAGTTGTTGTAAACCTTTATTATTATTCTGTTTTAATTTTTTTTATAGTTTCGTTGAACTGGATTCTTGTAATTTAAAATTTGGTAATTTATAGTGAGTCTATGGTTGTTACAAATACAATTATTACTAAGTACTATGGAGAGTAGAGGAAAGGAGAGTCATCTTATATGGGAGAAAAGTTGAAAAAGTGTCCAGTTGTATGCGTTAAATAACAGTTCAAAAATCCTCCACAATGGCGCTGGTGAATGCACAGGGTATGGTATGAATGTAGCAATCGTAGATGAATTGAAGTATGCCGAGTTAAAAAATTTAATGTCATTATCGACTAAAGTAGTTAATTATTGAGAACTTCAACAACTTACGTTGTACAAAATATTGTGGTAAATATAACCTTACAGAATTATAACCAAACGTGCGTTTAGAGTGATTTTAGTTCGGTTTAGAGTGATTTCAATACTTTGATGCAACTGTGGCGCCATCCTAATTTAATACATTTTAACGGACACTTTTTATATACACAAATTGTCCTCCTTTCCTCTACTCTCCATACTAAGTACACACGTTTATAATTATATTTTTCAAATCCTGAATCTAGAACTTGGTCTTATAGTCAAAGATATTAAGTCAATGGTCAAAATGGTTTTTTTAATTTTAATTGTAAATCGAGAAATTAATCTGTAGTCCATAGATTAAGGACTACTAGATGGAGTCATAACGCGGCTGTAGGTTCAAGAGCGTGACAGACTTATTTCATTCAGCCTTTATTAGAAAGTGACACAAGATTATTTTTTGTCCCTTTCAGCGTGTTCGTTTTTATTGTTTGTCAAGAGTGGAGTTCGTGACAAGCAGAGGACATATCTGAGTAATTAGTAGCTTTTTATTAAATTTGCTGATAAATAATACAGCTTTGCCGTTACAATATTAATTTAAACGTTATCGTGCTATGGTGGGTTGTAGTATTTTCGGCTGCAAATGTCGCAGCGAACGGAAAATCGAAGGAATTACGTTTCATACGTAAGTAGGCATAAATTTCATTGATTGGTGATTTAAAGCTTAGATATGTTGTTTTTTAGCAAAATGTCATGTATTATGCGTTTACTGAACTATCTTATATAAAGTAATAGTTCGTATTTTACGATATTTTAAAACGTAACCTTTCATGTATGTACTTTAAATGTTGACATATCCCACTTGTTAAACTACCACTAAAATATGAGAAAATTAAATAGACGCTCTAAATCGGTGACCTCCAACGTTCAATAATTCAGTTTGTGTTGAAGAAAAATGAGCCAGTCGTCCATACAATTTGCCTGGCGACATGAAGCCTTCGGCGCGCGCCACCTAGTGCCATCACCACCTAGATTTTATGTCGATGAACAATAGTTTAATATTTTTATCATTAGATTTCCGAAAGATGAAGCTGAAAAAAAGAAGTGGATACAACTTACCGGACGAGTAAATTGGCAACCCAGTAAATATTCGAAAGTTTGCTGTAAACATTTCTCCCAAGATAGTTTTGTACATACAGCAAAAAATTTCCACTTAAAACCTTTTTCATTGCCAAATAAGCATATTCATGTAAGTATATTTTATATTAAAACTAAAGACATCGAAAAATAGTAGTATAGCACAATCCCTGTTTAGGTGGCAAGGGTGAATGTAATACATTTAATCCTACAAGTACTTACATACTTGCCAAAAATAGCTTGACCGATTTTTATGAAATTTTATATGCATATTCAGTAGGTCTGAGAATCAGCTACTATCTGTTTTTCATACCCTTAAATGATAAGGGTGACGCACCCCTAAATATTTTTTATTTTTTATTTTGGTATGATTTGACAACGAAAAATACTTATAAATTGCAGGCATCAGCTAGTTAATAATTAAATAAAAATAAGAATAGTTTTATATAAGAATTATACATTCATATTTTTTAATAATCTAAGTACCTGTAACCATTGATAATTATTCAAAGTTTCAGCAGTCTTCTTCTGGAGGTCCCATAGTCAATTATAATATTTAAACCAATATGACTATGGGAGTTAGCAGTTAACAGTCAAGTAACCATTATTTTTTGCTAGAATAGAGTTCAAGCAAAATTATGGTTATCTTAAAAGTAGCTATTCTGATCCATATTACACAAGTTAGCATATTTGTTTGATGGTTAATGGTTCCAGCACCTCCGTGGATCTACTTTATATTAATTTGTCTCTTATAATAAAGATAATAAAAATTGCCACTTTATATATTAAAAATAAGAAAAGAGAATAAAAGTTTTGATCACGAAAATTTTTGAATATTTATTTCTTCTAAGAAAGGAGATTGTCCAAACTTAAATGAAGATCAGGTTAAGTCACTGTGCCTAGGTTGAAATAAAATGACAGAATATTTCACGGTTTGCGGTTATACAAATCTATGAAAGGACTTTTAATTAATCTGGCGCTATATTGCAGGGGGATATACTGATGTTGCAGGAAGATCCCATTTGCTCTCGAAATATTATAGATTGTAGCAGTTCTACGACTTTACAAAGCAAGTGTACAACTATAGAAACCACACCGGCTAAAAGACTATATGAAGTAAGTAAATGTTAGCAAATTACAATATTTACTTTGCAACGAAACTATATTATCGTTATTTTATATTTTGCAGGATATTGGGCCCATTACACTTTCGCAGAATATTTTACAAGATATACAAAATATTCCTCCTAAAAAGTTACGTTTAGTAAATAAATACTAGAGTTAAGCTTGTGATTTATAAGAAAATTATAAATGAATAATAATTTATTTTTATTTTAGGCAACTGATGACACTGCTCATTTGAAACAACTGTTGGCCAGAGAAAAGGCTAAATCTACACAAAGATTAAAAAAATTACGGGCTGTACGTGAAAGTAAACGAAGATACACAAAGAAAGTGGCTCGTTTAGAAAACATAATCGCCGACCTGAAACTAGAACTAGAGTTACTTTCCCAACAGTTAAGTTCCCAACAAAAAAGGCTCTCCAAGGAAATATTCTGAATCCTTAAAAAATTTGCTCTATCATTAAATTCCTAAAGCGTACGATTATGTAAGAGATAAATTTAAGACATGTCTGCCGCATCCCAAAACTTTATATAAATGGTATACATCAATTAATTGTGGACCAGGTTTCACAGATGAATCTTTTAAAGCAATTAAATTAATTGCTGAAAAAACAAAGGGAAAAATATTGTGTAGCATTTGTCTCGATGAAATGTCGATCCGCCAACATCTTCAATGAGATGGTAAACAGGCTGTAGGATATATTAACATAGGGAAAAATAATGAGTCTGATAATTTTCCTCTTGCAAAAGATGCCCTAGTTTTTATGGTGACAGCTGTAAATGACAATTGGAAATTACCGGTGGGTTATTTTTTAACCGCAGGTGTTAATGGTATACAGAGAAGCGTATTATTGCGTAGTTGTGTAAGCTTGCTTGTAAAATGTAATGTACAAATAATTTCTATTACTTTTGATGGTTGTCCTGCAAATTTTGCAATGGCCAAAATTTTGGGTGCACATTTTGATGACGAAAGTAATATAAAGTCAGAAATTTGTATTGAAGGGCAAACCATAGTAGTTATACCGGATGTTTGTCACATGCTAAAGCTAGTAAGAAATTGTTTAGCAGATAAAAAAAATATTGTTAACTATAATAACGAAACTATATCGTGGGAATATATTGAAAAATTAAATATTTTACAAGAAAACGAAGATCTACATTTAGCAAATAAACTGAGACGTCGTCACATTCAATGCAAAAAACAAATAATGAAAGTCCATCTTGCAGCCCAAACTTTCAGTAAATCTGTCGCTGAAGCACTTACATTTTGTAAGAATGATTTAGATTTAGAAGATTTTCATCGTTCAGGTGCAACTATCGAGTTCGTAAACTATTTTAATGACATATTTGATATATTCAACAGTAGGAGATTAACCACACATGGTTTTAAGCAACCTCTATCAAAAGATAACTTTAGTTTAATAAATACTAAATTAAATAATTTTGAAGAATTCGTAAAATTTTTAAAGTTTACTGACGGGAAAACAATTGTTAAATTTGGAAGAAAAATTGGCTTTATAAGTTTTTTGATTTGCGTCAAATCACTTAGAGTTATTTATAATAAGTACATACAAACTCAAAACGCCCCACTTCAATATATATGTACTTATAAAATGAGCCAAGATCACTTGGAAATGTTTTTCAGCGCTATGCCTTGCAGTTTGAATCAGCGTATTTTGATAAATGGGGAAATAAAGAAATTGACAACGGGGAATTGTATTCCTTTAGTCGACACCTTTTAAGATAAGTTTCAGATATCCTGATCGAATTTTTTATTGTCCTTTAAATAAAATAATTTTATTGTAAAAAGTTCTAAGTTTTTCTTGTTTTTGACTATTTTTCATTAAAAAATGAATCCTTACCTCTAAGTATCTCAAACAGATGGATTTTAGAAGTAAGGATACATGAATATCTAAAACACTTTGTTCTTTAATGTGTTCTTTTAACTCATCGAAAATATTCTGAGAAATAAAATGTTTAAAAATTCTGCAAATCAAATTGGGCATGGAATTCTATTTTGTGAAGTACGAAAGTCCATAAGCGTTGACTGTATTTCTTAATATTCTTTCGGCGTATAAACAAACTTTTACAACATTATCAGATGGATAATGCAATCCGCCAACATCTTTCATTGAAATGAGACCGTTATATTTGTTGTTTGATGACAATGCATGCAGACATTCTGTACAGTTAATTAATTTAGCCATTTTCGCTATAATACCACCAGCTATATAAATTGTTACATGTCTAGTATACTCTGTACATCAACATAATTCATACTTTCCTCATCTAAATTATTATCAGCCTCCATAGATAATAACAATTCTTTTCTTGAATTATTTATAATTTTATTTAAAGGACAATAAAAAATTTGATCAGGATATCTGAAGTTTTATTTAAAAGGCGCACTGAGTAAAACCAAATATGCCTATATTTTATCCAAGGTTATATCTATAGGGTCTATCTCGGGGGTGGCGTAAAATAGTAACAATACACATACAATTTCGCTTTTATTATATTAGTGTGATTCACAAAAAAATACTCGTAGAGTCTGCTCTTTAGTCGACACCTTTTAAGATAAGTTTTACTTCATGTTAGCGAGTCTACGTTGACCAGACCTTTGTTATTTTATAATAAGGTTAAAAGTAAACAAAACAAATTAGCCTTTGTCACTCCTCATGAGTTTACTTATCGTATACAAATGAAAAATTTACGATCCGCCTTGTTGTTTCAAAGATTAGCTGGAATAAACAGATAGATAAAAAAATAATTAAAAAATTTTTTATATACCATATAACTTTCATATTATGAAAGTTATATTTTAATTATGAAATTCATATGCATTTAGTAAAAAGCTGGAAATTACAAACAGTCACTTTTATTTATATGTTGATTACCCCAAAAACATGGTAAAAAATTTGAATGGCAACATTATGTTATGTTATTTCCGAACACAAGTATAATGTACATATTAATATAATACATACACACACATGTATATTTAAATAAGGCTGTCTCACGAGCGAACACGCTATGGGCTCCATCTAGTAGTCTTTAATCTATGCTGTAGTCATTATGTCTATGGTTGAACGACTTGTTACTTCTATTCTATGGTTAATGGTTATATAATTAATCTGCGGTACGAAAACTATCTTAATCTGTGTAATCTTATTTATTTTTTTCTTCTGATTTATGCTTGGAGTAAGCGCCAAAATAAATTTAAACAAAAATGTAATTTACTTATGAACCTAATAAAAAATGTCCAAACGATATATATTTCCACAACAGTGTGGCGATAGGAAAAGGGCGAAATTAGATGTAACGGTATCTGATCACAATTTTCCACTAAGTCAAATCTCTGGAAATAGCAAAGGTATTCTTTGAATTATAATTTTTATCTACTATAATTTTGTCTTATATAAATACAGAGATTTAATTTTGTATATAAAGCCATTTATAACAATGTACCCTTCGGACTGTTTTCAATAACCTACCTGCAATCAGCTGGTGTCAATAACATATTGTATATAATATGAGTATCTAGTAATAATAACTTAATCAAACAAAATACCGATATCAGATATTATATTACTAAATATGTCTATCACATTGGCTCCAGGTGGCGATCAACTAAACAGCTGGGGCGATGACGACGACGACGAAATCCTGCTCCTCGCCAGCCAAGCGTGCGAAGATGCTTTCAATGATCATAATATCAGTGATTTACCTAATTATAGCACGTGTATGCAACCTACCACGACAAGCACCCAAATGTATGAACCAGTTCCAAGCACATCAAAAAGTATGTTTCAATTCAAAAAGCCCACTTCCAGCCCTATCAATATAGTCACAACACAGTTAAGAGACAAATGTGAACGGATATCTTCCCCTCTACCAGGAATGTCCAAAGTCTGTAAAACAAACAAAATCAACATAAGCAATGATATAGTACTAAATAACAACATAAATAAACAAGACTCCAATGATATTTATACTCAATTACTTAAACTGCAAGAGGAAAATGGGAAATTGAAAGTGGAAAACGGAAAACTATTGGAGAAATGTGTTACTAAAGAAGGTGAGGCGTCCATATTACGGACTCAGCTGAAAGCTTCACAGATTTCTGTTGATAATGCCAGACTTGAGAAGGTTAAAGTCCAGGAGAGGATACAGATGGAGTGGTCAGACAAATGGAGTGCTGTAACTAGTCAGGTGCATGATTTGAGAACACAACTTGATTTTAAGGTGAGAGAGGTTTATATGGTCATTTTAACCGACTTCAAAAAAAGGAAGTTTTCACTTCGACCCATATGTATGTAATATTGCCAGAACTGCCAAGTTTTCGCATATGTTAGTCTATATCAGAACATTGATATATGACTAGGTTATTGGCTATTTCATTGAATTTCCTAAAAGATTCTAAACTTCGTATATATTTTTTAACTTTTTTAGCATAGTATATTGTGTAGGATGTTAGTGGAAATGACATCTTTTCTGGTTTTAAAATACCCAGTTTTACTTGTACAGGTGAAGATTTCACCAATATTATTCTTAAATTTCAGAACTTAGAAATAATCAGCATGAAAGAGAAGTGTAAAATGTTAGAATCAAATAAAGTGAAGCTAACACAAATTACTCTAGCTGGGCATGACATCACTATGAGGTAAACACCACATCACACATATAAGCCTTCTTAATGGCCCACACAGGTCCAAGCTTTCCTGTACAAGCTTTACAAGAGGGGATATGAAGCTTTGGCCCATCACACTGCTTAAACAAAAATTGGTGGGCTTAGTTTGATAATGGTTTTACTCTTGTAATAATCACTATCAGATGTTAATGATAATAGCTAAGACTGATGGCTGATGTGCTATCAAATGATGGACCACCAAATCTGGTTTGGTATTATGTATTTGGGAAATATTTGGCAAATTATGTAATTGTGACATCTCTTTTGTGATTTTCCTTAATGCCTAAAGGTGAGAATTTTTGAATAGCGTATGTTCCCATGATGACCTATGTATCTGAGTTTTGGTCGCCAACTGTGGGCCTCATAAAAAGCTCAAAGTTTCTCAGTGGGTGATGGAAAGAGCAATGGTTAAATACAAAAAAATATATATTTTATTTTCAGTCAAAGGAACAATGGCTATGGACATGATACAACTCCATACAAAAAACACAAAACTTCATCTAGCGCAGTTCAAACAGAGGACACGTCACATTTTGTACATCTCAACATTTCCATACGAGAAGGTAATATGTATAATAGACCTGTAGGGCTAAGATGCAACGGAAGAGATATCTTGTCAAGGGACAATGAGAAACTTTGCTCTGTAGCAGTAAATTTTATTTATTTACTACAAGTTAGCCTGTAACTGCAATCTTACACTGTTGTAAGTCATGATGCATGCAATCTAATCATGGAATCTAATCTGATGATGGAAGAGGGCTAACTGGTTAGGACTATGATTACTGGAACACTAAATTGCTTGGCGGTAGGTCTTTGTCAGTAGGGTAGTAGTCAGTACCGAAGCTCTGACCAGACCACCGGCCAGACCTGAACCAATTAGAACCAGGAATTAAACCTTCATCTTATAAATCCACCACACAACACTTTGCAACGTAAGCTCTCTCTTTCGCCCTCTTCTTCTATGTGAGATGCTGAATAAGAAAATCCAAAAGGGTTATATAACTTCCAAAAGTACCTAGTTAGTTTATGAAAACAAGTTTGAGCAGAGAATGCGTGCGTCGACTTAGTCGTAAAGATATTACTCTTAAGTCTCGGGCTCTGTTCGGAGTTTTACTCTCTGCCATGCGATGGACCAGGCACCCGCACGGTGAATCCACGTAACACTAAGATATTCGTCAATTAGTTATTCATTTATTGTAGCATTCATGCACATACAAATACACATGAGGCCCTGTTAGGGCGTCGCTAACATTATTTACATTATTATTATTAATAAACATATATATCGTTACATACACATTTATCATATTTATAAATTATCAATAACTACAATACATTAAATTAAATTATATGTTTAATATTAGGTCACTAAATATAGTTAATGTCAAGAAAAGTATAATGTCAAGTAATGTATAAAGATAATGTCA
Organism: Mycalesis mineus; assembly: GCA_034621355.1. Classification (NCBI taxonomy): domain Eukaryota; kingdom Metazoa; phylum Arthropoda; class Insecta; order Lepidoptera; family Nymphalidae; genus Mycalesis; species Mycalesis mineus. Next base: position 2,689,133 of record CM067903.1, read on the forward strand.
TAATTATAATTTAGTAAAGTTAGTGGGTGTTAGTTTTAGATAATTAGGTGATGTTTCGCCTATTTTCGTTTGATTCATTAATTATGGGACACCATGAATATTCAAACTCAAGACTGAATAAGTTAAAGCTTTTCAACCTTTTCAATTTCAGAAGCATCAATTTTACCACAGATTCTGCCACTCATCATCACACCATTAGATAGCCAACATTCCTTGTTGGATTACAATGAAAAGTTGCGACAGTCTGCAGAGACCACACGGTGTCGCGTATACAACACGTTTCACAGACTACCCTCCACTTCAAAGGTGTGCAAAGAAAAGAGGAAAATTACAAACTTAAATAGCATCCATGAGACATTGCTGAATATGGCCACTTGTAGAGAATGGACTGTGGAAGAATTTCTAAATGTAAGTTAAAGACCTTTTTCTACCCTTTTTTCTTTTTTGGTCCAATTAATGTTAAAACAAGATTTATAAAAAACCATCGCCAATTGCAGGATATGATAGGAATATGTCCTACAATATATAATGCACTGATTTTCTTCCAAGAAAATGCTCATTAACACAACTAGCTAGAAAATTGGAGGTGTTTTTACCCTTATCTAATATACAAAATTTTCCCTGTCACAATGTTAGTTACCGTACTCCTCCGAAACGGCTTTACGGATTTTTACCAAATTTTGTATGCGTATTCAGCAGGTTTGAGAATCGACTACTATCTAATTTTTTTTTTAATTTTTAATGCAAAACAACGTTTGCCGGGTCAGCTAGTAATATATAGAAATGGATTATTTTAACATAATAAAATAAATATTGTATGTAACTATAAATTAAAATGGAAACTATCCTATTTCTGAATTTAATGCTATTTTACGTTGCGAACAGAGTTTCATTACAAACGATTCACTAATTTAGGAGTACTTTTTGGGCAAACAATGCGACGAATTTTTACGCCTACACCTTCCAAGAACACACCAAAAAAGCAAAAATAGATGTAATCCTTTTAATCGTTTTAAGGAAAATATGAGTATTGCAAGCTATCCTTTAAAGATAGATATATGCCGTCGCTGAGGTTTTTGTAATCGTAATATAGGGGAATAATCCTTCCATACATTGTTTACTTATATCTCAAATAGATTACGCAGCGTTTTATTGTTAGCTCCCACGCCGTGCGACTCTTCTTACATTTAGAGGTCATATTTGACGCAATTTATGGAAAACCTTAAAAAATGTACAAAATACTGAAACATGCCTTTAAATACCAAATGCAAAATACTTTTAGTGAAAATTTCAAGTAAATAATTTCAAATGCTTTTGAGTTTTATTGCAAATACGCAAAAGGCAAAAAAGGGATTTTCGGAAGACTTTTTTAATAAAATATGAAATGATTATTTGCAAGGTGATGGTCACTTGCAACATTACTAAAATAAGATTAACCTATGTAACTTAAAATAAGTAAAAGGTAATTATCTTCTTTTAGGTACATAAAGAGATTACAGGATGATTGCAAAAAGTTGAGTTTGCAGTGGAAAATATCATAAAGATTGACTTAATATTCAAATTAAGAAGATTTAAAAGGAATTTTACATACATCACTTATAAACTCTGTAGGGACGAAATTTTGAAAATCCTTGAATAACATATTTACTTATTCAGTAGTTCATATACAAAATTTCATTAACATAACTTCAAAAATTAAAGACTTTCCATAAAAACTTTCAACCCCTTCTACTTTAATTTTCGCGACAAAAACTATCCTATACAATATCTCAAAATATGAACTACAAACGTGCCAAGTTTCATTTTAATACATGCAGTGCTTTAGTGTGAATCGTACAGACAGACAGTCAGACAGACAGACAGACAGACAGACAAACATTTTTTAATTAAATTTTTTAGACATTGACACTAGTCAGACATAAGGCGTGCATTCTGACCAAATAAAAAAAAATAGGCACGCATGGCTAGCAGGCGCCACTATCGGGCAAATTCGGCAATACAAGCGTCATTTGTTCATTTCATTTCGTTTGACTGGTAATGTTGGCTAAACTTAATCACAAAGTATTTTGCATTTTGAAATGAATTTTAAAAATGCAAAATACATCTCAAAAGGTATTTCAAATAAAATACAAAATGTTTTTCAAAAAGTATTTAAATGCAAAATACAAAATAGGTATTTTGCATTTTGTATTTGCATTTTAAATAGAAGTATTTCAAATAGGTCACATCTCTGACCTTAACAAATTTTATCATACTGAAACATTCCTTTTGACCACTCTATCTATTAGTGAAAACCGCAAGTAAATCAGTTCAGTAGTGTTTGAGTTTATCGCGACCGAACCACGCGAGAGATAAACAGACGCGGCGGAGGACTTTGTTATAAAATATGAAATGATTATTTGCAAGGTGATGGTAATAAAATTTAAATGTAATAAAATAATTTAAAGGTAATTATTTTCTTTTAGGTATATAAAGCAATTACAGTATGTTTGCAAGAAGTTGAGTATGAACTGGAAAATATCAGTCAAAGGGTGACAACGGCATTCCAAAAGGAGATGGACGAGAAGTACATTGACATCACTTCTAAACTTTTGATTATTGACAAAAAAGACTTGCTGAGTGGCTGGTGAGTGTCATTATTATTGTAAACATCTGATTTGTAAGACCAAAAAATAGAACCGACTCAAAATGCACTAAAAAGTAAAAAATAACTGTGTCATTTAGTTGCTTTAATTTACTGAAGCATATCTATGAAGTCGGTGCCAGCAAGTTTAAGGAACATTTATTTGACTTAGTAAAGCAGTTTGTGGGTACTAGATAATGTTCTTCAAGTAGAAACCTTGCTGGCCCCGACTCCTAGATATGTTTAAGTAAATTAAAGCAACTAAATGACACAGTTATTTTTTACTTTTTAGTGCGTTTTGAGTCGGTTCTATTTTTTGTTAAAAATTTTTATTTCTTACTTTTTAGTGATTTATCGCCGCGTGACGTACTCGTACTATACTGTCATAGTATATTATTATACGGTACACACGTGCACATACATGCACATATATTACGTTTCGTTTCATAAAATGTATTTTTTTTGTTTGACTTATACTATAAGTTCTTGTTTCTTTTTTTGTTTGTACACAGTATTCAATTACATTTATGTACCTTTTTGACATAAATGATTTACCCATTCTCTATAATATCACAAGGTCCCCTAGCACAGAGGGTGGGACGTCAAATGTAAACAAATGTAAAACATGTAACTTTGAAATTTAACTTATTTTAGCCCACATCTTATACCTTTAAAATTAAACAAGAAGTTATTTCCATGAAATGTGTGCATAATCAATCATTATTGTTCTTATCTGATATGATTGCAGTGCACTGTACAAAGAGGAGCAGGCAATGCTAGCGCGGAGAATGACAGCTGTTCTACTGTATATTCTAGAAGATTCTAGATGTGAACATGTTATACATAGTTTGCTTCAAGAACATTCCACAGCAGAGACTGATGTTGTAAATATTATTAGTAAAATATGTACATTATTGGATAACACTGTGAGTATATTTGATAACTTAAATGATTTTTTAGCATAACAAGTGGCTGAGGTTGTAGGTTAATTTTTTGGCAATTTTTTTTTATTTAAATAACTTTTGAAAGACTTGCTTAGCAGTCAAAATTAGCCCATTTAGCAGTGATAGATGAAACAAACGGAAATATAAAAATATTACAAACCATTTATTATTATATTATTGGTAAAATAACCTATACATATAGCTATGTCTTAGTTCAGTAACAAAACATGTGCGTCTCGGGACCCCCGATAGAATTGATAACGTATATACGGCTAGCACTGTGGGTGAGAATGCTATAAGCGTGAGATAAAGGGTAGCCAGACAGACTGGCGTCATGGCGCGTAACGTAACGTAGCGATTTACCCAACCGTAAGAAGTTGTCACCTCAAAAAAATATCCCTTGAATTTTGAAATGAAATTTCCAAAATTATTTCCTTTTTTTCTTCTTCTTCTTATTGAGTGCCTCTTCTAACACAGGTCGGCGACACAACCCTGAGTAATGACCGAGAGCTTTTATTGAACTACTAGCGTAGGTTTTCAGCCAAGATGTTTTTCTCCTTCCCACGTTTGCCCTGTATCTTGCCCTGGATAATTAACTGCAACAGATCATATTTTGGTCCTCGAAGATCCCTTTTTTATAGAATTTTAAAATATTTATTTTTTTTCAGACATGTGCTCTTCTATACAGTGGACTACTTTTATCAATAACATTTTTACTAAAAAGAATTATCTCACTAGTTTTAAATCAAAAGCCTATAATAGATACATTAAAAACAATTATACTCTCCAGACCAATGCCGTTCGTAACTTGTGAAATTTTACACTTATTTAGTGAAATATTATCCTCAAAGTTGGTGAAAGAGGTGTGTTCCAAAGAAGTTACGGGAAATCTGAAAATGGATCACGACCAAGGTGTCCTATTGTATAAAAAGGATTCTTGTGTATTACAAGTGATGTTGAAACAGATAGAGAGTGTTCTGAAATGTGTACAAAATGAGAGCAATGTGGAACATGCTGTATATAATACTAGGAATCTCATTTCGCTGTGCAGTAGTGTAAATAATAATGATACGGACAGTCATATTGAGAAATGCAGGTAAGTTATTAATTAAAATTATTATTATAAAAAAAATAAAAAGGATTAATAAAGAAAATTTATTATAGAATAAAATTATAATTGCAAAAAATTCAAAAATCTTTTCGTACATCTTTTAATTTTTTTTTAAACTGCTGAACAGATTTTCGTGCGGTTTTCACATTTACGAGTAGATTTCAATTTTTAGCAAGAAATAGGTAATACTCATTAAATTGTTGTAATGAGATATTTTTTTTTGGAAATTAAAGGCTAAATTATCAAAGGCCAAATATATTTATAATTTTCTTTTTAAAATCCCCAATAAACAGTGTTGTGTATGTATTTAAAAAATCAATAATTTCAATACACTTAACATGGTGTGAAACTAAAATAAAAATTATGATAGAGATAAAGTTTTCCAAAAAAAACCACACACACCCGGGAGTTATGAAATAAATGAATATTTATTGTAATATGAACATTCAATTGTGTTCATACAAGATGTCATTACAGACCTTACACCTGTTGTAAAAATCAAAACTTATCATAAAACAGAATCCATGGTCCAGCGGTAGGACTCTCTAGCCGTGATAGCTAGTGGGGTCGAATCCCGCCGGCTCAGCAATTTTTGATATACGTTAATTTCCAAAAATTATATCCTGACGTGTGGTTAAACAGTAGATAACACTATCCAATAACAATAAAAGAATAAATAAAAAAGTTGAGAGGTGTCAAGGGACACCCGGATGGAACGAAGTTCCTTTCGATTAATTAGTGAAGGAATTGTAATAAATTTTTTTTTTTAAGTAATAATAATATTTTTTTTATTATTAACAATTATAATGTTATATAAACTTAAACGCGTACCACACACGCGTTTGTTGTTGTACACCGAAACACCAGAGGGCGCCACGAGAGCGCGAGACAGCATACAGCGCGGGCGCCCCCCGCCGCTCACGCGCACACACATCAAAGGCGGCGGCAAGATCCTTTGATCAAAAAGTGTCGTGACAACTTTTCGTACGAATTTTTTCCGTCTAGCCCCCTTTCACAACGCGCGATAAGGAACTTCGTTCCAATAAATATTTATTTCCTCCACAGTTGCAAGTGTCAGCTGGTGTTGCTGCAGGTGACGGTGTATGGACTCAATATATGCGCTAACATGCTTAGTACAAAGGGCAAAGGTAGAACTTATTATTACTTAAATCATCATTTATCGTTATCAGCCTATTAACGACATACTTCAGGGCCTACTTATAAGATCCATATCCCGATAAAAGAGGGAGATATTGAGTGTAGACCCACCATGCTGCTCCAATGCGGGCGGGCTTAAGGTGATGTTTCATACATTAACAATCACTATCAGATGTTAAACCGGGACTGGCGGCTTAACGTGCTCTTCGGGGCACGGTGGTATAATATCACCAACTGGATCCATGATCCAGTGTTAGGACATTCTAGCCGCGATAGCCAAAGAAACGTGGGTTCGAATCCCGGCTCCTCCGAAATTTTTGATATTGTTTATTTTTAAAAATTGTAAACCAAAGCTCAAAATGAATAACATTTTTCAAGACTACAAGTTTTTGTTTTTTTTTTATTATAATTTTAGGTGAAATCTCCCAAAGCGCATTAGATACGGACATACTGGCTCTGTGCCGCAGCGGCGTGCAAGTGTTGTACCGTTGTACACTGCTTGACGTGGAGTTCGCTTCCCGGCTGGGGCACAACGAGGGGCATCTGGTCCAGTTCTGCGAGATACTGAGGGGTTTCGACCATACGGATATCTATAGTAAGTACAAAGCTGCTCTAGTAGGGTCCTTCCGAATATGGTCGGGCAGGGAGAATAACTTGAACAGAGGAGGTGAGTGTTGACGCGCGTCACTAAGGGTACCCTTTAACCTACACCCGTGTCACAAGTCTCGGGCTCTGTTCGGAGTTTTTCTCTCAGAATGCTAAGATATTCGTCTCATCTCGAGATAAAATTCAAAGTCAAAATAACTTTATTCAATAAAATCAAGTAAATTATTGTGAATCCCCAATAAATAATTTTTACATTATTTAAAAGTAATGATGTTAATGTTGGAAACTTAAAATTAAAGATATGTGGATTCCAAATACGAGGTCCGACGAGAGCCGACGGCCTCCGTGGTGCAATGGTGTGCGCCATTGGACTTATACGACGATATAAGACTACAATTGCTCACACTAAAATTTAATGTTGAAGAACTCCCTTACAGAGTAAAAACATTTGTCAATCAACCAGTCGTATAATTTTAATTTAAAATTCCGAAATGGGAGATCCTTTATAACATTGGGAATTTTATTGTAAATTTTGATCATCATACTGTTTTACACACTGGATAGTGTAACCTTTCCAGGTGGTGCCTATTAAATGATGCTATATTTTTATAGGTTGTAAAGAAATCGGGCTTGTATCTTTTTACAAAGCAAGCCACTTCGTATATATAAATATCGCCTATAAATAAAATAATATAAAAATACCCGTCATTGTTAATAATTTTAGATTCGAAAACATTGGCATGATTGCATGGGGTTCATATTGCATATAGCCCTAATACACATTTTTACACTTGGTTTTTAGTTAAAAGTCAAAAAATCTTTATTCAATGAATTCTTTATGATTATTTTGAATCGTCAATATGTTATTATGAATGGAAAAGAAATGGTGATAATTGAGGTCGGAAACTTAAAATTAAAGCTACGAGGGTTCCAAACGCGCCCTGGTCGAGAAGAGCCCACAACAAACTCAGCCAGGTTATTATTATTTGTTTTTATTATCACCATCTTACATTATTTTTTAAAAATTATAGAACTAAGCACCAAGCTCCTTACAGCAATTCACTCAAACGCCTTTTTACCCGACTGCGTCAGAAGGAGGGTTATGTTTTTCAAGCATATGTATGTATGAATGTCCATTTCTTCGGCACGCGCTACAGCCTAAACGGCTGAACGGATTTTGACATTTAAGGTGTAGTTGAATTTGTCAAAATTGTGGTAGTGACATAGGCTATATAAATTTTCAAAATGGCGGCTGTAAATGGGGAAAAAAGGAGGGATGTGTGTATTTTTTTCTCTTATCTTAGCAATATGGGTACCAATTGAAAGGTCGTAAAAAGACCATTTCAAAAATATAAATATCATATCATGTTCATATTACTGTATAAACAAAAAATGGCAAAAGGTGTACTAAGTGTACCGTCTCATTTCTATACTGTAAACTAAAACTAAAAAGTCTCAAATAAAATTATTATTATAAAAACAAAAAACCTGGCTGCTTAGAAGTTATAAACTGAACAGAGAAAAACAAGGATCACTAAATCTGTATAAAATTCTAAATACTTTATGGTGCTGCAGGCGGGGACAAACATAGTTTTGGTAGATCTTTCTTTCCCCGCAGGTTAAAATATTTTGTCCCTGTTTGCAGCACCATAAAGTATTTAGAATTTTATACAGATATAGTAATCCTTGTTTTTCTCTTTTCAGTTTATAACTTCTAAGCAGTCGGGTTTTTTGTTTTTATACTAATAATTTTTTATCGTTTATAAATTCTTTTACAGTATAATATGCTTTGTGCAGCAGCTTGCGTTTGACAAAAACCTTGAACTTATTGAGAGACATGACAGCGATATCAGTTGGCAATTTATTCGATTCCCGGCGGGGCCGATAAACATTTCCTTAATATATAAATATACCTATATTTTATTTCAGGCAGCATGTTGACAGAAATAACCAACGCGTTCCAGTCGGCATCTGAAGAGACGCCCGCCACCTACCACCAGCAGGCTTGGCTTAACAGCTTCAACAAGTTTAGTTTATCTGATTAGTCTGTTTTCCTTTACGGACACAAAAATAACAACTAGAAAATTATTCTTGTCGTCCATTCTTGTATCTATAAAGGAAAAATGAAGTTTAATTGTGATGTGACACAGTTTGACAATACGTACAGTTCCGGAACGTATCATAGACAATGAATAATTTAGTCATATCCACAGTGATACGATATCGACAATTCACGACTGCAATTTTAACGTGCTTTATGACAGCCACGAGGAGTTCATGCAGTAATGCAAGCAGGTGATTAAAAAGAGGAGGCACAATTATATATAAAATTGTAAAAAACTGATTAATTTTTGTTTCGGTTGGTATATTGGACTAAAATCCTAATATTGTCGTATGAATTCAATGAAATAATGGATAGTTAATATCAGGCTGAATTTATTTAGCAACCTGCTGAACATATATACTGTTGCTATCATACTGGTCCGCATTCTTCGTAAAATGTGAAAACGTGTGGCAGCTAAGTTCAGTGCCATTAATTTAATGAAATTATTTTCCTAGAAAAATTGAACATTTGTGATATATGAATAGCTAAGCTCGTTACTGAACTGTACTTTTGTTGAACTGAGTTAAAAATGTGATTTTACACTTGTACATATTAATAATTAGTAAATGAAAATAAAATAATTTTAATATATTTTTATTAGTCTTTTATTGATTGTTAAATAAATATGATACAGTTTTAAGCCACTTTTCAATGAGTTACAATAACAATAAATATCCGAAACGCAGTCAAAGAAATATAGACATTGTTACGTTTACGTTAAGATTTAAAATACAAATATAACTCACAGCCACTTGATTGGGTCTGTTAAAATGTCAAGTGTGACAATGGTTCAATAATTGGATTGCAGTTGTGAACTTGCAAAGTACTAAAGAAAAACATTAATTAAATTTTATATGAAAACAGAGAATTTAAAGGTATAAAATTAAAGTTTTTAAATATCAATAATCTTACTGAGAAATTAAAAAAAAACAAGCAAAGCTCAGACAACCAGGCTCTGAAGCTTAAAACCCTCAGGTATACTCAGGGTATACTCAGGTGCATAAAAGTTGCCAGCAATATGCATGATATTTTTTTATCGACTACAAGTTGGCCCTTGACTGTTACCACACCTGATGTTAAGTGATGATGCAATCTAAGCGGGCTAACTTGTTAGGGGTGGGATGAAATCCACACCCCTTTCGGTTTCTACAAGACATTGTACCGGAACGCTAAATCAATTTAGCCAATCCAGACCAAGACATTAAGAAAAATCTCAATCTGCCCCGCCGGGAATCGAACCCAGGACCTCCGCCTTATAAATTCTCCGCGCATACCACTGCGCCACGGAAGCCGTTTCTTGCCGTTCTTCCGAATGTGTTTCTTGCATGCCCTGCTAAAGGTTGTTCTGTTATAGATAACAGTTTTTCGGCCCTTCTGGTTGGTCTGTCAATTAATATTAAAAAGTACAGTGGTGTGCTATCACGCGAATTAACTATTCCATATCTTACATAAGAGTTCAATACATTTAAAATTAAAAGTAACAACATTCGCATCATGGTATTACAGATCTTTCTTTATGGGTAACTTCAACAGACTAGGATTTGTTCCATTCAAATCTGACGTTAATCTTACAAAGGAAAATGCGATAATAACGCTTTGACCAAAATATAATATTTCAACGCACAAAATGATAATGATGATAAAGAACTTTTATTTAAACCTCTATTTGCGTCTGGATAAAATTAATAAAATAAAATAAATTTATCCAGATGCAAATAGCCCGCCAAAATTGGAGCAGCGTGGTGGGTTTACGCCTTATATCCCCTATAATATAAAAAGGGAGGCCTGGCCGAACAGTGGGCCGTTAATAGGCTCACAATGATGAAAAGAATTTTAACAGAAATATGGTTGATGTGCATAATAGATGATAAAATTTTGACTTTGGCATTCTCCTTTGCAAGCATCTACTACCCACTTTAAAGAAAAATCTGTATTAAACATATCCATACAAATCCGGCAATTATAGCCTGAGCAGAAAAATAATATATGTCGATTGAGGCCAACAGAAGTACTTTTTAGCAGTCTGTGCATAGTGTAACTTTTAAGAAATCAGTTCCTTTTATCTGCAACATGGCAAGGTATTTTTTTTACCTTGCAGAATAAAAAAAACTGGAATGGACTTAATAAGTTTAATACATCTAATTACACATGCCCCGCCGTAGTAGTCATAACCTTAACAGTAGGTACAGATGCACTATCAGGTACATGGAAGAAATACAACATGAAACCTGTTGCCAGTAAGAAGTGGAATGCTAGAATGGAACCTATCAATATGAGGTAATATCTAGATTTCTTCAACGCAGGCATGAGCCAGAAGATCAGGACTGCTCCAGAGACGAATGCTGCCATGAGGACAAAGAGCCATTGCAGCCACGACACTTGGATCGTCCACAGAACTGCTACAGGGATGTATATGGAGAGAGAGTAACCATACAGACAGAAGAGAGATATCATTGATGGTGAACTTGATGCCTGTGAAAGAAGATAAATAGAAGTTAGATATATACACATAATGCAATTTTTTCACATATTTCAGAGATAAAGTTTTGACTTATCTGGACCTACAATTGTAATTTAATATAATTATATTTTTTTAATCAGGTTTAGTTTACAAGCACTTTTGAAATGTCTGTGCTTAGATATCTATCAGACTAACTATATCCCTGCCAGTATTAGATATTTATTATATTATGGATACAGCTAGTTTATTCAACACTATATACCCCTGGTAACTTTCTTGTAATTCTGCTTTTGTTGGGCATAATGTTACACTATTTACCTGATTACATCCCAAGAAGGGCAAAGTTTTTTGGATCACTAATGACACATTTTATCATGTTTTTGTTTGGATCCTTATTGCATTGCCCACAGAATTTTTATTGGGGTTTTTGGGCGAGTAAGAAAGGCACATTGTGTTTGCGGATCACTGCACACAAAATGACATATGAAAAACTGACAATGTGCTCATCATACTCAAACATTCAAATTTAAACTTGTTCAGGATTTATTTCAGATCTGCCACCCTGCGGATTCTGCTTATCCTATACACTAAGTACAGAACTGAGAGGAATATCATACCTGTGTTTCGATCTCATCCTGTGCATCAGTATTAGTGGTCCACTTAAGCGCAGCCCACAGAGCCAGAGGCACGAGCCACACATAGCAGAGTATGGCAGTGGCCGCATATGACACCAAGTGATAGTTGTATCGCCAGTGCACAGCTTTGTTAGCACTCTGGAGATAGTTTGCTATGTTACCACTCACCGCTATGGTGAATATCTGAAAACAGTTTTGCTGAATGTTACGAAAACATTAATTGTTTGCTATTCATATAAATGGTAATTCCTAATGGGAAACTTACTTAAAAGTTTTTATACCACTGTATTTAATATTAACTTTTAAAGCAATTTTAATAAAACAGTTACACACTTTCATCTCTGTCATTATAATCCTAATTACTTATTTAGTAAAAGAAATCTCTTAGGCTGCCTCATTGTTCGAGTGGTTAGCTAATTAGGTAATATGAATTCGAATTCAGGTCAGGGCACAGATTAAGTTTTTTATTTTTCTATGAAGTTTCAGAATATTTCAAGCCTGGAGTTAGGAAGTTGGTGGTGACTCACCCCCATGCCATTATTGTTAATCGCCATAAGCCCACCAACCTGCAGAGACTAGACTCCATATCGTCTGCGGGGACGGCCTGATCCCATAGTGGGCCGTTAAAAGGCTGATAATGATGAAAATAAATGTGAACACTTTACCAATGTGACAGAAATCCAAATGGGTCCATACAGATCAGGCTTTCCCTTGATCCTCTCATCAAAGTAATTACGGGAGACCTTCTGAGGCAGCACAGAGGAGATGATCCTTTCCACCACCTCACTGGACTGCACATCAAAGTATTTCTGATAGTACTCAATAGTCCAGAAGTTGTGGTTTGCTAAAATCATCATAAAGTTAAATTATAGCAATTAAAGAAATAAGAAGAAAAAAAGATTAATCTTAGTATATATTTCATAATTTACATTATTAATGATATAGCACAGATGTTTGTCATCAAACTAAGCATATTTCGACAAAAATCACATGAGTTTTAACCTTTTTCCAATTTCAGTAATAAGGTGAAGTTATGTTGAAATACATATATTTTTTCATATTAGTTAGTATTGGCTAAACATGATGTTGTGTGACCGAAGGGGTGTTGATACCATCTATACTGAAGCCAAACTCGATTGAGAATGCTTGTCAACAAACAAATTAAAAATGAAGGTAGAAATCACTAGTCATTTTACACCTATTTTTTTAAATTAAGTAGTTAATGACGAATTCATGACAATAAAAGAGATTAAAAAGCTTAAAACTAATTAATATATTCAATATCTTTTAAATAAGATTTTTTAAAATAACAAAACATAATTTTAAATTTATTAGGCATAAAACATGTCACATTTTCTACCTTCATTTTAAATTTGTTTGTTGACAAACATTCTCAATCGAGTTTGGCTTTAGTATAGATCACATCATCACTTACCATCAGGTGTGATAGCAGTCAAGGGTTAACTTGTAATGAATAAAAAAAATAATGTCAAGGTGATTAAGATGAAAATTTTATTCTGTTAACCATTGACATATTAATACTATGGACTTCGGGTCTAATGCAAAATTTACGTCAAAAGTGTCCCAAGATATTTTATACATACTAGGATGTATTTATGTTTTTATACACAAAATAACATTGTAATGTATGTCTTATCGTATTGTTATGCAGTCTAATTTGCAACGGTCTAATTGCATGCAATAAGTAATCAGCTTCGATTGACGGTTACCATGGCAGCCTTTTTTTTGACATGACAGCTTCCCGTGAAAATAGGACAACAAAAATGGTGTGGAGTCGGTAGCTTTCAAGTTTTTTTGGCATCTTATATTTATATATTATATTTACAGCAAATTTTAATTTATATTTACATATCCCTGACCTCTATATGCTGGGATAAATCTTGTACCAAATAATAATTGTTGTAATTATCTTGTATAAAATAATAATTAGTTATAATAATAATTAATTACAAACCAAATCCACTAATGTACAAAATGATATGCCACTCGACATAGTTCTTTACTTTGAAATTTTAAGTTCTCGATATTTTCCTCTTTTTAATTAAACTGAAAATATATTTTTTTACTTCAATGACGTTAGATCACTTTTTTAAATAACTGTTCCTAATTTCATGTAGATAATTCTTATAGTTATCAAATTAATATACTATTATGGTAAAAGTCATTTGATTAATATTCATGACATAAAAAATAAAAATTTTTGAATTGAAAATAATCAAATTATTTTCATTCAAAAATTAAGTAATTAAATAATTCAAATGTTAAACAACAAAATAACTCTATGCAGTCGTTGTTCTAAAACATTCTATTGCTCACGGCAGATCCGAACTAAATGTGGTTAATTAGATAAACATATTGCACTCCTTCTATCCTATACGCGGATAGCGTATGGGAAAAGGACAGATAGATACTTTTGTTCATTTTGGTTGGTTATGCAATTTGTTTCTATAGTTTATTAAAATTTTAATAAAATAGCTTGTTTCTAAGCAAAATAATACTTTAAAATCATCAGTAAATATTTACTTACTGAAAATATGGTACACCGTCTTCTTTTCTCACCTTACTCGGGTAGTTCTTACAAGTTTTTTATAACACGTTACGGCATTATTGACGTGTATTCTGTCAGTCAGCTAATATGAGACTGAATTGCGATTGGAACTCATTTCGCGTTTTGGCTTACTTTTGGTTCGGACACTTTTTATCGCTGACCCGAAGTCCATAGTATTAATATGTCAATGCTGTTAACACTTAATATAGTACTTGAATAATTTTAAAATATTAATAAAGAACAAGATAATTAACATGTATTACTTATGTTTGATATGAATACCAAAATATACAGATATATTTATAACATAATGTATGTAATATTTTAGGTTACTGATAGTAATCACTCCATATCTTTATATATTAAAAAGCCTTCATCATAATATTGTTAACAACTCAACAATACCTCAATAATCTTGTTAATGATTACACTCATTTTTACAAACGTTTTTTGTACTTTTCTGAGGTGACTTACTAATGTTATACATATTTCCAGTTCTTAGAAGTAAAATCTACTTTCAAGAACTGATTTATAGAGATTAACATTTTCTTTTTAAAGACTATAGTACATTTTAAATATTGTCCTGCCGCAAGTATAACTTTTTCCTTAAATTATTTATGAAGCAATTCGCGTGCTATTGCAAACATAAGTATATACTTTATACGTGTAAACACCGAGCACTAAACACATCGTAAAATGTAGAGATTTATCACAATTGTACACTTTCGATAGGGCTGATGTGTCTTACTTTTAGTAGGTGTAGTCTCCTCTTCTACGACAGGCTTAGGTTCTTCGTAATTATAGTTCGATGTGGACATGGTGTTATATTGATTCGTATGCACAGCCTCGACATCGATTCGAGCGCTTCGCTCGTTGTGTTCGGGCGAATAATCTTGAAAGTTAAGCAAGTCTCCAGTATTCACATGCGTCATAGTGTTTGATTAGCTTTTATCAGTGTTAAATATTTATTTGTACAAATAAATAGGTAGCGATTTTCGATTTTATTACAATGACAGCAAGTGACAGTCTACAAAATTATAAACGTCATAACATGTCAGTTGTCACTTGACATCAATGATTAAAGAATGACATTAAAGTGGTTAGTCTTTTCGAGCCCAAGAACCCAAATATAACCACAGTTTAATAGAAAAAAGACAGGGAAGTATAAATTCAGAAACACACTACAGACACCCGACGCCACTTGACACGACCCGACGCATGTCGTATGTCGCATACATTATGGTACTATTTCATATAATCGGACACACAACTCGATGCAACGAGACGCAGGCACACTACGCGATCCAGTTAGATTTGAGTGTTGCCGGTAAATTTAATGTCATTATCGGTAGTTAATTATTGAGAACTAAAACAACTTACGTTGTACAAAATATTGTGGTAAATATAACCTTACAGAATTATAACCAATTTCAAAAAAAATGATTTCAAAAGTTTTATTTTGTATTTAGCGCTTCTTTTGAAAGTGGGGGGTCAATACTCCATCCGATGCAGTGTGTTCCTGTCCTAGGCAACATGTAACGTCACATGTAGCAAAACAGTACAAAACGTGCAAGAGGGAAACCTACAAAGACATACGTTCATGACCAAAACTTTCAGGAAAAAACTAAAAAGCGGAAATAGAATTGTAAATTGTCTATGTCACAAAAGAGTTCATTGTCCGTGATCGTCGAGTAAATATATTCCTTGGTGTCCGTCCGCCAGTCCGCCTCCGTGTCCGCCATCTTAGTTTGTTAAAGAACTTCTTCCATGCAGGCATGATTTGTATCAATTAAAATTTTAACAAATAATCTAAACATACGTGAGTTCAAGAGACAATAAAAATGTTCCTATAGTGATGTACGTGAGGTGGAATCATCAGATTGTGCAATAAACTGTGTCAACACGTCCTTATCGGCGATAACGTAAGTTCATTCTCGATATCACTTGAAAGTTACGCCATGTTGAAAAGAAGAGCCACGTAACATGGATTATTTTAATTACAGCGATGTGCGCTTGAAAGTAGTCCCGGGAATGGTATTCACTGCGTCGGAAGCAGGTGATCACCATGGCGAAAGAAATAGCCGAAGAGTACGCATCGAGTTTGTCGGACCTGACGGTGAACAGCAAGCCTCTGATAAATATGCTAACGATTCTCGCGGAAGAGAACATCGAGCACGCTGGAGTAATCGTTGAAACAGTGGAGAAGCATTTGGAGAAGGTGAATTTGCATTTTTAAAATTCGAATAGCGTTGGGATACGCTATGACGTGAGCAGTGGGAAAGTGTATGACGCACTTGGCCGCAGGGCGTGTTGTGTGCACTTCTGATAATCACGATCATTGTAACCAGTTGACACCAAACAGGTATCTCCTAGAATTGTGTTTCTATCCTCTGAACAACACATTTGAAACTATAACAATCTGCTTAGTAGACAGGAGTTTTACATTTCGTTCAAATACAGTTTCACATTATGATTTAATTTCAATCAAAGAATTGTAATCATCTTATACATAAAACTGCAATGATAAAACTACTCATTAATAGTAGATTTTTGTCAAGATGTAAACATCCCATATGTAAAAATTTACAAATTACCTAAAAGTAACATACCAATTTAAAAATCATAATAGTTCGTTTAACACTGTATTATAAAGAAACTGTGTTCAATACCATATTGCACATTTATTTAAAATATACACTAATGTAAACTTGTAATACTAAATACTGGGTTAGTAATACTAAATATTACATAAAATAATAAGTTTCTTATTTTCTACAAACCTAACAAATTATGGTTCTACTCAGAAGGTATATCCATTAGGCCTCAGAAATGCATGAAAAGATATCTTGCATAGAGAAAATACATCGCCCTATAGCTGCATAACTGTAAATGTAATTTATTCCAATGCAATGAATTTTTTTAATTGTGCTGCATATTCTGCGCATATCTTAGGCCAATGATTGGATTCCCTTGAAGAAACTTTGTTATATTTGGATTTCTACTTTGAAACAATTTTTCAAATATATCAAAATTCATTTTAACTTAAGCTATTCGATTTTAGAATCTTTCTTGGATGCAGATTGTATATCATAAATTACTTTTCTTTACATTTTTTTTACATACAGAATTATTTATTTTAATTCACAAAAAATAGGAGATATCTGTTACGTATTCTTAATGGAAAATAACAAAGATACCTACATTGGTATGTAAAAACTGAAACACATAACTAATGTGTACAAAACATGTTGTAAAATAAAGAATTTATCAAACAGACTTCTTATTTATTTTCTCACGTCAATAAAATTAAAGGGATATTAAAATAATGTTTGTATTATTTCCTTGCACCAAAACAGTTGACAAAATAATCATTTAACAACAGCTCAAGATTTAAAACGGGGCAGGCCAGTATCGACTGGGTTGGCCGCTGGGCTTGGGACTAGACTTTATATTTCCTCACAGGTTCCCGCAGACATCAAGCTGCCAGTACTGTATTTAGTTGATTCAATAATCAAGAATGTTGGAGGTGCATACACGCAGAAGTTTTCGCAGAGCATTGTTAACATGTTCACAAAGACATTCAAACAGGTAAATATATCAGTATATTTATAAATTATATGAAATTTACATTTGTTTATTATTCTGCTATACAGTTATCTAATAAATGTTTGTTTTTACAGGTGGATGAGAAAATACGGTCGCAAATGTTCAAGCTCCGGGAGACTTGGCATGACGTGTTCCCGTCGACCAAGTTGTACCAACTTGACGTTAAAGTGAACCTCATTGATCCAGCTTGGCCGATCCAAGTCCAGCCGCAGCAGTCTAACATCCATGTAAATCCAAATTTTCTGAAAAAGGTGTTTTTTAGTTGATTATGTTTTGGTGTATATAACGCACTTATATATGTATACATGCTATATAGCGCTCTTGTAGACAACTTCTTATATATTTCCTTGATTTATTCATTATTTGCTAGATTTGATTTCTACACAAGATGCACTTTTACAAATACTCAATTGGAAAATTGAAAACTACAAATAGAGATAAATATTCGAAATTTTTCCAATAACATTTTTTATTTAAAGTATTTGAAGCTGATTCAAGATTGAGTTCATAAGTTAGAAATAATACAATTTTTAAAATTTTGGCTGTAACAAAGTTAAATAATTTGAATACAATTTTGGACCTGGAATTAAATCAATCTTGCATAAATATAAAGCTTTTAAAAGTATTTCCTATCCAAGCAAATGGAATATTCATTTCTATGTTAAATACTATTATGAATTTATTTTAAAGCTATATAAAATTAGAAGCACCTTTATTCTAAGCTTGTTTTGGTAAAAATAAAGGATATATAATGGGCTGGAATTGAGAATATTAGTGTGCAATCATCTACATACTCATTTTAGTAGTGTTAAACACATACAGAAAAAGCAGATGATCTTAGGTTCCAGTTTTAATTTAGACTACCAAAGGTACTTACTATTATCTTTCTTCCAAGAAATTCTTGTAAAAAAAGTACTTTATTTCAAAGTACATAATTTTCCCTACAAACTAATATTTAGTTCTTATAAAAATTTATTAAATCAGACAGTAGATGTTGTCTCTTTGCCTACGGCCTCCTACAAATATTTCCAGATCTTTCTGTTAGGGGCTGTACACATCTAGACCGGACCTACTACCTACGAGAAGATCTCGCCCTCTCTTTCTCTGTCATCCCATCTTTCTTTTTTCGTCTCTAGGTACCCACTCTATAACTCTTTTAGTCCATCGATCGTTCTGCAGTCTAAATATGTGTCTCGCGCATTTCTCCAAAGTAGTCCAGTTGTGTGTAAGGACACATAGTCATTGCAGTCAAACTAGAAAAGTTTCTTTTAAAATAACAAAGTTTCTTCTTCCACCAGCCTGCTCCAGTGGCCCCAACTACCAGTGCCGCGGCGCTGACTGAGGAAGAGGAGAGGATGCGCTCCATCCTCGCCAAGAAGGAGCAGGAATTGCTCATGCTGCAGAGGAAGAAGGTGGAGATGGAACTCGAGCAGACAAGGCGGCAGCTGCAGTTGGCGGAGAAAGAGAAGGCAATTAGAAAGGTGAATATCATTCCATTGTGCGGTAGAGAGAGAGAAGCTTTGGAAAGAGAGAAATGTCTTACGCAAAACATAGTGGATTTAATATAGAGGGATACAATTATTTAAGTCTAGCAGAGTGTTTTGCAACCTTTAAAAAAATGATATAACCTCTTAAGAAAGTTATCCTCAAAGATGCCATAAATAAATCTTCCATATATTGTTTTGTTATATCTCAAATAGATAAGCAGTGTTTTCGTTTAAAGCTCCCAGGTGGCTTAAGGGTATATATCATATGTTCATTTTTTGTTTTTGTGTGTATTATCCTATTCCAAGTACAAGTTAGCCCGCTTCCATCTTACATTGCATCATCACTTACCATTGATTGCAGTCAGGGCTAACTTGCAATGGATAACAGAAAATGTAACATGCATAATGTTGCAGCCGGTGGTAGCGCCGCCAGTAGTGACGCCAGTGGCCGCAGCGGTCGCTCCGAGCATGCCGGTGGCGATGGTGAGCCCCGTGGTGGCCAGCGTGGAGACGCCGCCGCAGCCGCAACCACAGCCCGTGCTCTCTGCAAAACAGCGATTGGGACCGGTGAGTTAACTTCGGTTACTGCAATATGTTATACGGAATCCACAAGCAGGCGCTACTCAATCTTAAGCATTGCACCTAATTAAACATATAGTGCTTGTTGAGTTCACAGTATGAAACCCCTTAGTGACTTGGAATCCATAGTCTATTTGCATGCATGCATGCATGCATGCATTATTAGTTCGGGTTTCATTAATAGGTTTATTAGTTCATAAAGCTTCTGTCATTTTTTGCGCTTTTTTGGCCACTTCCTCAATGTGCGTCTTGAAGTTAAGGTGTTTGTCAAGCCATACACCTAGGTACTTGACGTGTTCCTTGGGTGTCACTGGTGTCCGCTGAATTAGGAATCTGATGGGCTGTAGTTTTCGCCTTCCGCTGAACACCACTGCCTCCGTTTTCTCGGGTGCCAGGGATAGCTGTTTTTCCTGCATCCATGTGTTTATTTTTTCGAGCGCCCTATTTGCCCGAGACATGAGGGTCAACTCTGTTTTGGCCACCACTACGAGGGCTAAATCATCGGCAAAGCCTAACACCTGCACCCCTTCTTCTTGCTTTAACTTAAAGACACCATCATACAGAATATTCCACAGTGTTGGTCCCAGTATTGAACCTTGTGGAACCCCGCTGCTGACAGGTATTTCTTCCTTCACTCCCTTGTTATCTCTTACAATAATATTTCTCTCCTCTAGGTAGCTACTTACAAGGTTGTGTATATATCCTGGTAGACCTCGTCTTCTTATTTCTAATAGAATTTCTTTCCAAGGAGCAGAGTTAAACGCATTTCTGACGTCCAGACATATTAGAGCACATAGCTTTCTGGTCTTGCGTGTACCCTGCCTCGCCACTGCGGCAGTTTTTTTAGTAGTAGTTGTAGTAGTAGCTGTAAGTAGCTGATGTTAAGAAGTCTAAATATACCCAAATGGTCCACAATCATTTGACAAGTTACTTTTTGACTCTGTCTCTGATATTGCAAGAATAAGAGACTCTAATCTACTAATATTATAAATGTGAAAATGTCTGTTTGTTGCTCAATTACAGAGATAGTTTAGGGCCTTAGATAGGACATAGGTTACTTTTTTCGAACTATAACAGAATAAAATATTCTTGCGGACGGAGTCGCGGGCGTCTGCTATAAAATAAAGAAAGCTAAACTTCTTTGAAAAATTAAAGAAATGTAAAATTTTCTACTTCTTTTTTCTACACTATGATTTTAAATTTTTATAGACTTTTAGATCGTCTTTTTTAAATATATTTTCGGCTGTGATGCGCTAGGCCCTCAACATGCAAGGCATGTTATTACGAGTCGTTACGCCGCCAGACAGAACAATATTTACACAAGAAAAATATCTTTAAATTAAAAATTAACATTTTTGTGCATGCATTTGTTAAACCATAACGTGATTTTTGAAATACGTTCAATATCTAGAATGCGCGTGTGTGTGTGTGTGCGTAAACAGGAAAAAACGCTTCGTTTAAATTGATAATTCGTCGTTTACTTTGCCGATGTTCAAGGGAATGTCCATACATCCATTAGGGGTACCAAAGAAGTTTGAAATGATTCGTGTTATTATAAGCACACTGTCAGTGATTATATAAAGATATAATTTTTATAAAACAATGAGTGGTATTTTATAAAATAACTGCTAATCGCAATTTTTTGATTCACATTTGTTTTAAAAAATAATATCATTCCATGCACACAAACACACCATCAAACGATTCATAATATCACAAACTGTGATTCTATCTGTATTAGTCATACTAAAAAGTATTTTATGTTATGTAGACAATTTTAATCTTTAATTTCGACCTCTTTTATTTTTTTTTATTACATTAAACTTTTACGAGATATTTCTAAAATATCGTATTTTGTGATCTTTGGCCAAGACTAATTTTTCGAAAGGCACACGGATCAATGATCTATGTTGTCTTCATACTATATTATTGCAAAAACCACCTTTATTTTTCCCAAGTAAATTAATTCGAAAATTGGGATAATACAACATATAGTTCTATTATCCCGATACATGCTGTTTAATAAAATTGTGTTTGAAAATTTTCGAATTGACAGCACTCATACTAATGCAAGATGCTTTCTGAAAGTGTGTTTTCTAGCTCTTAACATAGTTATGTAGAGCTCGCTAAACTTAGAGTCCCCTCTGAACGCGAAGCGTATTGAAGTAGGTACGAAATAGTTTTCAACACCACTAACATACCTGAACTGGTCGACGCTTTGCAAAAGCGGACTCGAAGAAGTCGTGGACTAAGCTTATCCTGATGTTTGTTGCTACTTGTTTAGTTTGTCTTCACAAGAAATAGAAGCACCAACTGTACTGTATTGACCATTACAGGCAACTTACTTTATTCTCCGCCTGTCTACATGACATAACACAAAGTATACCATACTATACAACAGATACTGACAGTATATAGCTGTATAATTTTTTCCGCAGCCGGTCAACAAATCAGCGAGTTCCAATCGCATCGCACCCGTTAGCGGCGTGCTCGCCAGCGCACGGCGCGACCCTCGGCTCACGCGGCGACCCCCGCCCGCGCGCCCCTCGCACCCCACGCAGCCCGCGCAACCCTCGCCGGCTCTCGTCAACAGCGTTGCTCCCATCGCGCCTAACGTGTTCGACATCAAGCCTCTAGACCGAGTCACCAAGCGGAAGAACGTCATAACAATCGACGTGCGCCCCGATGCCGCCCGCGACCCGCGCCTCGAGCGCTCCAGAAACAGAAAGCGCGAAGAACGCAGACACGAAAGGGAAAAGGACAAACTGGACAAAGACAAACTCGAGGACGAGAAAGCGGTCGGCGACTACATCGACCGCCTTCAAATTCCCGACCCCAAAAGAATCAACAAACTGCCGCCCATCCCTAAAATTCAAAGAGAGAAAGAAGATCCACCGATCAAGAAAAAGAAAGATCTCCCCCGCGACAGAAAGAAGAGACGGGAGGGTAAGGACAGCTCGAGCTCCTCCCCTGAGAAAAGACAAAAGTTAAAAGACAAAGAGAAGAAGATCAAGGCCAAAGAACGCGTGGAGGTTGAAGAGAAACTCGTGGAACCGGAGGTCGTAGCGTTTAAGGAGCTCAAGAATTACCACAAGGAACGTTACATGAGGAGAAACAAGGAGAAGTCCGAGAGCCCGGAGAGAGGAGAGAGAGAAGAAACCAAGCCCGCCGAAGAGTCGACAAGTAAGATATCTCTCTTTAGAATGCGAGGTTAGACATAACGCGGACGTCTCGTCTCATATCTGTGATATTAGGATTAAGACAACAAAAACTGTGGAAATAAAATATTTAGAAGCGATGGAGTATTCATATTAACATGTATTAGGATTCTATTCCCTTCACACCTTTCAATTTAACAGTTGTGAAAACTGCCTTTCACTTGGACTGCTCATCTTCCCAATAGAAGCATCATAATTACAATTCATAATCAAAAGTCTCCTGATTCACGACTAAAGCACATTTATTGAAGAAACATTCCTGGCAACTACAATAAAATGATTGCAACCACAAGTTGGATTGAAGCTGGCATCATCTTGCAGCAGTTTATTATAAATAGTTATAATTTATTTATTTTGCTATTTTCCGCGAAATGGGACGAATCGTAACGACGAAGTAACCCAAAATCTCATCTAACATTCAATTGAATTCAAGATAATTGTTGACGATATAATTTTTTGGTGAAAAATACCAAAATAAATAAATTATTCTACAACCAAAACCGTCAAATGTTGCACATTATGCTACTACATGGTGCAAGCAGTAATTATACTGTTTATTTCGTTCGTCATAAAGAATATCCAGTGAGCTGATTAAAATGATAAATATTTTTAATGTTATCAAATAGTTTTTGTTAAAAAACTTATTTGATTGTCACAATCATTTTTTAACATTTTATATTTAATGAAGTGTGAAAAAGATAGACATTTTAATTTTTAACAGATAAAAAAATCGAAGCGTTAGTTTTCAAGTGTCAGTATTGGATATCGCGAACCACCAATAACAATAACTGTAGTATTAAAGTCTACACTTATCCCCAAAGCTGGAACTAAGAGCATACAAGAATACTATAATTAACAATATAGTCACTTCAGTTTAAGCAAGAAATCATCAGTAGAAGTAATTTTGAAATGGTGAAGCAGTTTTGGAGTCATTAAAAAATAATGACTTAGATGAAGTGGAAATTGAACTTTTAGCAATTGTGTTAAAAAGGTACATTTTTGCCCTTTTATTTTGCTAATTTTATATTATAATCAAAATTTAATAGTAAATATTAGATTTAATCATCTTGCAATTGTGATACTTGAACTTTAGTATACGAGGGTCCTAGGATATCTTTGTATTATACAGTATGCTTAATTTTTGTATAATTTAGATAATTCAATACATTACTTTTATACAATCATAAAAGTAGATGAACCTAAGGATTCATGAATTTCAATCAAAAATTGAATGAAGGAAATGATATGAACCAATAGAAGTTTTTTAGAAGAATGATACGAACAATTGATGTTTTGAACTAAATTCAAAGGAAAAATGTTGATCCAGAAACTTAAGAGGCACTTTGCCTGATTTGTATCAAATGGCACTAAAACTATACTTTGTAGTAGTGAAGTTTTAGTGACTAAAACCTTTTGTCGTTTGAAAGCAATAAGCTTATTCTTCATAAGTGCTAATCTATTGTTCCCCAGTGGGAGCATACATTTGGATTTTGAGACAAGATAAGTAAAAGGTAAGCGTATTTTGAATGAGTAAAAAGTGAGTGAAGAAATCCTAGAAATGCCACCTTTGTTATAACATAAAAACGTCTATATTATTTTAATCGGTTATTTTTAAATTCCATTCAGAACTACCACAACATTCAAATTATAGTGGGGAAGCAAAACCAGCAGTTTTATCTTAGTCAGCAATCTACTTCGCTTAATTTTTGGTGCTAAAAAGGGTATAATGATAATCATTCAGTGTTCATTTCCTATCATAATATCTTTGTTAAAATTTTGGAAATATGATCTATCATCTTTATTATTCTTCCACGGATTATGCAATAACCGCTAAAAAGACCTGCATTTTTTGTGATTGAGTGGAAGGTAAGGTGTTCAAACTCAATACTGTTTCAAGTTATGCAGTGTACGATTTATAGAAATTGGCTAATATTACTATACCTACATGTTAAATTTAAAAAGTACTGAACTTATTATTATATTGTCTGCTTAGTCTATTATATTGTTATATAATAGCCTAAGTAGGTTACATTAATGCGTCTATCAATGTGCTTCTTATAGCTTAATATATTTGTCTAGTCTATTTTTGAACATTTAGGCCTGTGTGCAGCAAGATTTCGGTTATCATAACCAACGATTAATATAAATTTACTGTTCACGACAACCCGCACGCCGGTTAAGAACGTAAGCTCGGTTAAAATACCCGCCCGGTTAACGTAAGCGGTGTACGGGTTGTCGTGAACAGTAAATTTATAGTACAGTTATGATAACCGAAATCTTGGTGCACACAGGCCTAAGTGTCCCTGTAAATATGAAATGTGTTGGCAGTTTATTTCACTGTTCTATGACTCTGATATTTGAGAAAGTGCTTTAGGGGCTAATCCCTTACTATCCATTTTATAGGTTAGTTTCATATTGCAGCCTCTCAAGTTGCGAGTTACTCAAGTTCAACGTCGTAGTACTTGTACAAACGTGAGGTTTTTCAACTCTGTAGGTAACTTAGGACCTGTCCATGCACTCTCACAAGCATTTCCATATCCTTTTTTAAAGAATGGATTCCAAAGTATGTATTTCACATACTCTGGCAACGGCCTGACATATATCTTAAAAACGGTTAGCTATATTTTTTTATTTATATTAAAGATTACTTTCGGGTTGGGTAAAGGATAGAGTTTGCTGTATGGTCAATGGCGACAATTTGCCTTACAGTTAAGGTCATCGTAAGCAATTTACGATAACTCCCAGATCTTTTTGGATATCTACTTCTTTTTTCTATTAGCTGCGTGCGAATGGACATCTAAGTTTTTTCCCCAATGTGTAAAACAACATATTTATCGATATTCAGTGATTGAAGCCAATCTTGGTCCAGTTACTAAGTCCAAACCGTGTTCAACACATTTACTCTGTTGTATGGTATTTTCAAAGAATTTGGTATCATCAGCGAGTATTGAGAACGGCAGATGTAAAACATCCCATAAATCTGTTAGGTAAAAAATAAATAATATTGGTCCTAACACCGACCTAACACTTTTTCCAAGTAATTGCACAAAATTTGGATCATGAACAGGTTTAATAAATACAGGAGACTTAAAAATTTTATTACCATATCGTATATTAAACCGGATTAGCAAAACTACTCAGCTCACTGGATAAATTTATAGATAGGTGTATAAAATAAGTTACAAGTAAGAGATCACATGACGGCGATCTACAAGATCCTGTGGCAACGGTTAGTCGTCGATCACTCGATACACAACAAGGTGATTCAGAACTTATTGTTGAATAAAAACATACAATATATTGCTGCGAGTACAAAGGATCAGGTAAAAAGTGTGAAGCATTTAAACTTTGACTTTAGACTACAATAAATAGAGTCGTGTTTTCAGATCCACCAGAGATTGTCGCGGAAACAAAAGATGTCGATCTTCGGGTTTTGCCTGTTATTACAGAAACACCGGCTCCCGTGGCACAAAAGAGACCTTCGACAGAGACACTCGAAGGGAAAGTTAAGAAAAACAAGATTGATAAATTTGACATGTAAGTTTCATCTTCAAATAGTTATTTAAACTCCAAAAGTAAATTCTTTGGTTAAGTTTTAATTTGTTTGTTTAAATAGTTTACTGACTGAATTGATTTAAACATAGCACAGTTTATGTTTCTGAATTTTAGTCTTTTTGGCAACGAAGACGTTGACCTTCGCAAATTGCCTCAAGTTGAAGAAGTGAATGCTCCACCGCCGCCCACCATCACAGAAAACAATATAAAAGCTAAAGTCATAAATGATGACATTCAAGAAGATAGCGATGATATAACTACATCCCCAGTTAGATCTCCAAGAAAAGACTGGAACGAAGTTAAAGAAAGGGAAGAACCGACAAAGAAAACACCCTCAAAACTAGATCTTGTAAGGGCAAAATTAGCTGAGGCAACTAAAGTAAAAGACGGCCTCGGGCGACCTTTACTGTTTAGCAAATCACCAAGTACGTACTTAGTAATGATACATAATTCATAAATATTTTACTATCATTATTTTCTGACTTCTATTAAAGTTTTTCATTTTGCAGGCGTTGAAAAGGAACGACGACGTACACTCAGTTCTCATTCAGAAGAAACGGACGTAAGAACCGAAAACGCAGAAAATTTCGATGCAGAAGATCATAAAAAAACTATATCGATAATCATGAATCAAGCTAAGGAACAGTTTACCGACGGACAACTGGATAAAAACCAATACAACACGTTGATGTATCAGGTCCTGCAATTAAATGAGAAACTAAAATTGAAAGAAGCCAAACAAAGGGAGTCCCTTGAAATATCCAAAAGAAAACTCAAAGCGCATACCAATGAAGATAACAAGGTATCGTCGCCGAAATCTTCACCGTCAGAGAGAAACAATTTTGGTGATATTGATGAGAGAATAATGCCGGCAGCGTATGTGGAGCCTGTGGTTGAAAACAACAAAAACCACTTCCAAGACTCTGATATGAGGATGCATCCTTTCGTAGAAAACATGGAACCCGGGGCGCAAGCACCTTTCCCCGGTCCACCTATGATGCCCCCGATGTTCATGGGACCTTACCCAATGTGGAGAGGACAGCGGCCGCGAATGGAAGAATTCGGGCCTCGGCGGTTCAGAGGTCCCATACCGCCATATTTTAGAGTGAAATTCGACAAAAGAGGACCGAGACCGACATTCGAGCCTAGAATGCCGCTCCTACCGGCCCCTAAAATCGGTATCTGCCAAGGAGAATCTCCTTTGAAACGTTACGAACGTTCGCACTCGCCGCCTCCGCTCGGCACTCCCGGCTACAACGTCCCACCCACCGATTTTAAAATCCTGGAGTACATCGACATGGATCCTGTGAAGACTATACAAATCGACGGAATACCTAGAGAGATTAGGTTTTACGGAGAGACGGCCATCATAATGTTGGATTGGGATGATCCGCGCGAGATCAAATTTTGGCCGGGATGCCGCAGAGTCACGTTTGACAATAAGGACTCTGTAGTTATTTCATTTAATGAGGGCTACAAGCAAGTCGAGATAGACGATCAAGTTTTTAACATTAGGTTTGGAGCTCCCACGAGAGAGTTGTACATAAACGGTCGATGGTACGAATGTTTCTTCGGCGGTCAGCCATTGGGGGTGTTGATCGATGGCCAGCCTCGCTTGGTTCATTTGGAAGGACCTCTGCCACAAGTGGACATCGGCAAAGTTAAACGGACAGACTTAGTAGCTGGTAAGATAAACCTTATTGTCAACGCGACGAACATTTGCCCCGTTTATTTGGACGCGAAAGTACAGAAGTTCCATGTAAATGGCAATTTCTTTACGATTCGTTTCGTGGACTCCTTGCAGACTGTACTTATCAATGAGCAGCCGTTTAAAGTAGAGTATGGTGACCTTCCGAAACCTATCTTTGTGGGCGGGGAAAAGTTGTTTATACGTTTCTCGGCCTTGCCTAAGAACATCAAACCTGGTCAAGTGGATATTGCAGAAATGGAAGGCAGTGTTGGCACGCCTCTGCCTTCGATACCTGATAAACCAGTTCAAGAGCCAGAACCTCTGATGAATGATGTTAATGTTCCAATGGAAACAGATGATGTTTCTCCGATTGAAATGCCGCCGAAACCACCCAGCCCTGAAGGTGAAATGAAAGGTAAGAGAATTTCTTTTTCATCTATTTCAAGAATTTTACAAATAATAATTAGTCAACAAAAATGAAAATTTTGTCCAATTTTTGTAAAATTATTTATTTTATTTTTATTTTGCTAAATTAATTAAAATTGCACAATTGAATTAAAATTTTACAAAATGAAAAAGTAAGAACCTTGTTCCATACAATGTTATTGTTTAAAGAAAAAAATGTTTTCCCAGGTCTGGACATGTTAGCAAGTCTGATGCCAACAAGCATGGCACCAGCATCAAGTTCAGTGTATAGCTCAGCGGAGCCTCTATTTGCCAAGCCAGACAAAATCCCAGGATTAGAAACACCTTCGGAAGAAAAGCCAGCCGTGAGCTTACCAATCCTTGGCAATATAAACGTGAACGACCTATACGCGAAGCTGGTTGCTACTGGTATAGTGCCGCAAGTCAATGACGCCAAACCAAACATTAAAAATGTCGGTCATGAAGAAAGCGTAAAGGAAGATAAGAATGTGGTGCATAAAGTGGATTTACTCAAATCACAAACTCTGAAAGTGTAAGTATGAATATTTATATCATAATATTTTATCATCAGTCTGGATATTATGCCAATTACTGGCACATGTTTGCTTTCCTATAGGGAGCAAAAATAATTATCATTTACGGCATTGTTTGTTCTAAGAGATCATCTGGGGAAATACTACACGCTTATTTCAGTCGCCAATAATCGTTATGTTAAGAAAAGATAAAAGAGCAGTAAACTTAAGTAAGAGATTCCCACCTATATATTGACTCATCACGATTTCTCTGGAACCATAAGGCGTAGCGATTTGAAATTTGGTAGGAATATTCCTTTCGCCGAGTAGAGGTCAGCTAAGAACGGATTTTACGAAATTCCACCCACAAGGGGGGTTGCGGGGGCGGCTAGTATCGTATATTTGCAAATTATCCTTTTGGCTAAATACTTGAAACTGACCTGAATACAATTTGTAATGCAATACTGAAATGTCATAATGTATACTGCAGTAAACAGCCAGCGATCGTGGCCAAGTTGTACGGTGGCATGCAGTGCAGCGGGTGCGGCGCGCGCTTCCCGCCCGAACACACTGTGCGCTACTCGCAGCACCTCGACTGGCACTTCCGTCAGAACCGACGCGAGCGGGACTCTGCCAGGCGCGCGCACTCCAGGCACTGGCACTACGACCTGTCCGACTGGCTGCAGTACGAGGAGCTCGAGGATCTGGAGGAACGCGGTGATTGTTTAAAAGCACAAATCTTTACTCCTGATAGGAATTGCCAGTATAACTGTTTATATAACCCACGTGTTATTGTTGCGATTAGATGTTTAGGCCGCAATACCATTTATTTATTTATATACTAGCTGATACCCGCAAATTCGCCCGCGTGGTAAATTGTTTGTTGCAACTTTCCAAAAACACTAAAAAACCTTCCTCAGGAATCACTTGTATCTATTGATGAACCGCCTGACCGTCCTTTCATTAGCCTCAGAGTTTTGTTTTATAATACGTGAGGATGCTTTATTTATACACCAAATTGTAGAAGAACAATTACAATAGTAATATTTTGTAAAGAAAGTATGCGGTCCTATTGTTAAGTAGCAATTTCTTCCAAGCAACCTTAGGTTTAGGAAATGACGACTGCAGCATTTGGTGTAAAACAAAATATAAGTTCTTTCCTAATGTTGGTCTTCTACTTTTAACAGAAAAGAACTGGTTCGAGACTGGCGGCGGTGCGGAAGAGGAGCCCCCCAGCGAGGCGGAGGAGAGCCCCAGTGCGGCGGCCGGCGCGCCGCAGCACAACTGCGCGCTGTGCGGGGATCGCTTCCAGCAGTTCTACAACGAGGATCGCGAGGAGTGGCACCTGCGCAATTCCGTGCGCCACGAGTCGCACTACTACCACCCGCTCTGCTTCCAGGACTACAAGGTTAGTTTTCCTCTGAGAGTCGTTTTACTCATATTTCGTCCTCGCGATGTTACGCCATCTACTCCTGTCATCGGCTATTCGGATAGCATCGTATATCGAGGATTCTAGTGCGGTGCGGATCTGGTCACAGACCATTAGGCTGCACCTCCGCGGTCTTTTCTTTCACTTTGCCAGTGACTACTATTTTCTCTAGATAAACTTCGTCTTCCTTACTACTAAGCGCAGTGCAATGGTCCGACGACCTCAAATAGGTAGTGGAAAGTGGCTTAATGAGGAAGGCAGAGGATAGTGTGTGGTGTGACGCGTTCTTGGAAAGGCCTAGCAATGGGAGGATACAGGCTGATGATGATGGACCTCCGTCTTTCCTGGCAATGTATCCAAAGTGTATACTTTGAGATGAAGGAGAGCCTTGTTTTAATCTTGAGCTTGGTAAGTATGAAGGCGTTAGTCCGAAATGAGGTCCATGGGATCCGGAGCATTTTCCTCCAGCACCATATCTCAAAAGCGAGATTTGTTCGTTTGCGATCGGCAGATTTTAAGGTCTATGTCTCAGCCCCATATAGGATTTCAATTGGAGTTTCTCTGGTCAATGAGAAACTCCCATAATAAGAGTCGTGTTATAACACTCCTGGTATACACGCATCTCTGCTTAAATAAAATTCCTTGCAAGAAGAGTTGTGTTTCAATATTCTTGTTCTATTTATTCAAGCATCTCTTCATCATCTATTCCATTTACACAGGCATCTCTAGCCAAAGAGGAGCCGCCGAAAGAAGAGGAATCTATGTTGGAGGTGGACGAGGAGAAGACTGAACCGATCGAGATCAAGGACGTGGACGAGGCGGACGTGTCGGATGACGACGACGAGGTCGAGGTCGTGGAACCCGAGCCGGCGCCGCCTCTAGAGGTAATAATGTTTCTGATCAGTTTTTTTTATTGAATTACAATTGACTACAAAGTAAGATGGAAGCTAACTTGTTAAGAGTTGGATAAAATCCACACCCTTTTCGGTTTCCACTTTCGGTATCTAAGGTAACTAGCCACGGCCTACGTTACACTGGTAACCACCCAGACCTGGACCGTTTTAGGAAATCTTAATTGGCCCAGCCGAAAATCGAACCCAGGACCTCCGTCATAAATCCACTAAGTCACGGAGACCGTGAAATAAGACTTAAAGTACAAGGTAAACCTAAAAGGAAAATTCTCATCGATAGTGTAGTAACAGACTCCTACCAACTAAAAATTTAACATTACTTTGAAACTTTGGCATACATGCCATTAACCCTGTTTATTATAAGACTACAAGTGTACAGGATGATATTGCTTTTAAGCGCGGATATTCTTTTTTGCAGTTATATACCATGAATAGACCATACATCCACTAATATTTCTATACATTTTATGAAATACATTACTTTTTTAATTTTGACTTAAAAAGTCCAAAATAATAGACTCATTATTAATAAATAAACCGCGCGTTAGTTCACTAAGCGGGAGCAAAGGTCATCGGCATAAACGCGTGCGCTCGCCGGACGTAAACAATTGATTAAAAATTAAAAAAAATATATATAAATGCTACAATTATATGTTTTTTACTTTAATCTTAGACTGTTATTTGATAAAGGTTGACGAAATGGACGAAGAGGGTGATGAAGATGACGTGGTGTTAAAAGCGGAACCAGTGGAACAGGTGCTGGTGGAGGACGCGGACACGGACGACGAGACCGTGGCCGAACGCGCCACGCGCGACCGAAACCACCAAGAGGAGTTCGCTAACGTGAAGGTCAAGCAGGAGCCGATTGATCCTGGTAAGATTTGAGATTTATCAATGTTCCCTCCAGTGAATATGATTAATACGTAACGATAGCAATTTGCCACGCGCGCGCGTAATTTTAGTAAAATATCCAGTCCTTTAAACAATATTCTTCTCTTTTCTGTAAATAATATTCACTTTTTATATAGCTTGTCTTCATGAAATTGTAAAATAATAGGTATGTTTTGTTAATAAGGTTACATGAACTATCGTTGTTTCGTGGTTTCAGAATAGATCATGTTCAAATGTCGGGGTAAAAAAATAAATGCTATTCCTTAATCTATAATCTAATTATTCCCCCGGATTTCCCGTGGAAATATTGGAAGATATTTTCATAGTCCATGTTTTTAAAGTTTTAAAGAGAATTGTCGAAAATAGGAAAACTTTTCGCATAATGCTATACCCATTTTTCTTAAAAAAATTATTACGTATATTTTTTATTTTTTGGTGCTTTTAGAAGTTTTGGAATATGTTATTTACTACGCGGACTAATAAATAATGCAATTTTATGCAATTTTATTAATGTTACAGATGACGAGCCAATAATAACAGCGGAAGTTGAAAGCATCCCACCAACCATAGACACGACCCACAACACGGTGACGTCGTCGATCGACGGCAACGTCCAATTGGACGACGCCACGCCAGCTTCCGCCTTCCCCCTCGGAGGAATTCGCATCAACATATCAAAGAGCATTCCCTCCTTCATCACTAACAACCAAGAGGATAAGTTGGAAGATATAAGCATCGAGGAAGAGCCTTTGCCACCTGGTGAGGAACCAGAATTGGTTTATAAATTGAAACCAACGTTGGAAGGAGTGCAGTTTAGTAGACAACCGCCTGTGCAAAAAGGGAGTGAACTTTCGGGCTTGTGTTCTATTATGTGAACTTTATATACAGTTCGCGTAGTAATACTCTGAAGTTTGTATTTTGGTGAAGACATTACCTGTTTTGATTTGTTATTTTAATTTTGGTATATTGATATTCTACTTTCGGAAGATGATTTGGCTTTAGTTGTAATACTAAGTAGTACAGCTAGGCGTTTTGCGGGAGTGTTAGAAAAGCAAGAATTTGTTAATAAATTATCAGTACCTGGTTAAAACCTAGCTTTGTTCGATTAGCTTTGATTTTTTTAATTAAACGTGTTTTAAAAATGAAATCAAGCTAAATCGATTAACTGCCCCCAAAGCCTCCTGCATACAAAATATGTATACATATATAAGACGGCCGAGTGGCGCAGTGGGTAGTGACCCTGCTTCTGCGTCCTAGGCTGCGGAATCGATTCCCACATCTGGAAAATATTGAGTGATGAGCATGGATGTTTGGGTGTTTATCTATATATTATAAGTATTTATGTATAATATATATAAAAATAATCATCAGTTATCATAGCACCCATAACATAAGCTACATACGAGTATACTTACTTTGGGTCTATATAGCGATGTGTGTAATTGTCCTGTAATATTTATTTATTATATATTTACATATTTGAAAACTTCAGAGCAGCAAATTAGACATGAATGACACAATATGATCAATTCGGGTTTCCTTTCTATTTAACACATATTGAAAATTATCAATCATTACGTTTTTAAAATTTATTATTTATCCTTTATAAAAAAAGTCCCAAAAAATCTTTGAATTTTCGAAATTTTTAAATTGTCTGAACTAAATGTCTTATCTTGAGATAAGTAACATATTTGATTAATCAAAAATAAAACGTATGGTATTGAAAAATGAGATATTTTAAAATATCTATCTGGAATTTGGTTTAAATACTGTATAATATATTTTTACTTTCTTTTTTAAAAAGTTTTGTAATACTACAATAATTGTTAAAGTTATATTATAATAATATTTTCAATGAAATTTGTTGTTTGCTAAACATGTAAACTCAAAAAAATTGTACAATAAATACATTTAAATAAATTCATTTAAGGTTTAGTCCAATTACTTAATTTAATTTAATTTAATCATTGTATAAAAGTCATTAATGATGTTTTTAAATATTAACTAATTGTCTCAGATTGGTAATCATGTATGTAACAAAAAAAGTGCTCAAAATGTAAAAATAATAACAATAATTTGTTATGTACCTGCTTGAAAAGATTCATTTATATAATATATCTGCCGAAATTTGTTCAGCGTTTAAAACCGCAAATGTGAAAGTCCTATCACTTTTTGTGTAGCTATTTGTTTTTCTGTTTTATAGAGTGCAATTTTTAAAGTCTTGTTGATGTTTAATTTTAAATTTAATTGACGCAGCTAAGATTCTTGTAAAATGGCGAAAAAACAATTTTTTGTTGTACTTGTCAATATTTTAACTTTTCTTTTCCAATACTCGAAATATTTCTTTTCTATCCATATCACACACACTGTAGGATAAATTTAAATACTGCTATATTCAAAACATTGTGTAGTACTTGCACTGTTTGCCTTTTTGAATGCAGAACAAAATTATTTATTAATATCATATAATAATATAGTAGTCAACTGTTTCTATATTATTTTTAATTCTGTACCTAAATTGTAAAAAATATTGTGTTAAATAAACCTAATTAATTATTAAGACTTAATCCCTAGTTAATTATTATATCTAGGTATAGTGCTACTAACTTTTCTGACCCGAAGGCCTAAACTTGAACTAACGTCGCAGCTGTCACTTTCTGCTCCTGAATACAGCGATCTGACACTGGGCCAGATAAGTTTGTAGCACTATAAACTTAAAAATATTTAAAAAAAATGAAGCACAGTAATACCACAGAGCAATGTGCTCGTGCATTGCTCTGTGGTATTACTGTGCTTCATATACGAGAATATATTTGTATCCTACAGTAATAGGCAATGTTGGCAATATTGCCAACAGACGAAACTTATTATTTGGGAGTGGTCTCATGCAGTGGATTGCAATTACATAGGTAAGAGAGAGATAGTAATTTATATACTTCTTTCCTCTTAGCAACTTTCAAAGGTTCAAACGCCCTTTATTGTTAATCTATATTGTTCGGACTATATACGGTCAGTTGATAGGAGATATAAGCGCCATCTGCCGTTTCAGGTGACGAGTAATTAAAATTCAGATTAAAAATCATCTGTGAGTAAAGCAAACTTTAGAAACTTTTCACTACAAATTTGCAAAAAATGTAATAAACAAAAATGTTTTTTAAAAATTTAAAATATTTAATTTAATTTACATTATAAAATGTAGCTAGTAAAGGTCAAAAAAACTAAATTGATCATAATAATAGATAGCGACAAATCTTATGTGCAGAAAGAAATGTGTAAAAACAGGTTTTATAAAATTTGAACACAAAATTGAATACTTTTAAAGTAGGTGTGGGTTTTTAATTTAATAATTATGTTATATTAAACTTATTATGTAATAATGTTGATAAGTGACTATTTTTTAAATTAAATTGTGATATTAAAGTAAGCCATGGTCATTAATATTGCGAATTTTAAACTTCGGTTAAGGGACTATATTTTGCTAGTGACAGTATACTAGGGAATACTCTGGATTTGAATATCAGGGAGGTCCTATAGGATTATAGAACTAAATCCACTAGTAGAGGCTTGTGTCTTACCATTAGTTAATATTTTGTATATTTTGTAAATAGTAATGTATATAAATTTGTTTGAATTGCAGTTTAATTTTATATAAAAAGGGGTTAACACTTTGGTAATACATGAA
The DNA here is from genome assembly GCA_034621355.1 of Mycalesis mineus. Taxonomy (NCBI): domain Eukaryota; kingdom Metazoa; phylum Arthropoda; class Insecta; order Lepidoptera; family Nymphalidae; genus Mycalesis; species Mycalesis mineus. Next base: position 2,725,330 of record CM067903.1, read on the forward strand.
TAACATCAGTTTCGTGTTTTAAAGTGGTAGATATTTTGATTTACAACGGTAAATCCAACTTTAGTTTAAGGAATCTCTTGTTATTTCCCTATAAATCTTACTTATAATATACTTAATAAAATGGTTTACCGATTTATTTAAAGACGTGTGTATTCACTATAAAAAAATGTAACGCAAATCAGAAAAGTTGTTGTTTTAATCACAAAATTGTTTTGTTTACATGCCACAACTCTTGTAGGTATTCTTGAGGTGCCACGAATTTTTTAGTTTTAGTTTAGTTTCTTTAATAAAGGTAATTTGTAAAATTAATATTGTTTTATTTCTATTATTACTTATTATTGGAATAAAGCTATGTGCCCTAAAATAAAAGCCTGTATAAAAATCTATATGCATATTAGTAGCAATCATTTGTCTAAAACACGTAATGAGCTGCTACATCAGTTGCAAAGCAGAAGTGGTAATAGACAGGACATAATGTTCCAAGAACTGATGGACACAATGGACTGACAAGACTGTCGCCTTACACAGGATCGTTAATATTTCAAAAAGGCAAAAGGCTTGTCTATCAGCTGAATAATTGATAAACCCCACATTAACATACTTTTATATAATACTAGACTACGGTTTCACCTGCGTGCTTACTGTTCATGTAGGAATATTTTCCAAATTTCACCCAAAATCAATAGTTCCAACATGAAGGAGTAATGTAATAAAGATTAAAGTGGACATTGCTTTATTGCCTATAATATTTAGAAAGATATGGTCTACGACAATATCTCTATATTATGTTGTCTCTATACATTGTCTCTCTCTCTATACGCTGCCTCTCTTTCTCTTTATATGCTGTCAAGCTAGTCCGCTTTCATCACTTACCATCAGGTGTGATTGCAGTGAAGGGCTAATTTTAATGAACGAAAAAAAAAACAATAGTGAAGCTACTTAACAATAGATGGGGTTGTTCTGTAATTTGTACCTAAATATAATTTTAAAAAAAACCAAGCTAAACTTTGTCAACCTGGTACAATTCTTTGTATGTATGGATAAGAATTATGAAGGAAAACAAAAAGTAAACAGTCTATCAATAGTTTATTTCATAACACAAATAACTTACAATAAATACTTTTAACAATAAATTACATATCACAATTATGTGGCCATCTTGGAAAGGGCAATGTGTCTTTAATATTAGATATATTACACAGAACTTGCATTATTCTCTCGAGTCCCAAGCCAAAGCCGCCTGTGGGTATGTTACCAAATTTCCTTAGTTCTAAATACCAGTTCAACTGTTCTGATGGCAGTTTTCTCTTCAGCTTATCATAATTATCTTCTCTGAGACTTCCACCAACAATCTCACCAGTTATTGGTGCTAGCAAATCTAAAGCATCCACCTAAAATAAAGAAAAAATTAATATACAATTGTATACTTATGAAATACAATTGTTATGAAATAAGTGTTATGATATTAGTATATTTTCACAGCTTACAATATAAAATTAGATGAATCAGAAAAAAGTTTTCAAATAGACTCAAATAGATCTTTTGAGAATCTATCTTAGTTTTTTCAACACTAAAATGGTTATGCAGAATTTAGTTATGGATGAATTTAGATGCTAGATAACTCTCAAAAAGAGCTCCAACGATTTCCATAAAATTTTGTATGTAGATGGTTTTAGGGCGCAATTAATCCATCTAATAAGGTTTCATTTTTAGAAAATGTAGTTTTATTAGTGTTTTCAGGCAATGATAAACTACACTGATACATCAAGACTAAAGCTACTTAACAAAAGATGGTGTTGTTATGTAAATAGTATTAAAATTTAATTTAAAAAAATATACTGTGCCATAAGCTTGTGTAAATGCTTGGTCAACCAGGTATTAAATATTAAAGCTGTCAACAAACCTTTGTACTATCTAAAGGTGATTCCTTCATATAAAATGATTTCATATCTTTGGGCCATTGTGTTACAAAAACTGGTACTTTACAATAATCCACTAGAGCTAATTCCTGTTCCTTATTGATACCTTCCTCAGTTATAATTAAACCTTTCTTTCCTAAAATATTTCTGGCCTCATCATATGTTAAAGCTATAAAATCTTTATTAGTCCATTTAGGTAGTCTATTATTTTTATCAATTAAAAATATGTCCTTTTCATTGGTATTCCATGTCTCAATAAATAAATACTTCAATAAATCCTCTATAACATCTTGTAGTTTTAAAATGCTGTCGCAAAAAGCTATTTCTGCTTCCAACATGTAAAATTCTGATAAATGAAGCCGTGATCTGGAATTTTCAGCTCTAAATGTTGGACCTAATGTGTAGACATTGCCAATTCCTCTACAAATAGCTTCTAAATGCAGTTGCCCTGAAACAGTCAGGTATGTCTTTGTGCCAAAATATACTGTATCTTTATTATGTCCCTCTTGCATCATCACCTTGATAGTTTTATCGTTTTCCGGCTGCACCTTGAAGACTTCGCCTGCGCCTTCGCAATCGTTGGACGTCAATATAGGAGTGTTGATATTTAAGTAGTTCTTAGATGCAAAATATTGATGGATGTGCCTCGTAAGAGCATTGCGCACTCTTAATACGGCGGAAAAGTAATTAGTACGTGATCGTAAATGTAAGTATTGTCTAATGTACTCGGGAGGGTGCACGGTGCGCGGATTAAACGGATAGCCGTCGGTTACAACACATTTACCGAGCACATTAACAGTATCTGCGAGTAATTCCAGTTGGCCTCGAGGACTTTTCGAGAGCTTTCCAGCTATGTGTACCGAACTTCCGTACGTCAAAGCATCGGTTTTAAGGTCTTTGGGGATGAGAATTTGTAACTTTTGAGCGCAGGAGCCGTCGTTCACATCCGCGAAAATGTGGTCTTTTTGTACTCGAAGACTTTTTACCCAACCCTGAAATAACAAAAACAGAATGTTAGTTGTATTAGTTAGTAGTTTTCAATATTTGGCTTCATAACATTATATTGCTTTAATGTAATTATAACCTTGATTTCAGCAACTTCACCGACGTTAGCATTTTTCAGTACAGAAGCTATTACGCTATATTTCTTATAACTATGACTAGAAATGAAGTACTTTTGTAGCTTTATACAAACTCTTTTACATAACATTATCTTAAAACTTAATTATCTTTTTAAAATAAAATATATTGGGTTATTGTTTACTTTTAGTTTTTTTAATGGATGAGCTTATACATACAGCTCTGGGTTCTAGTTTGTAACTTTGTACATTTATAAAATATTCGTTCTTTTGAGCTTGCTGTTTCAATTCGCAGGATTTTTCATGCCATGCTTATTTTAGTACAACCATTAACAATGGCAAATCATTATACAAACAATAAAAAAACCAATAAAATAACTGCAGCTCGCGACCCGTCTATTATTATTTTATTATTTATTCTAAGGTATTCATAGACAATATATCAAAGTAGAAGTATATACTACGTGTGACGTGTGTCAATTTAATTTTGTTGTCAATTTTTAAAGAATCATGTTCATGATTACAAGAAGTAATTAATCGTGTTGTAAAGGAATATAATTATTTTTACTACTACTAATCTTATTTTCTTCAGTTAATCAAGCAAGTTGTAAGTATTGTTATTTCGTTCAATTTAAAACTTTCCTGTTATACGACCGTAATCTTTGCAAACCATAATTATTTTTACCTAATTATCCTTAGAAACAAGTTATTCTACGTCATTATAAAAAGATGTGTAAATTACCTTATTGCTTGAGAGTCTATTTGTACTTTAGAGACTACTTTACACATTTTTATTGAGAACTCCAAAATTGAAAGTACATAGAAAGTGATGATGAAGTCAAAAGATTATATAGAGATTAGGCGAGAGTACTGTGTTGTAGTGCTTATCTAATGGTTATTTTGAAGCCGCTCTATAGAGACAAATTGAAGAAAAAAAAATTATAACTTTATGTTTCTTGTAGGTTCTTTAAGTTAATGTATTTTTGCTTTTTTTTCTTTATCTACAAATAAAACTGCAAGATAAACATTTTTAAATTTAACCAGCTAAAGCGCAAGGGGCAGCCAGAATCCAGATGATGTGAATATTTTGTGTAAATTAAAATATACAAAAGATACATAAGATGTATTTCATAATATTAATATTTCATTAGTTCCTATTAAAAAATAAGCAAAAAAACTTTGCTTCCTACTTAAAATGCATAAAAACTAAAATAAAAGGAACTACTAAATAAGTAAATAATTTTACCCTAAAATTTGTTCTTTGCTAAGTATGTATTGTCAAAGTCTGAGTCAAACCCTGGTTGAGTAGGGTGATCTATACTCAGACCAAGGAGCATTTGAAATTTTGTTGCTTATTACCTGACTGCATCAGAAGAAGGGTAATGTTTTATATAAACTAAAGTGAAACTAGCCACACCTGGGTGTGGTTAGTTTAACTGTGCTTTGTTTCAGTACTGCAGGCAGGTTTCTATGTAAAATCCTAAGCTGACTTTTATTTATTTATTAACTATTGCACATTTATGAGTAACAGACAAGAAATACATTATACAAGGAAATTAATAACAATTAAGTGTTCAAAGGCGGCCTTATAGCTAAAGCACCTCTGCCAGGCACCCTTTGGGATAAAGGAGTCAAAGAACTAGAATTTTCTTTTAATTACTTTCCTTGATATGTGATACATGATTGTTTGTTTTAAAGTGAAAGCAAAATGCTTAATGACATTTAAAATAACCTGAAATAGGCCTGACCTTTTGTACACTACTGTTATCTGCTGATACCAAAATTATCACAAGGTCAAAACAATAATTTAACAGTAACATAGAGCTGAATGAGTTGATAGACAATAACCAATTGTGTAATGTATTTATATAATCTTATTTACTTTATAAGAGCTATGCAAGAAAACTGTCTCCATCTTAATAATGAATTATTATAATTCCTTTCCATGAAATATTGAGCAATCAGTCAAATATGACATAGATATTGACTAAATTGTAATTGAAAATAATAATAATTATTGGGAACTAAACGAAGGTATGTTTTATATTTATTTAAAAAGAGCAACTGTTGAGCTTCTTGCTAGCTCATCTCCGCAGGTGACTGCCTTCAGAGCCAGTGTTAGATTCACTACAAAGAGATTAATTAGATGCTTCAAAAGTGCTTGTAAACTAAGCTTAATTGAATTAAAACAATTTTTGAATTTCATAATCAGATAGGTTTTAAGTCAGCTTACTGCAGTCTTCTTAAAAATACTTCACATGATATTCCATAATATACATAACTTAGTAGTAATATACTAGAGGCTCTATTATAAAACTCAGGCTTGTATCTTAATAGCCCCTATTATGCAACCATTTCATAGTGTACTATAAAAAAATTATTTGAAGATTTAAAAGTGTCTATTAATAGATTATACAAAAACTTTGCACTATGAGCCAATGCTATTATCAAATGTATAAGATTAGCATTCGTTATATTAGCAAGTCTAAATGTGCCAGTACAATACTTGCCCCATCCATAACTATTACATTACTGTTTTTGGTAGAATTAATGGTGATTCCATTTTCACAAGTGAGTTTCTAAAAAAGAAAGTGAAATCTTTGCCTTTCCCTGACACACTTGTTTCAGTAGTAATATTAATACCATGTCTACAATGTGATCATATTTAAGCATGAAGAGTTAACTCTTTACAGTCTCTAGGATTTGTATGAGATAATAATGTATATTACTGTTGATAATTGAATATCAGATTATTAGTATTAATAGTAAAGCAAAAGTTTCAATGGGTAGAAGTTGTTCTTTAATTGTCATGATAATCGATCTGCTGTCATCAACCATATTTATATTGTATTTATTGTAGAGAATTAATACTTACTTTCTCTGGATTCCTAGATTTGAATAATCAAAAATTATTGAAATAAATTATGCAACTTTTTGCTAAAATAACTAAGACTTTTTTTTGTAGCTTTATACAATTTTGTAACTATCTTTTGGTACAGATTTGATTGGGGTCAGTCAGAACATTTTGTTCCAGCTATATTTTTGTTCAGATCAGGATCTGAGTGCAGCTAGTTAAAATCAACTGATAGAAATATAAAGCGAGTACAGTAATCAGCCTTATGTGCCCATTGCAATCTTTACAACTGCTCCTCTAAAGTAATCAGGCATGTTCCTGGCCTAGCTATTTCTGTGCCTGGTCACCTCCGGTACTGCCCTAGTTACAGCACTAAATATAGCTAAGTTGTTAATCTGTGCTAATCTTAACAATAGGGAAGATTTTGAATTCAAGAAAGAATTGATATCAAAACATTAGTGTTTTATATTCTTTTTTAAAACTAGATTGTACAAAAAATGTATTTAGACATAGGACTTTAAATATTAATAACTAGACAGAGACAACCAATCACATCATCATAGATTTTAAAGCCGTAGTAAAAATATGGGAGTATAGTAATATAGTAATGGGAGAGAAAACCCCTGCTCCAAGATATGAGCTCTTATTATATTTTGGATACTTTGGATATCATTGTCGGATATTAATTTTATTTTCATCGTACGTCACTATTTTATAATAAATAAATTTTGAGATATAATAATAACAATAAAATCCCTATTATAAGTAACTTTGTTACAGAAAATGGCTGAACCAAACCCACAAGCCGGCGACACTGGGCCGCCCAAGGGCATGCCAGCTCTGAAGGCGCATGTGATTGCTAACAAGATCGACGTAGCTCTGTGGGGCATCAGATTACTCACTGTGCTCTGCACTATAGGATATGTTCTACCCATTTTTAACAAGTAAGTGACCATTTTTATTTATGCACATGTGAATTTTTTATTGGACCAAAGAGGTATTTTTTTATACTTGATAGGTGCTGCAGAATACAATCATGTTTGATGAGGATGATAGTCTAAATTGCTTGCTTGAAAAGGTATCTGTTCACTTTTGGCTAGTATCTATTTGATTAACAGATGTGTCTGGACTGACAAAAGCCACTTTTGGGGTGGGCAAAGCAGTTGCACTTCAATCCTACTGACAGTCCATAGACTCTTCATTAAATTTAGTTTTTTTTCTTGGGTCTCGTACCCCAAAACGAAAAACAGAACCCTTATGATCACTTTGTTGTCTGTTCCTTTATCTGTCTGTCAAGACACTTTATTCTTCGGAACGTGTGAAATTATCGACAAATGTAAATTGAATTTGTCGATAATTCAGGTCTACTTGTTTTAAATAAATGAATGTTTGGGCAGCGCCTCGGCAGCTTTCTACAAGGCGTTGCTGGCGAACGCGGCAACGTCCGCCCTACGGCTGCACCAGCGCATCCCGGCGCGAGAGATCGCCTTGTCGCGGGACTTCCTCAACCGGCTGCTGCTGGAGGACAGCGCGCACTACCTCTTCTACTCTATCGTGTTTATGAACGTCTCGCCACATATATGTATCCTTTGATGACTGACACTCAATTGTTGCTTACTTTCAGCATAATTTTATTTACAGTACTTGGTCTCTAAGTGCATCAGAGCAGATTTATATCTTACACTCTTATACACTCCAGATATCATTGGTGCCAACCTATTAGGTTGACAGTCTTAGAGTGAATATGTTTGAGTCTGTAATCATTTACTATTAGAGGATATTGATAATGACTGTGTTCGATATCCTTAGAAGCATGTGGGAGTAACACTACCAGAAAGTTGGTAGTGTTACACCTATGGTAGGTTGGTGGTTCGAAATTTCTTGGAAGAAAGAAATCCTTAACATTTTACAATCTGATTCTGGACTCGAAACTAAACCCTCACGATCAGCCACAGCCACCATCGAGGCTATTGACGCACTTTGTATCTATATTATCTACTGGTAGTATGGTAAATAACTTTGTTTATCTCATGAGATTGTCGGAACATATCCTACAAGTTTTGAACTCATCCAACCTGGGAAATATTTCAAAGTATTTATAAAAAAATCCTCTAAAGCTCTTATTGTGTACCTATTGATCTACATCTATGAATTTAATTGAATCTACCTTTGAATTTAATTTTATGTTGGAATTTAATATTTTTATATTAGCTTAGTTTTTTGATAAAATTTAATTAACTATTAATTAAAAAAAACAAAACACAGTTATGCGTACGCGATAGCGCGTGACTGTAAAAAAAGTAGACTCGTTTTAAGAGAGGCATGAATACGAACTAAGATCAAAATCCAAGTTGTTATTTATGCAAATATATTCCGACTGTATAATGTATAACTGCGACCTTATCTCTAATTAACTCAACCGCAAACTTTAACTTTGTGTTTAGGTAGAAAACTTCAGGTTAAGATTTTAAGTTTGCTATCAATTGCTTATGTTTGCCAGTCTTAACTTCACGAAATGTAATTTCTATTTTTATTGCAAAACGACATGAAACTATGTTTATTGAGTAGATATAACCTGACCAGGATTCAATACGCCACAAGTACTTTTTAAGCAGTCTGTGCATTTTATTTTAGTATAGTACATAGTATTAACAACGGAAGAAATTAGTTCCGCGAGTCGGGCTACATTTTTTAAATTTAGAATAAATATAAAAAAGTCATTCTACTCTCACACATGTTAATCCATTTTGTATTCTAAGAGCCTTTGATTGGTTATACCATTGCCATTTTATAAAAGCTGAGACATTATTAACCTCTCCTCCTACACTACTCCTATGTATAGTAGACAACTATAAAGTTTGAAGTATGAATAACACTGGGTTTTAGGTTTGGAGGTTAGCTCCTCATTTATTTAAGTATAAACTCTTCATCTGACTTCGGGGTTTTTCATTCTTCTATGAAATTCTCAGTACATTCCAAGCCTGGAGTTGGGATATTACACCCCCGTGCCTCGGAGAACATGTTAAGCCGTCGGTCACAACATCTAATAGTGATCGTTAATAAATGAAACATTATCACCCTAAGTCGTCCAACCCGTATTGGAACAGCGTGGTGGGTCTACGCTCCATATCCCCTCTCCTATAAAGTGAGAGGCCTGGCCCTGTAATGGGCCGTTAATGATGATGATGATGAAGTAGCTTCATTATAACCCATTGCTATAAAGCTTTTAAGTGTTACTAAATATATATCTTTTGTAGTATAAAACTGAAGTAGGTAAGTAGAAAACAAAAAAAAACAAACGTAGTTGAGTAGAAAACAAAAAGAAGTAAATCGATTCGTTTTTGATTAATAACGCGTTATGTAAACTTCCAAAATATCTTTAACTCGGTGACCTACACCCAATTAAACCGGATTTTTTCATGTTAAAACCTTATATCGTCGACGTAAATACAACCTTTGGAAGGCTGAGCGTACTTATAAGGTAATGCATTTTCACAGAGTAAGAGGAAAAGATAGAAGGATAACGACACTTGTTGTTAGTAGTAGTTGCCCAAGTGGGTATTTTTAAAAATATTCGATCACGGTAGATCAATCTAAAGGTACTGGATAGGACACAGTTTACGTTGTTGAATACCTCCACCGAGCCTGTTCCCTTTATGTAAGGCAATCCGCAAAATTATTGAATACCACCAGACGCCCGCGAGATAAATAGTGTGTGTACCTTTCAAGACCATTGAAGAAAAACAAATGTATGTTATGCTTATTTTTAAAAGAAATAATGTGTATAGCAAGCTATCCTTAAGAGATCCACAATGCTATCGCGAACTTTTTGTAGTCCTGATAAAGAGCAACAATACTTCCAGATACTGTTTTGTTATATCGCAAAGGGATTATGCAGCATTTTCAATTAAAGCTCCAGGCGCCGCGACTTGGTGCACTATTGATGTTATGTTGGAGCTAGCTAAACCTTAAAAAATTATACATATACAAAAACCTTTCCCAGGAATACTTCTTAGTGAAAACCATATAAAAATCCGCTCAGGTTTTATCGCGATTGCGATAGTCAGTCAGATAGATAGCGATTGACAGTCAGGCAATTTATCGCGAACGGAGAGACAGACGTGGCGGGAATAGTTAATTTATAAAATGTAGTGTTGTCCATCTTCATTAATACTAAACCTAACGAACCTGCCTAAGCGTTGTACAAGAACCATCTGCAATCACACTTGATGTGCTGGTGCTGCGATCTAAGATGGAAGCGGGCTAACATGTTTAGAGTAGAATAAATCCACATCCCTTTTGCTTTCTACAACGTGAAACTGCTTCGCAGTACGTTTTTGCTAGTAGTTTGGTAACTAGCCAAGGCCGAAGGGTCCCACCAGCCAGAAATGGACAAATACAGAAAATCTTCATTGGCCCAACCAGGAATCGAACACAAAAAAAAGAAACGCTGAAATTATTAAGAGATTGCCCGTGATTTTATATTATACTGGCGGAAGCCCGCGACTTCGTCCGCGTGAATCTTGGTGTAGACTTGAACTCCCGTTTAACCCCTTAAGTAGGTGAGCATTAGAAAAAACGTTTGTTAGCGCTCGCCTACGTCATTATGGCTATATAACAGTCGCCCGCGACTTCGTCCGCGTGAAAACCTCTTAGGTACTTTTTTAAATTTAAAGACAGACTTTCATATAAAGTGTGCTCTTTCCCCGCTACTTAATTTTTTTATAGTTTCCCGTGAAGCAATATCCTCCATCCCGTCCCGTGTACGAAAGATCTACATCTTTGTTAAACATTGTACGATATTACAGTACATTAACATTAACAAGCTTAAAATTTATTAAAGCTTTTAGCTTGTATTAAATAGTCTATTTCACTTTTGAGTCTAGCTTTCATAATAAACAAAATAATTTACAATCCGATATGCAGATATAGAGATTAGCCCGTTTAAACAAACGAACAAACTTTTTCGTATATTATATAAATATGGTCTGCCATGCCAAATAAATTGAAAGAAAAGATCAAAGATCGAATTCTCAAACAATATCAGTACCAAAATGTTGACCTCTATTCAGTAGGTATAACATAACACGGACAAGGTCAACTTAATTTGGACAATATAGCCGCAGTGTCGTTTTTTAAAAAAATTTTAATATCTCCGAAACTATATAACTAATTAACATACTGTAAAAGGCAAATCTTATCTCTATAATATCCTTGTGATTATTAAACAATTTATTTTGATAAGGATTTAAGTTTAGTTGTATAAATAATGACGTAAACGTAAGCATATGAATTAAATGATTTTTTAAAACACTAAAAGTTATATATCTGCCAAACTATAAAAGATAGATTTACGCTATGGCGGACTTTTTTGTAGAAGTTTTTAAGATGCATAAAGTTTTCATACAATGTTTTCAATTATATTCAATATCTAAGGCAGCGTACGCATAAAGCTAAATTTAAGAAATTTCACGGTCCGACTCGCGCGACAAAAACTATGATAACTCGGGTAATATATACAATACAAATATAAAATATAGCCTATGACAATCACCGATAACGTAGCATTCTACTGGTGAAAGAATTTTTAAAATCGGATCAGTAGTTCCGAAGATTAGCCCCGACAGAGGTTTATTTACAAACTTTACCTCTTTATAATATTAAGTAAAGATTTAATGAGCCTTTTTTTTGCGAGTGTTTCGTCGATGTTATTTCTACAGTCTACGTTCGTATGATGGTGTCAAGGAGAACCAGTGGACGAGCGTCGGGTCGTAATAATTGTACTTTTATTGTTGTATGTTAAATAGTTTTGCCGTCCGCGTCCGATCCTTCCGCGTTATTATTCTGTATTTATTTATAGTTCAATGTTAATTATACTTGCAATGGATAATTTTCTAGATGAAAAATTTAATGGCTAATTAATTATAAATGATTAAAAATACGTTAGAAAACATACACACATTGATTTCATTACGCAAATATTTTCTAGTTGTAGGAATCGAACCCACGGCCTTTGGTAATAAGCTTTAGGTAGTGGTTAACACCTGTTGCAATAATCGACCGTCATAAACACACACACATTTACAAAGCACTTATTATAAGGTCTGTGGCATGCTAGCAGTCGCCATTTTGATTTTTTTTAAATGCTGCTGTATGTTGCGATCTTAAAAAATTTATATAGGCCAAATGTTGTACTCATAACACAAGATACACTGATTTTTGGTTTGAAAGCGATATATATAGCATTGATTTATAAGTAACGTTCAGTTCCAAGGTTCTAAGTCAGGAAAAGAAAGAAAAAACTCAAAAATTTTTGGGCCGATTCGCACACACCAGTGCCGACATGTAACAAACATTTCCGTGACATGTTATTCATATACACACATATCACTATCACGCTATCGGTTTCAATTTGGTAAAGAGATCTACTGGGAAGATAGTATGTTACATTTGGTACGTTTTTTGAAGGCGTACTTACGTATTACATTTTAATGTACCTACTTAATGTAGAAAAATGTAGTTAAGTAGAAATTTTTGTTGGTTTTTAGTTGACAGCTTGATTTCTTAACTCTGTACCAGTGATACTTATACCAATATTCTTATTCGCTCTACTGCATGCTGCGTCCTACTCGCTCACCATTCTTGATGTAAGTATAAATTTAAGTTATATTTGTCTCTGTTTACATCAGTAAAGTGTCAGCCAGCCAGCCAGTCATTTATGTGTGAATCGTCAATAAATTTGACGATTTAAGGCATATCCTTAAATTCCAATTTTTTTTAACGTACTGCATTAAATAATATATATTAATCTATCTTAAGATATCTATTTTAATTATGGTATTGGTATTTTGTGTAATTGCTTATTATTAGTGTGAATGTATTTGAATGTATGTATTTATAAGTATTATTCACCACCTGCATTTTCTCTGTTATATGTTTTTCTTCGTTGTGGTGTACAAATAAATAACAAAAAATAATAATGATCCCTGATCCTGTCCTGCCAGGAGGGAGGCCTGGCCCTGTTGTTAGTCATTAATAGGTTGATATTGGTGATGATAATGACATTGGTGTGATGGCCGACAGACGCTGGGCCAGAACTCGATGTGGGTGGCGCGGCTGCTCATCTCGCTGGTGGAGTTCCAGTCGCGCAACATCCTGCGCGCCGCCGCGCTCGCCGAGATCGTGCTGTTCCCCGTGGTGGTCGTGATGGCGGTGGCGGGCGGCTGCGGCTACCTCACGCCCTTCGTCTACTACTACTTCGTGATGTGGCGCTACGCGTCGCGCCGCAACCCCTACACGCGCAACACGTTCCGCGAGCTGCGCGTGCTGGCCGAGAACACGGCCGCGCGCCCCTCCGCGCCCGCGCCGGTGCGCTCGGCGCTGCTGGCCGGCGTGCGCCTCGTGTGCTCCATGGCGCCGCCCGTCGAGGTGCAGCAGTGAGTAGCAAACTATACCGCACCCCTACACGCGCAACACGTTCCGCGAGCTGCGCGTGCTGGCCGAGAACACGGCCGCGCGCCCGTCCGCGCCCGCGCCGGTGCGCTCGGCGCTGCTGGCCGGCGTGCGCCTCGTGTGCTCCATGGCGCCGCCCGTCGAGGTGCAGCAGTGAGTAGCAAACTATACCGCACCCCTACACGCGCAACACGTTCCGCGAGCTGCGCGTGCTGGCCGAGAACACGGCCGCGCGCCCCTCCGCGCCCGCGCCGGTGCGCTCGGCGCTGCTGGCCGGCGTGCGCCTCGTGTGCTCCATGGCGCCGCCCGTCGAGGTGCAGCAGTGAGTAGCAAACTATACCGCACCCCTACACGCGCAACACGTTCCGCGAGCTGCGCGTGCTGGCCGAGAACACGGCCGCGCGCCCCTCCGCGCCCGCGCCGGTGCGCTCGGCGCTGCTGGCCGGCGTGCGCCTCGTGTGCTCCATGGCGCCGCCCGTCGAGGTGCAGCAGTGAGTAGCAAACTATACCGCACCCCTACACGCGCAACACGTTCCGCGAGCTGCGCGTGCTGGCCGAGAACACGGCCGCGCGCCCCTCCGCGCCCGCGCCGGTGCGCTCGGCGCTGCTGGCCGGCGTGCGCCTCGTGTGCTCCATGGCGCCGCCCGTCGAGGTGCAGCAGTGAGTAGCAAACTATACCGCACCCCTACACGCGCAACACGTTCCGCGAGCTGCGCGTGCTGGCCGAGAACACGGCCGCGCGCCCCTCCGCGCCCGCGCCGGTGCGCTCGGCGCTGCTGGCCGGCGTGCGCCTCGTGTGCTCCATGGCGCCGCCCGTCGAGGTGCAGCAGTGAGTAGCAAACTATACCGCACCCCTACACGCGCAACACGTTCCGCGAGCTGCGCGTGCTGGCCGAGAACACGGCCGCGCGCCCCTCCGCGCCCGCGCCGGTGCGCTCGGCGCTGCTGGCCGGCGTGCGCCTCGTGTGCTCCATGGCGCCGCCCGTCGAGGTGCAGCAGTGAGTAGCAAACTATACCGCACCCCTACACGCGCAACACGTTCCGCGAGCTGCGCGTGCTGGCCGAGAACACGGCCGCGCGCCCCTCCGCGCCCGCGCCGGTGCGCTCGGCGCTGCTGGCCGGCGTGCGCCTCGTGTGCTCCATGGCGCCGCCCGTCGAGGTGCAGCAGTGAGTAGCAAACTATACCGCACCCCTACACGCGCAACACGTTCCGCGAGCTGCGCGTGCTGGCCGAGAACACGGCCGCGCGCCCCTCCGCGCCCGCGCCGGTGCGCTCGGCGCTGCTGGCCGGCGTGCGCCTCGTGTGCTCCATGGCGCCGCCCGTCGAGGTGCAGCAGTGAGTAGCAAACTATACCGCACCCCTACACGCGCAACACGTTCCGCGAGCTGCGCGTGCTGGCCGAGAACACGGCCGCGCGCCCCTCCGCGCCCGCGCCGGTGCGCTCGGCGCTGCTGGCCGGCGTGCGCCTCGTGTGCTCCATGGCGCCGCCCGTCGAGGTGCAGCAGTGAGTAGCAAACTATACCGCACCCCTACACGCGCAACACGTTCCGCGAGCTGCGCGTGCTGGCCGAGAACACGGCCGCGCGTCCCCACACAGGTCAGGCTGGTGGAAGGCTTCGGCGGTGGTTAGTTACATAGTGGCATATATAAATCAACTTATTGGTGCTTGTTTGTGTATGTCATATAATTTTATTAATTTCAGGTAATTTCTTAACCAACACGTATTGGTGGTGCGGCCGATCTACCTATGACATCACTGAGTCCATTTTGCATATTTATAAGGGTCTTTAATTTTTAAGACTGCAATAGTATTTAAGTTATCGCTTCTGGTGTTTTTGAACACAGCAAATCATTAACCATAGACAAAACAACGACAATAAAGTGAAGACGACAAACTAACACTTGCTTAGTTGTAAAAATGTTGACGTTTGACAATACCTTCACAGAATATTTAACTTTCAGTATAAAGCTATCGGCCGAAAACTCAAACGAAAATAAAATTCAAGTACGTCGAGTCAACTTATTTTGGCAGATTTCTATTGCAGACAGCCAAAGTTGATTCGAGACGTCCTTCAATTTGATTTGCGCTTCAGTGTTCAGGCGTAAATCTTTATATTACAAACCTATTTCGTAAAGTCTTAAGTCATTCCTATCATCAAAGTGAATCTGGCACTTTAAGCATAAAACTAGCAGGTTTTGTCGATATATAAATATTAGATGAAACATTTTCTCGGCAAAAATTATGCATTACAATTATAATACAAAACAACTCTACCAAGTGTCTAGCTTTGCCGGCTCTTATCAGTTGAAATTTGCCTTCTGAGCCGGTGGTAGTCATTAGAATATAACATGACGTATCAAACGTGCTTTTGAATAAAACCGGCTTCAAATATGTGTTAATAAATGAAACTCACTCGTTCACAGCCAAATTTGACTCTCCACTGAAAAACTCTTAATATGCTCTTAAACTACTAATACCGCTTGTAGACATTTTAATTTAATGTTAAACTAGTTATTTTTAATTGTAATGCCGACGACTACAGACAAACTATTACTGTCAAACGTCACTTGGTCACGCGACAACAGAGCGATTTAATTCTGTATAGCGCCATCTGTTAAGCTTTATATCAACTATATATGAAGCATTTTACACGTAATGAATTCCGAATTTTAATATAGCACTACACGTCTATGTTGATGAAAAGCCATAAAGGACTTGATTCCAGACCGTCAAATAGATTAAAAAAGTGATAATAGAAAAATATCTCGTGTATAAGTATATGGTTGGTATTCGAGCAGTATGTATTTTTGTAAGAAATGTTTCATCTATGTATTTATATATGTATTGTCTATGTGCATTTCTGCTAAACTTTCAACGCATGTATGTAACATTTTTGTTATGTACTTAATAAACTATCCTGTATTGCCTCTTTTTGGTTGTATTTTTAATTTATAGTATTGTTAATGGGACAAACTTAAAAGTTGTATTATTTTAGTTTTTCTTAATTTAAGTGCGAGAAGCGAACAATTTTGGTCCAATTTAAGTTAGAACTTAGAAAATATTAGTATAATTAATAAAAATATATTTAAAGTTATGAAGCATATAATATGTTATGAACCTGAATTATTTTTCTGTATTCCGTTTTTCTCTGGCTCGTATTTTTCCGGTGATATTAAATAATATAACTTGTTTATTATAAGATACAGTTTACCTATCATTACACAATGGTATTTCTTAATGTCACCGAAATGTTTCCAGCCTAATCGCATTTTCTGGAATAATATTCATTCCATTATTGAAATTTCGGAATGAATTAATAAAATAAGGAATGATGTTTTGTACTAAGTATTAATGCACGTGGTTTGGGGATGAATGTAACTTGGATTTTTTTAATAAATGTTGTGGTAACGATTTTTTTGTTTTTTATTCCAGTTAAATCTACCGCATTAGTTAGTTAATAAAAACACAACAAGAGTTGGTATAATCTTTTTTAACTTTTGTACTTGCGCCGAAAAAAAACTATATAATTGTGTCCATCATTTTTTCCCGGAGAATAGATAGTTCCAAAGGAGCAATCTCATCGTGTTTACTTTTATTAACTGACTGCACGACACGAAGGGGTGGTAATGGGCTTGCTTATCAATCAGCCTATGTATGAACGAGTATGTATGTTCCTTTGAAGCCTGTACAGAATAAACGCCTGGGCCGATTTTTATAATTCACACTTCAATCAATTTCTCTAAGACTGGCGAGTGTCACTAAAGACATGACGTTAGTGAAAATTCTATATGGCGACTACTGGACGTCATATTTTGAAAGTAAAAAAAAATAAAGTCAACAAACTATGTTAATTGGGGTATAGTTGAATAGGTATTTCGAAATCCTCCACATATCGGTGACGATTTTGTTGTTATGTAGGATAATGCTCGGCCGCATACCGCTCAGGTAACTCAAGCTTATTTATCTTAATCATAAGAATGTATGTTATGGACTGGCCGGTGAGATCATCGGATATGAACCCTACGTTTGGGACTTGCTAAAAAGAAAAGTTAAGTCCAGAATTCCAGCACCTGCCAACGTGGGTGAACTGCGAATCGCCGTAGTTGAGGAATGACGGACACTATCGATAACATCATTCTCAGTATGCCTAGACGGGTAGAAACTTTAATAAGAGCACGTGGAGGAAATACGCGATATTAATCACCATTTAATTTTACTTTACAATAAAATAAATAATAATCTTCTTTTAATTATTTGTTATTTTAATATTAATTTTCACTTCTCCCGGTTACATGAAAAATTCAAAAATATACTATTTTTCACAAATAGACTTTACTCGCAAAATCTGTTCTAATATGATCTCATTTTATAACCTTAGTAAAACAAATGAAACTTTAAATAACAAAAGAAGTGTAGTAAGTAGATTTTAGAATAAAACCAATTTTTTTAATTATGGACTTTTTTCATGTTCCGCTAAACATGCCGGTGTGCAAGTTAAGCCTTTGATGTAAATAAAAAAAAAGACGTACAATATGTCAGCCATATAACATTAAAAGTACAAAAAAAAAATTAGACTAACGTAAAAGTATTATGGGATATGGCGAATGAATTATCAAATTCTCCGCTGAGTAACCTACTTGTCAAGAACGAGTTATGCAGTCGACGTTTTTTCCGTTCACGTCTTTTTGCCAAATAATAAATTAGTAAATAATCCAGAGTAATCTATTCGACACAACTGTACACGCACATCAAAATTATACTAGCAGCGCTAACTGAGACGGGCGCACGCGACGGGTGACTGTTCGCAGATTTGTAGCCCGCGGCGGTTGCCCGCCACGTGCGCCCGCTCCCGCACCCGCGCGAATTTTAGCGTTAGCCCATAGGTTCAGCCATTTTAACCGATTCAATGCGGTATACTATTTGACAAACTTTTGTGCCTGGCGACGAACAAATGTTTTGTGGCTCCTCTGGGGCGCCTAACGCCAGGCACTTTGATGGCTCCCCTAAGGCGCCATCCGCCATGTATTGTAATCTATCGCTTTTTTTGTTGTTTACACTTGCTGTAAGTTTAGTCTCCAACCAAAATCGACCGTAAGCGGTTTAATTGTTCGTTGAGTGTATAAAAAAGTGATTATCTACGTGTATTAATGGAAATGGAAGGTAAGTGACTCATTTATGTAAGGTGTTGTAAACCTTTTTATGTATGTATTGTATGTATCTATCTATGTCCATTTCTTTGGCACGCTCAACAGTTTTGTTTTTAAGGCAGTCGGGTTTATTGATTTTCAAATACCTTTTTAATTGTTATAAACATATATTCTTTTTTGTTTTAGAATTACCGAGAAAAAGAAAATATATCCCAGAATCAGAACTTGAAACGCAATGTGACAGTGACGACGAGTTTCAAAATTCCCAGACTTATGATGACTGGGAACCTGGTCAAGAAAATGAAGATATATTAAATTCTGCGACGGAAGGTACAAAAAAACCTACGAAAGATTGTGGAACATACGCAGAAATATCCACCAAAGATGTTTCGACTTTAACTGAAAATATAATGGTACAAAATAAAGAACAGTATACAACAGTCATGGATATTCATGGCTGTAAATACTTCGGGCAATTCGTATCTAACGAATTACTACGTTTTAATATTAGTGAGAGGTATATTATAATGCAAAAAATTATAGAAACGCTAAAAAAATAATTTGATTATTAAACCACAAGTAAAGGTACCGTGAGTTAAATGAAAAACATTGGTTTTACATATTAAGTTTTATTTATTAACATTGTGTAATAAGATTACAAAATTGTTCTTATTTGTAATTTAGACTTTTATTATAATCATTGAAAAAGACTGATTTAGTAATTATTAATGAGACTTGTTTGTTATAAGTAATTAAAAAAATCAATTAAAGAAATTATAACATTTAGTGTGTGTTGAATCATGAAATACCTGAAACCTAGAAATATCATAATTATGAAAAATGTCTATTACATTTTTAATATTTATGGTATTCTCGGAAGCATGGGGTGAGACATAACCCTGGGAAATCTGGGCAATCAGGACAACCATATATAACCAAGTTTCTTTTTTTAGTTTTGCTATAGCATACTCTGCATCGTTTTCTCATTGTTCTTCCAACACTCTTAGTAAAAGTACTAGGTAAATGTATTTTCCTTTCAGTAAGGGATCGTTCTGGCACGGTTGGTGGCTTTAATAAATTTTCATCATTCATTTCAAATGGTTCAGGGGATGGAGGAGTAGCCATTTCGGTTAGGAACTGAAAAAAAATAGTAAAATAACATACCTAGCAGTCAACACACTTTTATTTTATACATAACTATACATTTTATAAGTGAGAGAGGCATTAAAGTAATAAATGTAAAGATTAAAAGCTCATGTTAAATTCCAATGGTGCATACAACACCAAAACAGCTATAGTAGTATCAAAGACTCGATGCCGCCGCGCTAGGGCAATAAAATGTCTACGATAGCGATTACGAGTACATTACATAATTATTAATTTCACCTATTATTCAAACTTTACCTTCCCAAAACGCCTGGGTACCTAATACCAAATAAACACGTGTCAAACTAACTTTACTACATTGTAAGTACCTACTACATACTAAGTTTACTAATACAGTGTAAACTCCATGTAACGTCACTCGATTTAACGACAAACTCTCTAAAGCGTCGAAAACAATTGACTTTGGTTGGTTTATCTTGTCTACCATACAGTGATACACTCTACATAGCATCACACCCACTCTCAATAACGACAATAAGTTATATAGAGTAGTGTAGTTACTGTAGTTACTAAGTTTAATAATATACATAGGTTTTAAACTGTTTTAATAAAAGGTAATAACACTAGAAAAGAAGATTGTTTAACTCACCTTGTAAAGCCAAAAGTCAAAACAGAGTCCAAATTACTAGCCGGGGTAGTCACTGAAGCAAAATCACGAAGTCCAGATACACAGTCCACAGTCGTCACAAAAGCAATCTAACAGAATCCAATGGTTACACCGAGACTACCGTCTGATCACTATAACTAGCAAAACAGAACTAAACGAAAAAACATCATCGATAATTAAGTAATTTGCGCGTAAGAATCCTTGTTAAAGTGATTTATGGCACCGACTGCCATGAGTTTTTGTTTTTAGTATAAGTAATAACTTTCCTAGCCCATCAATAAAAAAGGGTCGGTCGGCATGGCAAATTAACAATAAGCTGGTAGGGTAATAAAAAGCTTAAACATTTTGCAACATCTTTGATATGATCGCCTAACGTAACAACAATAGATAGTGCTTTTCTAAGAATCGTTTTTGTTGTTGTTACGCATCAAAGATAAACTAAGTACTCGTACATTGACTTGATCATATATAAGACATGCCTCGTCCGAGTAAATTTGGACAGACTTCGACAAAAACATAATATATATCATCACGCCAAGTAATAAGTAATAATAGTAATTTTGACTTCAACAAACTACCTAGTTATTACCTACTATAAACTTGCAAGAGCATATCCACAAAGAGGCGACGTGAAAACGGTTTTTTTTCTAAATATTTAACTGTCATAATGAGTGCGACTCGTTTAAAACCCTTAAAATTTTTATTGAAACGGTAACCATCCCCGAAGGGTGTGAAATAACGCTACACCTTAAAGTGATTTCTCTGGACAGGATTTGCGTGATACATTAAGACACTTATATTTTCAGAACACTTATATGTACTGTTCATAAATGTAAATTAATCAGTTTTTTGGGCCCGCCATGCAGAAAAGTTATCTTTCATAATTATTATTTCTATTGAAAAGGTTTACAACGCCTGAAATGTCTTTTTTCATGCTATATCTTGAAGCTAACACTAGGATCGTAATTTACGTGACAAATAAGGAAACTTTCATTTAGGGCTAACCTCTGAAAAAAGCTATTTTAGTAGAGTTTTACAGGAAAAAATTCTGGCTCCTCTCGGGCGCCACCCGCCGTACACAAAAAATACACACGGCGCCTCTGCGGAGCCATCCGCACGGAATCGGTTAAGCTTAGGTAAATTAAAGGAACTATACTAAAGCCAAAGTCGATTGAGAATGCTTGTCAACAAACAAATTAAAAATGAAAATGCAACCCACGCCTAATAAGTTTAAAATTTTGTTATTTATAAAAATCTTATTTGAAAGATATTGATATACATATATTAATTAGTTTTAAGCCTACTAATCTAATTTATTGTCATAAATTCGTCATTAACAAGTTAACTTAAAAAAATAGGTGTAAAATGACTAGTGATTTCTACCTTCATTTTTAATTTGTTTGTTGACAAGCATTCTCAATCGAGTCAGGCTTTAGTATAAATGGAATTATTTTTCTACTTTTTAGTGAGTTATGAAGTCAGTTTAATTTTTTTATTAAAATTTTTTTAAATCGGTGGTTGGCATAGGTCCAGACCAAGGAGGTGCCCAGCTCAACGATCTTGATCCGCGCTTAGCGTTAGGGCGAAGGATATCAGAGCTATCTATTCGTAGGTGATAAGCGCCTCGGAGAAGAGAAAATGCCTACTATGGGTGTAACTAAATCAAAGTCAGTCAAAGATTTTCAGTATTTTTTTATTAGCTTAACACCTAAGCGACGGGCGGCACGGGCTGTGCGGCGAGCGGCGTGGGCGCCACGGATCGCACGTCGGACGTGGGCTCGAGTGGCACCGGCTCGTCCTTGGGCTCTGTCACCAGGATGTGGTCTGGTTGGGGCTTCTTGGGGCCGTTCTTGCCTTGTTGGTCCCAAGGCAACATGATCTTTACCTGTTGAAGATTGAGATAATTAGATTTACACATTTTGTTGACATTCAAAATCATTTTAAACTAATTTTAACAACCAACTGCTACAGAGTCTGGCCTATCTCTTATTAGGAATTTGTATGGATCACTGTATCAGATAATACCAGGACTTATGAGTTGATGTCTGAGAGAAGTTATGTATCTGGGTATAAATTTAGATTGCATCATGACTTACTATTAGGTGTAAGGGCGAACTTGTAATAAAAAAAAGATCATTTTAACCAGACTATTCGGACAGGCTTATCATCATTAGGAGATATGGAACTTGAGACCTACCAAGCTGCTCCAATGCAGTTTGGAGGGTTTTGATATAGATACAAGTAAGTCATTTTATAAATGATAATATTGGAACTGATGGTTTAAACTGCTTTCCAAGAAAGGCATAGGATACCACCAACATCCCAACATCAGCCTAAAACTTGAGAATTTTATGCAATAAAGAAAAATTTTTGCCTCTCAAGACATCTGTTGGTGAATATCCTCTTTGTCTGTCTAGTAAGCAAAAATGACAGCTGATTTTGCCAAGAAAAACAACTTTTCTGAGTAGGTGAGATGAAAATATAGTATTTTTTCTTTACATGTTAATATATTTTAAACAGTCACTTCCAGCGATAGGTGTACTTAGATTAATTTAAAAACTTATGCAATAAGACTATTAAATTAAAATTTATAGTAGATTTCAACAATATAGTGATTCAAGAGAAGGGTTGGACACATTATAGTTTAATAAATAAATAAAAATAAAATAAAATAATGTGGTTTAAACTCACTAAGTTGTAGGGTTTCTCTAGTTTATAATGGACAAAGTTTATAAGTGTAATTGTTCAACTTGCACCGTACAAGAGCTCGTACAAACAAACCCTCCAATAAACAAGTTGGTTTACTCTCCCACAAAATATTAGGTCACCAGCCATGAAGACTAACAACCCCTGATATTGTGGGTGATTCAGAACAAATAAAATTCCTAACTTAGCAGAGAAGACTGAGACGAATATCTTAGCATTCCATGGATTCACCGTGCAGGTGCCGGGTACATCGCATGGCTGAGAGAAAAACTCCGAACAGAGCCCAAGACTTGTGACACAGGTGTAGGTTTAAAAGAGATCTCTTAGTGGCCGTCAACACTCACCTCCTCTGTTCAAGTTGTTCTCCCTGCCCAACCAAATTTGGAGCAGCTTGGATAGTTGTTACAATATGAAGCTTACTGCACTTCTAGTAAGGCCAAGGCATTTAGCAGGTTATAGAGAATTTGCTTGTATACCTCTACTACTAACCACATAGCCATTTCTATACTAAAGCCAAACTCAATTCAGAATGCTTGTCAACAAAGAAATTAAAAGTGAAGGTAGAAAATGCAACACATTTTATGCCTAATAAATTTAAAATTATGTTTTGTTATTTTAAAAAATCTTATTTAAAAAATATTGAATATGATAATTAGGTTTAATCTTACTAATCCAATTTATTGTCATGAATTTGTCATTAACTAGTTAATTTAAAAAAATAGGTGTAAAATGACCAATGATTTCTACCTTTATTTTTAATTTATTTGTTGACAAGCATTCTCAATCGAGTTTGGCTTTAGTATAGTTAGTTCATTAGTAAGGTCATAATATTTATTCACTTTGAATACATGGTCTTTAGGGATGTTTGTTTGTTTAAAAACAGATTGTTTTATGAAAATGTCACCATTATTAACTTATTTGATTGACTCATTACTAGGTTTGGCCTCTTGTCTAATATGAGGCAGACCTATACCACTGCTCTCATACAGTTTTGAATCAACAGAGCGTCCAAGTCTTGGCTTGAATTGATACATTAATCTATTTATTGAACATTAAATGAACTAACTTTGATTCCCAACACTCCCTGTCTGAGCAGCACATGTCGTGTAGCGGTGTTCACATAGTCATTGCACGGGTCTCCTGAGTGGATCATGAGGCCATCCACAAACTTCATAGACTTGGCACGCTGACCTCGCAGCTTACCGGAGACAACAACCTCACAGCCTCGTGCACCAGATTCCATGATGAATCTGAGCACACCGTAGCACGCACGTCTTACAGCCAAACCTGAAAATCAGGACAAAATGAATAGTAAAAACAATTCAATATACATATTTTTATCTAGGGGGCTGTTCAAATATTACATAAGCATATTTATTACAATTATTTATATTTAGCCCTCCCTCCCTTGTCAGTAAAAGTAAGCAAAGCTCTTACCCCTTCCCCCCATGCTTATGTAAACATTTTTCAGTTATAAATGTATTTTTTTAATATTATAACTATGTGTCAATTATAATTTTAATAAGCTTGGGTCCTGGAACGCTATCCAGCTGATCACACTGCTGCTATGCCCAATATTGTGTCCAGTGTTATATTATACTTTACTTAAATATCAAGATCATGCTGCCAAACCCAGGCGCCCCGAGGCGGAGTTGTAGCTCTGGGGACTCGCAACTGTTAAAAAGTGCGAAGAAGAGTTGTGCCTGGAATACTTATATGCTATAAGGCTAAAAAGCTCTGAATCCTCGAGGCGAGCCCAAAACGATTTTTTAGCTTAATGTGGTATTGGAGGTTCTTGGTTAAGTTTTTTCCATTTCCACATGAATGATGAAATGAGGTTCAGTAAAAATACTCAGCCCAGAGACAGGGCGTTAAGCCATCAGTTCTGGTCAGTAAGTATTTATTCGAGTTAAACATTATAACATTCATTCATCAGAATTTATGCCATCCATATAAAAAATTAATAAGTGCCGATGACGTAATCATCATCTAGACATGTCATCAAAAATAATCAAAACAAAGACCCCCCACCGCCCTATAGTGCTTACTTAGTAATACTTGAACATCCCCTAGGCCACCAATCTGCATTGCAGCAGCATGGTAGATCTAAGCTAAAGATTGAAAATAATAATGATTAGTTTTTGTTGTCTAATGATCAATAAGATAATAAGAGCCTGTAGCTCTATGTGGTACAAATTTTTATAAATTTAGACAACTTTAATCATTTCGTTTCTATCTTTTGCCATCTAACACATTACATATATGAATATATACTGTTTGTGAATATAAGTAAATATTTCAAGAGATATCATCGTGTTTTTACCTCCAATAAGCTTGTATCTGAGGGATTCTGCCTGGGCAATAGCGCACAGGCCCCTGGTGGCCACCTTCTCAGCGTACAGCTCCACAGACTGCTCGGGGATGTTGAACCTCTTCTGTACGACGGAGGTCAACTCGCGGATCCTTCTTCCCTTTTCACCGAGCACACTCTGTGTCCTTGTTGCCATAATGATAATTTCCGATCTGGTCGGGGTGACGCGCACCTCCACGCCGGAGTACCCATCTTCAGCTAGCTCCCGAGTTAGGAACTCGTTTAATTCCGCCTTAAAAACTCCGTCACCGACGAACTGTAAAACCACGATAGGTTATGTTTTGGGTACTATATTTATAGCATATTTACCAGTTTAAATCGCATAGAATATATAATAAGCGCTATCGTGGGTGCTAATCATGTTTTCAGGCATGTAGACCATGTAGGTATCATTGAAAAAATTTAATAACAAGTAAATAAGTAAAACATCACTGTCTCACAAATCTACTAACATCACCAAATACACTTTTGTTATTTAGTAAATGGGGTCAAGTACACATTGGTATGATATAAAATTACACGAGACAACAAGTATTTCATTGTTTTAGGCACATAATTTAAACATACTTTTCGCTTTTTAGAAATGTTGGTCACCGCCATGATTGCAAAGGGAGCGGAAAAACTCAAAAGACAATTTATTGAAAGATAAACGTCAATGTCAATTTTTAGCCCTTGACACTTCACAGCTCTGGGATCTGATCTTTATGCGCACTTTTTTCTTTAACATCAGTGCCATAGACAAAATAGATTGGTAATCAAGTCAGTCGTAAATATTCATCCTGTGATCAGAAATTCCTCATAATCAATTCTTAATTCCTTAGGCCTGTGTGCACCGAGATTTCAGTTATCATAACCAACGGTTAACATAACTTTACTATTTATAATAAACCCATACGCCGATTTGGACGTAAACCGGGCGGTTATCTTAACCGAGCTTACGTCCTTACCGGTGTACGGGCTGTTGTGAACAGTAAATTTTACGTTCAGCTTATGTTAACCGTTGGTTATGATAACCGAAATCTTGGTGCACACAGGCCTAAGGACGTAAGTTCGATTAAGGTAACCGCCCGGTTTACGCCCTTAACTGGCGTACGGTGTGAACAGTAATGCCTGTGTGCACCAAGATTTCGGTTATCATAACCAACGGTTATCATAAGCTAACCGTCGGTTACTATTTTACTATTTATGACAACCCGCACGCTGGTTAAGGACGTAAACCGGGCGTTTGTCTTAACAAAGCTCGCATTCCTCGGTTATCTAATCTATAATTGATTTGTAGTGATTTCCTAGCGTTTGTTGTTCTGTCTATCAGCTTATTTTCTATGATATTCTTATATTTTTGTATTAATTTAATAAAGACATTTATTTTATTTTTTTTATTATTAAAATTGGAAGTACGCTTTTTTGAAGTAGTATTAATTTTAAAATAAAACTAATAGTGCAATAAACAATATAACTTTAACTTTTAGTATATCTATTACTTTACTTTTTGATTTACCACAAAATTTACCATCCACAGAATAACAACGTAAATAATAATGTGAATACCTATCTTCTTTGACAAATTACCATGCGGCCATAAAGGACTCGATTCTAGGCCGTTAAATTCGTTAAAAACAAATTAACATGCACTAGAAAGAAACACTAAAATTGTGTCTACAAAATTTGTTACGATGTCAAATTGAGATTTCTTTGATATATGCGTTCGTCCTATTCACAAGTAAACTTACATTTCGTCAAATATTTTTCACAAATTGTTCATTCACCATTCGTTTATACGCCCTATTAACAAACCGAAGTTGGAATGCGTGTGATGAACAGTAAATAAACGCCCCTCGTTTATCGGCCGTTCATTTAACCGACGTTTAAAGTAAAGTCTATGCACCGCCCTAAATTTATAGTAACCGACGGTTAGCTTATGTTAAACATTCGTTATGATAACGGAAGTCTTGGTGCACCTTAGGAATTAAAAAAAGTCAAGATCACATTTAGGGCGGTGGCATAGACTTTACTTTAAACGTCGGTTAATTGAACGGCCGATTAATAAGCTAAGCAAGGAGCGTTTATTTCGTGTTCATGACACGCATTCCAACTTCGGTTTGTTAACCGGGCGTTTGAACGAACAATGTATGAACGATTTGTGAAAAATATCACCAAATGTAAATATCACCTTTTGAATAGGACATATATTCACATTATTATATACCTACTATTCTGAATAACAACTATTCTGTAGGTGGTAAATTTTGTGGTAAATCAAAAAGTAAAGTATTAGGTATACTGTTAAGAATTGTTTGAACCAATTCTTGTTGACGATGGTCTAATGTATTATTTTATAGCGATCTTGTAGTGACGGTTTAGTATATAATTATTTAGCTACTTAGTTTACTACCATTTTAGCTCTATATGTGTAAAGTTTCCATATATAGTGCATTTCATCGAATAGTACCTATGCCGTTATGTTGGTAGCGGTGTTTTCTAGTGTTGCCATATTACCTACCTTACCTACCTCCCTCAAACTGAGGAGGATTTTAAGAATTATATTTTTTAATTTAAAATGATAATGGATAATTTATAATGAAACAACTTCTACGGATTTAATCATGGGTATAAAGTAGCGGCGTAAAAGTTGTTTTAAAAATGAGGATAGTAATAAAAAGCATAAATTATTTCATATTTTTTACTATAGTTATGATCAGTCAAAAAATATTGATCCAATGGAATTATACCAGAGAGATCGTCGTCATCTTCATCTTCCATTATATCATCATCGTCATCAGAAGTGCTGCTATCGTCTCCCACCTCAATTATAAACCTGTCCATCTCGCTATCAATAACTGGGCCATCGGCATAATATTTTTCTTCCAGTTTTTTCACGTGCTCACATTCTTTTCTCCATTCTTCTACGGTAAATGTTTCTTCTGTGATTTGGACAATTTTAGTTGCTTCTTGGCCTTTGTTTTTTTCAGCAATTCGTCTTTTTAAAACACTCCATATAAGCTCTATGGGGTTTAAATCGTAGTGATAAAGTAGAAGCCTTACCACTTTATGCCCATGCGCTTCCAGCATTATATCCACTTCATTAACGGGCGGCTGCTTGTACTCTTTTATTATTTCAAAAGTAGGAAAGACATTACTTGTTATCCAGTTTTGCATTTCTTCCTTTCTGTTAGACATTGTAGGTGCTTTGTTAATCTGTACTGTGTGGTATGAGGCGTTATCTATAACCACAACTGATTGGGGAGGCAGATTCGGTATAAGCTTTTCACTAAGCCACTTATTAAAATTCGTTTTATTCATTTCGTCGTGATAATCAGCCGCTTGTGACTGATATCTGAAAACCAGTTGAACATTGGGTATGAAACCCATAGCACCACCCGCGTGGACAATAATCCAACGTGGCCCTTTGGAGTCCGATGATATTACACCTTCTTCTTGTTCGCTTTGTTTTCAACATTTTCCGTCTAATACGGTTACAACAATATGTTGCGTGTATATACGTCTCATCCAAATATACAACTGGGCGCTGGTTTCCGAGACCATTATTTCGCAATTCTTCCAAGTATCGATAACGCCAGGCTACAATATCGGATCTCTCCAAGAGTAATTTCCTTTTGGATCCAAATTTTTTAAAATGAAACCCCATATCTTTTATTATTCTCCACAAAGAATTTTAAGAAGAAGAAGAAGGCTTTCTTTGAAGCCTATCTCGCTTCGCATTTCATGCAATAACTTTGTTAGAGTAGGCAATTCCTTTTTGACGGAATAAAATTCATGTATTTTATGCCTTATAGCACACCGATCAAAGTCATCCATTTTGACTCTTTTAGGCCGGGGGCCCCTTTTGCGAGGTGTTGAAACCATAGTCGACGTGCTGACTGCGACCTCACCTTCTTTGGTGATTTTAGACACGGTTTTCTCGGATATACCTAAAACCAATATTTCGGTATATTAGTCTATTATCAAAGTCATGTTATATGTAACAATATTAGTCGCAGTACACATGCTTGCTTAGGTCGTACAAAGAACTACCTTTTAAATTAAATTTTAACGATTAAACAGTTAAGTGCGGAAATTATTATGTACTACTGGTAGCCCTATTTGACTAACCTGTAATGGCGGCGGCAAGAGCTTGAACACATCTTAAAGGAATTATAGGGGCATCATTACGTTTTTCACGTTCACAAAATTCCTTCACCTTTAACACCGTCATTCTTTCACCACTTTTCAAAGTTTTGGGCATGATTTCAATCGAAAATAAAATGAAAATACACAAAATTGCGGGAGCGTCTTCTCGTGACAATGACAATGACAGACAAAGGTGCCAACATAACGGCATAGGTACTATTCGATGAAATGCACTATATCTAGTTAATAGTAGAGTAGGTTAAAAATGATTAATTATGTACATAAATAGATATGTATTAAATATATACTAAGTAGTTACAAGTATTCGTAATACAAATAGTTAATAATATCTACAAGTAAATGCATGCTTACTATATAATTCTGATATTATAATTACTACACCTATATTGTTGTCTCACCTGCACTGTAATGCTTTCTCTTTCTATCCTAATTCTGTGTGTCCCGTGATTGACTGTAATTTGTACTTGTGATTCCATTTTACTACAATAAAGATAAGAGAATGCGAACGCTCCTACTCCTATATAATAACGCCTATCTAGTATGGCCGCACGCACTTCACTATCGCCGCTTGAAGCTTACGCATCTCATCATTATCAAGATTTACCACGTGTTTTATTTCAACGCGTCTCCCACTGTGGCTTGGACCCTCTATAATCCACCACATATACTAAAATTTGAAGTTACATTGTTTATTGCATTGTTAGTATTATTTTAAAATTAATACTTCTTCAAAAAAGCATACTTTCAATTTCAGTAGAAAGATGAAATAAATATCTTGATAAAATTATAAAAATATAAGAATATCATTGAAAATAAGAGGATAGAAAAGGAAATTACTCTTGGAGAGATCCGATATTGTAGCCTGGCGTTATCGATACTTGGAAGAATTGCGAAATAATGGTCTCGGAAACCAGCGCCCAGTTGTATATTTGGATGAGACGTATATACACGCAACATATTGTTGTAACCGTATTAGACGGAAAATGTTGAAAACAAAGCGAACAAGAAGAAGGTGTAATATCATCGGACTCCAAAGGGCCACGTTGGATTATTGTCCACGCGGGTGGTGCTATGGGTTTCATACCCAATGTTCAACTGGTTTTCAGATATCAGTCACAAGCGGCTGATTATCACGACGAAATGAATAAAACGAATTTTAATAAGTGGCTTAGTGAAAAGCTTATACCGAATCTGCCTCCCCAATCAGTTGTGGTTATAGATAACGCCTCATACCACACAGTACAGATTAACAAAGCACCTACAATGTCTAACAGAAAGGAAGAAATGCAAAACTGGATAACAAGTAATGTCTTTCCTACTTTTGAAATAATAAAAGAGTACAAGCAGCCGCCCGTTAATGAAGTGGATATAATGCTGGAAGCGCATGGGCATAAAGTGGTAAGGCTTCTACTTTATCACTACGATTTAAACCCCATAGAGCTTATATGGAGTGTTTTAAAAAGACGAATTGCTGAAAAAAACAAAGGCCAAGAAGCAACTAAAATTGTCCAAATCACAGAAGAAACATTTACCGTAGAAGAATGGAGAAAAGAATGTGAGCACGTGAAAAAACTGGAAGAAAAATATTATGCCGATGGCCCAGTTATTGATAGCGAGATGGACAGGTTTATAATTGAGGTGGGAGACGATAGCAGCACTTCTGATGACGATGATGATATAATGGAAGATGAAGATGACGACGATCTCTCTGGTATAATTCCATTGGATCAATATTTTTTGACTGATCATAACTATAGTAAAAAATATGAAATAATTTATGCTTTTTATTACTATCCTCATTTTTAAAACAACTTTTACGCCGCTACTTTATACCCATGATTAAATCCGTAGAAGTTGTTTCATTATAAATTATCCATTATCATTTTAAATTAAAAAATATAATTCTTAAAATCCTCCTCAGTTTGAGGGAGGTAGGTAAGGTAGGTAATATGGCAACACTAGAAAACACCGCTACCAACATAACGGCATAGGTACTATTCGATGAAATGCACTATATATGGAAACTTTACACATATAGAGCTAAAATGGTAGTAAACTAAGTAGCTAAATAATTATATACTAAACCGTCACTACAAGATCGCTATAAAATAATACATTAGACCATCGTCAACAAGAATTGGTTCAAACAATTCTTAACAGTATACCTAATACTTTACTTTTTGATTTACCACAAAATTTACCACCTACAGAATAGTTGTTATTCAGAATAGCCAAATTTTTTAAAATGAAACCCCATATCTTTTATTATTCTCCACAAAGAATTTTAAGAAGAAGAAGAAGGCTTTCTTTGAAGCCTATCTCGCTTCGCATTTCATGCAATAACTTTGTTAGAGTAGGCAATTCCTTTTTGACGGAATAAAATTCATGTATTTTATGCCTTATAGCACACCGATCAAAGTCATCCATTTTGACTCTTTTAGGCCGGGGGCCCCTTTTGCGAGGTGTTGAAACCATAGTCGACGTGCTGACTGCGACCTCACCTTCTTTGGTGATTTTAGACACGGTTTTCTCGGATATACCTAAAACCAATATTTCGGTATATTAGTCTATTATCAAAGTCATGTTATATGTAACAATATTAGTCGCAGTACACATGCTTGCTTAGGTCGTACAAAGAACTACCTTTTAAATTAAATTTTAACGATTAAACAGTTAAGTGCGGAAATTATTATGTACTACTGGTAGCCCTATTTGACTAACCTGTAATGGCGGCGGCAAGAGCTTGAACACATCTTAAAGGAATTATAGGGGCATCATTACGTTTTTCACGTTCACAAAATTCCTTCACCTTTAACACCGTCATTCTTTCACCACTTTTCAAAGTTTTGGGCATGATTTCAATCGAAAATAAAATGAAAATACACAAAATTGCGGGAGCGTCTTCTCGTGACAATGACAATGACAGACAAAGGTGCCAACATAACGGCATAGGTACTATTCGATGAAATGCACTATATCTAGTTAATAGTAGAGTAGGTTAAAAATGATTAATTATGTACATAAATAGATATGTATTAAATATATACTAAGTAGTTACAAGTATTCGTAATACAAATAGTTAATAATATCTACAAGTAAATGCATGCTTACTATATAATTCTGATATTATAATTACTACACCTATATTGTTGTCTCACCTGCACTGTAATGCTTTCTCTTTCTATCCTAATTCTGTGTGTCCCGTGATTGACTGTAATTTGTACTTGTGATTCCATTTTACTACAATAAAGATAAGAGAATGCGAACGCTCCTACTCCTATATAATAACGCCTATCTAGTATGGCCGCACGCACTTCACTATCGCCGCTTGAAGCTTACGCATCTCATCATTATCAAGATTTACCACGTGTTTTATTTCAACGCGTCTCCCACTGTGGCTTGGACCCTCTATAATCCACCACATATACTAAAATTTGAAGTTACATTGTTTATTGCATTGTTAGTATTATTTTAAAATTAATACTTCTTCAAAAAAGCATACTTTCAATTTCAGTAGAAAGATGAAATAAATATCTTGATAAAATTATAAAAATATAAGAATATCATTGAAAATAAGAGGATAGAAAGAACAACAAATGCTAGGAAGTCACAACAAAACAAATATAGATTAGATAACTTAGAATTACATCTGTCAAACTCTGTAACCGAAGGATAACCGGAGAATGCGGGCTCGGTTAAGATAACTGCCCGGTTTACGTTCTTTAACAGGCGTACGGGTTGTGGTGAACAGTAAATTTATAGTAACCGACGTTTAGCTTATGTTAACCGTTGGTTATGATAACCGAAATCTTGGTACACACGGGCCATAGCCTGTTCTTGTATTCAAATTAGTTCTTGAGATAAAATTCAGGTAAAGTTTATAATAAAAGAATATTGTTTACTCAATGCAGTTTATTATTTAAGTTCTTTCCATTACATACAAACGCACCATATACTTAGCATAATAATTTACTGTGGACATTAAGGTTTAAAAACTTTCATTTGCAAATCAAATTGTAAAACTACAAAAAATTCATAAAATTTGATGAGCATAAATAGAACAATGAAACTAAATGATTAAAAAAACAAGTACATGCGGTACAAATGATTTCCTGACCGATTTTACATTGTTTTTGAATAGGTATTTCATAATAAGCGTGCCAGTAGAGGAATTATAAGGAGTTTCAAAAGAAAGCTTAGGCTTACTTACAATTGAATAGTAAGTAAGTAATAATTGATTTAGCATTTTACCACTACAGACAATCTTTGACATAATATAGTTGAGATTTTTTTTACATATTACACATAATAACAATAAAATTCGATAAATCAATCGTTAATAAAACTCCTAAAATATGTTTCTAAGCTAACCGATAATATCGGAAAGTAAATTAAGTAATTAAAAATAAACAAGTAATAACAATCATTAATGAATACGAACAAGAAATCAATCATTTCAACAACCTTTGCGTTATTCCGTTCAGTAATCTAATAATAGCAACTACGATACTACAAATTATTCTAGGCTATGTATCATTGACTATCATACTCATAACAACATTTTATTAGTAAATAGAAATTACCTAAACTAGACAATCCGTTGGGGTATGAGTGCATTAGCCAGCTAGCGTTGCGTTTGCGCAGAAATCTTTTAATGATTTTAATACGAATATGTATGGAATGGCAGTTTCTTTGTATGGGATGCTCATTAACTTTAGCAATGGACTAATATAAGTACCAACGAGTATGTTAGAGGTTATGGGCCACTTCTCTGAACTCGTTCTACATGTATGTCTAGTTCTAAGTAAATGCACGCATACGCAAAACGGTAGCGAAGGCAATTCATACAAAAATTCTTATTTTTAAGAGAATAACTAGTTTATAAATTACCGAAGCATAAAATACGACAGTACGCGTGAAAAGCGAACTTTAACTTTAGCGTATAACGCGGGTGCCACTTCAAAAAGCTTAGTAAAAAATTATGTAATTTACTTATTATTACTACAAAGTAGATATTATTTCTTGCGAATAAATGTTAAATCCACCGGAATTGAATTTGCTTAAAACTAAATGGACAGGACTGTGGTATTGAATTATACTTACAGGTGATCTTAGAAGCTAAAAAATAATAAGTCTTAGATTAATCTAATCCTACTTTCGCATCTTACAGTTATCTTACCTTAATGGACAGATTTGCGTGTAGCGTGTTTTTTATTGCGTGCTTGCGGTTGAATGAGCGGTATGATAGGTGATATAGTAGATATCATTTTGAGATATTGATAGAAATGGCAAGAAAGTTTTCTAGTTTTAAAGTTTTCTACGACCAAAGATAGTTCACTCTATTTTCTATAAATATGTAGAAATAAAGAGGGAAATTAAATTCAAATAAGCAGAGCTTATATCGTGTAAGACAATAGATTGTTCTAATGGTAGATATTTATAAATTTTCGTCCTATTAGAACGCGATAACTGAATATCTTGATTTTATCAAACACGTAACATGGATAGACGGCATACAGCACTTAATGGTGCATTCAAGGAAGGTACTGCTGTGGAATGTGTTTTTTCTAAATTATGCATTCTATTTAATGACGTGTAAGCAGTAGGCGTTCATGCGAATAGTTGTAAACCTCTGAATAGTAAAATGAATATTTTCCGATATATCTATCATAAGAATAATATTAAGCTAGATGTAGACGTAAAGCTCTAACGAGTAACATTAGGCTCTACTAGAATAGAAACTACAGTAGGACGTGAGACAAGGGTTCAAGGGAAATTTGTACAATTTTCTAGAAGGTTACTACGAGACTTTGTAACTAGAATTGTCTAGAATATCTTTAAAAATTTCAACATTCTTAGCCTAAACAAAATGCGTGGACATAGGAATGACAATCAAGGCAGAGCAATAACATATTTTTAATTTCATACGATAACTGTTTTCTCTCGATGATTTAGGGAGTAATAACGTAATGCGCTTGCAACAATGACCATTAATTGTCAGAGTTAAAATGATTAAAACACGAAACCATAAAGTAATAAAGAAAATCACTGAGCCCGCGAAAGTTCAAAATTCTAAATTCAAAATAACTGAAGCGAGCGCATTACGTATGTACTTCCATATATTTTACATTAGTTTTGGCACAGATAGGTATTAGAAGATACATTTTTATCCCTAGTGTGCAATTTAAAGCCTAAATCACAGAACGGAAGGAGCGGTGCCGGTGTGGTGATGCAAAAATATAGTTTTCAATAGTTTTTTTTACAATAGGTACAATTGCGTAATAAACTATTCTGGTATGGAGTTCCAGCCATAACACAATAATATAATTAGCATTAATATTACAAATATCTTCTAGATGCCTTCGTAGACAGCCTTTATATGCAAATTAACCAGCTATAAACATTATCAATGTTGTATAATTTATAAGCATAAACAAATAAAAGCTATTTAACTAATTATCAAAAGTGAAAGCAAAATATTGGCAAAGCATATGCAGCTTGGCGTGTTTTTTTTCTAATTTGGGGTTTTTAATTTAATATAACTTGCGTTTAATTAGTATTTTCATAATGTGGGCACTTGGCATTTTCTATTCGGAACGTATCGAAAAAGTTTACATTTTTATAGACATCATTAAATTCATTCATCAATTAAAAAAACATATTAAATTTTTAAAATATTTTATATTACGGCAAAAGGAAAATAAAGGAAATAAATAAAAATCAACATAAGTCAATATGACCTTTTAATCAAAACCAAGAAAAAAATAATACAACAATATAAATCAATAATTTCATTAAGTACTAAAGCTACCCGTCACCAATGAATTGATTATGAAAACCATTGGAATGTTTACGAAAAAATGTTAATAATTCAATTAGTTCATCAGTAGTAACATAAAACATTATGCCGATTCACAAACCTCAATTAATAATGTTAAAAAATTATAAAAATAATATTGCACTATTTTAAGTACATTCATATTGCAATAATGGACGCCAAGAGGAGATCTAATATAGAAAAAAATATCTATGGCACTAAAATATAATATAATAGTTAATGCAAATAAAAAAAACTATTTCATAAATATAAAATTGGAATGTCAAAATATAAAATTTAACTTAGGTATAAATATATAACATTATTATCTACATACCAACAGCAAACTAGCTGACTCTTACATGAATACATTTTTTAATTGAAATGAATGCTAAACATTCTCAACATTTATTTAATTCTATAAAACATTATACTAATAATATAATAATTATTATTCTAAATTTCTTCGCTATTGATAAAAAATTTGTTTTTTAACGTAATGTGCATGCCAGATTAAAAACGGCCTAATGAAAATTTACAAAATAACTATAGAGGCATTTAGAGAAGAAAATAGTTGTAATATGTTCTGAATGTCTTAAGGCTTGTATCTAATTATCCATATCAATAGCGAAGAAACACATAAAGTATAGATTACATACAATATTATATAATAGTATAATATGACATTCTGCTTATTTATGCAAAATAACTTCTTTCTACAGCTTAAAAACGTTTTAGCAATTCTAAACCCTAAAATTACGCCACAAAATCTTTTAAATCCCTTCAAGATCCTAGTTAGGAATAATTCTCAAAGGTCCGCCAAAAATGTGTACCACAGACAACACAGTTTTAGAGGCTGTATGATCGCAGGTCTTTGTCTGGAACAAATAGATAAAATAAACAATTTTAAGGTTTACAAATGTCATACTTGTACAAACGAATTTAGTTTTTATTTCAACGACTGTAGTCAGATTTTGAAATAATGAAGGTACACTAAAAATTAGGGTCATTTACAAATAAATTAATTGTAAATTTAATAAATACCAGAGGTCTCTTACCTTTTTGATATTTATTGGAAGAAGAAAATAAGACATGGAAAATATAATGACTATGTCATCTCATATCTTATAATTTCTTTAAAGGAAAACTAACTCTTTTCTACTAACAACAGATGATAAATAAACTCAATAGTAGCCCATAATACCATATGAAATAGAAGCTAAAATCGTTTGTGTTGCGTTAACTAGTCCCGTCTATTAGCTAAAACTAAGGTAGCGCAAGCCTCAGTAACGTTGCTGGTACTCGTGGTGCCATCTGTTGAAGTCTATGTGGAACACAACGAGCGAACCATTCTCCAGGCCCGCCAGTAAGAACCTAAAAAAAAGTAAAAATAATTAATTGAATAATAATAGAAAGGTTGCCGTGTATAGTCATCTGCATCAGAGTTGGCATATTTACATATAATATGCCCCATATTTTTATGACATAAGGTCTCAATAAATAATTCAGTGAAATACAGCCATGGAGGTTCAATAATTTATTTCTATAATTTGAATTATATTATACACAGCATAGATTAAAGACTACTATGGAGGTTCAATAATTTATTTCTATAATTTAAATTATATTATACACAGTTTGATATTTTTTAAACCAATTTGACATTTATATTTGACCAGCCATAAACTTCATTGATTGATGATTTAAAGCTTAGATATGTTATTTTTGCAAATTTCATGTATTATGCGTTAAAAATATTTTTATAAAGTAATATTTCTCCTTTACAATTTAAACATTTTTTATGAACTTTATATATGTGTGTAATATTGTTGTACATTTATAATATTTTCACAAT
This sequence comes from Mycalesis mineus, assembly GCA_034621355.1. Classification (NCBI taxonomy): domain Eukaryota; kingdom Metazoa; phylum Arthropoda; class Insecta; order Lepidoptera; family Nymphalidae; genus Mycalesis; species Mycalesis mineus. The sequence goes on from CM067903.1 coordinate 2,763,455, forward strand.
ATATAAATATTATATTGTTCTATATGTTACCGCTGGTCGTGCGAGAGCGCTAGACTGGTGACGGGCGCGCCGGCGGGCGGGAACGCGTAGAGCGGCGCGAGGGTGAACGCGCGCCACACTTCCACCACGCCCGCGTCGCCGCCGCACACCAGGTACTCGCCGCAGCGCGACAGCACCAGACACTGGACAATACATACAATAAATAATTAAAAAAAGTTTATTATTACGACCTGTGGCGGTTTCGGCCGTGGCTAATTGTAACACTACCGGCGAAGACACAATTTAGTCGTGCCGCTAGCCAAAGGCGGCTCAGGATTGTTGTGTTTGGAAGTCCCTAAAAAGGGCCTATGTGCAGCAGTGGACGTCCGTCGGCTGTTAATCATGAATGAATTACCTGGAAGTTATCGTTATGCGTCTCGTGCCTCAGCCGGCGTCCGTTGAGCGTGAAGGCAGCCAGATGCCCCTTGGCGTAGGCCACCACTACCACTCCCTCCCGCGACAGCGCCAGCTGCTGCGGGCCCGTCACGCCCTCCGCAGCCGCCAGCGAGCGCAGCAGCTCGCCGAACGTCGTGTGAATCAGCACTGGACCGTCTGGAAATAATAGTTTCGTAGTGAAGAAAAAATTAAAAGAAAAATGTTTGTTTAGGAAAACATCACATAAAAATGATATAATAAAACAGCACGCTATGCAGGATGTAAATAGTGATGTGATCACAAAAAGGTCCTAACTTAGTATTTTGAGTGGCCTTAGATAAATGCGGGTCTTCTTCTTCCGGGTGAAGGGAACGGGACTACTTGCCCGTGTCAGGCGCTGGGGAACATTTCTCCTCCGGTTACAGTTTTACAATCCTTTTCGTTATTGAGGCTTTTGGACACTCTGATGGTGACATGTTCAGGGGTGCCATGCGCGGTCCTATAGTGCTCATTCAAAAGAGTGAGTTGCACTTACTGACTGACGAGGAGATGACCAGTCCAAGTTCTGCGGACACGAGCACGCCGTTGAGCGGCGCGTCATGTCCCGTAAGCGTGACGCGCGGCGCTGGTGTCTCGCCTTCGCCCACTATACCGCCGTGACGAGCCGACCTGGAGTAAAAGGAAATAATAATATATAATACGATCTGAAATTAAATAAATATTATTTGTACTAATATTTACTACAAGTAACTACACTTACCAGTGCCACAGCAACACGGTGCAGTCCTCGGAGCCGGATGCGATGTAGCAGTCGGACGTTATGTTACACTCCGATCGCGACACGCACGTCACCACGCCGTAGTGACCGAATATTATTTGTACTATTTTTGCTAAAAAACATATTAAACACATTGTAAACAAAATTTTTTGGATTCTAGAAAGAATTAAGAAGTGCTGTTCAATGATCATCAATTTTTCGATGCAATAAATAGCCTAAAAAAGCGCGCCAAAAAAGCAAAAATATACTTAAAATATGACAGCGGACGTACGCGATTCGCTCCGCGAAAAATTCTTTGTGAGAGTTCGACAAAAAGTAGCATTTCAATGGGTTCATTTTATTGAAATAGTAATTCAAGCGTAATTGAGTAACAGAGTTTCTTTCACATTTATAATTTATTGTATTAGTATTTTATAGAATATTTGCAGACGCCCGCGTCTTCCCGCGAGGATAGTGTAGTACAAACTTCTAAGAGTATCGAAAAAAATTTTATGTCTCACATGATGTTTTTTAAGAAAGAATTGGTATAGCAAGCTGTCTCTAAAAGATAGTTATATGCCAGACACACAGATGCGGCGGTGTTTTATCATATGTAAAGATAAGACAGTTACCAGTTTCGGTGGAGAAAACCCGGAAGCTGTTGTCCCAAAAGCCGGCTGCAATGAGGAAGCGCGAGTCGACGGTGGTCACGAAGCAGTTGCTGCGCGCGCGCACGCGCTGGGAGAAGTTGTCACCCAACTGCCGCCGCGACAGCGCCACCGCGCCGCCCGCCGCTACACGTATACAATACACGTTCAATAGATTATTGACAAGGGACCCCCCAACTCTCTGAACCACTGCTGGTAAATCTCCACAGCCTTCGATTTACAAAGCTGTTTTGAAATAAACTCACCCCACACGGGGTCCATCAGTAGAGGGTGGTGTGGCGGCGGGTGGTCGGCGTGGCGCGCAGGCGCAGAGTGCGCGCAGCCGCCGCCCACCCAGCGGTGCGCCGCGAACGCGCGCGCTGCACTCACCTGCGCACAAACATTTTATTTATTATTTTATCATTTTTATTATTGTTTATGATTTTATTAAAATATAAATAACTGAAAACGGTGGAGGTTCTCAATGTGATACATGTATATTTTTTATGTATGATCACGTATAATTTTTTACAGAGTAGTCCGATTTTGATATTTCTTTTTTTATTAGAAAGAGTATACTTCCAAAATGGTCTCATAGTTAGTTAGGATCTGATGATGAAATTCTGGGAAAATATGTCAAAGGAACTATTTAAATGTTATAGGCACACTTGCAGCGATTTTGGTATATTTTAACTGTCGGTAGCTTTTGGGCTACGAGTACCGTGTTCACGTCAATATGACTTTGAATTCTGCAATTGTATCTACTCGTCAGTGTTCGCAGACTCGTGAACCACCACTGAGTTTGGTGTGGACGTCAGACGCGGCGGCTAACATCAAAGGCGTTAGGTCAACGCTTTTACTCCTCAAAATATAACACACTAGCAGACGCTCGTGTGGTAAACAGTGTGTTACAACCTTCCAAACACACAAAAATAAAAAATGTACATCACCCATTTTTTAAGAAAAATGGGTTGACTTGGACTTGGACTTTGTTTTATAATATGTAGGATAAGAGCACTCACAGTGACAGCAGCAGGCATGGCCAGCTGCGGGTAAGTGTTCGCAGAGACGTGGACCACAGCCGCGTTGGACGGTAGCTTGAGTCTCAGACACACGTCGTCGGGCGCGGCGGCGAACATCAAAGGCGCAAGGTGCATGGTGGACGCTCTGGGGGGGTGGGGCTCGCTCAGCAGCTGCGCGGGGGTCTGGCCGAAGCTGCGGATCTGGTCCTCTACCGCCGCTCGCGTGATGGGGTCGGTGATCTGGTCCAACCGAACTCCGCCCTCGTATGTCAAGTAGTAGAATACGTTCGTAGCGCGGACTGCTTCGGGACCTATTATGTACAACAAGAAAAAAAAATACTTTTGACGTGTTGTCATATCATTTTATTTTTTGAGGCCTGCGTTTGAATATAATCTCTTATTCTATCATGTCTTATAAAATTATGACGTTTAGGTTAGAGTGCGCTTGCCTAGTTACCTATTCATTCGTCTTGAAAGTGCCAGGAAAGATCATCAGGAATAGCACGTAGGTTATTGAAATTTCCGTAAGAAATTCAATTCTAGTAGGTTAATTGGTCTTCTTTAGTGATTCCTAATTTTTATTCCGTAAAAAAAGGATGCTCCTAGGTTGTTTTCTGAAATAGTTAGCTTACGCTCGAAAACTTAAACTTCAATCAAAAAGTACGTTTCGTGTCGACTAACTTTGACAGTTTGCAATAGAAAATTACCAAAAGAAGTGTACTCAAACACGTATTTAAATATGATTTAGGTTTTAGTATTCAAAACGATTTTCTGACATTCTAACCTCTTTGTTTATAACCAAAGATCAGATCGATCCACTGGTGCAGCTGGCAGCTCACGAACTCCGACTCGAGCGCCATGCGGTTGATACGAACGAACTCCTCGGCGGAGGAGGCCCAGGGCGGCAGAATGACGTCACCAGAGGGGGAGTCTGGTATGCCCAGTTTGTACCCTGAACTGTTCACAAGCATCTCGGGCAGGAAGAACAATTCCGGTATCAACTCCTGAAAACAATTAAATTGGACGGAGTGGAGTTGGAGTGTCTTAAACTTTGTTGTTATGCTTTTTTATTTATTTAACGATTTTCTTATTTAAAAGTCATCGCAATTAACATTCATTTCATATTGCACTGAAATTTTAAATCACTTGGCGGTATAACTTTGACGACGATATTTACGTTGGAGTGCGCTTGCCCAGAAAATATCTTTTCACATCAACCTTTAAGGATTTAAGTTTATAGACAACACAGAAACCGGAAAGGCTATCCACACTTATGATGTACGAAATAGAAACATACTCGTATACTAAAAGCGTTGTATGCGAGTTCGTTGGTATGGTCCACGAAAGGATGCCACTTTAACGGTGACATCCTTTCGTGGGATTCCATACCGGGATCTCGCTGTTTTATGTAGAAAGGCTGATGTGGTGGTGTGTACCTTGACATCAGAAGTGTCTCTTTGGCAGTTCTTCCACGAAAGCGCGATGGATGAAAACAATCTGTTCGGGTGATCGAACTTGCCACCATGAAGTGCCAGGAACATCGTCGTCATTGGTTCCTGTGGATTTAAAACAGTATTTATCGTTATTTTAGTTGAGGTAGTTCAATAATCAGCAGTATTTATGTACTAATTAATTTGAACTTATTTGATAAAATCCGCAGACTAGCTGAAATTTTAAGTCTCACAGGATTTTCCATCCTCCCAAGATCTAACGCTCGACTATTCTAGCAGAGCTTTTACGAATTCCCAAGTTCCCTGGCTAGAAAAAAAAACGTTGAATTCTATAATTCAGAACGAATAAGGCATATATTTTGATATTATAATCGAGTTTGAGTAACACTCTATTTCCATAACATCCAAAAAGTCCACACTTTTACATCAATCGTCGGCTCTTGTCTCCCGTACAGCGCGCATCTGCCGACGCGCGTACGCGCGCGCGTCGCAATTGTTTTGACGTTGTTCGCGTCTAGTTAATGTTATACGTAATTTACTGTGACCGGTGTGTAGAGCGAGCCGGGTTGCGCTTTGATGGTGCATACTATTTAGTCTAAATATGGCCGATGTTGCCTTTTATGTGAATTATATTTGATTTCCATATCATTTTATGATGTTTTAAAATGAAATGCGACTTTGTAAGTTGGTCGATAATTTCCCGGAATCGTTTGGCTGTCTCATAGTTCTATGCGCGTACATGATTCCATTCTAGTCCCAAACTCTAATGACACCAGGTGGTTTACGTAAAAGTTATGAATGTCTTCTTTGTCATAGACAAATTCATTAGGCGTATAAGTTGCGCTAAACTTTTGAGACTGCTCTAAACACGCGACTTAGTTATGCCTATGCAGTGAACAGATTAATTTTGGACTGTAAAATAGATCTCAGCGCGGCCATGATACCTATGCGGTATGTTCTACTTAGGAGCAGAATCGAATTTTGGCTCAGGGTGTAGAAAGCAAGTGGTACTGGAGCTTTTTTCGAAAATTCCAGAGGTTATTTTCTACGCCGGAACTTTTAGTGGTGAAGTACCTAACTACCTTGCATCTCCTTTTTTTTCTGACCAAGTCTTTATTATCTCTTAAAATTTTATTATTATTATGTTATAGATTCTGCTAGAATCCTACATCTCTAGCGAAATTGTACATAAATGGAATGTATCCAAAGTTATTTACTTATTTCTAAAGCTTCTAGGCAAGTGTGGAAAGATCTTTGGCTTTCCACCAAATCATGATAAAAATATTTGATTGCTTCACGTAATAACAGTCTATCAATATTATAATTATAAATCGATGATCAATATAATTATGTTACCTTACATTTCCCACAAAGCATCTACCACGGGGTGTAAGGGGGATGATAGGGGTGTAAGGGGGATGATAGTTCCAGTCGGCCTCCCCAAATGTCAACCTCACCTGCTCGTGGTGCACCCTGAATGGCGGTATAACCATTCCAAATAGGCTGGACTACAAAATGAGGCCAGTGTCAGGCAGCAGTGACACTGGTTCGAATAGTCCAGCTCTGCGGTGACCAACCCGCCTGCCCAGCGTGGTCACTATAGGGCATTTCTTTTATGGGAGACGGTCCAAAGAAACCGGCGGGGCAAGGGGTGTCAAGAATCTCACTCAAACGGGTCCGAGCCGCTGGGCATATGCGGCTCAGGATTGTTGTGTTTGGAAGTCCCTAAAAAAGGCCTATGTCCAGCAGTGGACGTCCATTGGCTGATAATGATGATGATGATGATCTACCACGCGTTTTATGAAACACAATAAAAATCCGCTTAATTTAAAGCTTTCCTGTAGGTAGATACTTTCGTTTCAATTACAATATTAGTCCAGCTATTTACCCCCCTCGTGCACTCCCATTAAACTTAATTGTATCATATTTAAGAGCGGTTTGGAAGGGCGCATAAATCACGTGTTTTTTGTGCCCTTGGTGTGAAAATGAACGAATGCTGCGCGTCCTCTCGCTGTAAATCATGCGCGCGAGGGACACACTTCATTACGCTTTTAATTTTACGATGCACGCACTATAGTAACAATGGCCACAGTGAAAGAGATTTTCAAGGTAATATAATAATATAAATTTGTGTTTATCTATATATTAAATGATATACCACTGACGAAGTATCTAAAGTTATACTCGTACACTTTATTGACATGAAATATAGTTACTTATTTCACGATATAGAGGCTCACTCTTTTCCCCGATACTAACCGAACTCTCTAGGGAACGGCTACGTGGGTAAACTCCTTAAGGACATCTAGTTGTTGACTACACCTATATACGAGAGCTTGGCTGCGGCATAACTCCTAGAGTGAGGGTGCAGTCTACGGAGAACTGCTTGTCTAAAAATTATTCAATCTCTCTCTCTTCAAGAATAAATCTTGGTAAATAGTAGAAATACGAGAACAACATTTTAAACTTGAGAAATAACAACAACGTACAATACTATTTTTTTTGCAAGTAATAACGATCTAAGCTTTAAAATTATACACAAATTTTCCATGAATAGTTATAGACGTACAAACATTCATAATAATATCTAATACAGCGCCTCCAGTTTTGAGAGTCGATGAAAGACCTACTGAAAATAGGTAAATGTGTCGTATACATAAGTTTTATATAACTGCGTGAGGCACAGTAGGCAATATCGTAACATGAGTATCACGCTATTTGTCTTACGTAGGTCTTAATATTTCTTCAGTTCTGTTTGCTTTACGTATGTTTACATTTTCTATTATCAGAAATTATTTAATGATAATGTTATATGATATTAGATATGCAGTAACGTAATCCTTAGTAGGTATTGTTACAAACTATTTTCAAAATCTCCTCCAACTAAGCGACAGTTTATGCTGTAGTGTGGGCAGAACTATAAATGTATATTAACTGGGAATCGAACCTTTCGTATTTGAATTGAACCCCTCAATCGTGAAGCTTAGATTTAGTAGTTTTATAAATAAGATTTAGGTCATGGTCTACATGCCCGCCGTACTATCCACACCATAGTTTTTACATTTAATTGTGGGGACAGGGCAATATTCACCATATTAAAATGGCAAAAATAAAAAAAGCAAATCCAAAACGACAAACGATAAATTTCCCTCTAGCAGTGCGACCACACGCTCGCCAGTCGTGTAAACGGCGCCTGCAGAGAGCTTTATTAAGACAGTCCCGTTTCTAAATCTGTCCGTATAGCCCTGAAATCATTAACGCGACAAAGACAAAAACAACTTTGAAATGAAGTACAATTGAAATGAAAATAATTAACACATTATCTCCATCCAATGTTTGTTTCCACACGAGTGACGGGGTTTGTTCGCGACTTCGCATTTGTGATGCTGCATACTAGTGGGTGTATGTAGCACCGCAATTTGCAATGGAGTATATAGGTTTATTTCTTGGCATAAAAATATTTAATTAGGGTAACTTCATTTTCATCAGAATACACTTTTTCTGAAAAATACAATTACTATGTTAGATAATATTTTGTTATTTTCTGTAAAAAGATCGTCATATCAAAGTAGCCACGCTACCTAGGCATGAGAAAATCTCCGTACATTACGTACATTTCATTTAGGAAAGCCTGTGTAGAGTGATAATGAGTAGAGTATGAACTAAGACCAAATAGCAACAGCAACACTGGAAGCGTTGGTTTCCAAGAGAACCAGCGTCACCTTAAAGAGTCTGGCAGAAGTTGAAGGACTCTCTAAGGGCGTTTTCTGGGACTGAAGACCTCGCCTCACAGAGATGACTGGGCCAAACCCAGTGTATTCTAAATGTATCCGAAACCGTAGGCGAAACCTACGTCCTCATAACGTACCTAAGGAATTGGGGAGCACAATCTCGAATGTAATGGTAGTAATCTTCAAAGCCAAGGTCTGCGATACTCACGATGCGTATGAGCCAGTTGAGCACGAAGGCGGCGGTGGAGTAGTGCGTGCCGTAGTGGAAGGGCGGCGTGGACTCGTGCTCCCACGTATTGTAGCGCTCCTCGAAATACGCGCGCCGGCTCGGGTTCAGCGCGCCGATCGGCTAAGAGTAAGACGCAATCAAATTAATTAATATTATTTCCAATATTCTCTTCCCCGCCTAAAGTTTGAAGATATAACCCAGGAGATTTTGGATCTAAGTCCAGCTCCTTAAGTGCAGTCCTGCATAAGTGTCGAGTACAATACCTTAGACAAGTCCCGGTAGTTAGAGGGCTGGCTGAGGTCTAGCTCCTCACTCTCGTAGTTGGTGAGCACCCACGGGAACACCGGGTACTGGTTCAAGTCGTTGTATGTGCGACCTGTCAACAAAAACAAGTTATTTTATGACTAGCTGCGTCCCGTGGTTCCGAAAGATCAGGATATAATTGCCTTTGAATTAATCTTGTGGTTGGATTTTGTGTTTCAATTGGCATCGCTCTTATTTTATTTAGTAAAATAAGAGCAAATAAATTTTATGAAAAAATTGTTCGTCTTGCTTGCTAAATTTTATTTTCATTTCTGAATTTAGGTCAGCGGGACCCCGTTGGTTTGTTTCTCTTACGAGTACGCGGTAATAAACTAATCTTGCAGATTAATGTATTATTGACACATTACACAAGACCTGTAGGCTTAGCATTGGCCTGAAAAGATATCTTGTGTAGAGAAAACGACAAACGTCATCCAATAGCGGCGAAAACGAACATCTCTCTGTTTTATCCCAACGCTAAAGAAAGTAAGAGCAATATTTTTGACTGCGCCATTATTGGGCGACGTTATCGTTACACAGATATTTGTTCGTGCGTATGTTAGGCCTAATAATGGGTGTATTAATTTAAACTAAGTGGGAGTCTAAGTTTTTCTTTTGAGGAAAGGAACCCTAACGATAGCAAAAAGTAGTGAAAATCAACAGTTGTGGAAGGATGAATTGGCAATAGGTTGCGCAAAACACCACCATGGCAAGGTCGACTTGTATCATTGTGGTCGCCGTTGTCAAGAGAAATTTGACCTAAATTGACGTTGGTAAATAGATGTTTACAGTACTAATTATACAGAAAATAAATATATCTAAATAAGAATTAGAGAATGTTAATTTTTAGGATCTTTGATTGGTTTGAGCAGTCAAGATTTTGAATTTTGCCTGTCCAGAGATAGTCATAATAAGTGACTTTATAATAAGAAAAGACTTGGATTAATATCATATAAAATTTCAATGATTCGCGAAATTGGTACCCTTTTAACTTAATTTGCAGGAAGAGGGAAAATTTCACCATCATTGAGAAAGGTTCAATGAATTTATTGTACACCAAATCAAAAAAATTTAGAAAGAGAAAAAATTTAAAAACCTATGGAGGTCTTGTCGCTAATGAGCGATCTTTTTCAGACGACCATTTATATTGAAGAGGAAAAGTGCATTTCAGTGCATTGGAGTAGGTTCGGGTGTACCTTCACAAAAAAAGGATGTACCTACATACTGTATCAAATTATCTAATACAAATAAATATACTCACATAAAATACTTATGTCTTACATAAAATAATAAATGCATACATACATTCATACATAATAATATACATACATAACGTTTCATTGCCGTAAAAAATCTTTTTTTAGTTGGAGATAAGTGAATCCAAAAGTGAAATAAGTATTATATTTTTACAGTTACGACTTAGTTTACAACAAATGTCTTGGGCATCGAAGCCTTGATTTGATTTCAGAATTGCCTTAGAACAAGTTTGGTGGAAGGCTTCTGTAGCCGTGGCTCGATATAGAGTTGAGGAACAATGCCGTGTAGTGTAGTTAGGAGCACTCTATAAATAAGTCATAAGTATATTCAAACTAGCACGATATCATTTTAGGCTGATCAGGTATTATGTTAGAAGATCTCTTAACATAAGATGAGATGATCTAAGTCAAACAATCTTATCGATGCATAAAAACAAAGTGGAGTTAGAACTCTGAAGTGCATTATAAAAACCGCCTTTATCGCGTGTGCCTATCGACGACTTAAATGAAAAGTGAACTGGATTGCAACAGGCATGCACTTTGACCGCCGGCACGAGATGTTTGTGTTTGTCACACAAAGTCAAGAGCGCTTATCGTGCGATGTCCCACTGACAGTCTCAGCGGGGCTATTGTAGTTTTCACGTGACGTTATTCTTTCCCATCTCTGATAGCCGGCCATTCGTCAAACGAGTGCCTACTTTCGCAGTCGCGACCACGCCTAATGATCACCACTTTATAAATTAAAAATATAATTTAAAGAAATAGTTTATATAAAGTGTCAGTGTTTCTTAACGAACGAATTCGTAAATTGGAATGACGTCGATGTTAACGCGCGGGAAAACTCATGTTTTATCTGTGCATGTGAAGTGTCAAGTGATATGCGCAGACTGCGTACGCGTATTTTGAGAATGATAAAAAGGTGAGTTCTTTTTTATTCACTTTATTGTAACGGGTTCTGACACTTTTAACCCAAAACTATTATAGAGTTCTAGAGTAAATCACAATTTCTCTTTCTTGATAATATTACAAATTTACCTAGTCAATTGCAATTAGTTCCGTAAAAAGCTATTTTAATGACAGGATGATCTTGGGAAATGCATAAACAAAAGACTGACGTTTTTCGTAATTGGTTTGACGTTTGTAATCGATTGGAGCACGCAATGTCCGATGTCACTGACCTTCTGCAATAGAAGATAGCCCGTAGATAACCCTGCTACATATAGAAGTCGGTACTGGAATGTAAAAGGAGCGATAGACTCGTGGAGTTCCTTTTGCTGGACATTCTTAGCAAATTTAATGTACAAAATTCAGAATAGGTATATTCGCAATTTCGTACAAATGAACGAGTAACGAATTGTTGGGCGCAGTTGATTATACCTATGTAAAGTAATGCTATGCATCTGGGAGATTCAGGGACACAAGATTTCAGCTCAGGTCAATTATGTAACTTTTTTAGGATTTTTTTTAATTGACTTAACCCTATTTGAAATGTAGAGTAATAATATAGTAATCGTTATTTGTGACTCTAGTTCTTTTGGGAAGTAAAAACCACCGCTATTTGCGCCATGTTTGTTCCACCACTATGTATTGATTTATGACGGTTTTTAAAGAGTATGGTTGCGGTTGAGTTTACTGTAACTGGTTTTTCTTTCTTCAAACAAATTTTCAGTAAAATTCCAAGCCCGGAGAAGTTGTGAAGTTGGGAAGTTTGTGTTATTTCACCCCTCGGAAATTGCCTCGGAAAGCACGTTCTTCGTACACGTTAAACATACATAATACACGTCATACATACTTAAGTGGTTGCATCGTGGAAGATTAACAAACATACACAGTTACAAACTTTAGTGATTAGTGTGATACTTATGTGATAGATTAGTGTGATTAACTTCGCCACGAATATTTAGACCAGAACGTTAGCAAACCGGTGTAGTAATGCTCAGCTATGACAATGAAGCAACTGTCACCAGCGGCGTAAGCGTAACTTACGAGTACATCTGTATTGTGGTATTAATAGAGTACTATCATTTGATTGAGTCTATTAACTATAACAAGACTGTAGCCAAGTAAAAAAAGCGGTACATTCAAATTCGTTTATTTCAAGTAAGTATAGTTTATAAGCACTTTTAACGTTATGTTAGATTATTTTTAGTGACTCCACTACGGGCTCGGAGATTATAATGTAGAGATTGTGGTTGTACTGAGACCTACGTAAATGTATGAAACCTGGAAATTCAGCTAATGCTCCTACATAGATAAGTACTTCAGGCAAGTTTGGAGATGGGCATCATCGTGACTTTAAAAAGTAATAGGTATAAAATAACAAGTACCTATATCTTATGGTCTAATTATATAGCATCATTTTTCAAACACATATAAGATACAAATTTCGTCAATGTGAACCATCCGATTGAGTCGTTTACGGCTGATTATAAAAAGCTCTACAATAAGGAGAAATAAATAACAGTGTACTGTTGCTATGCAACTTATTACTCATACTGAACATTCGATAAGAAAAGCCCGTATTTATTTTGTAAAAAAAAGTGTATTTCTTTTCTTATTCTTTACGATTTGAAGTACACGGACAAAACAAGCGGCTTAAACTAGAGAGATATTATATAACTACATCGTGCCACTACTTATTATGACGTCGGTGAAGCAATAGATACCTACACAGTAATTATTATTAGCGAATGTTACGTACAGACAAAACGACGATTTCCTTCCTCATTATACTTGTTATCACAAATTGCTTCTTACCACAAATGGATGATTACCAATTTTTTCCTCGATAAGGTAGAGACAGGAACATACTCGTATTTATGAGGAGAGTATTTCGTATTGAGGAGGAGAGGTATGTATGAGTATGTATGTACATTACACGATTCTACTTTAAAGAGGTAGGATTTTTAAATACTATTTTTAATAACAAAAATTTAAATTTTAACTCTTTTAAAAGTCTTGTCTATTTGTCTATCGGTTTGTGGTAACTATCTACCTATAATTTGGTTTGAGTTTGATTCTATTGAGATGAGTCGGCAAGAAAGCCAATAATCTCTAAAATTCCTATTTATACAGCAGACTTATTGATGGTAGATTTCAAAATATGTATCGATTTTTTTTTTCAAAGGCGACATTGTATTTTTACAATTGAGTATATGTATATCTACTATGAATTAGCGATTATTTTATATTGGAATTATATCGATAAAAACAATCCTATATCTTTTAGTTTGATGGAACTGATAATGAAAAAAATCCTTATGGACACTTGATAATTAAAGTGTTACCTTTTTGTAGAAATCCAATTATAGTTTCTCAAGAGCATAATCAATAAATTACTAGTTGTCTAGATGTATTGTTTTTATTATAACATTGTAATAAGAAACAAAACAAACTTGTTCTATTAACTAGATCAACCTTAGTTTTTCACCTACTAGTAATTAATTATAATAGGAGGCCAAAAGGGCAAGTAAAAAACTCGATAAATAATGAACGATTTACGGAACAACAATCGATATTGTAAATATCAATATTTGTCTATTCTGTCAGTGATAGTTGCAGGTACTGAAACATTTCAATTAAATGTTATGCATTTTTTCACCAAGGTTCGGACCTTTGGCGCAAGTATCAATTAGTGCCACTTTAGTTAACTTGTAGATGCGGGAAAACATGGGGAAATGGATAGAAACGTTAACGCTCTATTTTTAACCTAGAGATTATAGATAACACCATACGGGGTGTCAAACAGATTTCTAGAGCTATTAAGTTTACTAAAATACCTATTTAATATGTGAATAATAATTTGTTTTTGCTATTTTGCTCCTAAGATTGTTCTGATTTTATCAGATAGGCTTCGGGAGCAGCTAGTTAATTCGTCATTTATAATCGAACTATTCCGCGTATTTTCTAGGATTAAGGATTAAAATTTTCTAGGAATATTCAAACCTCCTCAGATTTAATAAGTGCGTTAACATTTTTCATTCAAAATTAGAGATCAAAGAATGTTTAATTTCAACTAAAACAAAAATTGTTCTGGCTGGTGAAACGTGGATGTATGTGGTTTTGTCAAGGATTCGTAGTAAATAATTAAATTTTATATTTCATTGTATATTCTAAACTGAAAACCGCCTAGTGCTATTCAAATTCAATAGCTTTTATGTCTTTTAATTTGATCGCTATACATCGATATGTTGTAGAGACTTGTACAGTTTCGTCCTCGTAGCAGAAAGATTTCAGTAATCGTAACTGTGTTGCTTCAAATTCTTTTTGTAATTTTTAAAACACTGTGCATTAAAGCAAAGCTTTAAATTGCCTTCCGTTTAAGACTAAGCCATAAAGTCAGTTGATAAATTAGACCAATGATGTTATACTTATCCTTGTTCCTCTTACCAAAATCATCATCATTAACAACCTAATTAACGGTAAGGTTCTTTACAAGGCCCGGCCATCCTCTTTAAAGAAGAGGGCATATGAAGCTTAGACTCACTAAGCTGCTCTAATGCGGGTTCGCGGGCTACTCTTGCTAGAATGAAAAAGAAACATTTTGTAGAGATAGGAACTAAGAACCGGCTAGCTCAGTTGCTAGCACTAACTGCTCGCTCGACGACAAACCGCCGCGCGCGGTTTATTAGAAAATAAGCTTATCAATTGCATTTGAGTTAATCCAATTGATGTGTCTCTTTACTCCACTCCGGCCGCGGCTGAGTCACGCGTACAACTTGCATGTGCCTCCGAATGTTATACATTTTGTGACATTCGAAAAATGATAATTTTCTATTTGATAGTGTCCGTACGTTGTAGGCAAAGTTAACAAATGCAGGAATCACATTAAAATAGTTATTAACCTCTAAGAATTCAGACCTTACAGACCTGCAGAACCAGTGTTCAATAACAACAGTACTAGATTAACGAGAGTGTAAGGGTTGACCATTAATAAAAAACACTAGAATGGCGAAATAGTTGTTTAAAAAGTATTAGACTATTCACCAGTTTGGCCACAATATAAAACAAATCATTAATTACCCGTGGTTACGAATAATGTAGTCCAAGTGTTGGGTTCCGGAACACAGGCTAACAAAAAATTAGCAACCTGGGTTTGGAAAGTCGGTGGAATTGGTAGACCCGCGTGTCTCATAGACCACGTGTCATCTGCCTTATTTCACTTAGATCACGGTGCAATACCTACCCAACGAATTGCGAGAGTGAGCGAACAAGAAAATGTACGTACCATTGTTGCGCACACGCTTCTGTTTTGAGATTGGCTCGTACGTGGTGAAAAGATTATTATTACAATAGAACTCACCGGCTATAGTGTTCAGGAACATGAGGTACTCGAAGTTGGATATCTCCCGCCGCTGCCATTTCTGCGTCATGTTGGAGTTTCGCATCAGCTGGCGCGGAGACATCATGGAAGCGCGCCTGGAGACAAATCGATTAATTTACTTCACTTCACTTTTACTTTGAACAAGTAGGGACTTATAAAGGACTATATATATGTATATGTTTCATATGATTTATAGAAATACGTGTCAATTTGTCGCTGCACAGAAATATCATCTTAGCTGATGGCCGTTTATTGCAGGACATGGTTTTTTATGAGGTCTTAAGTACCAAACCCTAAATCGCGTGCATTTAGCGACCTATTTAATTGTATAAAGCTCGTATGAAGTTACTGTCCTGATGTCGGACTAGACTTGGCTTCCCAGTATGCCAAAGCTGGACCACGAAAACTCGTGGCTCGATTAGAGAAAAGCCGAAATCGTAAGTATTTCTCTCTCTTTTCCTCGCAAATGCAACGAAAGAGCACGACACTAACGAACACTGGTTGATTATATGCGTTTTATTCTACACGACATAAGTCTTCGTGCTCATTCTAGAACTACTGTTTAACGATCACGCGTATTGAAATGCGGGATTCCCATTCTATTACCTTGAGACCCCCGCGTCTCTCCTGCTGGTCCTGTGTCATTGTGGGACAGACGGACCATCGATTACTTCTGATAATAGCACGCATTTCATCACTACGTTGGTCTAAGATTGTAATACCCTTCCCTCACTGAATAGAAAAGTTTGCGCCAAACATTGGAATATACAAAATGATGAGGATTATGAATATCTCAATCATTGACAGAAATTTATAACCGACCGAGCTATCCCATAATAATACCTATTACCAAACACGATTTTTTCAATTTCTTTCAAGCTATAACAATAGCGTTTGGACATACAAAAACTACGCAGAGTAATCTATTCATTTCCGAAACATCACTTAAATCTCCAATACTAGTAAACGTTGAAACTATTCAATGTTAAATAATAGACAGACGACGCACGAGTGAACTTAATTATATCCATTGAGAACTCTTTAAGTGTCGCAATAAAAAACTACCAAACCTTAATAGATTTTCCAGCGGTTTTCGTCAATTCAACGTCCGCCTTACAACGGTCACCTTAAATGCGGAAGTCGAGCCCATTTCTTGGTTTAATGGTACATTTTTGTATGGGTTTTCTCAAAATAAATGGTGTTGTGCTATTTTTAACTAACTTCCAAAATAAGATGGCAGACCCTGTTGGTATTTAGCTTATGCCTTCAGATTAAGAGTTTCTAGGTTGAAGTCCATGAATCGGGCAATAAATTAATGAGCGTCATTGTCAGTATCGTCTGATAGTGATCTTTTTTCAACACAACATGACCAGACTCGACCATTGTCACTTTAAGTCAGACAATTGGAGTAGCGCGGCAGCTCAGAAATATTCCGTAACCCGTTCCAGGATTCGAACCTAGGACCTCGTGAATGATGCCTCATAGGCTAACTACTAGACCTGCGAGGCAGAGGTGATGTAACTAATAAATCTCGTCGACTAAAACCTCATTTAGTCGCGTTTAATATCATTAAAATCAATAATGAACCATAATTTTATCGACGTAAATAACATAAAAATTCTAAATACTTACACCTAATTACTGCTTTGCAAGTGCAATTTGTATACAAACTAATTAACAGTTCTTTAATATGAGTACGAATAGCGTGATTGCCCTGTTCGCTGACTATCTGTGTCAGTCAGGATGCGATCAAACTACGCAAATTAACTCGTATTTAATTCTGTAAGAGATATGATGATATCCTCCTTGTGACGTATACGTCAAAGGCGACACTTTGGTTTAAAACCCCTAGTGTGCACCTGCATGTGTGTTAATATATCTCGTATTACCATTTAGCTCTGACTTCTATGTTACAAAAATTTGTACACAGGTTACTTTCTATCTAGATATTTCCATGAAAATAGGTATGACTATGAAACTATAAAACAAACTATTGGTTGTCATAAATAAAATTACATTCAAAGTGACGGTGTCATTTTACCAATGAAAAATATTCGGTAACATTTCAGCTCTGACTTGTATGTTATAAAAATTTGTACACAGGTTAAATTTTTGTAGAGACGATACTGACGAGTGGATCTAACAAAATCGACTTTTCCTCCACATCGAAAAATTTCCAGTTAATGTTTACTCGACTTGATCGTTCTTGATCCACTGACATTGTATCGATAGCGCGGAAGTGCGATGAACCCTACATTAATATCATAACCACACATGTTTACAAAATATATTGTGTAATTCGCCTTGACGACTCTAAAATAAGAATTTTGAAATAAAATATGTAGTTGGATGACGCGATTTCCGATACTGGGCAGCTGTGAAACATTTTTCAAAATTACAGCGAAACAAAGAAATGTAAAAGTATTTATTACTAGTGGCAGTTTCATCGGCATAGTTACCGTTAACTCCTTATGAGTTTGGCTATCTTCTTTAAAAAAAAATTACAACAACGATTAAAAGTTTTAGAGATTACCACAACCAGAAAGTTGATTAATGTACTCGTACTTACGAGTATATGAAAGTATATATGGTACTTACCATATATACTTTCATATACATTTTATTTATTAATTTAGTTAATTACAATAACTCCTATATTTGTATACATATTCACTGATATTAATTCGTAAGGTAAGGATAGGAAAGTGAAAAAAAAATAATGAGTTTCTAGATCAGGAGATAAAGGTTTTCTTACTTTCAGTTACAAGATATTTTACAACAGTAACTTGGATTTCAAGTTAGTATTACGCCATAGTATTGCGAAGAAAACACCAAGCCATCAGTCCCAATCAGTATTATTAACGACCATATCTGATAGAAATGGTTACAGATATTAAGAAGCTAACTCATTGGAGCAGCACGGTGGGTATAGTTCCAAGTACCTCTCTTATAAGGAAGGAAACCCAGGCTTCTTTTGAATAGCCTACTACGGGGCCAGCCCTAGAGTGGGCCACTCAAACAAGGTGATGATGATGAGCTCATAACTCAGATATTTGTATACGACACACGCTGGTATTATCTCTTGTCCCGCGACCGTTTTCGCGAGTGGACTGCACTAGCGCAAGCTGTTAGCGCGAGCTGTTGGCGCGAGCGACTTGCCAGTAGGTCAGGGTCGCACGGTCGTAGACCCCGCGTCGCACTGTCTGTCACACATTCGGTAATTGGAACTTTTTAAAATCACAATTTACCTTATACATTATTGGTTTTTGATTGAAAATTTATTATAAGCAAGTCGTTACACTTGGTTGTGTAGATACTCGAATGTTGAAAATAAAAACAATATTTTATAAACAGATTTGAAAAAAGTTTTTTAGGTGCATGGCTGGGATTTCATAAACTAAGATCTATATTAGCTCGAATTTTCGTCATATAGATGCTTAGATACTAGAAGTAGTAGATACGTAGTATTCTTAGAGGTTTTCCTAAAATCAGTTCTTTTTGAAATATTCATTGAAAGAAGATTGACCATTTTTCATATAACGCTGGGCCTAAAATTCTTTTACATATTTATGCATGAGGATATGTTTTAGCTTATTTCGAAGTAATAGAGGTCATGAGTACATTTTTTTAAGGAAAAATTGATCTTTTCCATTCGTCGGTTACCCCATTTATGAAATTTACAAAATCGCAGACATTTAAAAAAATCGTATGTACAAATTGATTAAGGTATTTAAGTTACTCAATACTATTATGTCGATAAGTTGTCGTTATTCTCATAATTATAATGTCAAGGCTCAAGGCAGTCAGTTAAGACTGACTACATTATCAATTAACTACCGTGGAATTATTTTGGTACCAGATCAAGCTTTTGTGCGAGTGTTTTTTTTCATCGTGGTTTCCAACATGACTAACCTGAAATTAGTTTTTCATGCCGTTTGTTTATGTGTTTCTATATAACGGTTAAGTTCAGGGTTTGATTCTCTGTTCTTATCAAATTAGAATTTTATTATTTTCCAAGTTGGAACTTCAACTGTCAATATATAAGTCATCTGTCAATCATAATATCAAGCATCGCAGTAGTATATTGTGGAGTCCACGTTTCTTGAGTATACCCCAGTTTAAAATTGAGATGTCAACAGATGATTTTTTTCAAGTCCGAGTGCGCTACGATAACTTACACTCGTTCGTGATTTGCGGAAAATAGCAAATTACATAAATTATTAAATAGTGGTTGAAGTTTTGTGACGTCATGCCTGCTTCTATATTCAATATGAAAAAGTTTATTTATTTACAGTTAAACATGTACATTAAATTAAATATTTACAATTAAATAAATAAAAAGTAAAAGCTTAAACACTACAATATCCTAAACTATAAATAATATATTAAACAATAAAAATAAAAAAAAACAGTAAAAAAACTTAGGCGTCATAATATTCCTCCGAATCGGTGTCGAGCATTGCCACGTTGAATGGCAATGCTGATCCCTTCTGGTCACGGGAGGCGTCGATTAAACGCTTTGAGATTTCTCTATAAAAAAAGCGAGTACTCGGACCCCACGGTCCCAGCGTTTCAACTCCAAACGGCTCAAATACATAATCACCGACGAGGTTACTGTACTTGCGCCGTTTGAGAGTCTCCGCTGATGCAGCAGCAGCGCCCGCACAGCCCATCGTGCTAGGAAGATGTGAAGGCGCAAGGGTGTCCACGCATGTTGCGTCCCACACCAAGGCCTTCCCATCTTCCATGGCATCAATGACATGCCGTCTGGTCTCTTGCCATCGTCGCGCGCCAAGCCGTTTGGTTCTAAAACAGCTGGCACGCCGGCGTTGACAAGGGCACGACGTATGATGTCATTGAGGCTAGCGTGGCGGGCTATGCGACCAGCGCTCCTACTGCAAGAAAGACCGTGGTGTCCGAGTTTATCGACTGCCCCACCACAGACACACTGATGCGGAGAAACACTAGGAGCACCTAAGCGAAGACAGGTGGCAATACGGAAGGTGGTGTCGTCCAGCAAGGTACCAATGCTGGGCGAAGGAATGGCTTGTAACCAAAGACCTGATTCCCACTCTCCCACAGCCAGCAAACGGGCACGCTCTGCGGCATTGGCGGAGGAACTAATAAGTTTCTCTCTAACCAGTTCGCAGAGGGGCTCATCCCACTGTCTCTGGGAAAATGAAACTTTTGGTATGTTAGCACTTGGACAAGCAATTTTCCAAGCATTATACGCCACTTCAAAATTAACCAGTGTAGCAGATAAAATTTTCCTGGTTAATTCCTCCGTGGCGTGGACCGAGGACAACGCTGGTAAACTAATGTTAGAAATTTTGCGAATGCCATCGATCATTCAAAGCCACATTTAAGATTTTATAAAGCCATAAAGCCACATTTTCATATATGAAAAATAATTAAAATAATTCGGGTTCCACATACATCCAGTGTCGTCTAGTTCCAAAAGAGCCAAAAAAAGAAATTTAAGAATATTATATGCTATAATTTTAATATCAACTATATCTATCTTTTATTTTATATTCATTAGTTGCCCGTAAAAATAAACAAGGAAGAAACATTGATTGAGTTATAAAATAATATAATTCCGAGTCGGTGTCAAAAACCTAAAAACGCGCGCCCAAAAATAGACCACACAAATTTAATGGATCAGGAAACAGGAAACATCGATATTTCATCATAGAATTTATTGTGTATTGAATAAGGAACTATGATCCTAATCTGTTACTATAATTTTAACCACATCACAAATAGTGTTGCCAATCTAACTGATTGATATCGATAAGACAATAAACGATATTGACAGCTCTATGCCTTTTAAAGTTAAATAATAAACTTAATGATTTGCAATTTGCAACAGTTGGATGCCTGTGATATTTTATTGATGCAAGAAATATCACTACATATAGAAAGGGTGTAATTCTGTCTTTGTTTGCTATTCTTAACTTAAAATAAATTTATATTGATTGTTTTGGCCTGTAGAGGATTGGCATGAATCGTGTTAATGTATGCAATACTTCTAATATTTTTAGTAAACCTGTTTCATTTATTATAAATAATAATTTATTTGGTATTCAATAAAGAATATTTCATTCATTCATTAATTCTTAAGCAAAACAGAATGAATTTATTAGCTATTGTGAACATTACTACTCATTGAAGCTTTGTGTTCGAAGATAAAATATGGAGCAATTGTTTTCAATTATTTAATAATAATATTATGAATTTGCCGTCTTAAACTATTTTTAATAAAATCAATGATGTATTCACCATGTATTTGTTTAGAAGAAAAATGAAAGTATTTATTTGAAATAATTATATTGTTAGTTGTCAATACAAAAAATTATATACAGAAGTTGGTTTGAAATCTAGTATTACATTTTATCGACACTTAACTGGACAATCGATACAGTTGCTGCCTATTGAGTGGCATCTCTACACAGTAACGGAATTATACGCGACCCAAAAAAGGGCACTCAAGGCGAGGGATTCTCCGGAAAACATCTTTATCTTGGTTATTAATAAACATATGGTATTGTCTACTTTTGGTTTAAATTTTGTTATTTATAATGTTAATAGTATTTTGATACAAACATTAAATAATAACTTTTTGTCGCTAAATTACGGCGTAATTAATTATTGTTCAAGGTTTTGGCTTAATGAGACTCGTACCTGGTTTCCGATAGAATAATATCTTTATTATATTAAATAAATTAAATTGAATTTTGCCAGCTGCGAGTTCGCCACCTACGGGAAAAACTCATAGTTTCCGCTGGAATAAATGTCCATATAATATTCTATAAATGAAAATGAGAAATGCTCCTATAATATGATTTATAGCTTTACCTACACAAGTTTTACCATCACCTATTAGTTAAGTACCAGTTTTAAGGTTTAGAGGCATGTTTATTTTGGCTAACAAGCAGCGCCAAGTTTTAATACGAAGAACACACTCGTATTGCAAACATTGTAATTTGAGCCTTAACATCTACACCTCAAGTAGGTGGACAAGCCCAGCAAAGTGTTGCTCGGTTTAAAAAGAAAAAATTAACTCGAAAATCAATTTTATACAAAACTGAGTACGAAATATTTACTAAACGATTAATAATAATAGAAAACGTTAAGAGGAAATCCACGCAGTTTTGTAATTTCTCTAGGTCAAGCGGTCGCAACCTTTTACACATAAAACAAAAAAGTTCCGATTTTTTACTGCCCAGTATTTCAACCTGTCGACTTTTGTTTGCTTCATAAAACTTTATTTTATGAGTTTAACTTTTTCCGTCGCGGTTCAATGGCATTAAAAAAACAGGGTAATTTGGAATATTTTAAACTGGTTCAATTCGGCGTCATCGTAGTACTTTACTACTACAGTGCAATTAGCCTTAAAAATAACAAAAAGTACAAGAAAATCGCAGTAGGATGAAACCCATTATAAAAAAAGAAGAATATCATAAAAATGAAAGGAAAAATAAATTACGGGCGATCTGAGGCCGGGAAAGGGTAGGGGTTGAGAGTTTAGGGGTAAAAACGGATTTTCTCGATTTCCGGCAAAACTAAAAGTCCTACGGAAAAGAGTTAAATGGCAAATTTATAGGTAATTAAAAAATCTAAAACTTTTCGTTCCTACACTTTTTTCACATAACCTCAAAATTTATGTGAAAAATTAAAAAAACAAGGTTTTCGTTTTTTATTTTTAACTTTTACAAATAAAATTTTATTTTCATACAATTTAGTGAAAACTTGCCTTCTTATGTCCCAAACACGCTATATTTTATTTGATTAGAAATATTTATATATTTTCTCCTTATTTTGAATGAATATCGAAAAATTTTTAACAAAAAATAGAACCGACTCAAAACGCACTAAAAAGTAAAAAATAACTGTGTCAATTAGTTGCTTTCATTTACTTAAGCATATCTATGAAGTCGGTGCCAGTCAAGTTTAGGAAACATTTATTTTTTTACGTAGTAAAGCAGTCTAGTAGTGGGTTCTAGGTAACGTCCTTAAAGTATAAATCTTGGCTGGCACCGACTCCTAGATATGCTTAAGTAAATTAAAGCAACTAATTGACACAGTTATATTTTACTTTTTAGTGCGTTTTGAGTCGGTTCTATTTTCTGTTAAAAAATTTTATTTCTTACTTTTTAGTGATTTATCACCACGGTACGTACTCGTACTATACTGTCATAGTTTATTATACGGTACTAGTAGCCAAAAAGATAGAGAAAGAAGACCGATTCCGAGACAAAAACCAAAATCGCTGTAAGCATGCCTCCAAAATTTGAAGAGTTCCTTCAATTTCCCCAGGATATCATCATCCTAACATGATGACAATGGGACAACCTTGGAAGTATGCCCTTTCTAATAAAAAAAAGAATTATCAAAATTGGACAACTTTGTAAAAAGTTATGCGTGGTCATACATATAAAAAAAATATATATACGTGTCGAATTGAGAACCTCCTCCGTTTTTTTTCGTCGGTTAAAAAATAACCTAATTTTCAACCGAAAAATTGGCCGTCTAAATATATTTTTTTTTCAAAAAATTGGTGTGCTTTCTGTTCGTTGAAATCTCTACTTGCCGATGGTTAAAAAAAATATGTTACCATAGTAAACCTTCTCAGAAAAGGCAATAACTAAGCTAACGGTTTTTTACTGCTAATTGTCTACTACTACTGTTATTTTTATGATATTCTCTTCCTTTTGCAATGGGTTTCATCCTACTGCGATTTTTTTTTGGTTTCAAAAGCTATCTGCACTGGTCTAATATAAAAATATATAACACCACTTATAACTTCAAGCGGATTAGAATGTAAACAGGCAGGTAATTTTCATCTCGATAGTCCCACGCGAGCGGAATCATGCGGCTGAAAACCCTGCCTACTTTTTAAACTGCATTTGAAACAAAAATATCTCAACAGTTTCTTCGCGGCTCCATGCCGAGAGGCTAACATCGCTTAGCGGCATCTTTGCCGATAAGGTGGTTACTAATCATGAGTTAATTAAAAAAATATAAATCCTCTCTGTTGTAATCCAAGGAATTACCACCTCGGCGAAGTTGGTTGTCAAAGTAACAAAATGTCACAATATGTAGACAAAGTGTGTAAAATATGTTTGTGTTTAGCATATATATTTTGTATGAGCGTTACGAATAACGCACAACAATCTGTCAGTTGGACTCGGAAGTGATACTTCCTATTGGATTGTGCAATTTGTCTTTCATGCGGAAACCTGGCCGGTAAGGCCGCCCACACGATCCAGACTCAAAAAAAGACCGTTTAAATTTTTCAATATGATGTTTACTCAGTCATTATTTATCATGATTGCTGGAGGATCATTTAAATACCATTAAATTTTAACGCTTATCAATTCGTACATCTCAAATGTCCGCGTATTATGCAGGCACACGGTTACAGTGTAAATAATAGTGGAATTGTTAACATTTATAACGCCTTCTAGTTGAGATTCGTAGAGCTAATGTACATTCATAGTTATTAACTTTCATGGAATTATAATAACTAACTATTTAGTGATTAAATATACCTACTTATTACTTGCTATTAAAAAAATGTTAGGTTATTTATATTTAGCTAAGCTCGTCTATACATTGACAAATATTTATGTTAGAGTTTTTCGCCCATAGGAACCTACACTTGTAGAAGAGAGGCTATTCTTGAAATGACAACTGATTGTAGAGCAATTTCACTCAAATCGAGCCAACCCAAACATAGTAAGTAAATAGTTTAAAAAGCTCACGTAACAATAATGGTATTTTTTCGTCAAACCTAATATTCAAGTTGTAATCCTATACCTATTGAGCGGGTATTAATGTACTACAATAAAATTATGTTAAACAATATAATAAACAGTCACGCCCATACGAGCATGAGAAATAAGTTTAGATAAGGAGCCCTTTTAAAAGACACGCATTTGACCTTTTTTCTATCATGCACCTAGCACCTACAATCATTTTAAATATGATTCACGCACAGTCGTCAAATAAAATGTTACAATAATTATTTAAATTTCTAGTATGACTAAGAAGTCAGTGGATTAATTTTCTCACGCAATAATTTTGTTGAATCAATAGAATAATGCGTGGAAGGTTTTACTCATACTTGATCCCATTCAACTGCCAAACGGTTACCAAGGCACTTGCGTTTTAGTGTTCCCATGAAATTGATTCCCTTTAAAATACAGAGCTATTTCTTTTATTAAAAAATTCACTGTTTGAATTTGGAAAATTGGTATTTAGCAGGCGCAGGATCATAATTAATAATTATGATCCTGCGCCTGCTATTGCATGCCATTGAAGCAGGCAGTTCTCAGTTCTTTAAAGATAGGCCTGGGTCTGTCAGTCATGGGCCGATAAAACAAATTGATAATTATGTGTTATTATTAATCCGCTAGTCAAATACGACTAGACTGACACTTACATATGGAAATGTGCAAAAGTCTATTATTGGTAGGAAGCCTAATTTCTGCTACTGGTTAGACACTAGACAGATAGCTAAGATAGTACAGTCTATTCCTACTATCCATTAT
Organism: Mycalesis mineus; assembly: GCA_034621355.1. Lineage (NCBI taxonomy): Eukaryota > Metazoa > Arthropoda > Insecta > Lepidoptera > Nymphalidae > Mycalesis > Mycalesis mineus. Next base: position 2,789,144 of record CM067903.1, read on the forward strand.
TTGCGTCCGGCTAACTTTGGCATTGAGATCTGTGACGGTTAACTTAGAATTCATATAAGAAATGCTTTGTAATTTAAATACCTACAATTTTCTACAGTAATTTGCATCCACGAAATTTTAAACTGATCCACTCTCAAAATTCTTCAAAAATTTATATTTCATATTTAAGTAGCAACATACATTTTCGCATGAATAAACATGTTAAACGACTGAATGACACTAGACATACATAAATATTTGTTTGAGTATTGGAGCCTTAGATTTGTGGGGTCTTCAAATTTAAGTCCTCGGGTACAAAGTCATGAGTGTTTATAAGTAGTATGTATATATATTAGCATTTAGTATTCACCCGATAAATAACTAACAAACTGCCATTGTATGTATACAAGGTGATTTTATACGCACATAGATCTCTAACATCTTACATTAATTCTAAGGGAATCATCGTTATCAGAGTGACGCGCACAATTGTAACACTGTAACAATGACAGAGACGTGCCAATAATATTGATTAACGAAAACAAGGAAAACAACTAATTTATTTATTGCTATGTTTGATGAGAAAACTTCATTAAGCTTTAGATTGCAAATATAAAGGAAATCAAGAAAATATTGCACATACGCATTTTTACTTGAAAATATGCGTAGGAAATGTGGAATCACTATGTACCGACTTGGGTTTGTCATGAAGAACTCAACCGTAATGAATATCGGTTATACTCGTAGATTTGAGATTTGGCAGGAACTAGTGATCCCTAAGCAATAGTAGTCCTGAGCCTTGCCCCGTGGGATAGATGTGTCTGCTCAATAATAGTATTTATAATAAAAATAAAATATAATGACTACTTCATGTTAGTAGTTGTGCAAATAAAATCAAGCGCTATCACATGTTCTGATGGCCTAATCAGTATAAAAATAGCATCCTTAAAACAACACTAATGCGTTTGACTGTACTAAGTGCTGTATTATGTTCGTCAGTGCCTAGAGACTTGATCGCGACAACATAGACATGTTTATATATGCACTTACAGCTATATGCAATTCTCAACGATTAAACAATGACTGCCATCACGAAAATATCAACATATAATAACATTATTTAATTTATTGGAACATGTTTGTTCAACGTCTCATTGTCTTCGACAGAAGTGTTGCGTGACTACAGTACGTATGCAATAAAATTTACCTACCACAATGAAAGGTAAAATATATTCAGGGTTTATATTGTAACATACCACTTCTTTCAGAGTATATTAAATATTTTTTAAATTAAAAAATAAATCTAGTAGTAGTTGAAAATTTTGTGATATAGCTATTTCGGAAAAGTACTGCCAACGTACTTATTTGCCGGCAAACTACTACTGCGTATGGATCTGATGTATTGACGATTCGAAATGAAAGCCGTTTTTCATTGAAGAGTTTTGATTTACTTTTGGTTTTGCATTTTCCGCAAATCTATTCCGTCCGAAATTCCGACGCAGCTTTATGATATATCGTGTTGAAAACATTCAAATGCAAAGTGCATCACCTTTTTAGATTGTATAGGAAAAAACACCACGCATACGAGCTTTGCAGTTTGCATATACAAAAATTAGTTACGGAATGAGTGTCTCCAAACTTTTCTTATCGTTTAACAATAGAGTCACATGACGGTACATGTTTCTACGTACCACATGAATGACAATATAAGGACAATAGATATGTGTGTATACTGCGGGCACATATTGACCCAGCTGTTGGGTTCGGCGTAATTTCTTTTGTCGCGGTATGACTTCGCAAATCGTGTTGTGAATATTTAACCGGCATTTATAAAAAAAAACCCAGTGTATAATAATTTTTGATACACCCATTCGAAGAATTTTTTGGTTTTCATCAAAGGAATAAGCAAAATTTTTATTTCAAATAATAGTCAGAATTTACTAAAGCACTTATCATATTTTGCTTTAAATATAATAAACACACAAGATCTATGAAGCAAATGAAAATAAGGATAAACCAAAATTTACTTTTCATAGAGTTACGAGTAACTCATCGGCAAAATAACGATGATGACAATGATAACTACGTGAAACAATAAATAAAAAGGAGAGTTTATGATTAAAATATTGTAAAAAATATTTTAATCATAAACGGCTTTCAATAGACTAACAAGTAATAAATAATAGCACTGATTAGTTACTTTAATTTATTTAAACATATCTATGAATTCGGTGCCATCCAAGGTTAAAGAAAGTTAATTAGATACTAATACAATGATTGGTTGGCACCAACTTCATTGATATGTTTATACATCTTATATATAATATCTTGAGCACCAATCTGCTCTCGACTGCGAATTGCAGTATCGATGCAACGACTCCTTTGTTATTAATTCAAAACTTTTACATCTCTATAGAGTTTAATAAGTTATTAAAACTTACAGCGTGTTTTTTAAAAGAGAATTATGCAAAACTTAGATTTCGTTTTCTGATTGTGTGTACGCAATAAGCACCTTAATATAAACAATTAAGCCTAAGAACAGGAAGAACCTATATGGGGTGAACTACTTTCTAAGACAACGTCACCTGAGACCTATGAGACTCGAACCTCGATCAGAGAGGGAGCTTTGGATAAGTGAGCTCTGCCTTAGCATTCTCGAAATTTTGACATCGACTTTGTTGTTGTTGACTTGTTGCCAACAACAACAATGCCGTGTTTCAACAAATTCTATTCTGCCGTGGTTCTATTCCACGTCTGAGAAAGGAAAAAAATGAGTGAGTTGAGATAAAAATCCGTACACCAAATTAACTCAATACGAGTTAAACGACTAAGTACATAAATAGAAGTGCGGCGATTACTCTGAGCGCAGTGACGTTATGTAACAGAGGGCGTACAGTTACAGCGATCGGTTTACGCGCCCGGCTTGTGTTACCGATATTGTTTACTTACTTATGTAATAACAACAACAACAACTAAGATAATAGTTACTGTGTAATTGACACCTTCGTCGCTATGAGTTAAATCTAGATTATTTCACACACACATGGAGTGCAAGACGTTATATTACACTAAAATAACAGATTGAGCTTATAGACGCTACCCAAGTACACTTTGTCAATCTGTTGATGACGGTCAGTTAAATTAATTTATATTTTAACATCAAAGCAGAATTCAGCAGGATTGTCTGTCCCTTTCTTCAAACCAGACTGCCGTGAGACGTAAAAAAGGAGTAATTTTGTTTTAAAAGAGGGTATGCCCTATAATGTAAAGATGAATATATTCTAGAGAGATATACAGCGTCCAAATATGCTAAAGATCGCTTTCACAGCGTTAGACTCCCCAGTCTATATTCAAAGTGAAACATACAAAACAATCCTTGAAACTATTCTGAGATAGACGTGATACAGCGAAGAAATAAAACCAATAGTGTTAATCGTAAATAATCGCCATTCTCCCGGCACACGCGGTGGCGAGTAACTTCCGATTTCCGCGTGACGCAGCCACTTGTCACCGCGACAGTACCTACGAGAATTAGCGGCTAATCTCGACATATAATTTTCCGTGTTCTAGGAAAAAGCCACGGCCATCGTTTACGACCAAACCAGAAAGCTAATTTCATCATCAACCTATTTTTAAATAGCCTCTTATAGAATCTATATCTGTTTATAATAAAAAAAACTAAGAAAACTGAAAAAAATACTGTTTTTTTGCCGTGAAAACCTTTTCTAACAGGCTTTTTCCCAAATGACTTGGTACAAAATTCCATTTTGTATCGCTCAATAAATATTATACAATATGATAAGAAAAGGTAATAACCCCAAATAGGCTTGGATGGATTTGAAATTAATCTAACTTTGTTCTATTCCAATGTAGGCTCCGTTGACTTTATCCTCCGAAAGACCTCGAAATAGCGAAAAACCCAGCAGACCTCAGGTCATGTTCCGATAACTATTAGTAAAAGAAAAAACATGGCAATGCAATGTAAAAGTGACTCAAGTGCACCAGAGAGGCCGTCAAGACATACGTATGGGAAAATCTATATATTTTAATCCAAGACAGTTTCATTAGAAAAACAATATAGCACGAAAATTAAATTTTTTCCGTTTCTTACATACGGAGTGGCGGGCTTCTGCTGAATATATCGTGCAGTTGCAGTACATAGCAGTTAACTTTTGAGGAGCAACATTTGCATAACCGCAACATTAGGTAACATTCTATAACAATTGTTAATAATTGTTATAGTTTGTTGATTGTTACTCATTCATTACAGTCCATGCTGCCAATAAAAAATTTACAAAATACAACAAAAAGTAACTCTCGGCAACATTCAAGTATCAATGCGTTGCCGTGTTGAGGTACATTCTTAAACAATGTTATAGATTGTTGGTGGATTGTTTTGAGCAACATATCAAAACGTTTAGTACTACACCGACATACATACATTAAATAATTTTAAGTATCAATAAATAACTTTTGCTATCGAATGTTGCCGAGGAACATTTGATCAACAAGAAGTGCTATGCAATGTGTGTGGATGCACGTTGCATAGTAGTTCGATAAAGTTAAAGACAAGTAAACTGGTACGGTATGTCATGTAGGTAATTGATGTTTATTAACTCGGTTCTATTTTGAGCAATTTCCCAGCAGTATTTCCCGGAAAGATGGCCGTACAATATGGTGATTATAATGAAAATGGACAATTTTCAATTTAGCTCGCATAGTGGTTGCACGACACTGTATTTGATTTCGGGATAGAACCTACCAGTACTTTTCATTTTACTAACGAATTAGAAGATTTTGAAAAAAACTATGTGGAAATTACATTGAATGTTAAAGGCCCGTACACTTTTGATTAATAAATAATATTTTTTTTCTTACACTGTTTTTGCACAGAGGTAGTCAAAATGTATGAATTGAAAGAACATATATTTTCAAAATTTAAAATTTCTTTAACCAGCCAATATCAGACTGTCAAGCGTTTAATATAAATAATAAATTAAATTTAAAACAGTATCATTCCCTTCTTCCCTGTATTTGAGTCAAATGTCACATTTGAAGAAATACTCTCTCTACATCCGTCCGTAGCTCATACCCGTAGCGAAGCGCTACGTCACATGCGCTCAAATAATATTAAATTGTTCTCAATAAATAGAATTTCTGTGACATTCTAAAATAAATTTTTAAAGCTTTGGCTTCAAGATGTAATGGTTCGTCTAGTAAAGTGTACTTAGTACGGATTTATGCGATAAATTATTTTTAACATTGTTGCTGCAAATCACTAGATATCAATCTCATCGCATAAAATACTGCGATTAATATCATTTTATGTCGATTATAGCGCAAAGATTACATTATAATGCTCGTCAACTCAAAATATGAAATAAAAAAAAAACGACGAACCATAACAAAGTCACAACGAAAGCATAACAAAACGAAGAAAAAAGATTGCTTCCTATAGCTTTCACATCTGACTATGTATGTATATTATATTCAGTCGTACTGTACCGTACCGTAATCAACATGAAAAAGGTTCGCCATGTGTTTGACAAAGTCTAAAAACATGACGGTTACTTTAGAGATTGAACTGACTTTCAAAAACATTCAGAATAATGAAATTACTTTCCCCCGACGCAAAAGAAGGGGTGTTATAAGTTTGACGTCGATGTGTGTCTATGTGTATGTGTGTTCACCTCTCATTTGTACATTTACCCTTACGAATTGTTTGACCAATGTTTTTTTTATATAAAGATAAACAAAAACTGCTCTAATGTTCTTTTTTTATAGATATATATAAATTTTTCTATAGATACTATATACTAAAAAAAGATGTTTATTCGGTCTCCTGTTACAAAACGTATACAATTAAGAAACTACCTATATCTTAATTATTTTTAGTCGAAGTTACACAGATGGAAAATGTTTACTCAAGACCCACAGTGACGATCGTTTAGAATGAATTGTTTTCAATATGCGAGATAATGACGTGTTCATTATTTTCTCTTTGTTAAAACAAAACTGTTTCAATTTTAACACTTACTCTAACAATGTTAAAATACGCAGAATTTATCGGGTATTTACCTATTCCCTAAAGTGACTTTTCCAAATGTATACAGGGCTAAAGCCAGAGCAAGTATGTAGAGACCAGGCTCAGTAGTGGGTCGTTAAAATGAACTGATAATGATGATGATTAAGTACAAAACAATATTGATTGAGGGTAATTAATATGAGCCATTATGTTAAGGTCGTAACAGATCTATAGAACCATTGTTATTATTAGAACAAAATAGTTACAATAAGGAACACCGTCAATTAACTTAATTATGATGAAATAGTAAAGCCACATTTCTTTGTTTACCTACTGTTTACCGTTTTTCAGATTTTACGTAAAAATTAAAATACGAGTAAACTAAATAATAAATAAATAAACTTAATGTTTATATATTTAAGCATTTAAAATTCATTAAATTATGCATAAGCAAGTAAACATTAAATCATCGATTAATATATTTTAATTGGAATCCAAAATGTTCATATTAGTTTTACTGCAGTGCTTAGTTAGAGTAAATCCAGTTTAAAAAAACATGTATTGATATTCAACCTTTTTCTAATTAAAATGGAAAAATAGGGATTCCTTTATAAAAGATCCGAACTAAGATCGACCTTCACCGAACTGATAATAGGATGAAATATATTTCATGACAAATTTAGTATATTAGAAAATATATTGAAAATAGGTTTCTGGATATTTTTTAAAACAAATAATTTTTATATTCTAGTAAACAGTGAGTGTTATTTTGAAGCAACTTATTTCTGAGTTGTAAAAAAATAATAAATTCAATAAATATAAATCATATATATTAAATATAATACTAAAATATGACACCATATAAAATCAGCTAAATCAATAAATATTTATCAAAATTTATACAAATACTTATGTTCACAATTGAATTTATCATTTTTTTTACAACTCACGACATAGGTTGCTCCAAAATAACGCTTACTGTTTACTAGAGTGTAAAAATTATTTTTTAAAAAATAATAAAAAATAGTTTGTCCAGATTTTTAAATTTAATATATTTACAAAATGAGTTAATTTAAATATAGGTAAGTATATTTTGGAAATATAAAGATTTATAAGGGAGCCATCTCTTAATCTAAAAGATCATAAATTAAACTGTTTATGGAGCGATGTCATCCAAAAAAGGTGAACATTTTGGATCCACACAGAAACGGAGGCGGATGACTGTAGTAATAAACGTTCGGAAACTGATGCTCCGTTCCGCAAACAAACCATATTATCAGCTGGGAGTAAAAGTTACAACAACAATAATGCGTTATAAAACTAGTGGCGGCAACGAAAAGCGGCTTCAGTGCGACCGAGAGCAGCGCAAGGTCAAGAGCATACAACCTCTTTCGAAAACAGTCGATCGCCAGTTCCTTTGCTGTGATGTGACAGACACGAAATTAAAAAAAAATTAAATAAATTGAAACAAACAAGCATAAAAATCAAGAAACATATTTGTTCTCATTTTTAAAAATACAGTGTACACGTGCGTGTTCTAAAATTAAAACTTCGAGCGCTTCTTGAATTCCTGCGTAACTTTGTGTTCGGAAAATCGGGAATTTTGTTTGTGGATTGAATTGATATATTTCGAGAGTTTGTGTTTTGAAACTTTTTACCCCAAGGTGGGGTCCGCAGCAGATATTTCAGAGTAAGTAAATTATTGAAAAATAATTCAAATTACATACCGTCCAAAAAACAAACAAAGTAAAGAGTTTTAAAAATATAAAATTAAAATTTTTAATAAATGAATATGCTAACTATAAAGACTCTTAACATAGTATTACGTACCTATTATATTAAGTAATCAAATCCGTATCCCTTTTTAGCTTTTAATAATTATCTAAACTAGCTAGCTCCAATAGTAACTTTTTAAGCAAGTAAAAACGGCTAAGCATTAAGGCATTAATTTGACTTTTTAATTTGAATTTGAATTTAATTATTTGTATAAAGTAACTATTCACCCAAATAAAATCACTGCTTTACAAGTAATACACCAACTATGAGGTCAAAAGGGGACAAAAATCTTACACTAAAGGGCAAAAAACTTAGCAACTTAGCAGAAATTTATAAATTGAAACATGTATTTTTTGAAAATATTACCTAAGCATTGGGTCTCTTAATTTAAATTTCAAACTTATTCTGTTAACTAATTTAACTACATGGACTAAATTTTTATGAAAAATGAAAATGGATTGTAACAAAAAAATGAATTTTGCTAGCTCTTATAAAAATGCATTACAGATAAAAACACCTGAATTGCTTAGCAAACAATACTTTTTTTACACTTATTGATATTATTTGTCACACGTGTTTATTCAGCACATTGTAATTCTTATCAAAGTATACATGACGCTTCTGTACACGTAAGCACTATATAGGTAGGTTAGGTTATAATATTATCGAACTTCATTTTTTTATTCAACGATAAGTTGGCCCTTGGCCTCACCTGATGTTATTTGAAAGCCAGTCAGTCAACATACTCATATATCAAACCGTACCTCTAGATGGTTTTTACGCAACAACATAATGAAATGCGTCTATGTCTTTGCCGGTGGTAGTCACTTCAGAAGCCTACCACCAATACAACCAGAGCTGATAAACCCGTGCTGGGAATTGAACTCAGAACCTCTATTGTAGGCATTACCAACTGCGCCGTAGGTTGTTGTAGTAGGTGTCTCTTAAGCGTCATATGAGAAGGGTAATGTTTTTATTGGTAGGTATTCTCAAATATCTATAAATAAGCGGATCCGATATACGTCTTATCCGGAACGTTGACTTGATGGTGAATTAATATATCATTAAAAGCAATTTCATTCAAAATATATGCCGAAATGAATTTGTCATTAACACCACCCTTCATGGCATACCTTAGAATAACACATCTTGCAATGCAATGCAATGCAAACCTTACTCTTCGTTCGTCAACCTATTAAGTGTTATGTATGTCTGTGATGACTGCCAACCTAACCCCACAAATGTAATTTACAGCCACAAACAATTGATTTCCCGACTGATTTTACGACAAACTCGTCATATGAAATTAAAAAGCCTTTCCTTTCAAACCATTATTATCTCTAGTTCCTATCAATATTTAGGTACACATTTCAATAGTTCGTAATATAATTCGTAATAAATTCTGATGCAAAAAAAGTCAAATCGTCGGTCAAGGTGTCATCAGTACGTGACGGATACAGAAATCTACGCATCACTTTTTTATACTCGACTGATAATTTTAGACTTTTCATAGACTTTTTCGACGTCAATGGAAATATGTGTGACTGTTTATTACGCATAGCAAACATTTTTTTTAAACAGTTGGGCACTTTTTAATTTTAATACAGAGTCATCCTGCTTTGCTGTAGAATATGAAATTCTTTACAAAGTAAACATTTACAAAAAATAATTTTGATAATAAATGTCATAGACTTCATTTGCCAATAGCTACTCGCACATTTTCCTATCAAAAATATAGAGCTAATGAGAGAAATTGATATAGAGAAGGTAGGTGAGGGTTAGATGTGATAAATCCTAAGTAATATTATGCGAAAGTAACTCTGTCTGTCTGTCTATCAGTCTCGGTTTCACGCAAAAACTACAAAACCGATTTAAATGTAATTTGGCACACACAGTTTAGAGTCAGAAAAAGGACACATGCCACTTTCAATTGCGAAAAAAGGGTTATAAGGTGTTAAAAAGAGGGTTGAAATGTTGTATTAAAGTGTCGTCATTATTAAAGCTAGAAGCTTAAAACGTATTTTACGCAGTTAATTAGACAATAATAAATATGACATTCAAAGTTTTGAAAATTTAGGCTGCCGTAATAACTAATTCCACGCGGACAGAGTCACGGGCAAAAGCTAATTATCTAAAGTTTAAGAATCAACTGCAGTCGTTGACCCGAAGGAGTAAACAATTAAGCAAGATTTGTTATTTGTTTGGTTGTTTGTAGATGCTGTCATAGATACGTCAATGACACAAGATAAGATTATTTAGGCTACAATTACAACTCATCAAAAATAGCTCGCTTCAGCAAGGTAAAATATCCAGTCAAGTGCGAGTCGAACTCGCGCACAAACGGTTCCGTAACAATCGAGCAAAACGGCATAAAACGTCATGTCTGTTGAATGGTGGGAAATATTATTATCTTATATTATCATTTGTAAAATTTTAACTATCTAGATATTTCATTTCATGGGATACAACGAAGACAGGTAGATAAACGAATAGTAGGGTCCCGTTTTTAAACTTTGAGTACGAATTTCTAAAAATGACGGATTGATTAGAGATCGAACAATTATTTTTTTATTTATGAACCAACTAACCGGTAGGATTAGGTAGGAAAAGTATAACATTTTGACATGACATATTCAGCACAAGATAACGATTGATTTTGTGATATCTTATGTTAATTCTTTAGGTAATAATATCCTGACTCATCGACGTTTGTTTGTATAGCTATAAGGTTTTGTTTTGGCAAGTGTTGCATGCATATTAATGTAAACCGAATTCTTTTAAACAACATTTCTTCGGAAAAGCTCTTACAAAGCTTCCTACTAGCTGTTAGTAGTCTCTCAAGAAATTTTCTTTTTTTATAAACGATATTATTGTATGTAATGAGAAATTATCTTAATAAATAAAGATCAAGCTTTACTATGGCTCTATCGTCAAGCGGTCGGACTAGAATTCCAGGGTTCGAACTTTGCTATTAAACTATTCTCGTACTAACTATCAACTCCTGTTTTTTATTATATTTTTTAAAAATTTTAGTATTTTTAGTTATAAAGAGGAGTACTTGTCGTAAAAATAAAACATTTTTTTTAATTAGTAGGTAAATATAAATATACAAATACATAAGGTATCGTATGTTTAGGTACTCGTGCATCAACGAAGGTCTCAGTAAGCATATAAAGGGCGGTAAATATTTCTATTATTATTGCAGTGACCTCAAACGACTGATAAAAGTGCGCTATTGACATAAAGGCCCATAGATCAGTTAAAACGTTAATTACTGTGCACTTTGCGATAAAACAAAACTACGTATGCACGGATAGTAATTAATTAGTATTATTATGCGATAAATGAGTTACAAACGAACGTGACATTAACGTAATTGTGTAAGTGTTATTCATTCATTGAATTTAACATTCTTTTTAATTATGGTTTATAAATTCACCGTATAAAATAATTTATAATACGTACTCGTATATAAAAATTAAATAATAAGACATTCCTTATATGTGGGTATTGTACAAAAATTCTTTCGTAACTGACCTAGGGCAAAGCTAAACTCAGTTTGATTCAGCTAAGTTGTTATATGACTTTACAAACTTGAACTCATGTTAGGAATTGCGTACTACTTTTTCTGTAATGGATTTTGATATTTTAAAAAGCCAGTGGCCAGTAAATTGATATTATTTTAATCATGACAAGAAAAGTATCAACCCTAATTAAGGGAAAACATTGTAAACGTATTTTCAATCTATTCGAATTCTCTTTAGTTGACTAAAATGCAAATATTCGCTGTAAAACATTTTTCATCATCCAATAAGAGGCTACTTTCCTAATTTATTATTTAAGAATACATCTTCTCCTATAAAGAACTTATAATCATACAAATCGGTAAGGAAATGACGTTACATCTATTAATATGTCTATTAATAAGTACCTACAACTGGATCACTACTACTTCCTTTCTGATATAGTAGGAAACTAACGTGACCCGACTCGAGGAAGTGAACGGTACACATCAGAGAAATATACCTATCTATTAATAATGAGGTTACAACTATTCGTTACTGATCGAAAGGTAACCAGACAGTATTACGAAAGTTAAATTTGCGAAATAGTTAATAATTTATTCATTTTTTTATTTTCCGCGAAAACCTGCAAAGTTATTTATTACTATAGAAAATTAATAGAAAAATTTAAAGACAGTTTTGTCGTGAAGTTAACATATCCTAAAGATGCTCCAGTTTCGGAATGAAACATACGTTTCGGGTTTTAAATCTGGAAAGATCTGAGTGACCTTGTCGCTTGGATTCGTCCGGCTTATCGCCTAAAATAGCAAAACAAATGAATAATTATTATCTATTTATTATGAGCTTCTAGAAAACGAAACAATATATATTCAAATTAGGTGTATGTGTGAGTGTGTGTGCTTCGCTCGCGCAGAACCTGTTCCAGTGGGAATGTCTGATATCCTAAACTGTAATCTCTTTTCGGAACAAAGTTTATCCAGATCCGATCAGCCATTTTGGCACTTTATTGAGTGAAAAAAAATAACAAAATTTTCATTTGTCAAAGCTTCCTTATAGGTTTCGATTATATTCAAAGTGGACTAGATATACCGAAAGATAGTTTTTAAACATACAATATATTATTATAAGAGTATTTCTTTTCAAATTGTTCGTTTACAGTTTTTTTTATTTATAATTTAATTTGTATTCGTTCAGGAGAGTAGCGGCGGCGCGGCTGAGCGACAGGCGCGCACGCACCATGCTCGCCAGCATCAAAGGATTCTGGAAGGTGTGCCGATATGGAGACCTCTACATGGTAAATATAATTTGCAATACTAATTTGTTTTAAGCACTTTTATGTTTGTCAGTCCATAGTTATTCTGTTAAGAAAAACCAACAAGAAATAGTGTATACACATAATCACTACAACTTAATTTGAATAAAAATTTTATTTAAATTAAAATTAGTTTCTTTAAGTAAACTTAGTTTACCTACAAATAATTTTAATACAGCACCTGCGTCAAAAATTATTTGTAGGGACTCTACCACCAAATTTAATCTTTGTGCGTTCTCACCTTGTAGAGGTTTTTCACTGAGTTGAAAGAAAAGGGCAAGTAATAGTGCGTAGTTCGGTCGTCGTGCGTAGCCCAGACGTACCTATCTATATGTATATTACTGTAAGGTAACTTTAACACAGTAGGCAAGATCTGGAATGACGTTAGTCAGATTGACACTTGAAAATACGATATGACCCTCTTCTTTGTGTTCCTTAGGAAAATAACAATATAGGAATCACCCGATATACGTACCTACAACATTAAATTGCGTGTAGGCACGTACGTTAATTTCTATGCATTGTGTAATACCCAGTAAATACCTAATATATATGAGGAAAAATATCTAAACAATATAAAAATTGCAACCAATTTTCTTTTCAACACGGAGAAATTCGGTGAAACATATAATATGAGAACTTTAAACTTAGTGGGAAATGTTTGCTTTGAACTGACAGAGTCTGAGTTTGATATATCTTCTTAATTTGGGCCAATTTAGAAAATTAGCCCACCCACGTGATGGGCTTGACCGTTTCATTCAATCAATACATTCTTTTAATATTCCGGCACAGTTTCACTCGGTCTTATGGCGTATTATAGACAATCAGTCATCCAGTATTTTATTAGGAATCATTTTGTTTATAGAGAAAATACAATCATTCACGTTTTTAATTGAAATTGGAAATTGCCTCCCGCCGTGGAAGTTATTTTAAAGACGTATTTCACATCAGTATTAGTTGTTGTTGCCACAGTAACTTGCATAATCTAATTTACGAGGTTTGCATAGGTTGTAATATATTGATAAGGAAATCAGAGCTTAATTATAGTTTCAATACGTAATATATAAAGTAAAGTATAATATAGGTAGTTCACCCGATATATTAAATGAAGTAGTATTAATATATTCCATATTTACATCAAACGATCATTATTAAAGTGATGCAATAAAACAATATCAGCGAGTGATACAGAAACTTGACTACAATTCCTACAAAGTTAACAAATATGTATAAGACTTGATTTTGTGTCATGTATTATCACTCTTTTTCTGCAAAGTACCGTAAATTTTAAATTAATTATTCTAAGGAGCCGAAATAAACACCGATGGATCACGAGTTCGATCCCGTTAGACGATTACACTCACTACTAACTCTATTAGTCTTCTATCTAAATAGCTAAGAACTTTCTTCCAACATCTATTTTTAATAGTCAGTAAACGTAATACAAAATCTAGAATTATCTTGAGAAAACATTACAAAGGTAAATATAATTGTAATGACATATACACGCGAGCACATAAACATTATCACTTCCGGTGACAATAACGACGACGAAAACAACAGAAAAATGATTGTTACCCTTGAAAACATCTAAAGGTCTATTCAGATCCATATATATAATCCGCGCGACTGCTGCAGAGCTACTACTTACGTAAAAAATATAAAAATGTCTGATAATATAAAAATGAAATATAAAAACTTCATCGTTGCTTGCCATTAAGCATGATTATAGTCAAGCATACACTTTTTGAATAAAAGGTTAAGCTTCAATTAAAAAAATAATAATCATTTACTTCAAGTATGTAAGTATTTTACTTAGAATAATTTTTGAACAAATATTGTAAGCGTCGTTAACTTTACCACAGATTCAAAAGAGCTGGCAATAAGCTGAATTTCCTTTTAAGTAGCTGAGCAATATAGCCGTATTAAAAATATTTTTCATCGTACTAAATTTTATTTGTGCATCGTGTGTCATCCGCTGCGATTATTGTAAACGAGTCTGAAGCTACACTTTGTATGGTCATGGGCAAAGCGATCGACTAGTTCTTGAACTTGAACTGACTGGACGGTGACGGGTGTGCTCGTAGAAGCGAATGACCGTAAAACGCCGTGATCTATGAAAATAGATACAGTATTTTAGGTAGTGTAATGTACTTTATTTGACTAATTCTCTAAAAGCAGATCGTCTCATGGATATGTATTAAAATCGGATTATTAAGACAGTTTCTTGTCTTGTCTTTGCAATTTTGTTGTTACTACATTTTTTAATTTTAATTTGACTTTTTATCTCTTCCTTTATAACAGGGGAGGCCTCCACCTAATGATGATGATATGCTCTGTTTTCAAGTTATAAGTTATTAATTTTCTCATAATATCGGTACTAAGCCATCTCAATAGATATTTGCTTTGATCAATTTTCTAAACAGCCGCAACGTTCTTGAACTTGACTCGAACAAGCTCGTCGAGAGCTGTCAATGCCACTTTATTATAGCATTACGTAGAGCCTTGGAGCGGAAAACTGTATGTGTGCAAATTGTAGACGATATTCGTCCTGTCATCGTCTGCACTTTAATTTTTTTAAATATTCGCATTGAGTGTTTATAGCATCAGCTGCAGAACATCATAGTAAACTTGCAGAAAAATAGAAGTAGAATGGCATAAATACCGTTAAACCAGACCAGCAGAGATCGAGGCAATTTTGGGTATGGATTTCGATCCACTACCCGGCTCAAATGTGACCGGCTTATAGGTTAATAAAGTTTGAATTTGTAACGATCACAATAGAAGTGAAACTCCCAGTCATCATCATCAACACGATGAGGGTGACTGGGACCGACAACTTACCGCGCACTAACTGCTAACACTAAACTACTAAAGCTAAAAGCTGAGACAAAAACAAAAGAAAACTTACAGAAAAGGCTGTATGTACGAGTATTTAGGTTTAAATAATATGTCTTCGATTCGTAGGTACGATGTTATATGTCACTTTATAGTATACATATAAACAATACATCGTTGTCTTTCGAATATTTAATATTTTTTAATGATTTATTTTCATTTTGTAAGTTTAGGTCAATGTTAAATTAATAATTAGTTACATACAACGCGTAGAATAGTTCGTAAACATATTAAGTACTTAATTGGCTCGATAACAGAAAAAACAACATCACAAGAAAGTGTACATCATAACCCATTAGATATAATTAATAGTCGAATAATTAAATGGCTCTATTACGCGTCGGTGAGGCCATTATGTAAGTGCACTCATTGTTATCGAATCCACGCGCCGACGTTTATCGATAAAGGAGGAAACACTGAGAATACTCCATTTCCAGTTTCTACTACTGTTTAAAAGTGACTAATCCATTGCTGGCAAATAAATAATTACTAGGAACGAGATAGTAGTAGTAATGGCAGTAGTAGATGTCGGATGATCTCTGTACTAATAAACCATCCTACAACAAAAAGTTTACAAGCACCTTTGAAATGTTATTTAAGACTATTTGTTGCCACTCTATCATCAGCTCGGAAGGCAAGCAACTGAAAAGCCGTTTCATTTATTGTAATCACTAGTTAGTTCGTTACAGACAAGGCTCCTTATTTCTACACCCTTGAATTGAATAGAAAGTATTGTACTGCTACTTTTTATATTTTGACAATAAGTGGACGCGGTCAACTGGCTGCGATCGGCCATTCATAAAACTCAACATATATTATTTGGATAGTCTTTTTTCTCTCTATATTGGACTTAGAAGTAAAATTTTTTACGGGTTTTTTGTAGAATACAGTATTCTGTAGAATAATAGAATATAGTAGTTTTTGAAGCTTACAAACATCACACGATGCGGGTTGGTGTACTTGAGTGATTATGCACCTGTTTTTATCCTAACAGTAGAGACGCTAAGCTTTGATAAGCTGATGAGAACGATAAAAGATAAAATTAAAGGACTGACTCTCCAATGTAATACAATCAATTTGTAGAAACACGTACCGTGTGCAGTCAACATTATATATTTCTCTGATAGGTAAAAAAAGAAAAAAAATTGTGTACAAGCAGGATTTACTTTGCGGAAGTTCATTTTAATTTCCTTTAATTTTTTTTGCGGAAAATCGACGAATTTTGGGGATATATCTGGCAATTGAACATTGTAGAAAAAAGTCAAAATTTCCTGAAGATGCTTTGGTTCTGGAGTGGCGACTTTGTCGTTTGAATTCGTCGGATTTTCGTGCAAAATAGCAAAACAAATAAATTATTATTTATAGCAAATTATTTATTTACAGAAAAAACACCTACGTATACCTAGGTATGTCAATTACAAAGTGTACCAGACAGTTATGTCAGCGGAGATAAAAAAATAAGAGCAAAAACGTGTGCGGTGCAGGTAGGTACTCGTTAATACGTATCGGTAAATGAAAACAACAAGATTTCTTATGCAATAATATCTTCATTCACGAGACTGATTTTTGACCCATTACCAAGAAGTCGCACATTTGTTTCTTATCTATTGCATGGTTAAACTTTAAAATAAAAATATTCCTTTTCAAGGACAATTATATAATATTTGAAATTATATACTACGAGTAAACATTGTAAAGATATAATTATTATCTATTTTTATTTCTAAAATGACTAGAACATATGGTTACGCTATATTGCATAATATATTTTTAAACGTACCTTTTGTATGGGCCAAATGGCTAGTAATTAAAATCTAAAAACAGAGCAACATTTTGCAGGACATGCAAGGGATATGTCCTATAAAGTACCGCTTTGTGTTCTTCAACTTGAGGCGTGGATGTTAAGCCTCATGTGCCTATAATTAGATCAACATTTATGTTCTTCAGACCTGAATACGCTGTATGGCGGCTGAAATAGGTATATACGGTTATAGTACAGCACTATCCTGGACGAGTTCTGACATAGAACTCTCTATTCTATATACACTTCATATGCAAAGCCATCATCATCATCATCTTTACAAATCTGTATAAATAAAAAAAAATTAAGTGTCTTTTTGTTATTTAAAGTTAACTTCTTTTCACTGAATGCGAGTTTAGACTACATAAAAAAAATACTATTTTTAAAATATTTGTCTATTTGTTCTATGTGTGCGCTAACCTCTGAAAGTACCAGCCAGATTGTAAAAAATCTTGTTCCATATGATAGCCAGACTCACGAGAGGAGTAACACAGGGTAATTTGAATCCTAATATTCCAACAGAAACGAAAAATGCGCGGGTGAAACCGAGGGCGTCCGCTAGTACATATTAACATTAGCAACGTTTTGGCCTGTCACTGTGTACGCTCACCTTAACTCGCTACTGTTCTACGTGGATAATAATAACAAAAGATTAAATAATTAACTTTTAAGTGTTCTATAATATTATACTCATACAAATGACATTGTGTGTTCTAGAACAATACGCGTAATATAGTCTGTGAATTCGAATTAATGATATTGTGTTCGATTTAGTGATTGCCCACAACAACAAATGACTAAAACAATTAGCGACAGTGAGAAGAAAACATTAGGGTCTTTTTGCACTTACTCTATATGCGATGCTTTTTCTTGATGATTGAATTTATGACGAAAGTTCGAACGAACGCCTTTAACGATGAACTGCAATAGATTAAAGCCAACACAAAAAATCGTAAGTATATAGTAAATAGGCACCATGCAAGTAATTTTTCCACAATTTAAATAAATTTTGTCATTATTTTTTAATTTATTCAATTCAATGGTTATGGGTATTCATACATCGTTAGAGAGACAGCGTGTCTTACTTCTTTTTACTGTATGAGCTTATGCTTAGCTACGCGTGATGGTAAGCATAATGCAGCCTACGCTGGGACGTTCTTGCCTAGGTGCCAATTCACTTTTGACTTGAAGATACCCAAATTGTAGGAGGTAGGGAAAACGATAGCTGAAATACATTTCATAACTTCACAGTTCAAATCAGCCATTATAATCATATCAAAATGTTTTGTACATGTGTATAGAATATCGACCGCGTAAGACTGCCTCGTTGGTCTAGTGGTTAGCCTATATGGCTTCGATCACGAGGTCCTGGGTTCGATCCCTGGGTCGGGTCATGGAATAATTCTGAGCTTTTTCATTCTTCTATGAAATGTTCAGTACATTCCAAGCTCGGAGTCTGGAAGTTGGTGGTGTTACACCCCCGTGCCTCGGAGAGCACGTTAAGCCGTCGGTCCCGGTCACTGTCATCAACATCTGATAGTGATCGTTAATAAATGAAACATTATCACCCTATGCCCGCCAACCCGCATTGGAGCAGCGTGGTGGGTGTACGCTCCATATCCCCTCTCCTATAAGGAGGGAGGCCTGGCCCTGTAGTGGGCCGTTAATAGGCTGATAATGATGATGATGAAGAGTGCTAACTACTGCGATGCTTAGCGGTCCTATGGGTAAAGGGTGGAGAATACATAGTTGGTGTCGGTCACCCACATGTTAAGTCAAACACCATTAAATCATTTACTCGATCAATCGGTTAATTCCCAATGCAACTTGGCCAAGTTGCCCTGGCCTATCTAATGTAGATCAAAACCTTAGCTCTATAATAGGTATGTGCCACGTGCCTTCCATGCTAATTATATGAACCAGTAAATAAATCATTGTGCAGTTCACTTGTGCATTCGATAGCAATACTGTCTATTTAAATAAAATATGTACATTGTACAATAATATGTAAGAAAATATTTAAAAAACAATCCTTTATATAAATTACCAGAGTGATTCTTAACTCTATGAACCCAAATTCAATAGTTGTTGATCTGTAATGTTCATTTCAGGAGTTCCATCTTCTTTTCATTTATCATCAGACTAGCTCTACTTCAAAGACCCCTCTAATAGCACAAAAATAACTCTCTAATAAAATTATTGTTTTTAAGACATGTTCCTAGACCGGAATCAAAATTCAAATTCGAACGGAACAGCAATAACTTCTTTCTTTCCAAATCGGTAAACAAACCATCTAAACAAGATTGACATTGATCCAAAAGACACCAGGCGATCATGAAGTTTGTAGAGTTCGACGCATTCAATCAAGGTTACTGTTGTAACTTGGTTGTAACTCAATATCATTCCGATACATGCTCGCCCGGTGCCTGTTCTACCGAAAAGATGTGTGCAGTAAGTATTCGATTTCCTGATTTCATTGTTATAATCTATACTATAATATTATAAATGCGAAAGTTTAAGTTTAGTCTGTTTGTTACTCAAACATGCCTGAACTACATGACACGCCTGAACCGATTTAAATGAAATTTGGTACACGATACCGACGTCTAGAGCCTGAAAAAGGACATGGCTACTTTTTGACGAACTATCACAAAACAGAATTTCTTGCGAATAGATTCGCGGGCGCCCGCTTGTCTACATGAATGAATGCTTTAAATGTCTGAACCAGAGTATCAATTTATCATACAGTTTTTTGTCCAATAATGAAATTACTGTGCAACACATTAACAGATTAATCTAGACCTTGCATTAATAATAAACTACTAAAAATAGTTTTTAATGTAGCTAACTGATATTACCTCAATTTCACAATTAGCGTCAGGCTTTATGCTGTAAAGACGGATTTTAGGATTAAAAGAAGGTTTAAGTTGACTTACTCGTACAAGAGGCACAACCTCTATTAGTAAGCCTCAATGTGATAATGTCATAGAAATGACACTTTTAACACATGCGACCTTACATTCACTAATATTTAATACAGAGTTAAAGAAACTGGAAAAGTAAAATACTCATATAAAATACCTAGGTCTTTTAAAAACTAATTTTTCAAAATTGTGTACCTGTTGATAGTATTTTCGTTTGTTTAAAATATTGGTTCGATATCACTGCCGGCAGTGGACGCACGCCTCATTGTATTTATTTTACTGTTCAACACAATACTAAGTTCACCAAGTAATATACCTAGATATATAAAACCTATCAAGTACCTACTTATATATAATAAAATAGAGTACGGAAAAGCGCATAACTTTGATTTAAAACTTGTGTTTCTAATATAAACCCTTCCTTTAGTTATAAATTATATACGAATTATAGGAAACCGTATTAAGCAGCCGAATCCATAATTTTCCTTTCATATTCGTTATTAGCGTATTTCATTGGCCCACTTGTATTAAACCAGCGGCCTATTCTGTCACTATGCTTTTAATAGTTGACATTGTGATCAGAGATTCGGATTTGTCACTATCTCTCTTTATCTATAGTATCGCATTAGAGTTTAGACAAGAGAGAAAGACGAATTCCTTAATCACTCAGTCCAGTAATAAAAACATCCTCATAGAATAGCGTCACAGAAGAGATAAGAGAGAGATTTCTTTCTAAAAGTTGAGATAGTTTTAAAACAAATCTTTTTTCAAAATTTCATTAACATCTGGAATATAGACCGTTAATATATTGAATACGATAGGTTGCTTAAACAGTAGTTTTACATATTATATGGGAATATCCTTGCATATTAGAAGACAAAGCCACGCCACCCACGCCGCGTCTGTTTGTTTGTCTGTTTGTTCGCGATAAACTCAAACCAGACTGTTATGTGCCATCAATAGATTGAGTGGTTCCTGAGGAAGGTTGTAGTATATAATTTGCTATGGTTTTACGTAAGTTGGATGAAATATGAAAAGCGTTTGAAAACTTGGGAGCTTTTATCACGAAGCATATATAAGATCGAGATATAACGAAGAAATGTATGCACGAATTAGTTATTTTATTTTTAGTATTTAGAAAATACCAACACGCTATTTATCACGCAGGCGAAGTCGCGGGCGCCTGCTTGTTTAAATTAAATAAGGCTAAAAATGTTAGGTAACACATTTAGTACTTATAGATCTGCGACCGAACCTACAACCTTAGCTTTAGCACCTTGGCCTCGCCAATAAATACTGGATCACACACTAACCGCTAGTCATTAAGGGTCCAACTCTGAATGCGCACTTTTAGAAACGTTGAGATTCATTTCGATAGAGTCGGGGTCGATCTCACCGTAAGTACTTATCTATATTAATAATTTCGTCAAGGGGTACGGTAGACTCGATTGAAACCTTAGATAAAAAATATCAATGAAACATAAAAAAATATTGATTTCGAGTCGACAACATACCTATATCAGTAAAATTCGGATTAAGGAGAATTTCGGTAAATTATACTGACACTGACAAACAAACCTTAGTTGCTATTCAAACAAACCGCATTCGCCATCTTAGATACGCCTCGCGTGCGTCGCGCTAAAAAAGTTTTCAAATAGCTATTTTCAAATGACGTAGGCGAGCGCTAAGAGGTCAAACGGGAGTTCAAGTCTCCACCAAGTTTCACGCGGACGAAGTCGCGGGCGTCCGTTAGTATTAAATAACATCTTCGAATTGATTACAATACATACTCCTAGTAGTGAGTAGTAAGTTTTAATTTCAAATTCGTTTAATTCAAGTGAGACTTAGTTTACATGATCTTTGGAAACGTCATGTTAGACTATTTGTGGTGACTCTACCATCGATTCGGTAGGCGCGTCTAGGCTCTATAGCACAAGTTCTTTATGATACTATTTACATACGTACATACATATAGCGTCTTTCCATATGATATTATTAGAATTATATGTTAATACACTTTTTTGCAATGCGCACTGTAAAGGCAACATTTTCTGAGGATTTGGTGTGAGGGTTGTACGTTGAAGGGCTTTTAGTCGGATCTCAGTTACTTTGTCGCTTGGGTTGGTCGGTTTTTCGCGGGCTACAGCTAAATAAAAAAAATATAAACTATTCATATTTTGTAGCTGGCACATTTTGGATACATTATAAAACGATGTGTAATAATGTATTTTTAAACAGAAAATTGCTAATAATAATCCGTTTATCCACGGCCAATTTAACAGCGTAACATCTTTTTATAATAATTCAACTGGTGTACGGTAAAAAATGTCAAACACGTATTTTTTCTATAACGTAACAATGAAATTGTTATTAGTTTTTGCAATGTTCCTGTAAAATAAAAGTTAAACACTTGTACGGGCAGTTGCCACGTTATGTTACACGCTGTACTACAAGGGTTGTCACCTTCTTAAATGTAAAGTTACTAAATAGACGCATTTTTGTATAATCTAATAAATATGAAACAAGAAAATATTCTCCTGTGAAATCGCTTATTATCGTCTACTAAAAATCAATAGCCTCTAGATGCTGTCAAATGCCCATGGGACCATGGCTCGGACTGAAATGAAATGAAATTAAAATTTATAGTTTCACAGTGATTACTGACAGAGCTAGAACGTTAAGCTGTGGTCCTGGTCATTATCATAACATACCAAATTATCATAATAAACAAACAATATAATTATTGTAGCAAAATAGTACCTAGAGCTTTTTTGCGTCAGAGTTCGTAGAAATTATTATCATCCTGCTTAGTTCTGCCAAAAACCAACATAGCTGTGTCTCAGTCAGAAAGCTATGGCTGCTGATGTAATTATTGGCACATACTTAAAGCTTAACTTTAGCACTTTATTCCTTGAATGCCGTGCGTAGTGTTGCGCCTTTAAACAACAGGTTTTCCACTTGCCAATCCAATCTAAGTTCAATTTAAAATTCATATTTTTTTTCAAGTAGGCTGTAGTAGTTTGCAACCACTTGTAAAACGTTAAGCCAACGACTCCACCAGTGGTACGGAAGGCTTGTTTGCTTGCTCTGTCAAAAAATTGAAATAAATGATTATGCAATATTAGTTCTGGTGACAACTGTCAGCCCTACGTGTAATAGTTGTTTATGATCACAATCGCGTCGCTCGGTTCCGGTGGTTGAGCGCGATTATTATGTATTAATGGCCCGCACGCCAGTTTGCACGACTGGGAAGACACATTTCACACTGCGAGGAAAATTTTCTTGCCCCGTGAAACGATGTGATCGGATGTGAACGGATCATCCGTTAACGTACAGCCAATTATCGAGATTAGTCTTGTTATAAGTCTTAATAGCTCTACAGTTAAACAATCCAACACAAATCCGTTATTACAGGGTGCCATCCCAGCTTGGAATGGAGTATTGTCTATCTAAACTCCCTCCTATTTTGATTACTTCGTTTTCAAAATATATGTATTAGCATTAGCAGTTCAAAGGTTGCAAACTAACAGACACTTGAGAATTAGCACGCTCAAGAGGCACAAAATTAGGAGACGTGTTGCTATAGTACACTATAGGAACACGTCTCCTAATTTTGTGCGTTGCTCAGACATAGGCGTGTCACTTCTTACGAAGTTCTGCGATCATTTTGGCTATATATATTCTAGGCACAACAAAGTCTTGAAAGTGATCGATTGCTTTTAGTGACCCCTAAGGATTTTCATCCATTATCGTTTTCTCCTACGGTTCATTTGCCATGTTTCTTACCCTAGATATAAGGATATATACTAGCTTATTTGTTTGGCTACTCCGACTACACCTGGCTAGTAGAAGCAGATTGGTAGTTCTGCGTCCCACAATATAAAAACATACATTTATGGGATTTACGAGAATGATACATGTAACGACTCTAGTACTTGAGCTCCTGCGTATGAGTATCCTGTAATCAGATAGTTTAAATAGCCGTGCAATTGTAGATAGCAATCTAGTGACGCGCTCATGTGTTCCTAATGCAATGCGATTAGCTCTCATGACACTTATTAGACGATGTACCACCACGTGCCGTAGAAGGTAGCACCTTTGTCACGTTATCAATGTTCTATTTTTGGAAGACCACTTCGCTTTGAATGTAGTATTTTTTTATATTAACTTACAGCATAAATGTGTTAGTTAGACACACACATCTACTTTATAAAGATTAACACACTCAAAAGCTTAAAAGCTTTAAATATTCCTAAGGCTTTTATTTTCTTCAATATGAAAAGATCGGTCTAGTCCTTTATAACTTGTGGCATGCATATTGCATGAAATATGTATAGGAAGAAACACTTTGAAGCTATAAACGTTTTGAAGTACACAGTTATTTTTATAGGTGTAACGTGAATCTGTGAGCAAAATTCGGTGAAATACAGTTGGCAAGGCGCGTATGCGCAAAAATAGATGTTTAGGTCAATGCGCCGATTGTTTCAATACGCAGTTGTATTAGCAGTTTCAAAAATTATCTTTAGTTCAATCTTTTTGCATTCTAGTTAACATAACGACAATCATCAATACGTTATTACAGGCGTTAGCAGAATTTTACTATAAACTAGCGACCCGCTCCGGCTTAGCACGGGTGCAATGCTGATACTAAAGTCCTCCTCCTCTAGTCGTTTACTCATTGATGAGGGTCGTGACCACCTCCATCTTTGATCTTATTAGAGATGTGAGAAACCCCCCCATCAATGAGTACAGAAAACAAAGAGAGCTGATACTAAAGTAGGTCCCTGCATTTTGAATCTTATGCTTACATGGTTCAATATAGTGTTCTATATTGAATGCACAAAGTGTTTAAGATACTTAATTAGATAAGGATTAATGCAGTATTGCTTAAAATGGCTTTGTAAATAAGCCATTACTTTGGGTTGAAAGTAAAAGATAAAAAATGGTTATTGTGGGTTATTCCTAAGAGATAGACATATACCATCGCTGACGTTTTGGTGACCTTTCTAAGGTGTGCAATACTGTGGTACATTATTTTAATGACAATGTATATATTTATTTGGCATTCGCATGCGATAAACCGACGTATCCTCTTAGTCCTAGTTACTAAGATCCTTCTACGTAAGTTTGGCTCTGTAGGCGGAACATTGTCAGATGTTGACTTTACAATTTTCAACATAAGATGGAGCTCTGTTGAATCTGGAAGACTTTTTCGATTGGAATAGTTGGTTTTCGCGAAAAATAGCAAAATATATAAATTATTAATTATTCACTTTAGAGACTGTCTGTCTCTATCTATGTAAAATGTATATAATACATTAAACACACCTAGCTACAATAAGCAAGGGCGATTAACATGTTCTTAGATATTTCATAGAATATGAACAACTGGAAGTTAAAAACAAAAGCCAACACAAATTTACTCGTAATACGAATTATAAAGTAGGAGTTAACGAGGTAGTGTAAAAAGCGTACAGGCGTATACCATTTTAAATTGATTATGCAATATAATCGATATACGATAAATCGACTATGAAGTATACTGCCGTATAAATTAAATATACAACCTACATAATAACAAAGCGAAACACTTAACATCGCATGTACATACAATGGATGTAGAAAGCAAGTTTTATGAGCACCTTTTCTATACAGGATGGTCAGGATGAAATTACTTGGCAATAACTTTTGACATAATTATGTGATAGATGCTTTTTAAAGAATGAATTATGCCATTTAAAGGTTGTTTTTATAGCAGTATTATTGGGGGAGCGAACACGCGAGTCATCTGATGTTAATTGATTATTTCAAAGATCAGAGCCAATGGTTAAAAAATGACTATACATACATCTTGTAAGAGTCAATTGAAACATACATAATTGATTACAAATAACAAATTAATTGATTCAAACTAAATATGTATGTATAACATTCCAAAACAAACTATTGTTATTTTCATTTGTGTTTGACTTTAATGTTCTTCGGCGTTGATGTAAGAAGGGTTGGTATTTAACAAGAGTTTACAAATTTGCAGGTGCTGGCGGCACTCGCCGCGCAGTCTATCAACATCTCGGTGGGATTCTGCCAAGGCTTCTCCGCAGTTCTGCTGCCCCAGTACACGCACGAATACCCGGCCATCTCACATGATCAGAGCTCATGGATTGGTAAGAATAATTCTCTTTCTATATCATCTACCCACAAAATATTGCCAAGACCGTGTTTTTTATTCTATTTGAACTAACATTTAAAGTGGAGACCAAATTTATCGATTATTAACTAATGATCGTTTTTTTCCCGAGATAATTTATAGTGCGAGTAAAACAAAAGCAAGCTGTATAAGTATCAGTTATTTGTTTTTAAGCTCAATAAAGTATTTGACAGGATAATGTTGTTTTGTCAATTTATAAGTTGTTGTTTTAGCGCTGCGCCACTAGAACGAGTTCATAAATAAGGAACCCAAGGCATACATAAACAAAATTACGTTTACCTTTTATGAACATAATATTGTTTTGTAATGAATTTCATAATACTGTTACATAAGTTTGTCGTGTAAACAGTGTTTGTATTGGATGTCAAACAAATCTGTATTAGACGCGTGCTGAACAAAATGATGCCTTTATTAGTTTGTACTTGTTGTCCTTTTATCATTTCTTCTAAACGTAAGGCGTAGATAAATACGTGAATGACGTCTTTTCATAGCGTCATAGTTGTATTCAGAATGGAAAAGCTGAGGTTGTTTGTTTTGCTTTGTTATTGTTACAAATAACCTCGGGAATGGTCCTGAGTTAGGAACCAATTCGGTCTTTTATTTCTTACATACATAATGTTTATGAAAACTACACCTAGTCAATAACAATTGCGATGATGTTTTCACTCAAATCTAAAATATTCAAACCTAAAATTCATGATCCGATGCCGCGTAATGTAACCTAGGCAGTTAACATTATTACGTTATGTCTAAGTATTTCTCAATAACATAATAAACATCATCATTACCAGCTTATTAACGGCTCATTACAGGGCCACATCTCCCTTCATGTTGTCATAAACTTCGTTCAAGTTTAAAATTTACTAAAAAATTCTCAGAAGAAAGAAAAACTGAGTATATCAATATTTCATAGTTTATCATCAAGACGTGAAGATACGAGTATCAAACGCATTATAAATCTCCCCATGATGATATGATCGCATTAACATAGTACAAATAGCATAAATACACAAAGAAAGTGGAAAAGTCAACATATAGCGGTGGTTGCGGGTGTGCAAACATTTGATAACGTATTGTTTACTGAACGAGAGAGCACTCCGCTTCGATAGCGAATAAAATCGCTCGCATTTATTTGTAGGCACGTTTTGTTAATGAAAAGGGCTTTGGGGATTACTGTAAATAACTCCAATACAAATAAGTACCTATAAAATACGAGAAGAAAGATAATATTGGTCTATTATTAATTTAATATTGGTATAAAGATAGGAAATATCAATCAATTACTAAGTTAGTGTGAGACTGCCTCGTTGATATAGTGGTTAGCCTATCTGACTTCGATTACGAGGTCCTGGGTTCTAATCCGGGTCGGGTCACGGAATAATTTTGAATTTTTCATTCTTCTATTAAATTCTCAGTACATTCCAAGCTCGGAGTCGGGAAGTTGGTAGTGGTGTTACACCCCCGGTCTCGGAGAGCACGTTAAGCCGTCGGTCATCAACACCCGATAGTGATCGTTAATAAATGACACACCATCACCCTAAGCCCGTCAACCCGCATTGGAGCAGCGTAGTGGATCTACGCTCCATATCCCCTCTCCTATAAAGAGGAGGCCTGGCCTTGTAGTGGGCCGGTAATAGACTGATAATGATAATGATGATATTAGTGTTTACAGAATTTAAAATATGACTTACAGATAGAGTTTTTAATTTCATTCACTAAGAATGTTCCAAAAGTAGAAGCAACCTGCAATTAATTTTGTCCACAATTCCAGCCAGTCTCGGCGTGATATCGAACCCTATCGGGGCTCTACTGGGCGGCATGATGGTTGATGCTGTAGGCCGTCGCCTGCTGCTGCAGTCCATCGTGCTGCCCAACCTCATCGGCTGGTTAGTCATCGCATTCTCCGAGACCTACGTATTTCTTTGCGTCGGCAGATTCATCACTGGATTTACTATTGGTGAGAATTGTAGTAATGTTTTCCGTGTGAAGTTAGGCCACGAATTGATCAATCTTATGCTGAGAATAGACATCTAAGCAGATATAAAAGAGTGCAAGTGTGACATTAAGGTACACTCTCTATTCTCATTTGGCTGGTGTGGGAGGCTTTCGCCGTGGCTAGTTACCACCCTACCGACAAAGACGAAGAAACCGAAAGGGGTGTGGATTTTCATCCTACTCCTAACAAGTTAGCCCGCTTCCATCTTAGATTGCATCATCGCTTAGTATCAGGTGTGATAGCAGTTAAGGGCCAACTTGTAATCGATAAAAAAAAATCTCTATACCAATGCGAAAGTAACTCTGCTTGTTACTCCATCACGCCTAAACTACTGAACCGATTTATATGAATTTTGGTACTCTAAACTATCTATAGAGCCTGAGAATGGAGATAGGTTACTTTTTTCTAACTATCACAAAACAGAATTTCTCGCGGACGGAGTTGCGGTAGTATTGAATAAAGTATTCTCTAAAAACCAATATATTTAACTCCGTTTTCTTTGTTACCAGGTATGTCAACAGTGTCATACATATACGTCGCTGAGATAACGACGCCCGAGAAACGTGGAGTTCTTAGTGCACTGGGACCAGGGCTGGTCTCTACGGGAATATTCATTGTGTATTCTCTCGGAGCATTTGTGCACTGGCGCAAAGTAGCCGCCATTTGCGCAGGCGTATCTCTCCTCACGCCGTTCTTAATGTATTTCGTTCCGGAGTCGCCTCTGTGGCTGGCTTCTAAAGGGCAAATGAAGGAAGCATACAACTCCATGTTTTGGCTTCGACAGAACAACAATACGGCGCAACAGGAGTTAATGGAGTTCACGAAAGATCGAAAAACCGATGAATCCATGACTTTCAGACAAAAAATGGGGCTGTTCAAACGGCGGAGCGTCTTAAAGCCCTTCGCGTTGCTGATAGTCTTCTTCATGTTCCAAGAGATGTCCGGGATATACATCATTTTGTATTACGCTGTAGACTTCTTCAAATCGGTGGGCACGAGCGTCAATGAGTTTACAGCTTCGATAATCGTTGGTGGGGTGAGAGTGTTCATGGGTGCGGTGGGAGCTTGTCTGATAAACAGTTTTAGAAGAAAGACTTTAGCTGCAGCATCAGGTCTCTTGTTAGGATTCGCGATGTTAGGCGCGGCAGTTTGCGACAGTGTAAACGGTCCTCCGCTAATGAAATTAGCATGCGTTTTACTCCACGTATCGTTCAGCATGGTCGGATTCTTACAATTGCCTTGGATCATGTCCGGGGAACTATACCCTCAAGATATAAGAGGCGTCATGTCTGGTGCGACTTCTTGTTGTGCTTATGTCCTGATTTTCTTCAACATAAAAACGTATCCTCAATTGGAGAACTTATTGACAAGCAACGGAACTCTATACCTTTTTGCTATCTGTGCAATCATAGGAGCGGCCTATTGTTACCTATTCCTACCAGAAACTAAAGGAAAGACTTTGAATGAGATTATGAGACAATTTGACGAGGAAAAGAAAGATGTTGATGCCGAAGTGGGCTACGTTAAAAACATCATGGAAGGGAAACCGGTGCAAAGAAGGCACAGCGCGGGCGGTTCGATATCCTTAGAAAAGAATAAGGAAGTTGATAAAGACTGGATGCAAAATACATGCGAGAAATATAGCAATAGACTTAAGGAGTAGAGTAAGAGTAACTGAACTGACTGAACTTCGAGCATGAGCTGTCAAGTCTACAAATGTGATTTTGGTGTCATGAAATCTGCCAAAAATCAGAACTACTTTATCAGATTAATACAATCAAACCGTCCACTCGGCATCGTAAAAGCGAACATCTATAAGTCACTGATAATCCGCTAATGCATACGATCATTAGTGTGTTAAATTAGTTGCTAAACTCAAATGAAAGATTAACAAAAATGGAATTAATTTAAATACAACTTCCAAATTAATTTAACTTCAAGTGTGATTTTAGTGATGCATCAATCTTTATAAATAAGTAGTATGTATAGAAAATGGCAGATTTGCACCGCCATGTTTGATCGAAACTTTAGGTTTGAGTGACTGCTAACTGTAACTGTTCGTTGCTGGTCTTCTGTGAGGTTAAGACCTCTTGCTCAAGCTATAAAGACATTGGAATATTTGTAATACGCTACAGAAGTGCGAGCCACGTTGTTTGTTATAAATATGTTGCGGTCCTATTTTTTCATTAATGAGAAGCTTCGAATTTAGATAGTAACATTTGTTTCCTATTAGTTACGTTTAATGGCCTCTTCACATTAGCGTTTTTATAACACAGTAGTCCGCCAAGTAAGTGTAACATAGGCTTGACGCATGCGCTGATTGTTGCTACAACTGTGTTGCTTACCAAGTGTGAAGAGGCTTTTAACGTAGTTTTTACCAATTATGCCTTAAACCATAGAAATAAGTATTTTTAATTTATGCAGTTATTTAATGTGATCAGTATTATAGTTATTGAGTGAGTACAGTGTCAAGGCCTCCGCAAACAACTGACTTTTTTGGCCAGTAGTTCATTTCAGATGCTATACCAACATAAGTTATTATATAAATTAGTAACGATAGT
The DNA here is from genome assembly GCA_034621355.1 of Mycalesis mineus. NCBI lineage: Eukaryota > Metazoa > Arthropoda > Insecta > Lepidoptera > Nymphalidae > Mycalesis > Mycalesis mineus. The sequence continues at coordinate 2,820,148 of CM067903.1, forward strand.
TTAAAATAAATAAAGATTATTAAGTCTCTATCCAGAACTTATAAGTGTTCGTTATAATAGTACGTTATAGTGGTAATAGTGATCTGATGGATTAAAAACTAACCAAATTAACTTTTTCGTCAAATGATCATTGTAGGTTCGGTTTATATTTGGCTTAAACGCAGTGTAGTGTATTTGTTACCGTTATTGACATTGCTGGCATCAAAATAAAGTTAGTATATGTGTGGGTCAATAATATTATCAGCTTTATTCCAAAGCTCGTAATGTTAAAAATAGTTTTATATTAACAAATGCATTTCATTACGCCTCGTCAGGTATACAACGCGCATAATGAGCTTGAATGCATCAATTTACGATTAACTAATTAACTGACGAAACTGTTGATCAAATAAAAGTCATAGGTGTGCGGGGGTTCTTAGAATTAAGTGAGTGATACATTCCATTGTGATAGTTTTAGTGTGTATACGAGATTAGCCATAAGTAATCATCATAACTAGCCTGCTTAATTTTCCACTATGCACAGAGGCATGGCAAAAGGGTTAAGCTTAAACCCAGCACTGCTTCCATGCAACTAAACAAACAGTTGTTTTTTTTTATATGTAATTTTTCACCTGTCTTAATTTTATATGTACATTTTGTTAATTTTCACTGTTATAGTTAAAAATGAATGTTATTTATTTACAAACAGGACAAAAGTAGAAACCCTATAACAGCTACATAATGGTTATAATATTCCTTCAAATTATAGTGTGTACTGCAACAATTATAAAGTACTTGTAGTATTTCAAACGAAATCTGTTACAAGACACGGAGCGTTCTGAGTACTGCGTTCTATGTTCTGCACTGTTCATAGCACTACAAGTACAAGGCAGCGCGGATAGCCCGCCTGTTTTTTTTAAATAAAAAATGTAGCATAGAACGTCGAATTCAGAACGCCTGAAAATTGTCTATTTGCGCGGGCCCTAATAGATATAATAATATTTATTTTACTTTACTCAACGTTGCATATTAATTATGTAAAAAATAATGAGCTTCCACGGATTTTGTGTAAAACTCCAATTTCCAAGTAAATATTAATAGATTTATAGATACGTAGTTGGTTTTAAAATGAAATAAATTATTTATATGTCATAATATTTATAACTAAATAAGGTCAGTGAACGTTTTGTGTGATATTAAAGTGTTATTTTTCATACGAGCTATTTAATTTATAATATAAAGTTTGAATCCTGTAAATAATATAAATTTTATATTTAACATAATACCTACCTGAGAAATGGGCGACTGACTCGTAGCTCCAGTGGTTAGCCTATATTCGGGTCCGGATTATGAGGTCCATATTCAACATAGTTTTTGGAAAATAGACTTAATACGTTTTCCAAGCCTTTTTACTCTTCATAATCTAATCTCATTAAGGTAATATTTTTTGTTTCACTAAATATTATATTTTGATTAACCATTGGACTACTGCAGCTTTAAAAGAGAATTAAACCCAAAAAGGAGTAAAAACGAAAAATTACTTAACAAATAAATTTGATCACGCCATCTATGTCAAGAAGTATAAAGTCGATAGGATCAATAAAATGAGCGAAATGTACACCTGACTCACCTCTGCATGAAAGCCTTCTATTTCAAGGTGTTGCTCAGAGATGGAGCCACTTGTTAGTGTTCGCATATTATTTGATCGATACAGGTATAAATGTTGTTATTTTGTTTTAGTCAAAATATGGATGGTTTTTAAAATAAAAAGTTTTAATGTCGACATAGTTACGAGATGAAACATGATGAGAAATTATACAACGTTCTAAAGTTAGTAAGCTTGAATTATTCAAATGACTTTTTCACTGCGCGAGGATTTCATTAACTTATGTCTTTACATACAATCTTGGTGAATCAAAGGTAGTATAATTTCGGCGTAGATTTTTTTGAATTTCACGAAAAAAAAGTACTCGTACTTTCGAAAATTTACGGAGCAGACAGACAGTTTTAGATATTGTTTCATTATTTGATTATTTTTCCAGACAAAACATTTGGTAATGTTATTAAAAGTATAATATAAGCACATTCGGTTTCATCTTTTAAAATTTGATTACGTAGGTACTTATAGTTACGTCCTTCTAACTTAGTAATTACATAGGTATTGAACTAAAAGCAATTTCTGTATTTTATTTTTTATTTTTTTAGTATGGTTTTATGCCACCTGTTTATTGCTGGCAAAAAACATCTCCAAAGTCGCTAGTGCTGTATGATTAAAATCAGATATTACATAACAATAATACCCGATCGAGAAGAAGAAAAAGAGTTCACTGACCTGGTCTGCGGGATGCCGTACTTGATGCCCACTCCGACGCGAGGCAGCGCCTTGATCACTTTCTTCACTGTCGCCTGGTCGGGGAAGGCGAACAGGATGGATGCTGGAAACAATACACAAATCAAATAAAATTATTTATTCGCTGATACAACATTTTCCAATAAAATATAAATCGTTGAGAGAAGCACCTAAGCATCTTTTGATATCGTTACGTATTTTCAGGAGTACGGGAGTAAGTAACATGTTTATGAAGCCGGACTTTGAACGTAGAGGTCATGGGTTAGATTCCTACTCATGCGCGCCTATTGTATTGTACATGCCCATTTGAAACACAGTCTTCACAATAAATTATCCCATGATGCTATTTGTTAGCAGCTTGGTAGGTCTTAGCTCCAAATTCATAGTCTATAAGAAGGCCATTAAAAATATACCGATAATAATAATAAGAGCTCTTTGTAGCACAGTTCATCAATGGCGGTATGTCTGGCTGGTTAATATATTTTTATTTCAGTTAATTGTATACTGACTTCTGCTGGCTAGGAACATCTCGATGGCGATGCTCTGCAGTAGGTAACGTCGGGAGAAGATAGCGCGGATCTCGCTGAAGTACCATTTTCCGTGCAGATGCTCGCAGTACTTTAACACCTGAAACGAGGAGATGCAAATGTTTTAGATAACTTTTACACACTTATCACAGCTCACAAAGGAGTTTTTTTTAATCTTTTTATTAAAAGAATAAACGTAAACTAAGGACCGGTATGTGAAAGTGGGCGAGTATTATCTTTACCCTTATCTCTCTTAAGTAAAAGAATTCATTCGATTTCTGTCGTTCCGATGATTTATAGACATCCGTGTCACACGTTTTGTGTTCGGAGTCTCTCAGCCATATATGATGGATCCAGAATCCACACGACTACACTGTCATATTATATTCACCAAACCACCTCCTCCACCTCCGAAAGACTAGGCCAAAGCGTTCTTATGCCTACCAGTACAACAGTAGTGGCTAGTTGTTCTGCGAGTCGTGCAACCGGATTTTCAAAACTAAGTTTGGATTCGCCAGTCACATCCGGGCGCACTCCAGACATTAGAGCCGAAGAGTCGCCGTTGGGGGACACGTCAAGGAGGACATCATCAAATAATATTATATTCATTGATATCGTTACGACCTAGGGGCCGGGGATTCGAAGAACAACCACAACAAAGGAGAATTAGACGTTTATTAACCAATAAATAGGTAGGTATACAAGATTCGATGCAGCACGCTGCGACGCCGTCGTTTCACGCTTCTAAGCCTGAAGGAACCCATCACGGCGGCGACGATGATCTGCCTCGGCACCTCACGGCCACACACCCCAACCACACTGGGGGACCACTACAGATCCATCGTCCTTACACGCACACTCTTAGCGAACATCTCCCTACATTCCATCAACCGTCTTGACTCATCGACAACTCGCTTTGAACTCTCTTAATCATGTGTTTGTTCTTCACACGAAATCATTTGAACTGTTCTATTCTTTTAACTTATTTCTTTTTTTAAAATTGCATTTGCTTTTAATCCAAATGAGTTTTCCAATACTAAACTCTTTTACTTTGTAATTCCTCCGAGGGGTCATCCGTAACAATATGTTAGATATAACCTTCTAGTATCGTAATCCTATCGCATCCTCGCAAAGGTCAGGAAGCCAGGAGTTACAGTGATTTTCTTTATAATTTTCGCAATTGGAGCACATGTTTTAAAAAAATGTAAATAGGACATTTGAGATAGGTAAACTTTTCGAGTAACACAAAGAGTAAAGTCAGTATGTCGCCTGACACAAGACTCAAACCCTAGACCTCGTAATCTCAAACTATATAACCTATATAAGCTAACCGCTGGAACAACGAGGCAGTTATAAAGGTACGCAATTAATTTATAGGAAGTTGCTTTATGACCTTAATACAGCGTGCAAGTGGCATAAACTCCACTTTTCGAGTAACACTTGCAGCGTCGTAAACGCGAGGACGTCGTAAACTGTTCGTTAGCTCTTAATTTATTTATATATGGCCGCTATAAAATAATCTCCTCGGGATGATCTGATTGCTATAGAACTTTTATATGGATGGTATTTATAAACATTCGTCGCTGTATAACATGACATTTTCATTTTTTATTAACATGTTTCACAGCTCGCTTATTGTTGCGGCCGGTAATTAAGTTTTTGAGTCATAGCAAATTCTATTTTAAATTTTATAATTTTCGTTCTATATTATTGTTATTACTGTAAGCGTTATTTTTATCTATCTTTCAGGGCAGACATACCTCTAATGAAATGAAAATGAAAATTGATTGTGAATAACAGTTCGTCGCTTTGGCACTTTGTAAAATTAAAAAAAAATACGAATCGAAATCACATTTCACCCTAGTTTGTAAGTACATCATAAATCATGGTTTAACAACAAATACAATGCATTAATAGTCACTCTACATAAGGGCGGATTGCTCTTCTGTTTGTTTTGCCCCCTTGGGAATTGCACAAAGGGTCAGGGATGCTGAATGAAACATGATACAGGTACTTCTTTACCTTTAAATAACTATAATATTACTAATTGGAATATGCAATTTGATATTTTGTTCTATTACTTTCTTGGCGAGTTGTTTGCTAGCCCTTCTCAGCAAAAAGCCTTGCGAGTCGGTAGCAGTCACTATAAATAGTCTAACCTGACTTTTCAAAAGTGTAGTTTTAAAAAGTAAAGTTTCGTCGGTTAAAAAGTTTTTGTATTTGTCTTACTTAAAATAAACGAATTTGAATTAGAATATTAAATACATGTTTCATGTAATGACCGTACTCAGTCACTGTTTCTTTTTTTAGACTAATAGAGGTAATTTTTCAATGTGAAATTTTCAAAAACGTGCATGATCTCTATAAATCAGATGGCAACGCACTTTTACAATCGATAGCATAGTTATCCATCATCTTGAATCAATTTAGGATTTTACATTTTCGAAACTGGTTTGTTCTTTTTTCCGGCAGGTAGTGTCAAGTATTTAGGGTCCTAAGAAAACGTTTAAAGCCTAATTTACTCTCTGACAATGCGACTGCGCTCGCCCAAGCCCCCAACGAAGCTACTAAACCTAGTCCTATTGAGAAGGCTACAGCAAAAACATGATCAGAAAAAGCATGAAACCCAGGTTTAGGCGCTTCTGTCTTAGATTGTATTATTACTGTTAAAATTCATGGTGAATTTTAGTTACGAAATGGTTGATTGTTTCGCGTTCTCTAAGATGAGAAAGGACATTGTTTTCCACTATGTCAATATTATGCATTATCTCTACAACAATAACAGCATTGTGTTTCGAGAGTGCACCCACAAGGCGCGTTATTGTCGGGATGAGTCGCGGGGCGGTATACGCACAACCGTCCGATTCAATTGTAGCGCAATTTGTCAGCGGGCCCCTTCGATGGTGAACGAGGGGTTCACCAACCCCCGGGGGTCACCGCTAATATAACAGGTGCTTGACGATGGAGTTTGTCAAAACAAATGTTCATATGAGTGTCAAACATGTACTTACTTTATTTGAGTTTATATTTCACCAGTATTTTTTATGTATATATTACCTACCAGCTTTTATGTTAGTAGTGTAAATTGTTTGTTACAATTTATTTATTTAAAATAAACAACGGCTTATTTTATTGTACACTCTTTTCGGTTTAGTCTGCTTGTCAAACCGGTATTGACTCTACCAGTCACTACTATCTGACAAACTTCCAGTTTCCGTTTTCCGTACCACCTGCAATCTGGATATCTTCAAGTAAAGAATAGGCAACAGTAGAATAGCTAGTTATCGCTTCAGGGGTGATTGCAGTTAAGCGCAAGCTAACCATACCATACTACAGTACCATTAAAAAATAACTTGACTTCAAGTAAGTGCTTGTATATACGTCTTTAATGCACCTACGTACAGAGACTATTCTTACTACCGTCCATAAATTATTCTACCATAGACGAGTATAGACACGAAATATAATAGAAAAAATCCCATTACAGCCACGTAAGATGAATTGAACGACTACTACAGTTGAGTGCATTAGACACACCACATTAGACAGTAATCGCTAATATGCTCCAAACACGCACAGCCACCTCTGCAGCGTGTAGTTGGGCCAGATTGTGAGAAATTAGCACGTGTCGCTTGTATCCCGAGATCACACTCGATTCTGCAGGTATCTTTTTTTTTTTGATAAAACTAATTTTAAATATTTTTTTAGGGAATTAGGAAGTGGATTAGTAATCGGTCGCCTATAAAAAATTAACCGCAAATGCAATTTTAAAATTATTGTATGATTAATTTAGCGATATTAAAAGATATTGTATTTTTGAATAATTTTTACGTCATTTAAAATGATAAAATGAATTAAATAAATTATTTATTGCCAGTTTGCCAGATGTAAGTAGTGTTCTTTACATATTTTTCTTTAAAATGACATAAAATTGAATTAAAAAACATGTTATTACAATTAATATCATCAAATTCATTTTTCAAAAATTAGTTAAGGGTAATTGCGACTTTTTTAACAGGCAATCTAATTAGATTGCCTGTATACTTCATAAAAGGCATTTAAAAACTCAGATACCTGTAGAACGGAGCAATAGGATCTTACGACATTATTATTGTTCATCATATCCATAGAAAATGAAAATAGATATGGCACTCAAACTGCATTAACGACGTCAGGCCGACGTACTTAAATGAATGTCATTCAGTTTTTCAACGACTTCAAAAAGGAGGTTCTCTGTTTGATGAATTGATGCGGTTTTCTGAAAGTATTTGTTACATGTAGAAGAAGGTTTGGTATTTTTAAACGACTTCTAAAAAGGAGACTTTTAGTATGCCCTGTATGAAAGTAGGTATGTAGGTTTGTCCGCGATTAATCTTTATATAAATACTTAAGGAAAGGTTTTTGTAAATAATTTAAAAGACGTCGTTTTCCCTGTCAAAATTATTTTATAAAAAAACTGCAAACTCTAGATGTTATTGAACGTAAGACGCAATGAATCTAATTAAGTATTATTAAAGTTACAATAAGAGTCGGTTAAAGGAAGAAAGTTTCTCAAAAAAAATAAAAAAAATTTTAGTTAGAGAATAATTAAACAAACATCTAATAAAACTCTTAAAATTAAAATAACGAGACAAAGTGAAGAATTATAAATTATGTGAGAAAGTTTTCTATTCCTAGTAAGACTACTTTGTATGCGTATAAAGGAACGACGCCGAGTTCACATAAATTGTCACATAATCTCAGTTTTCTCAAAAGATCCACCAACTAGATTAGTGTGAATTATCTCTTCACCGTGTCAAGCATACCAGGAACGCAAAAGTTACGTGCAGATTTATTTAATCTTGATTTTCACACGAACTTTCTGCTCTCCGCATGCTAAGGAATCGTGACGATCCAGAAGCATTTTATTGAAGATTTACACTTGACTATAATAATATGATAAGCGTATCAGATCGACTTTAAGTATTATTTGTATAAAATTATGTTCTATGTAGGTTAGTGATAGTTATTAAAATCTATATATAAGCTTCGGTTATGCATTTTTTAGATTGATCACCACTTTTTTAATCTGCTAAAATATCACACAAGACTTTTGAAAAATTACTTACTATCTCTACATTTACCTATAATAATGACATTAAAAGCAGTAGTGACCTAGTTTTCGGCGACTCAGACACATCGCAGTTATTCAAAAGATAAGATAGGATGAGCAAGTTATCAATATATAGCGTCCGCAGGTACCAGGCTCGCAGCGTGTATGAGGAGACGCCGATGGCTATCGCGCACCGTAAATAAGACGCTTGTGACAAGTGCCCCCATTAAGGCGCACGGCGAAAAACGAACTACCTTGGTATAGTTGACAAAATAAGTAATAATTATATGCATACTTAATTGGAAATTCGCTTAAGTAAATAATTACATTGCGTTAACATTTTTTATTTTAATTCATTACAAGTTAGCCCTTGATTGCAATCACACCTGATGGTAAGTGATGGTGCACTCTAAGATGGAAGCGGGCTAACTTGTTAAGAGTAGGATTGAATTCACATACATTTCGGTTAATACACGACATCGTACGGGAACGCTAAATCGCTTGGCGGTACGTCTTTGTCGGTAGGGAACTATCCACAGCCGAAGCCTTCCACCAGCAAGACCAGGACTAATTTAGAAAATCCTAATCGTCCCAGACGATGGAATCAAAACCAGGACCTCCTTTTATTAATCTACTGCACATACCAATGCGCCATGGAGGCCGTCAAAACATAAGCCTATAAGGACGGTACAGCATGCATTGTCGACAGGTAAGGAATGGATGGAATACAGGAGAAAATTTGATCTGAGTAAGTTTTGTAAAATTATAATTTAAATTAATTAATAATAAATTTAGTTATAATTAGTATTAATATAAATAATATTTTTTAGCTACCCATTGACGCTGTAAGCACATGAGTAGATAAGCGAAAATTCCGTTTATCGATCATGTGCTATTTAAGTGATACCTCTCCGAAAGTGAGTAAATCAACTTCATTTGCTATGAGTCTTTAGGGGATTTTTGTAATACTTAATCTACAGAAACCAAAAAACCAATTTCAATAAAAAATTAAATTAGTCATAAGGATACATTAAAGCATCACTTGACCGCCACAAGGTATTATACGCGCTATAAATAAATTAACAATCGTGTTTTGCGGACATTACAAACGAAATAATCGTCAAAGGAAATGTAAATGAGTCGGAATCGTCACCGGCCGGGTTGCTCCGAGTTGTATCGTCAATGACTGTTACAGATAGTAACAGTGTATCGGTGTTGAATGTTGCGGCCTTAATCGCATCTGCCTTACAGCCCGAGAGTCAACAGCCACACATTTTGTGCTAACAGCCGACTAACCAAGCGACAACCAGTGATAGAGGAGAAATCTAGTAGAACCTATCACAATGAATTAGCACACGGGTTCTCTTTATACAGTGTTAGCATTATATTTTTTTTTAAATTCAATTCTTTATAATGGGAACTTTTAAATATGACAATCGTTCATTTACGCAGGCGAAGCCGTTGATAAGTCGCTACTGGGTACTATTGGAGAGGTTTTATAGTCACATTTTTTATAACAAACATTCCTGCAACTTGAACGACTTTTACAAATGTTGTAATGTCGTCTTTAATATTTAATTTTTTAGGTACATGTAGGTGCCGTCTCTCGTGCTATTATAATACACCCGTTTCCTTCTTTACAGCCAATTAAAGTTTTTGTAGAATCTTTATAATCATTAGTTGATACAGTTTTTATTAATATAATTGGCAATTTATTCGTTGGTGTTTTTTATTTTATGGGTTTAGTGAGTGTAACAATTTGGGAAAGCAGCTTCATCACAACGTTTATATGGTTGTAAGTATTTGGATAAGTTATATTCAATTTTTCATTTTAAATAGGCTAAGTTTACAAGCACTTTTGAAACGTTATGTTTGACCAATTGGCTCTACCCTGATAGAGTACACTACTTATCACTCAGCAATTGTTTAAAAAATTATAAATGTATTATGTAAACTAATCATTAAATATGAATAAATGAAATATAATAATATAAACTTATAAAGGTGTTTATAGTTTCTCTCACGTAGGGCCTTGTGACACGAAGCCGCTTGTGAGAAGTCCACAGATCCTGTGTGGTGTGACGTTTCACTGACTTTCATTTATCCAGACTCTTTTTTTACATGACACACGGTTGTCTGCTGCGTGACATACCTACTACAAACAAAGCTAAACCTCAGTATAAAGACTAATTCAAAATGGCTAAAGTGATTTCCAAAAGAGAATATGTAAAAACAGTAACTTAAATATACTGTTCCTATCATTGTCGAAATTGTTATTATAAACTGTGAAGACACGTGTAAATTATGAAATAAATAAAGATATTACTTTTAAAATCTATTGTTCCGTTTGATTCATAACAATTTTAGACATAATCTAAAAAAGGAGCACGACAAACAACCACTTGAAATCTATCTGTTACACTAGGATGGACAACTGCGCTATCTAGATAAACGTAAATCCGCGACGTGTCCTGTTCTCTCGACAGGCTCTCTAGGAAATCGCAGACATCGCGACGACTGTGGGAACACGGATGCCATTTGCATTTACAGCTGGAGTAAAATAGGTTCGGATTCAAATCCAAACGGTTCATGTTTGTTTATTGATCGCTCAGACAATAAGCGCGTATGAAACTCTGAGCCTTAGTTTAAAGTTGAAGGCTCGAATTCCCACCATCATTTCATTTGAATGCAAAAAAATATATGCTCTCAAGCATAGGATAGTCATGTTTGAAAAATGTGAAAAAACAAAACTAATTCTAATTAATATTCAGTCGCGTAATTAAGGGTATATTTGAATAAAAGCACAGAACTAATTATAATTATATCTACTTGCTTATAAGTTAATTTTTTAACTACTAGTGTTTTGCTTAGTTGACAAAAAGCATACTACACTTTGGTATAAGTACTTCTTCAACTGACAGATTCACGCATTGCAATTATAGTTAAAAATGGTTATAGATACACTTATTATTGGTGTTATTTATAATACCTAACCATAATATCTATTTTGAATTCCAAAATATTAATTACAAAAGTATTATGGAAATCGTGGTTCTCGGCGGCGGCGCGGGAAGGGGGAAAAAATCAGTCCAGAAATACGCGGAGATGCGATGACAGGCAATTTATGAACCATTCCGCGTGACAAACTGCGCTCCCTGTAGCACCTACTACGAGTACGAGCTCCCGGGACTTGCTTATTAACCGATTACCACAAAGCGAAAAGGAAGGTTATGATTTCGACGTTATCTAAGTGTGTATTTTTAAAGTTATTCATGGACAACTGCTTGACAGATTTGAAAGAAAGTGTATTTGGTTTAAGAATGAACGAGTTACTCATCAAATGTCTTCTCTATGCCGACGATCAAGTATTACTTGCATCGTCTGCTAATGAGTTACAGTAAATGGTAACTATTATGAATGTAGCTCTGAAAAGGAAAGGAATGAAAGTGAATGTTAGCAAAACGAAAGTAATGGTTTTTGAAAGAGATGAATATGTGACAGATTGTAATATTGTGATAGATGGAGAAAAAGTGGAAGAAGTAAAAGAGTTTGTATACCTGGGTATGTGAATGATGCTCTGTATGCATTTATGAACAGCCAGAAAGTGACCCAAAAGGCAAGACTGGCTGTGCATAGAGGTGTGTTGGTGCCCACACTTATGTATGGTAGTGAAAGTTGGGTATGGCAGAAGAAGCACAAAAGTAAAATAAATGCGGTAGAGATGAGAGCATTGAGGAGTATGTGTGGGTTAAAACTGTGTGACAGAGTTAAAAATAGTATGATAAGAGAAAAGTGTGGTGTAAAAGAAGATGTAGTGACTAAAATTGAGAAAGGGATGCTTAGACGGTTTGGACATGTAGAGAGAATGGATGAGAGAAGATTGACAAAAGAGATTTACAAGGCGAGGGTGAATGGAAATGTTGGAAGGAGAAGGCCTAGGCGAATGTTCCTGGACCAAATTCAGGACATTTTAAACAATGGCCAGGTCAAGAGTACCCTAAACCGACGAACTTGTATGAAAGGATTAATGAGAGTGGAAGAAGCTAAGGAAGTATGCAAGGACCGCACGAAGGCAAATGGAGGGATATGGTCTCTGCCTACCCCTATGGGAACAAGGCGTGATGTTATGTATGAATTTTTAAAGTGTGATGCATCATGTCCAAGTCATGATTGTCGGTTATCGGGCGTCAAGTTGCGTTATACCTACAACATTAAGAACGTAGTATAAAACAAAGTCGTATTGAATATGATGCTTTCTAGGTGATCACTTTAAAAATATCACATAGCAATTGTTTATTACTAGGATAATGAGAGGGTCATCCATTTACACTTATCCAAAATCGGGCTGAAAATTTTTTTGGAACAAATTTTCGATCGACTATTCACTGAGGACACACAGTAGAAGCTCGACCCCCGCACCCCTCCCCGCCTCTCGGCCGTGATGTACGAGTATTTAATTAGGACTTCCTTTGAGCCGCGTCTCGCCAGTTTACTGGAATTAGTTTAAACGTATTTAATTATAGCTTGTTTTGTTTCGTCCGACACGCGTATGAAATCTTTATTTTCATTAGTATGGGGGAGGACTACAGAACATTTGAACGCTTAGCTAAATTGTTGCGGTGGCATTTTTAGGCTAATCCAAATGTGGTCAATGTAAAAAGAGCGCCGACGTAACATTTACACAGCAATACTACGGCGATTAAGTTTAACTCCAAGTTTATATTTGTTTTCCTAAGCTGATTATGATGACGAGCATCATAATCAGCTTATTTTTGGCCACAAGCTTTCAAGAAGACAGAAGAACCAGCTATTAGTGATGCATTACCAGGTATACAATTAAAAATATTGGTTTGGATAGAAATACCTCTACAATTTTCTGATTTCATTAAACATAAGAACATACTAATTTCAAATTTTATCGACATCCACTATGACTACTCGGAAGCTACAAACATGTACAACATGTAGATACAACTTGTGACGTAGATAAAACCTCGAATTTCATCTTAAGCGACCCTATTAATCCGCTTCCAAAACCGGGCTTATAAAGCTTAAAAGTGATATAAAGCGAACCATTCTTTTTTCCATATAACAGAATGATAAAGTGCGTACAAGTTGACACTTTGGCTGAGATTTACACGGGGTGTACAAGATGCCAGGAAAAGCGCGCTGTCGTCAAGGGATTAGCAAGAATCAACCGCTTCCTCTGTAAAATCATTTGTAAAATATTGTTCAATAAATTTAACGTAAACCATTAAATGGATTTATATGTCGACGGTCGGCGAGCTTCTGTGGCTGAAGCAAAAGGTGTCTAGTTGAACCACTGCAGACTTTCAGAATTCTAAGATTAATATCCAGTTCTTGTAAGAATCCTTAGTTCCAATTAGATTCTCTATGTGTGTTGAAATTGTGAAGTGGAAATACAGAGCTTTAATATGTCAACGTTGATTTTATTTTCTAAAAGTGAGCTAGCGAATTAGTATTGCTAATCTAACATAGACACCTCGCAGAGCAAGATTAGGAACAGATTCTATGCACGTCATGCCCTTCAACGCATATACCTACCTATATGAGTTAAAATTCACGCTTCTTTACTTTCAAAGGAAACCAAATCTCTTAGTTCAGAAATATAACTTTCGCGACGATCTCTCAATGAGCTCATAGCTTAATACTAGAAGGCCTTAATATACCTGAAAATGTTGACAGACAGTTAGATAGCAAAAATAGATTGATTATTGTAGGTGGAAGGGGGTGTAATCACACTTGAAATTCAAAAAATATGATCAAATCCGAATCCGATCTTGACTACGACTTCCAATTAAAAAATTAACTTAATTCTGGTAAGAATAATCGGTAACTATTAATTAAAACTACCGTGAGCAAAGGATTAGACAAGAATAACGAAAACCGACAAGCCATCGATTACAAGTCATTGTAATCGATGGCTGTATCTTATCATTTTTACAGCAGACCGAGTGAGTAAGGGTCAGTAATAAATAAGCAAGCAATAGTCACGGGCCACGGCTTACATCTCCCGCCTACACGCCACTGATAACTGCCCGTGGATGAGATTAAAATGGAGATTAGACATCGCTGTTGAGAGATAAGGGAACGCTACTGATTCTGTTGAAAACCAGGAAGTTGTATAAGCTTTTATTACCGTTTGACTGGGTCGCTAGTTTACTGACTAGTTGATTTAGTATTACGTTCTGTTTGAACCCCAAGAATTGTAGGTACCTACATAAAACTATTTACTGAAGCAATAAATAATAATTGATTTGTTATGCTATTCTTCACGATAATCCGGTAAATCCAAACGACAAACTTACTTATACCTACCCAAAGGACTAGGTATGTATAATAGTAGTTTAATTCTTTACAATTTAACATAATATATGTTCATTTATTGATGCATCTCATGAAGATGCTTCAATAAGTAATTGAACATTAACGTTAAATTTAAAACCTGAGTTAAAGTTAAACATACATTGGTGCGTAAAGGGATTTTGTCGGATTTGGGTAGTGTTCAATTATCGATTTGCATCGTAAACTAAACCGTAAACCAACTTTGTTAGTAATTCAGATCAAATCAAATTCTATTATTTCATGTAGACTTAGTTTATATAGGTACCTACAAGCTCTCTTCTGTTCAAAAGGAAGATTAAAGTTTGAAATAAATCAGTCGGTTGTAGTAAAAGCATCGTGTCAATTTAGAGTGAACCGAGCTAACTCGAGCCACGTGCGCCGATGCGCATGTGTACCGGATTATTGAGCTTGGCGCCACCTCACCCAGCTTCCGGACAAGGCGAGATAGCACTCTATGGCTCCACAGTCTGGAATCCGAGAGGTAACAGGTTCAAAAGGACTATGTAGGGTGCCTTCTCCCTGTTAGTTTAGTACAATATTACTTGTGATAGGTACACGTGGAATATCAGTGTGACAAAATACCTTATACCGACAGCTACTACTTAATTTGAGCCCGTGGCATCGCTTTCGTCTTTTTAATTTTTATAGTATCATGGGGCTTCCTTAGAGTTGGCTTAAACTTCACTCTGTTAAGAAAGAGATATTTTAAAAACTCTGGTAGGTAGATAGATATGTAAGTGACATGACATATAAAACATTAAAAGAATGTAAAAAATTAAAACAAAACAAACAGACATTTTCAACTCACCAAAGTTCATTATAAAGGCAGAAATTTCAGCAACCTTATATATCACAAAGTGGTTAATTAAATCGAACATAAGCAGGCATTTCCCGTTCATACCCCTTTATAACTATATCGACGCGCCGTATTCCGTTTCAATGTTTCATATAAACTCACAAAGAAGCCGCCACCTTTACAATGCGAACAAAAAGATGCCCAAACAAAGACGTGTATCTCTTATCTCGAATCTTTATAATAATTACACGAGACAGGACAACTCAATCCACCTATCCTCCTTAAAATGCATCAGCCCAAATTAAAGGAAACCATTTTCGCACCTGTGTCAAACGCGGTACGGAGCAAATTCGCGTTCGCCCCCTCCGATGGAATCTCGCCGTCGTCCATTGTACGCCTGAATCCAATTATCGTACGGCACACCGAAATATCTTTGCATTGCAAGAAAATAATTATTGTAAAAAAATTTACGTGTCGCACCAACCCTAATAAGTGCAGTAAGGAATCGAGGAAATACGAAAACGGTTTTTATTGTCTCGCATGTGAGTCGAAATTTTCTTGACAGGAAAAACGCAAGTTGAGTCCAATAGGAGTTGCGAGTGAATTGCCAAGTGGGCGGAGTTTATCCCCACTCGGGTTAAAAAGGGTGGCGACGATGTCAGTCGTCCGCCAGCGGTGGGGGAAGACAGATGTTCGTCCGGACCCATCTTTCATACAACACGATAGCGAATTCAATACACCATAAATATACCGCGTACTCCTTTTACAACGCGCTCTGTCATCCCTGTATCAACAAACGATGCGTTGCGTTAAATTTCACTTTTCATCTTATTGCTGCACTAGTGTCGTAATATCGTAAGTGACATCACACAACAGTTTAGTAGTTTAATATTAATATTGGTCGTAAATTAGTGAGCTCTTAAAATTTAACAGCCACATGTTTAGGAGACGTGATTTTAATAGTTTTGTCGCGTCCAACGTTTTAATGACCGTCTGCAAGTGTGTGTGATGTGTATGGACCTACTTACTCATACAATTGTATGGATGCGTCAGTTAAATGAATTTGTTTGAACATTTTGAATGGAGTGTGAATGAACATGCTACGAGGCGCTAAAAGATTACCGTTCGGCTCCTTTACATTTTGTTATCTATTGGTTGTTATGTACCTACCTAATGTTTATGTGTAAACGTACGTATACTTTATTAGAGTCGTTGTGTGTATTAACATGTAGTACGTACCTACAACTTAGAGAGTGAATAAGTACAAATTAACTGACGACTGAGGTGAATTTCAAAACGTTCGATATTAAGATGTTTCTTTTCTTCTATTAATCTAATTACGTATCTATGGGATAAGTATAGCATTCATCAATCATCATCAAGTTTACTAAAGGAGAAGCACGAATGGATGTAAATCTAAATATAATGAAGTTCGTGGTCCGAAAACTGCTATCTTTTGATAAGTAGGAGTCAAGTACCGTATGCAACCTTGTACGTCCATCCAACAAACATCTGCCCATAGATAGATACAAATGTGAACCCAAATAGTTTAATGTGCGCTAGGTGTTCCATATTAAAGTCAAAGACAAAATTCGTTTAATTAATGAACTGATCATTTTAAAGTAGAATATTAACATATTCTCGTTTAAGAACTTAGGTAAGCCGGGATAATTATCAAAGCTTTCGTTTTAAGACTTTTTTAAAGAATTATATTTGCATCAATATTTACATTAGCATTAATAAATTTATAAATGAACAATTATTGTTGTAAATACCCAAAAAACTATCCTTTAAAATTTTTACAACTACCTACCTACCTACTAACTATCCCTTAAAACCTTTAAAAATTTTTTGTACGTTAAGTTTGTTTGATAGTGACTTTATTACCTACCAGTACAGTCCCTATAATCAAACTTGCATCAACATCACGTGACAAAAGCGAAATCCAAGCTCAATCGAAACCTTAGATGAATAACAAAACATAAAAAAATATTGATTTTAAGTCGACTACATATATTATCCGTATAATTCGGATTCGAAGGAGAATTTCGTTAAATTCTAATGGCACTGACTAACAAACCGTAGTTGCTATCTAAACAAAGCGCTGTTGCCATCTTAGATACGCCTCGCAATCAACACATTGCGTGCTGTTACATCCCTAAATTCTACATTAATAACGCTGACCTGCAACTATCGACTGACACAGATGTCAACGGCCAGTCAGCGATATATTTGCTATAAAAACCATAGCTCTGCTTTAAACAGTCAGTCGTTTTGGTAATTAGTCAAATTGCTGTCCAATACTACGGACCTGGTTTCTGCCCGCCGGTCTGGACTAGTAGTGAGACTAAGATCCTGCCCATCAAGTCGCCGTTACACCTTTTGAAGGTCCTCGCGAATCGCGGAATAAAGTGATTCAAGTAAATAGTCTTAGCTGTGAGAATAATATAAACAGTTAATAAATTAGTTACTTGTCAGTGTTGTGTTTTTTTTTATAAACACTGAGGGCCCGAGACTATCAGTGCGTCGCGCTAAAAAAGTATTCATCACAAAGAACTGTGACACAAGAGACTGTATCAAACGAAACGTCTTGCCGGAAACAATGAGTGAATCCAGTGTTGTCAGAAGCAGACAGAGAAAGCAATAGTTGAGGAAAATTTGTATGAGTCTGTCATAGAAAATTGGAAGGGCAAGTGGTTTTCATGCGGACGAAGTCGCGCTGTTAGTAATGAAATAATTACGCGGCGGATTACTTAAACGTAAACTTTCAAGTTAACGTAAAATCCTAACTAATATTATAAATGCGAAAATAACTATCTGTCTCGACTTCTTGGATAGATATGCTTAAGTAAAATAAAGCAACTAATTCACGCAGTTATTATTGTTTACTTCTTGGTGCGTTTTGAAGTCGGTTCAATTTTTTTTCTTATTTTTTTCGTGCTATTATCTCAAAAACTACTGAACCGATTTTAATGAAATTTGCAGTATTACCTAAATTCAACAATATCTATTACAAGAAAAAAAGGATTTTTTGAAGTCGGTTAAAATGGGTTGTAAGGGAGAGTAGGTGTTGTCACTTTTAAAACTAGAAGCTTAAATGGTATTTTTAAGGAGTTCATTAGATATTAATAAATACCTATGACATTAAAAGTTAAGAAAAATTAGGCTGCCGTAATAACTAACTCAAAAGCTAGTGTTGTTAGAAATGCCTAATAATACTTTGCTATCTGCGGGAAGAGAAATATTTACCACAACTACGTTTGTCCACGCCTGCACTGCAATAAAGTATATAGAATTTTATATAAATAGTTAGATATAATGATCCTTGTTTTTCTCTTTTCAGTTCATTATTTATAAGCGGGGTTTATATTTTTATTAATAATTTTTAGCTTGAATCGCTTAACCATTCTGATCCAAACTGGACACCAAAATAAACTGGATCTAGAAAACACTGATTTACCTACTTAACCTACTATTCCTCTATCAACTTTACATTGTCGTATTTTTATTGTAAATTTAATAATTTTTCCGTATCTATAACATTAACCAAATAAAATTATTAGGTGTCTAAGCTGGGTAAAACATTTGGATTCTAGTGTTCTTTACCCCTCACAAAATATACGGACTAGGGATGTTTCATGATGATCTTTTGTGTAGTTAATAATAAAAACAAATATTCAAACTCACATTTACATTTACTAAGACAGTGTTAGTTATGATTCATTGCAATGAAGATGACATTTTCAAATACTTTTTATATCAGCTCTACATAGAGATAGGTACTCGGAACAGTAAGTTATTCCCTCTTGGCTATACCGTCAAAGGGTAGGTAGGCTTCGCGGGGCGGGTGCGGACATCCGGCGGAAGTGGGCGGGGTCTCGTGGACGCCATTTTGAACCTGTCGCGCCTGCGCCGGCGGGTAACGTTGTAAGAAAAAATATGGACTCCTTTTCACCTTCGCGACTTCGTATTGAACGAGGATCTCAAAATTATAAATTGCTGTGTAATTTTACGAAAAACAATACAATACAAGCCAGTTATGACATTATCTTCATGATTGCAAAGAAATCACTATTTTTAAAATAATTAAATAATACTTTATTATGCCTACTCAATTAATTTTTGAGTTAAGTGAGTATTGTTTATGTGGATATATTTTTTGAACAAGATATTTAAGTGTAGGTACCTAAGAAAACACGTTGGATTAACAAGAGTAATTTTATTAAATTACTCAGTTTTATACCCGTAATTTATTTAACTAATAGTTCTTTAAGCTTTAAATAATAAATAAATAAATATTAAAGGACAATTACACACATCACTATATTAGCCCCAAAGTAGGCGTACTCGTAAGTAGCTCGATTTATGGGTGCTATGGTAAATGATGAATATTTAAACAACTCTCAGTTAGTTGTCCCTACAAACTTTATATCAATATTTTAACAAGTTCGGTATAAGGGGCTCGGTGTTACATATATAGATAGGTATCTACTGGCCTAGCTAGATAAAAGCTACAATAACCATTGCGGGCGAGTTCCTGTAAAATTAAATATATTGAAATGTATAATTTACGCACTACCTGCTAAAAACATTGAAATAAATAAATATTTCGATAAGTAGCTGCAGTCAGAAATCTTCTCTATTCAGAGTCAGGTAGGTATAAAGGTACGAGTATGTTTATTCCAAGAAAAAGTTCTTCTATAAACCAAAGTTAAAATGACAAAATAACACAGTAGCATGTCCCATTGTATCCTAAATTTTGTGTTAGGCTTTCGTTTTTTCCTTCTTTGGTATACCTACCTATATCTGTAAACAAAATAGTGTGGCTAAAACGTAAATAAAATAGGGTAAAAGAGCGAGTCTAAATTCGGTGGCATGTCCCCCAGCTTCCAGGTACCAGGGACCCATGAATCGCGCGGAGACGGCGCGTAAATCAAGCGGCGTGCAACCATCCATCACGACCCGGCCCGCCATCAATTTGGACCGAAATAGGCATTCCTATACCGGGAGCTGCCTGCCTAACTTTGTACGGAGCAAGAGACGCGCCTAGGTGCTTTCGACGATAGATGTTATTAACTTCTGGTTCGGTTTAGTTATGTTTTAATTCAATGTTAGATGGAGTGAACTTCTTGCTTAGTTTAGATGTTTTCTACCTACAGGGTCAGCCCCCGTCCTTATAATGAAGTATAAGCCCACTATGCCGTTCCAATGCGGTTAGGCGGGCTAAGGGTGATAATGTTTGATTATTTGACAATCATTATCAGATGCTGAAGACAGTGACCGAGACCCACGATTTAACATGCTCTCTGATATAGGTACGGGAGTGTAGAGCATGTAACTACCTACCACTAACTAGAATTTTACAACTAAAGTATCCTTCCTGCACCTATTATTCCTGCCATCAATAGTAAACTAGCTTATATAACTGCCTAAATATAATATAATATATATAGTAAGCTAGCCACGGCCAAAGCCACCAGCCGAAATAGTAAGAGGATTCGGAGCCAGGGCTTACGGTTATATTGTATGGTTTTGTAAGTATCTCTATCAGATTTTAATAACAATAACCGTTACCAACAGCTTAAGGTGTCGTTCGAAGCATGGCGGTGTAACATAACTAACTTCCAACTCTGAGCTAAGAATTATAAAAGTTCATTTTGGAAAAAAGAAAAACTGAATACCTACCTACTATAGTCCACCCCTGAAATCCAGGACCTCGTGATCCGATGCCACGTAAGATAATCACTTGACTCACGAAACGGATAAACCTAATACCTATGCTTGAGCCATTGAAACGACAGAAAACAAATGAATCATTCTTGTAAAACTGACAAAACTTTGCTTACGGGAGATAAGGACAGAAATAATATTCATCCGCTTTCACATACCGGTTCTTCGTTTACGTCTATTCTTTTAATAAAAATGGCCTCAAACTATACTTACTAAAAGTTTACCTACCTGTGTCAGTTTTTGCCATGTGATCTAATCTGTGACGGTAACGACGCTCGAAGCATGACGTCAAAAGATAACTGCTATTTAAAATATTACTTATGTTGGCTGATAGTGTAGCTTTGTTAACACGACGGTTAGGTATCACACTACCTATAACCTATAAGAGTAACTATAAGAGTAGAAATCAAACAAGTCGTACAGGAGTTCGCTGAATGAAGTTTGAAAGTTCCTACATATGATAGACCAAGCTTTAGGGACCTGTAATGTTAAAGGGCCTATGTAGGCTTTTTTAGGCCGTACAAGTCAGCCCTTGACTGCAATAATATCTACCTGTTGGTAGGTAATGATGCAATCTAAGATAAAAGCTGCCTTAGGCGGGGTTAGAAGTAGGATGAAATGGCACTCGTTTTGGAACACGACATCATACTGGATCGCAAATTCACTTGGACATCTTTGCCGGTAGTATGGTGGTTCTAGCCAAGGCCAAAGTCTATTACCAGCCAGACCTAGACCAATTTAGAAAATCTTAATCAGCTCAGCCGGCAATCGAATTCAGGACCTTCGTCTAATAAATCCATTGCGACGTCTTCCGTGGCACAGCCGTCAGAATGACGTAATGATGAGGTCAAAGAATAGTCCACAGATGTGTGTGAAGACACAGGGGTATCCTATGTATTCTTAACTGCCAAGGTTATTTTCGTTGCCAAACAGAATAGCTGTGATCTGATCTTAAGGGAAATTACAGGTTGACGTGACGTTTATCACCACTGGCACTTTGTAAGACATGTTTCATGCATGACCTTATTGCTCTGTTTATAGGCGATGGTAAGTATTTTAGTTACTATCAGATGGGTGATCAGCTTGTTTTAATAATTCAGTAAGTTAAACATAAAAATTTATCTTTAAAATAATAAAAAAAGCTAACGAAATTTCGTACACTGACAATATGTTCAAAACGAAAGAGACCGTTATTGTCTGTCTGTCTGTTTATTTATATACGAGTATCTTTGAGTGAGTATATAGGTATAATTAATTACAACTAACTTTTACTCATAGTAACAGCGTTAGAAAATGAATAGGTAGTCTCCAGTCAGCGTGTCGGCCGCGACCAAATATGCTTGAAACAACAACAAATTAGCCGCAAAAAATATCCGATATGCAGCGCCATCAAATTAAATTAACAGTCACAATTAAAAATATGAGGAAGAAAAAAAACACGCCCAAGATGTTGCAATTAATAGCGTCAAGTTCGTTGGGCTACCGAATTAACGAGGATCGTTCTAAACCGATCATGTAATTACTGCGCCTCGTCCGCGCGATACCTACTAGCGTCCGCGAGGCGGAGCCAGCCAGCGATCAATACGCACTCTACGGACCGTACGCGACTAGCTGGACGCAAATAGCGCTGCCTCCTTTCCGCTAAGAAGAGCGACGCAAGCGCGAGCGAGAGGCGACGCCCTCCGTCGATTCGCCGCGATCCATCCCCCAAGGGCGTGCTCGTCCCAGCGCACGGTAGCCGCCGAGGCTCAGTCTGTAAGCGTCTGCGTCCGTGCGCGTGCGTGCAGCGCCGCCGGACCATGCGAAGGTGAAGGCACCCGCCACCATGCTCGTGCCTCCCGAGATGATGGCTGCCCAATCCAAGCTGGTGTACCAGATGAACAAGTACTACAACGAGCGGGTCGCCAACCGCAAGGCGCAGATCGCCAAAACGATCCACGAAGTATGCAGGATAGTACAGGACGTGTTGAAGGAGGTGGAGTTGCAGGAGCCGCGTTTCATATCCTCCCTGACTGACTATAATGGTCGGTTCGATGGCCTAGAGGTTGTCTCCCCTCATGAGTTTGAAATCATCATATATTTAAACCAGATGGGAGTTTTGAACTTCGTCGACGACGGATCTCTGCCGGGCTGCGCCGTGCTGAAATTAAGCGACGGCCGAAAGCGATCCATGTCGTTGTGGGTGGAGTTCATCACCGCCTCGGGATATCTGTCGGCAAGGAAAATAAGGTCGCGGTTCCAGACGTTGGTGGCCCAGGCGTGCGACAAGTGCTCGTATCGAGATTGCGTGAAGATGATTGCCGAAACGACGGAAGTGAAACTGCGTATTCGGGAACGTTACATCGTGCAAATAACTCCAGCTTTCAAGTGCGCCGGGCTGTGGCCCCGGTCGGCTGCGCATTGGCCGCTACCGACGATTCCTTGGCCGCATCCAAACATCGTCGCCGAGGTGAAGACCGAAGGTTTCGATTTACTATCGAAGGAGTGTTTAACTTTGCAAGGAAAGAATTCCGCTATGGAAGGCGATGCGTGGGTGCTAAGTTTTTTCGAAGCAGAGAACCGTTTGCTTCAAGGTGGTTGCAGGAAAAAGTGCTTGAGCATACTCAAGACGATCCGAGACAGGCATTTAGATTTGCCCGGAAACCCGGTTACTTGCTATCACATGAAGACGCTCCTGTTGTACGAGTGCGAGAAGCATCCGCGGGAGCACGAGTGGGA
This sequence comes from Mycalesis mineus, assembly GCA_034621355.1. Lineage (NCBI taxonomy): Eukaryota > Metazoa > Arthropoda > Insecta > Lepidoptera > Nymphalidae > Mycalesis > Mycalesis mineus. The sequence continues at coordinate 2,843,706 of CM067903.1, forward strand.
CGAGGGTGCGATAGGCGACAGGATTAACGGAATTTTCCTCCAGCTGATCTCTTCGCTCCAGTGCCGCCGGTGTCCGCACTATTTCCTCCCTCACGTAGATTTATTCAAAGGGAAATCCCCGACGGCGATGGAGAATGCCGCAAAGCAAGTGTGGCGACTGACGAGGGAAATGCTAACAAATTCGCGAGCTTTCGAAAAGCTGTGAACTAGAGTAGCAGTAGCATGTGAAGTGAGTGAACTAGTGATGTACTGTAAGTTGATACCGAGTCATTTTAGTCGTTTAATCGGTTTGATAGTGCGTTAGTTCCTGATAAGAACATGCGGTAGGTCTTTTAAAAGTGACTATGTTCCCATTTTAAGCCTAATTCGTGTTGTCGAATATTCCATGTGGATCGGACAGACTGTAAGTAGACGTGATACTATCTACTATAGTATTTTTATTATACAAAGTGTTTTTGACACAGCTGCAATGTGTTTTGTTCATACAGACAGCCTTTCCTAAAGGAAAATCCCCTTTATTAGTTCTTTAGTTGATGCATCATAACATGTTATTCAAATGAAAAATTCTTTTAAACGTATAATGTAAGACACTCTATCCATTTGTTTTTAAAATTCACTATTTCAAAGAAAATTGTCATCATATTATATTTCCCTTTTCTTGATAAATGTAACAATTATTATTAACGATTAATAACTTGACGGATTAGAATGGATAAAATGGAACTTAAAAATTGAATTTTTTTGCAATAAAACAAGTTCAAAAGAGGAAAAGAACCTTTGTACTATAAACATACTATAATACATAATACACTAGGTCCTTTCAAATATTATTTGTGATATAATGTAAATAGCTTACTTAATAATTATAATAATTATTGTTGTACAATTTTAGTGATATTTATTTTTGAAAAAAAAAACGAAAGTTCGTGTATTTATTTGACTGAAACTTTTAAAGTAGGTGTATAATCTAAAATATATTAAAATAAAAATACAATTTGAAAACTATTCTACTCTTTTTATTCTCATTTCCGCTAGATTAAATACGTACCTTGAAAATTTGGCCTAGAAATATTTTCACGAGATACCTACTTGTACCTACCTACAAACATTTTCTGGTTATATTTTGTTCCTAAGGTAGAGTATTTCATCAAGGAAACGGGGTTCTAATTTGTGTGTATGTATTTATGTACGTTTGTCTAGAAGTGATATTGAGTTTAACATGGTCCATTGTCGTAAATATAATTTTATTTCATTTATTCATTAAAAACTTTGTCTAGGTGCCGATTTTCTAAACATTAACTGCAGATGCAGATGAAGACTTGTTAGGGGAGAACTATGAATATGAAAGTCTTTGTATTGTAGAGTCATGACGCTGATGATACTCTGCAATAGATAGCAGTAGGTAGGCACCGTAACGTTAACCTGTAATGTTTTTTTAATCGACAGTACTTCATCTTCGTCTTTATCTTTCTATATAGTAATATATTAATAAGACAGAGAGGACTGGAGACAATTTGAAAATTAACATCCTAGTCCTATTATAAAATTAATTAAATTGAATAAAATTGAATATAATAATGTTATAATACTCCCGTAAGGTAAGCTACGCTTACTATGGGGCTAGATTAAATGAGATAGAACATTTTTACTAATTGGCAGATTATTTAAAAATTCGTATAAAGTTATAATACAGGGTATCAAATAAGTAGTTATCTCTCGGGTAAATATCGAATAGGCAAAACAAAACAAAACGAAAGCAAAGGTATTTCGGTCTACGTCCACGGAGGTACCTACTAGGACCCTACATACCAACTGCGGTATCGAGTTACATGTTGTAGCTCTCGTGAATCACTCTCAAAGCTTTTACTCTATGTAATCGTATAATCGTAGGATTCCACAAAGGGTCAAGAGATTTTGTGTTTAATTAAAGACTGCAAGTGACACGAAGCTTTGATAGGACAGATAAAAACAGAACTCAAGAATAAAAGCAACCTCCTAAATGTACTAGGTACAAATACTTTACTAAAAACACTTTTCGAAAATTGTATTAACATCGATTCAGCCAAACACAAGACATTTAAATAAGCAAAAAAATATTTAGAAAATACAACATCATGCACTGACTAAGCTATTCTACAATCTGTAAGCGAACTATAACATTCTCGTAGATCCACATTCTGCGTTCCGTAACCCGCAACACTCAAATTCATTAATTTCAAGTTGGCAGTTATACCCTTTTTTGAAAAGTCATATCTGTTAGTTTGTAGGGACTCTACCACGTTTTCGAAAAGCGGACTGACGAGAAGAGACAAAGGTCTAGGGTTCGATTACCACCTATCAGCCTAGCAGCTTTCAAGTAGAAGGACAAAGAAGAATTTTAGTCAAAAAATATATTGCTAATATTTTTTTCAATTAACACTCTTACTGTGCTCTCTCCGTGGTGGGTTAAAACTCCAAAACCCACTCGTATAAAGAGAGCTGCATCTGTAGAGGGAATGTTAATATTCATACAGAATTTTTTTTTATAAAAAGTTGAGGATGGATTATAAAATTTAAACGACGGCACTAGAGGTCATCAAAAAGGAAATAAGTACAGTGCGTAGGTAGGTACGTCTCTTGGTACCGGCTCGTATGTATCACTTCACCGGATCATATTTCACAAGGCCTACAGTCCCGTGGGCCCGGTCGACTGTACCGGCTATAAAATACATTTTGAATTAATCACCTCTCTCATTATAATACTGGGTGATTATCCCACTAACTTTCCTCTAGGCTTCGCTTGCACGATGTTTGTGAATTAGCATTAAAACAATTTTGGAAATATATTTTCGAAATTCAAAATCATTTATTTGTTTCTCTTATATCGGTTCAGAAGGTTTTAATGTTTATTTTAATGGTGGACAAGAAACACAACAGTTACTTTTTTTAAACGATCTGAATTTACAAGAATTTATATTTAGAAACAATTTTTTCAAATCAATTCAATACACAATTTTTTAGGAAGATGATTAATCGGCAGTCGGACACTTTAAAGCGATTGTCATAGCCATTGATGATGTTCAGATATATTTTCAGAATTATTTATAAAATCATAAGGTATACCTAACCTTATGATTTTATATTAGACACATAAGTAAAAAATTATAAAAATAATCCGACTTTTTTTAAAATCACCTATAGAAATTCTTTATTTAATCTGATTAACACTAATTTTAGTTAAACTTTGGATTGAAAAAGATTAAACGTTATCGATAACAACCTACGCGCTAACAAATCAAATCGAGTGTAATTGCTGTTTTGAGTGTCATTTAAATTCTATTATTTCAAGTAGGTACAAGCAATAGCAATAGAAGTTAAACTATTTTAGTGACTCTACCACCGGCCCGAAAAGTCAACTGTTAAAAAAACAATTCAATGAATAGTAGATAGATAGAGTTACGTATGTACAAATCCCTGTATGTACCCTGTTGGTACTTACGTAGGCACCTTGAATGCAGTCAAGCATGAACTGCATCAAAACCCACATAGGAGTAATGACGACCGGACTCAAGGACTCGAAACGATTTTCGAAAATCAACGAAAAAATAAAAGGACATTTAAATGAAGCAAGCGCACCAAATACGCGATACAATTAAATGCGTTCGCATAAAGTGTACCACGGGCGCAAGAGGTTGCTGAGATTTCACGCCGTAATATAATTTCATATGAAATAAACAAATGTTAATATTTACATATTTCGAAGGGTATTTTTAAATAAATATGCTTCTTTTGAAAATTTCATATATCATCTATGTTTATATATCGTAATGTCATAATATTGTAACGTTCAATGCAGTATCATAATCGTTTACAGTGCATTGAACGTTAATTTTGATTTATTTCTTAGAATATTACAATAATGAATAAGTTTTTATAAAAACAGATCATAGGTATTAAGCAATGATCAGTTTTCCTGTTTACAATATTGAGATGCGATTCAAAACTTAGAAATGCGAAATCTTCTTGGCCCTGCGTACTATAGCGATCGTTCCGTCGGGCGTCGCCGCCTACACGCCTTGTTTTTAGCTTTTGTCCTAAAATTTATGGGCAATTTGTGTAAAATCGTTATAGGACCGAGATATTTTCATTACGTTTAAACTTTAAACAAATGCAAGGTTAATATAAACGTAGGGGACAGTTACTTTGTATAACATAATATATGATTCGACAAAAATGCACACACGTACATTTTACTTCCTTGATAAATATTTTATGGGTCTAGTGTGGGTAGTTGTAGAGTAGTTATATCGCTACATATATGTAGGATGAAACATTATGTAAGATAGTGAGTGCGGGAATAAGTTGCAAGGATAACAATTTCTATTGGAAAAAGACAGAACTTTAAATCTACTATAATTAGAACACAGTAGAATAATGGGATTTAGATAAAATTATCATTTTATTTTAAAGCAGGTAGATATAAAGTGTAATAAATATACTCTATCATTAAATTCTCTCAACATTTGTGTCTAGACAGAAAGCCAGATATTTTACATACAGATTAATTAGGGATATCTAGAAATATTTTTTAATATAAACTATATTTGTAACATCTTATTTTGTTGAAATGAAAATATATCAGTATCTACTAAGTATTAGGTTTATATTTAACGTAACTGGTACACCTATTTGTTCACAAAACCGCTGATTTATTCAATGTAAAAAAAAATTGGTTGTCTGTAAAGTCGGTTTACTGACGATAGTTGAACGTGACAATGTCTTAAGAAAATACTGATGGAATGGTAGCATTTAATTGGTTATTAAAATTTTTAATTTAAGTATATTTTTATAATTATTAATTTAAATTAATAAAATAATTGATTTTGATTTTATAAATTTTAAATTTATAATAAATATATTCATTTATAAATATATTAATTTTTAATTTTTAATTTAAAATTAATATATTTAATAAATTTATTTAATAGACGGATGTCGAACGCTGCCGAACGCAAAGGCCGATTGTGCTTCTTTGTCGCTCGTTCCGCGCTCTCGTTTGCACTTCAAGCCTTACATGGAACGCCTCAAAGCGAGGTAACGACGCATGACGTCATGTTTTTTCGTGCGTGCAGCCGGCTCTATCGAATTATAAGACGTTGTCACGTCAAAAGAGACTTTAAAATGACATATAGTTTATTACAAGTAACATTCAATCATACAAATAGTATACCGACCTACTCAAAGTAGCAATCCAAGTATCTAACCAATAAAATAAAAGCCACGTCCACAGGTGGACGGACATAGGACACGCGTTGTTATCTCAAAACGCGCCGTCAACTGCATTGCTCGAAGTTAATGGGCTTCTAGAATGTAATTTTATGCTTTTCTCGAGTTTAATCTGAATGAGGCCACTTACTTGAAAATTAGGCCCGTTCAGATAAGAGGACGATCGGTGGCGTTGTTAAGATAGGAGTTGATGAAACCATGAATTGGTTAAGTGAGAAATAATCATAAGTCGATTCTCTTCTTGATAAGATTATTATTATTACGAGTATATGCAGTGCGAGTTATACAAATTCCAAATCGTTTATTTCAAGTAACCTTAGTTTACAAGCACTTTTGAATTGTCAAGCTTAACTATTTGTGGTGACACTAACACCGGAGGCAGGTTCTAAGAAAAGCAGGCAATATATTCAATAGTTGTATTATGTAATCTTTCTTTACAATTATATTAATTAGGTGTAATATAGATGAGTTTATTAATTCTACTTATTGTAAAAGAAGAAGGTCAGAGCCAGCCCAAATGCCTCGAAGCATCTTTGTTTATGAATATAGCAACATAATTTTTTTTGTTCGTTTTTGTGTTTCTGTTCCTCCCTTGCTTCTTATTACTCAACTTAACATTTGTCAAAAAGACAATCATATTAATTGTTAATACTTAACTAAGGTGTAACTGAAATAAAAATTGTTTATCCGGAAAAACAAATATACCTTATTGCTAACGTACGCAAAAAAAAGGTATTTAGAAAGAACTTTCGTTATTATAATAAGTTCTGAAATAATGAATTTTAATTATTTCAGAACTAACATTTTTCATTAAATCTTATCTTTGTGCGAACAATAGTAAGGTTGTTTTTGATATCTCATATCTATTACTTGATTTATTTAAATAAGAAATAAAAAACAGGACAAGAGCTGTAATTATATGTATATTAAAGTCTAACAATAAAACAGCTAACGTCTCAACTGTGGAGTCTGTGGCCACTAAGTCGCTTAGAAATAACAAATATAGAAGAAGAAAAAAAAACACTTTATTGCACATAAAATACAGGTACATGAAAAAAACAAAAAAAGAGAATTAAAATAAACATGCAAAGGCGGCCTTATTGCTAGAAGCAATCTCTTACAGGCAACCTATGGAAAGGACATTTTTGTATCGTAAACGGGATGGTGCAATAAGAAGAAATTACTTAAAGTTAAAAATGTATACATAATATAATGCGATGGGCGAACGTGTTGCTAAGAGATTGAATAGTATACACATTTAATAATGTTTATAATGAGAATTAATTGAGAGGTACATGCTACTCAAATAAAAAAAAACAAGCTTTTGTTATTTTAAGTAATTTTGCAATAGGTATTCAGTTGAATCAAACAGTAAAATGTTACACCTTATACTTATTATTTGATTTATTAAAAATTTACGACAAAGGACAGGAGCTGCAATTATACATTAAAATCTAACACTAAAACAGTTATCGATATATCAAAAGTAGAGAGCCTTTTTGTAGCCACTAAACCGCTTATAAATAACAAATATAATGCGATGGGCGGACGTGTGGCTGAAGGATTGAATAGTACACAAATTATGACCATAATGAGGAGGCGAAACGGGGCGTGTGGCCCGTCATAACACATCTACAAAATGGGACCATTGAAAAAAATGCCGTACCGTGGTCTCTGTATTTTATAATTTATAAATTAGTTCAATTTAATATATGAAAATCTCTTTTACAATGTTTATTATTGAACTGCTTCTTCTGCATCTTTTTGCGTATTTTAGGTAAGATTGTGAAAAAGATATAGTTGCATATTTTTATGATAGGTTTCGGGCGTCGGCTCTAGTATTAAGTAGCGTAAGTGTCAGTAGATTTTTGGTTACAAGTGCCGCATAATGTAGTCTAATAGTATTATTAGTAGGTTACGTGTCGATAAATTATTAAAAAGTAAGAAACAAAAAATTTTTATTAGATAAATTGAACCAAATGCACTAAATCGTAATACGTTTTTTCTTTAACGTTACGTAGAACCCACAAATAGCTTTGCCACTTCGTTTAATAAACGTCCCTTGAACTTGGCTGGCACCAACTTTATAGATATTCTTAAGTAAATTAAAGCAACATTTAGTTGCGTACAAGCAATTGTTTTTTACTTTTTAGTGCGTTTTGTCGGTTCCATTTTTATTAACATTGCTAGTAAACTAAGCCTACTGAAATAAACGAATTTTAATTTGATTGGCAACTCTACAATTAACTTTCATCTACAATTAACTTTCAATCCTATTGCAAAATGCGTAGGTATATTCATTAAAAAAATAAATCTTAAATGAAGACTACCAGAAACATTTTTAATATTTTAATTTCGGAATACAGTAGCAGTCAGTAGCCGTAGACTAATCAGATATTCAAACAATATCGCCTATTATGTCCATAACTGTTGCTACATTAGTATGCGCCGTTGCTGTGCCGTTGGCGCCATTGCAGTCATATTTGAAAGCATTTCCAAAACATACCGTTACAGTACGTGACAGTAACGTGAATGTGAATCTATCTGGCTGAGTACGATTATATAAACATTGTGTATTGAGTATACTAGGAATGCGGCACTATATTTCTATGCATATCTTCGTTCTTACATTTTAATTATGATTATAAGTAGAAACTTTTTGTTTAGGCTGCGTAGAAGAAATCGCCTGTTGGCGATAAGGCCGTCTGTTGTGGATCTTTTAATTTTCTGTCTAATTATATAAATTTTTCCTATGTGTGTGTGTGTGCAATAAAAAATATCTTCATTTTATTTTACCATTGTTTCACCTGATGGTCAACATCATTAGCTATTAATAACAGTAGGTACCTACATATGAAGGCCAGGCCTCCTTTATTTTATCAAAAAGGATGTAAAACTTTAAACCCACCAAAATGTGATTTTGCGAGCTAACAGTGTTTCTATCAAATGTAACGATCACTTGATCACGATGTTTATGATAAAGTGCTCTCCAAGGCACAAGGGTATTAACACTAACGATTTTGTAGAAACGATTGTGGCTGAGAATGAAAAAAGTAAGAATTCTTTACTTATTTTAACTTATTCTACACTTATTTTACTAGGGCTACACTTATTATTAGGATTTAAACTAAAGATCTCGTCCTGGTCAACTCCGTAAAAGTTCTACTCTTACCGTTGACCATTGTAGCTTTATACGAGTCATCATCACTATCAGTATCACAACAGGGTCAGGCATCCCCTTTCATAGGAGTGGAGATAAAGAGCGTAGACACACCATGCCAATGCGGTGAGGCGAACACATGTACGAGTAGATATTTACAATTTTCCGACAAACATCAAACCAGTCAAACGTCAATTAGGACTTCTCTATATACAGAATTAGCAACGATTTCCAATCTAAATTCATAGTACAACAATTTTCACACACCATGCATTGCATAAGCCATAAGAAGCTCTGTCCGCGAAGCGACAAATCCAATGTAATTTGTATAATATTACAATTTGCTGTATGAATTATTCAATATGGCGGCCGAGGAGCGATCTTTATTCGATTATTGCGATTTGCATACGATCGGATGCGAACCTGCTACCTGCATTGAGTGTCGGCGAGTGAAACTAGGCCTGATGTGTCGGCCTATTTGTTGGAGATTAGCTTGTGACCGTGAGCAATTTTCACGTATTTTTTATACGATTATGCATGCGTAATCGTATAAAAAATACGTGAAAATTGCTTTTGTATAAATTCCGTAAGCAATCATATCTAGGATAAAGTCCTAAGTAAGGTCAAAGATACAATAGGAGCCAGGTTTTCAGTTTTGTAACACTTAAAGAAGTATATAATGCCGCTGGTTTTACGCATAATCTCGCTCTGCTAGACGATTTGCCATCTTGTCTTACTTTGAATATGAAGCTGTATGTCTACAATCTTTTCCATGACCAAGAACATGGACCAGTGGAAACAGTCTAGAACAAAATAATACACGAAGATAACAAGACCAACATCTCGTAGGGCATACAAGAAGACATTGTACTGTGTGCTGTCCTGTATCCGTCATGCCGAGGTATACTTAGGTGCTAAGTCTCGTGTACAAATAAAACCGTTTTAAAAAAATCATATTGTGGGTTGAACTATATCAATGCTCTTGAGCGCCAGGAATATCCTTGATGTACTTCCCTCGACGCGTACTATGGGTATATATAACAGGTTAACATGACTCGTACAGCTTCTACAATTACTTTAACTATTCTCTATAAGATGTCATTTAGTGTCTGATAGACTGGTAGGTAAATACAATGTAACCAATTCTTCTCGTATTATCTCGTACATCTATTTAAATCATTCTGAAGTTAATTAAAAATATGTTATCAGTCTTGTTACACATCTTGTTTTTGCACTTGTAAAATAACTAAAGTCTTTGAGCGTAAACACAATGCCGTTTTGTTTCCTAGTTTAATTCAAGTCATTTTATTTCTGAAGGTTAAAACAATTTCTAAATTTCGTTCCAAGAGTTGATTTTACAACAAATTATAATGAGTCTCTATATCGAAACAATATGCTATCGAGGAAATGAGAGAACTTGAATGAGACGATGTTAAGCAACATGTTTCTATAATTACTCCACCACCTACGATATTCTTCAGTAATCATGGCGGTGTTCCGGATGAGTTCTATCACAAAAAACTCTAGGTCGTCATTTCTTTAATCCGGATTCAGCTACCAGTAAATTGTTATTATTCAAGAACAAAGCAGCTACTGGCTGCTACATCACCCGGCGTTAAGTGGCGATACTGTCGATGGAAGTGGGCTAACTACTCTGATTAGATTTTATGCGGCATCAAACTATTACTATAAAATACATAGTAGTACAAGTTAATACTGCAGAAATGATAGTACAAAGAATGCCAGTACGCTAAATTGCTCATCGGTTCAACCTTGTTAGCAGGTTGGTAATAGGCCACGGTGAAAGCGAACTGCCTCGTTCTAGTGGTTAGGCTATGTGGCTTTGATCACGAGATACTTACTGGGTTCGAATCTTAGGTCGGGTTGTGGAAATATTTTGAGTTTGAGTTTAATCTTTCTTCTAAGAAATTATATAGTTTTTATAATAGAGTTTTGATAGTGATAGTTAATGAACATTATCATCCTAAGCTCGCCCATCTGCAAGCAGGCTGGTGGGTCTATGCTCAATTTCCTACAAAGGAGGTAGCCCTGGCCCTGTAGTTGACCGTTTATGGGCTACTAATAATGTAGCATATTAAAGGATCACAATTAAGTAGTTTTTTTCAATTTAGTTCAGTAGTTAAGTGATAAAATTAGATCACCTGACGTCATTGGCTCCTATAAAAAAATCTAGAACCTAGGAAGCGGCCGGCGACCTGTTTTAGCTCAGTCGTTGTATTCCAAATACTAGAATACATTAGTCTGTCTAGACATTTGAATTATTCTGGAGCTAGCGTGGTTTCAGGGCCTAATAGTCAATAGGCTTGTTTTCTATTTTGAAAATGTTGAGATTTTTAGAAATTTAGACCTGGTCTGGCTGGGGATATCTAACCAAATTGCTTAAAGCCTCATTAGCATTGTAAAAAGATTCGGATACTTTCTTTATCACCTGATTGATACGCGTTCTGGACGGATGGGAGTTATTAGACGGAAAATGTCATTTTCCCGCTTTTTTATATGTAGACAGAAGTTAAATAACAGTAATATGACTTCTAAAATTATTCTGTGTTTACTTAGACGTTATTTTTTGGCCCCAAAGACAATTTGCAAACGCTGGTATAGTATTATTAGAGCGCAATGAGAATAGCCTCATACATTTTGGAACTGTGACACGCTTGGTCCGCCGGCCAGTCGAAGTGCGTCAAAAAGCTAACTGAAGACAGTTGAGAATTGTCATACATATTCGATTAACAAATATCCCACTCTTATTCCGCGCGGGTTATATCTGCATAGTTCATTGTTAGACAAAATATAATCATGTTATTGTTATATTATATAAAGCGCTGCGGCAACACAAGGTTCAGCCAAGCGGTTAACTCTACACGACGTTTGCTATTGAACAACTAGTTACAGTTTACCGAAAATAATATTTAGTTGTAAAACGAACAAACATTAAATATAAAACCTTTTGAATATAATTATTATAAATATTTTTGGTGTAATGATTAAGCTATCTACTCATGTGATATTGTGTCTACTATTCCTTTAGGCATGTCCCTACTAATACATTTAATATATCAGTCATCTTAATCTGTCTATTTTTAATAGATCTCCTACCTTACAGAAGAGGGAGTATGGAGTGTAGGCCTACCACGCCGCTCCACTGTCGGTTGACGGGAGGTGATAATTTTTGATTCTGTAACGATCACTATAACAATATGAATTAACCTAGTACTCATAGCTCGCGTCAAGCTCGCCTGTGAGACAATTTAATATTATAAAGCTGAGTACTGACAGGCGTTACGGGGCGTAACGTTACATTCGCAGCGATCAAGCGTGTTACTTTGTGCAGCGAAAACTGAAGCAGCGTCTGACTTGTTTCTTAATTGATCCTTGTATTCGAATGTTCGCTATTTAATGTGTTACATTACGCTCCTTAGCGCTAGTTAGGGATCAAAATTTAAAATGCAGTTGTGAACAAAACGCAAACCTTCAAAGGTAGTAAGTACACTCTAGCGGAGCGACGAGACCAGAACAGCGGCGGGTTGTGTTTCGTTGTTAATAACTCGAGCGAATGCTCCGCTCGAGCGGGTAATACTGACCGACGGCCGACCGAGGTGCGGCGTCGGATACTAGAGGAAACCATTAAAATTCAAAAACGGCTTTGCCATAATATAGGAGTGGTTTAAAAAACTAGGGAGGATCCAACAGAAAGCTTCTAATCTTTTAAAAAAATCGATAGCTAAAAATATTATATGTTGGAAATTTTAGCACTAGGGACTGCAATAGGAAGAAATATTGAGAAAAATATAAATAATTTAATAATAATAATAAAATATTAAAAGTGAAACTACTACTGCGGCGGTACTAAAAGATGTTTCTCAGAAGCTGATAGGTTGGTGTGGGTAAAATTACATACAGAGATTGCTTTAAGCATATACTCAGAAAAATTTTTGACAGTAAGTATTTAAAAAATATTCGTTTCATTCATTCAATAAGATATATATAAAACCGTAAAAAGGTATAGCTTGAATGAGAGAAAGCGATAAACAGCTGTTGAAACCCCCAAAAAGATAACCCGTAAAGAGACACGGTAAAATAAGTGAACACCAAACGCGTATCATGTACTAAGACGGAGTCAAAACACTGTGGTTTATAGTTCGTTATTTCATTAATATTATTCAACGCTGATAACTCGAGCGCAACGCGCGCTCATCCGAGCGGATAATACGAACCGACGTGTACGACGGATTATCGGTACTGAGATAATAAAAACTATTTCACATCAAAGGAGATGCGTCACAAAGCCGAAAATACTAATAGGTGCGACGAGACGACAGAACTTTGATATGTATTCAATATTAACTTCATTATCGTGTACGCTTGTGGTATGTATTACAATTACGAAAATAAACAACTGCATACAAAGACATATGTATATGTATATGTATAAGGACAGGGAGACAATCGAACTTGCGGTTTTGCCTACGTATTTAATGTTGTTTTTCATTTAAGAATAAAAAGTTACAACAAGAATTTTATAATTCGCTAACAGTCAGACTGCACCTTTACCACGTCGGGCACAAAGCACTGAATTTTTAGTAAAAACGGATCAGTTTGCGTATGATCGTGATAAAGAATAACATCGAATATTGTGTTCCTACAAAAGAGAGATTACGTTATTGATATAATAACATAATGTGAAGGGGATTATATTACTATTGTTGTATGGAAAATATATAAAGAATTTTAAACATTATTGTTATTGCTTCATGATGTAAGACAGTTAGAAGTTAACGGTTCAGAGGTGTACCTACACCAGTACGAAAGATGATACTTTCAAATTTCATATGATAATCGAATAACTTTTTAATTTCTTAATATATTTGAAGTTTACTCTCGATTTTAAAATCATACATGTATCAAAATTGTCAGAAATTAGTTTTTTATAGCAAGGGAAATTGGATCTAAAAGAATCTTGAATTTTCGATTACACATAAATTTAATTTGAAGACCCTTACATACAGTAGATATGTTTTACACTCAAGGTTTGTCACAATCAAATCTGTAAAATATAAAAATTATAATTGTATGATTAGACTAAAGTAATGAACATTATGCAAAATAAGTTATTCGCGGTTCATCTCACAATATGTGCTCAGCTTTACATACGTAAAAAAACAACTTATTACTTTAATTTCCATCAAGAATTTGAATACAGTCGCCGTAGATAACACATCGGGGTCGGTTCGCAAACTTTTTTACTGTTTCCCGCGCGATAGCCGGCGACGGCTAAAAAGCATTTCGGTGTATTTTTATTTCGAAAACAAAAAAAAACAAAGGAAACAAAACGCGGATCGACCGTGACGCAACCGACGACATTTCTCAATATCGACACAAAAAAACGATATAGGCGAATATCTACTAATATAAACTAAGACTGAGTTGTCTGTACGATTGAAATATGCATATATAGATACTCGTACCCTGGACTACAAGATACCTGTGCTCGCTATTTACTCGTAAAAAGTGTAGAGCTACTAGTTAAGCTTGGAGTAGCTTTTCACGATCGGATGAAAAGCAAGGAAATTCGCAGAAAAAGCGAAGTTACTGATATAGCTCATGTAGCCGCAACTGAAGTAGAAATGGGCGGGGTACCTACATACTATGCACTTCGAGTCGATACGATTGACGAAAAGCACAGTGTTGGTCGACTCCCATTAGGCGAACCGATGACATCAAGCTGGTAGTCTCAGAATGCAAGCGGCTCCCGACCGTTAGACATTGTTCGTTAATTAATTTTACCTATTATTCATAATTATCTGCGTATTAACAGCCCATTACAGACCCTGGCCTTATTATTTCGCTCATTAATTTATCAATAACATAACTTATTGACATGCACTCCTTGTATCTGCCGTCTGGTTACTATATAGGCTATAATAATAATCTCCTGAGTAAGAATTGGCTTAGACATTTCCCCATGTAGCGAGGCAGAACGGGAAGCAAATACTAGTATGTTTAAGTTAAAATAAAATCGCTATCGTCGACGGCTCTTTATCGGAAGGACGATTTTTCAAGTGCACACAAAAAGAAATACGAACCGTCGTCGCTAAAAGCGTAAGAAGGCTTGCATTTCAAAAAATACGTTTTTTTCTCACTCGGTCGGAAATAGCTTCATTATTAAGAGCGGTTTACAAAACTACAAATTACTTTCAAAATAAAAAAGAAATTTAGACGAAATTATAAAATTCAATCACACTCAAGAAAAGCTACGCTGAAGACTACTAATTTAAAGGAGCTTAAGATTCCCAATTGCGATATTTTTTTCAGTCAAGGTTTCGTGTTTTACAAGACACAAGCATTTATCCTTATTTTTAGGTCTAAGACCATACGACAACAGACATTTTAGATAATACTTCGAAGCATCAGCAGTAAGATCTTGTAACGACACCGTAGAATTGTAAATGAATCTAGTTTATACTTGTTGTCTTACTTTTTTGTACGTTTATCACTTTTTACAGCATTTTCATCAAGCCTAAAAAGTAGGTAATGAATTTACAAACTATATAAGTGTGCCTCTTTTCCGTTAGAGCCAAATAATCAAGAGCGAATAAGTCAAAAATGAAAATAGCTTATTTTTATAATTTTTATTAGAAATTATACAAGAAATATTCGGACTAAGATCCATACATTTCTTGGACCGTTTCCTTTCATCGTTATTGTTTTAAGCGGTTCACGGATGAATCGGTAGAGAGAGAAGGTGAATATTTCGACTGTTGCATCGGAAGAGGACGCGAATATGTATGATGGACGGTGCGCGTCCTTTGCGGAGACGTCGCTCGTAGCTCACGATGCGGCACATACTTTCTCATCCCCATACAAAAATAAACTACCATTCAGTTTTTATGCCCGCCTGGTATATTTAGACGACATTGTCGTGGTTTTTAGATGTAAAAAAAGTGTTAAGTGGATGATTTATATTAAGTGCGACGCATTACGGGCTTCCGGAGTAATTATTAACTTCGAAAATGGTCCCGAAAACTACGAATTTCTTTAACGTCCACGTCGGTGGGTTACCCTTTTGGAATTATTCATCAGTCTTTCACGCTTACACACGAAACCAATTTTTTAAATCTTTTGAGAAACATTGAGACACAAAGGGATCTGGCTGCATATCACTATTATTTCTTTTTGTCAAACCATTACATATACCTATCAAACTGACACAATTATGAGTTAAGCCTTGTTTTCTAGTAATTCGACCGGCAATTGGCAAGGCAACGTCATCTGTAAGGCAAGCCGTGGCTCTGTCACTAAGAACCTATCTACTTCTAAAATTGTTATAAGTGTCCATACAGATAACATAAAAGAATAACATCTCTTCGGCAACTAATTAGGTATCAAATTAGACACACATTACATTGTACCTACTCTTATGAGTTGCCACGGCTGTAAGTTAGTCTGACATGCCTGTCTGTGCAAGTTCGCCCTGTATGTAGAATCAAGACCCTTGCATGCATAGGCATGGTATTCAACTTTGTCGGCAACAATGTAGCTACTGGCTGCATTAGTAAACACTCTCACGTCACGTCATAAACTGACACTATTATCCGTCGCTGTATGGTTGCATGACACCTTTTTACTTGGCGGTAAAAACAGGTGTCAATTGTTCACTTTATATTAATTTATAGTTATGAACTTGGTTAAGTTTTTCCTTAGTTCAACTTAGTATTCATTCGATGTTTATAATTATAGCATTTATAATTAACTCCTTTTATAATTTTACAACAATATTAGAAAGTTAAAGAAATGAAATCAAATTATACCATAATTTTCTAATAAAAATACAGCAATTCTAATGAAGGTCGTGCTTACGTTTCCAGATGAGCTTCGTTAAAAAATACATACTGCTTTACTTGTTGTAAATTGACTGATTTGAAGAGATGGCTTTCGGAACTTAAGACCCACCACGTTGCTCTAATGCGTGCGTTGAAGGGTTAAGGGTGATGTGTTTATTTGTTATTGACGATCACTAGGACCGCTGGTTTGACGTGATCCAGTTACAGTTGGAAGTAAGGTTGGTTACTTTCAACTATACATACATAACAACTTTTAAAATTTCGCGGCAAAAATAAAATTTAAATTTTACAGTCCGAAAGTAATCGAACCCTGGACTATCATCGAAAGGCAAACCAAAGGACTATTAAATGAGTAGGGTACTATCGTAAAGAAATCAAAAGTGAGCCGGACAGTAAGATTTACGACAGGCGTTAATGAAACAGGTGAAATGTCACCGGCGATATAGTGTAACACCTCTAATCTATACGAGCCTCCGCTACCGGCGCGTCTCGCCTCGCCTCGCAAGCGATAACGTGTTACGAGGGCCCGTTGTCGTACAAACGGTCACCTACGACTTCGCGCACAGTTTGGGTTTTCAGGGAAAAAAATCCGATTTCACGAATTAGTTAGATATACCTACTACTGCACTTTTCTAGACGGTTAAAGTTGCGTTCAAAACAAAAACGGTACGGTATTCATATACCAACTAATTTTCACTGAGCCTACTAGTACTTGTTTAAGAATTAAAACCGCTATTAAAGTTATTGTGTTATTCCATTCCAGATTTTCCAGACATTTCATTCTATTCCATCAATTATGTGTTATTGAGTAACACAAACAACAAACAAACAAACCTACAACGTGTATATATTTTATAATACCTACCTAGTAAGATAGACACTAGGCAGGTGACAAGAACACTTTACTGACGCAATGTAATTAGTAATTAATAAATTAATTAACAAAATTGTTATCATTTTATTTCATTAGCTGTTTCGAAGTTATATTGAATCCTCTATTTTTACCTGTTATCCAAAGGAATAGTTTTGCGTTTTAAGCGTGCCTATATATAAATTCTAAAGACGTTCTCATTTTGGAAGACAGTTCTGTTTAAAGTATAAACTATTTATTAGTGGATTGTTTTTAAAAAGCTATTACCTTCGAGAAACTTGCTTCTAATGATTTAGCTTTTCGAGTTGTTTAAGATCTACCTGGCGTCGGTGTTTTTAGCTATCTTTTTTTTATCGACTACAAGTTAGCCTTTGACTGCTATCACGCCTGATGTTAAATGGTGATGCAATTTAAGATGGAAGCGGGCTAATTTGTTAGGAGTAGGATGAAATCCAAAACCCTTTCGGTTTCTACACGACATCGTACCGGAACGCTAAATCGCTTGGCGGTACGTCTTTGTTGGTATCTATCGTTAAAGTAAGATTCAATAGACATTTTCTAGGCAAGCTTTGCAAATAACACCTCACCAACGCTTTTCATGAGGCAGGCAGCATTTCAGCCTTATTGTAACTTAATAGCTGAAGTTAAATCAAAATTCTTTAATTATATTATAGGTACATAATAGGTACGTTTTATAATTATTACCGCAGAATCAGAATAGATATAAAGACTGCAGATGTATCTACTATGCAAATAATGCCAACATTCAATCTACTCGTAAATAGCACGACCAAGGAACAGAGCAACAATTAGACGATGCACTCCAGTTCACTGTACCGCTCTTATCGTTACAAAAAAAATAATTACGTTAATTCTCGTTGTTCAAACAGAGCTTTAATGCTCTCCATCTCCAGGGGGGTAGGGTCCGATGATATTGAATATTTTACGGTCCGTGCGCGGCCGCGGCGGGCGGTAGGCGCCAGTACTACGCTTGCGTCGCGAGCAACCTGCCTGAGAGGGGACATACGTACTCGTATATCCCATGGACCTGTAGGTTAGATGGGCCGCAAACTTAATTATAAAGTAGATACTGAAAATCTTTAAAAATAAATATACCTTGTTTGATTTACGATAATTCATTTGATTAAAAATAATTGCTATTCGATCGTAAATGTTTAACTGCCTTGTTAGTCTTATGGTTAATGAAGGTGTCCTCGAAACATGAAGTACGCTTTGGATTCTATTCCTGGTTCGAGCAAAGAAAATACTTTTTCCTCAGTGGCGGTACGGTGTTGAAAAATTGGTTGAGTTACACACTTGTGACATTTGACGATCTCCGTGGCGCAGTGGTATGCGCGGTGGATTTATAAGACGGAGGTCCTGGGTTCAATTCCCGGCGGGGCAGATTGAGATTTTTCTTAATTTGTCTCGGTCTGGCTGGTGGGAGGCTTTCGCTGTGGCTAGTTACCACCCTACCGACAAAGACGTATCGCCAAGCGATTTAGCGTTCCGGTACGATGTCGTGTAGAAACCGAAAGGGGTGTGGACTCAAAAGTTGGCCCGCTTCCATCTTAGACTGCATCATCACTTAACATCAGGTGTGATAGCAGTCAAGGGCCAACTTGTAGTCGATAAAAAAAAAAAAACTTGTACCTTAAAAATAAGTTAAGTTTTGGTTCCCGTCCAATCGTAATTTACTGTTAACAGACTACAAGAAAGCATCCTAAAAATAATTGTTTAAAAATGTGATCTTGATTAAACCTAAAAACTTCATGTTCATTGCTAATGCATAATGATACCATTTTAGTTTATATAATACTAGTAGTCGCTCGCGACTACGTCCGCGTGAAAACCTCTTAGGTACCCTTCTAATTTTAAAGACAGACTTTCATACAAAATGTGTGAAAGTCACATATAAAGTGTGCTCATTCCCCGCTCCCCCTCTCAATTTAATTTTTTTATAGTTTCCCGTGAAGTATCCTCCGTCCCGTCCCGTGTACTAAAGGTCTACATTTTTGTTAAACATTGTATGACATTTCAGTACATTAACATTAAACTATATATTTATGGCAAGCTGATGGGTATAAATTGATATTAAATAGTATATTTCACTCTTAAGTCTAGCCTTCAGAATAAACAAAAATAATTTTACAATCCGACACGCAGATAGAGATTAGCCCGTTTAAACAAACGAACAAACTCTTCCTTGTACTAAATAGATATTTGAACAAAGATCGAATTCTTAATTCATCATCGTATATATAACATAGATCTAAACTCCCCCGCCTTGGTGACGCTCACTTCGCAACGCAGAAATAGTAATATTTTAATTTCGGCATAACTTCAAAACCAAACATCCAATTTTAATCTTTCAAATACCAAATATTATCTACATAAACTGTACTTAGTGATGAAATAATTTATTTTGATAAGGATTAATAGTATGAGTAAAATAAATGAGTTTGAATGTAGTCCAAAAAAAAATTAAGATTTTTAAATAAAAAAATGGTTGTTGTGCCTTACTCGACATAGATAGGTATAGTGTGTCGCGGACTTTTTTGTAGATATTTATAAGATCTCCAATTAATTAGAACATTTTATGGTTCTATCTTTTATAGTTTGGGCACCGTACGCAAAATAAGTAACTTTTCTGGTTGATTTTTTACACCTTGTGTCCGAAAAACCCAAATATTTTACGGAACCCTATTTTTTTCCAAAATAAAATTTAGCCTATGTTACTCATGGATAATGTAGCTTTCGAATGGTGAAAGAATTTTTAAAAACGGTCCAGTACTTTTTGAGCCTATTCATTACAAACAAACAAACAAAGTTTTCCTCTTTATAATATTAGTGTAGATTGTGCTCCAAATACGACCAAATGATCAGGTATTTTGGCTGAGACGAGCTTTGAGCACATAGCAACTCACATACTAGAGAAGACTCGCTTATTGGCCGCTAGAACTGACCCATCCAAAGTATTTGTTTATCTAATCTAATCTCACACATAAATCATTAACAATTTCCTTTTTTGACGGATATAGTTTTGAATTTTTGAGAAAGTGATACTAAGATTTTTTTTTTAAAACAGAAATGATATTCTCACTTTACTAGGACTAAAAATATTAAAGAAAATTATTAGCAAGGTAAACCCTTACTAGGTCTTAAACAGTTAAAATAATATTAAAAAAATCAAAGGCACTCATTGAATGTAATCGAGTATAAGATAATTTAAGTGTTTCTTACATCTAAGAAATTTTCCCCTCTCGTACTAAGAAGGAAGCCTAGCCTTGTAGTGAGCTATAGGTTGATAATGTTAATAATGACGATGAAATGTTAATCTTTAGTTGACATTATTCTTTGTCAGACATTCAGTTAGAGAATAATTCAGTAGTTTCGAGAAGCCCAATACAAAGTAACTAATACATACATCGGTTACAGTAAGTCACGTCCACAATCAGCAAACGATAAATCTCGTCACATCGTAAAAACCTTAAAAAATGTTCGCGATGCAGCAATAACTTAGTGTCTTTATCCATCTAAATAAATAGTATTGCAAACGATTTTTAAAAAACCTTGTGACAAAAATATCAATAGGATCTCTGTCTTTCGAGTTATCTGAAAACGCACAGAAATTCTAATAATACGGTACTAGAAATGGCATACCTCACTCCCGATTATGTAGTAACTATGTAGTCGAGTGAGAAAACACTACGCAGTGTACCTAAGTGTTGAAATTTTGAATTGGACTTATGTATAATCGCGTGTCAATGCAATATTATGATAACATAAAGCTGACCTGATGATGATCTAGAAGATATTCTTAAAAACTCTGCAATAAAACGTCACAACCCCATCGAGTTGGGCTCGTTTGTTGACGAGTCTACTTATAGTAAAAGCTTATATTTTTCAAGTTTTTAAAATTATAATCATGTTTTATAATGGAACACTTCTGAAGCCCGACCTGTCAAAGGTCTGATATTGAACAAAAGACGCAATATAGTAGAACGTTACAATACAGTCGATAACATTTTGTATACTGTTGGAAATCTATTTGGCATTGGATGTAGTTAAGAGATGTACAAATTTAATAGTCGAATTGGAGTGCCAAATTAAAAGAAATCGCTCAAAATACTTTAACAGTGCGTTTATGTTTCGTTGTTATGTTTATTTACATCACACACACAAACGCAATAGTTCCTACTGTCAACATTCTACTTCATCTAATTCAAACAGACTTGTCGAAATAGATTGACTACAAGACATACTTTAATTTTGAGGGTGCATATTTCAACTGCGCGACTACAATATCAGAGATATATGCCATTTCTACTGCTTTGTAGGATTTCTATGGTTAAACGTGGGGCATGTAGTTAAGCGGTGCTCAAGTGCTTAAGTGCTTAAAGTAAGTGAGTGCTCTCGACTGTATACCAAACAATATTATTACTGCGTAAGCTTCTGAATGTGTAAGTGGGCGGTTGGCGCGTGCCCTTTGTGGTATTAGTCTCTTCACACTAGTGTATACGTTCATTTAGATTTTTAGCGAGATGGCTATATGTATTATGTGATTGACTTGAGTGGAAAAATGTCAAGATGATGATTCTAGGAAGTAAGCCCTTGACTTGAAGCAAGTAAGATGGTAGCGGGATAACTTGGTAGAGGTAACTTTTGAAAAATACCTACCTACCTCCATACGGATTCTAAGCGTTACGCGGCATCGTACTGGAATGCTAAGTCGCTTAGCGATAGCGGTTGTCAAGGTGGTAATAGACCAGACCTGCGTTAATTTAGAAAATATAAAATCCTATAGCCAAGGTTTTTGGCTTACAACAGTACCACCACCATCAAAAAGTCAAGGAGGTCGTCAAAAGATATTCCGCATTAGCCATTACAAAAACCTTTTTTGAAAGCTACCAGATTTCAATATATAAATATAATTAAATTACAAACATAACAACTCTACGAGGCCTATAAATATATATTGCAAAATGCCACCTCAAAAATATTTGTCATTTTCACACGCAATAAAAACTTTACGTAAAACGTTTAGGAAAACGTCTCCACGCACATTACCACTTTTTATTACAATAATATTAAATAAATTGTTTCCAATATACCTACTAGTTTAAATTCGAATGAAGTACAATACAATAATTTTGTGGTTCTTATATCAAATGCTGGGACATCCAGAAACGGTGATGCAAAACAAATTGGCGATCGATTATTAGGAATAAAAAGCAATTCGCTTAATCTATATCTTTTTAAAATACCAATATTTCTGAAACTGCTACACCTTAGAACACTATATCATAAACCAATTACAATTTACGCTATGTTGACAAATGATAAAGATTTCATTTTAATACTATTTAAAATGATATACTAAATAGACGTATATTAATGTTTAATTTAATCATATTTAAATCTAGATTTTATTTTTCCTTAAAATTTATATTAATAACGCTACCCCGCAAAGGATATGAATAATATTGTTTCTTCTTTATATATATTGTTTAATATTGTGTATTCTTTTTACAATACATATATTTAAAAAATAATGTAATTTATTTTTCTATAAATAATTTAAATGTTCGTTTCAATAAGAAAAGAAGTGTAGTACTGTTGTGAACATTTTTCTTAAGGGTGCTCGCGTAATGAAAACAAATGACACAAACGCACTCGCGTCTCATAAAAAAATGAATTGATGGCCGGCGAGAATAGGCACCATCGAGTTTTTGGAATATAAAAGTTTGCTATAACAATATTTTAACGCGAATATATAAAACTTCATGACAAGTGAAATATTGATGTTTGTTGATCTGTTTTTGTTTATAATATTTGTTGATTGTTGAATAACCTAAAGAAAAATGAACTTTAAAAAAATATTGCCACAAGAGTCATTGTGGGCGAATTGAGCGTCTCAATTATTCAACGTTTGTAAGCCTTTACGAAGAATTTTAAGAAGGTATAGATCTCTTTGCGCTTAAGACCGTATTTTTTGCGCCAAGTAGCATAGCTGATTATTGTGAATTTTGGTCTTATAACTGTCAGTTCAATTATACGCTCAAGAGTCTAAACGCGCATAGTAAAGTTCCCGACGTGTCCTGCATATTATATTATAAGTACCTAGTGTCACAGGCGGTAGTTTCCTAGTAAACATTTTTTGTTTTGAAAAGTGAGTGCACCGATTTTTTAAAGATACAATTGACTGTTTATTTGTATTTAAGGCTCAGCTAACGAGTATGGTGAAGATTGTCTACACTGTAAATAATGACACTTGTATAGTCTACCTACAGGTAAACAAAAATTTTTGAATTTAGGAAGGCTGGATCACAAATCATTTATACTCATACGAACAGTACCATACCTGTATCATTTAAAATATTACCGCAATGTTGTAATGATACAACGAAGTTTGGCCGAACCCAAAACCGAAATCGAATTAATCATTCAGTTTCCTATTCCACCATCTATCAACGTCCACAAATTACATCAACACTGTCACTCACAAACAACGGTGGCTAAGTACCAGGCGGCCATAGGGCCTAAGTAGGTTATAATTTACTACGTCTGTTAATGGAAGGAGGGCATTAAACGTGCCCTAAAGCGTTTATAATGTATTAATAGAATACGGCGACATTATACACAGTGGCCAGGTGTTTTTGGGTATAAGAGGTAGATCTTAATAGCCGAAAACACTTTACGAAATTGTGGGGTCGTTTTATTATCGTTTTTGGCCATTTTTAGCAAACATTTTTAAACATCTCAGTAGGAGGAAGATGCAAAGTTAGTATACCTAATGTTTAGCACATCGTAAAGTAAGCGGAAGTCACACAGTGATCAAAATAAGGTATCTTAGAAGAACATAAAGTACCTAAATTTTTAACTTTTTTGCTTTTAATAATTAATAGTATAATTCTAACTCCTAAAAACTGTCATGAGTTGAGCATCGAACTCATCACTCACATTTAGAAAGCACCGCATTAAAATGCCACAATTATTATACGCTTTGCAAGGGTATGGAATGCCCTTCCAATATCAGTTTTTCCTAATTCATACAACTTGGTTATCTTTAAAACAAGAGTGAATAGGCATTTTCTAAGCAAGCGCGCCCCACCTTAGACCGCATCTACACTTACTATCAGGTGAGATCGTGGTCAAGCGCGAGAAAAAAATTATTATTTCTAATTCCTATTAAAATTATTAGATGTAAGTTACAAAATAAAAAGCAAAAATTTCTCTTCTATTTTCCACTCTAATAACGTATCAAAAACGGCAAAGTGCTTTCAAACAATAAAGCTCTATCAATGTAAAGAAATCGCTTCCCGAAAACAAATTAAAACGCATAAAACACAATTTGGAACCCATAGTTAACCCTTCGCTGGTTGAAATAAAATTACTCCGCAATTTGCCCCCTAACCCTTGCTCTTGTATGCCCTAGCGGCAGACCCCTGCGCTTCTGAATAATGATGCATCGCTTTTAGCTGACTAATGTAATTTGTACTTTTCTGTTTCAATTTTGATTGTGTTATTTGTATTTTTATTAATGCGTCGGAAGCTGATGAAAGTGAACTAACTACATATGTAGAAATATTTTTACTTGCTTAAAATTTTGCTCTATAAGTAGAATTTTTGTTTGAAGTTGCCGTGTCCTATGGATAGTGTTCGTAACAAGAGTTATAAAAACTGAGTTACTAGACTAGTAATTACAGTAGTAACTAAAAATGCATGCTGTTTAACAAAAGGTAAAATAATTAGCTTATAGATGATGAACAGTATCTGATAGACCTTAATTTTGTAACGTGGTGCGTATCTTAAAAATTTACAATTTACTACGTAAAGTCTACGAAATTAATAGTCTTCTAGAAAAAAGTACTAGAAATATTTTAAACTGCAACAAACTATAAAACACGAACTTCACAAACGCTTCACCTGTAAGTGAAAAGGAAACCACTCTAATCTCCCACTGTTGGGGACAAAAACACGAAATCCGCTCAAATGGCCCACTCCTTATACAAAGTCATTGAATTTTTTGTCTTATTTCGTAGAGCAAAATGCTCAAATTCACTACGTTGAGCGTTTACTCTCAAGTGCCTAATTCGGAAGGGCTCTTGAGATAGCGGCGCGCTCTCGCGGGATTAGTACTCCTCGACAATTTGCAAAGAGCTTTTTAGGGTTGTCAGATTTTTTTTTTCAATTTCACTCAACAATATTAATCTTATAGAATCTTATATAAGTAGACGGTATTTTGTCAAAAATAGTGTTGTCCGAATATTCTGACCTTAATACATAATAGACAGTAAAAGTTTAATATAAAAAACAGAATTTTTGTCAAAAGCACTTTATATTTATGTATTTGAGTTTAATGTTGATATTTTTGAGTTTGCCCTTTTTTGATGCTTGTAATATACTTAAGGCTATATACAAAATTTAAAATTCAACTACTAAACCAAAAACATTAATACCACAATAGTTTACAATTATTTTTGTGTAACTTTCTCAGTCTATTAAGATCAAGGTTAAGAGATATGTAAACAATTTATAGGACTAAAAATATCAATAAAAATATAGATATCGCCAACCCTACTAAACGGCGTATAGTAGATAGCCACTAGCGGAGATAGTAACACAACAGCAAACATCGCGCACCCTACATGTTTTGATTGTGCCGCTTCCCGCCTCTAAATCACGCGTCTAATGTATCGAAACGAGCACGACTAGTGTGTAACCACCTTAAAGTGACTATACTAGCAAATACCAACTTAATCTTAACATTCATATGGTATAAAATTGCTTGACTACTAATATAAATAGGATTAGCCATGGATCACACTGTTAAGTTTAAACAAACAAAAATGTATTTTAAAAGTACAGTTATTAGAGTTGCATTTTGTACAGAATTTATGAGATTTGCAATTCGGGAGAGTACCCGCGTAGAGAGTTTTAATGCAATTTTATTAAAATACAAAGGGTAGAATGTGTTTAAACTTTACTGCTACTAGATAAAGCGGAAAATTGCGTGGTAAATGTTTTTCGAACTGTTTTTTCTAAGTTTGTAGAGTGTAATCCACATGAAAGCTTTCGGATTAGTGTTTGATGACATCATTATTTTTCAAATGACTATCGTGTAGCGATTCTTCGCGCTCTCAAGGGTCGGGGGTTTGGAAAATTATTTTTTTTTGCACATCCATTTGTCATTTTACTCTGTGATTTATTATTGTTCGGGAACATTTTGGCAAAGTTAACGATTGGTATGTATTTTTTTTTGGTTATTTGTCAGATTTATTGTTAGTAGGTAAGCGTAAAACTACTTCTACTGTTATGTATTTAGTGTAATACATTAGTTGAAAACCAAGTATACAATATAGTCTAACTTAAGAAAAGAAATGAGTGATTATATAACGGCTTTTAAACTGAGGATAGTTAGATTGGCTTGCATTCCACTAAAATATACTACTATCTGATGGAAAGTAGGTATTAGTTTCAAGTCGGAGTGTATTTTTCTAAAATGAAGCTACATTCCCCTGCTGGTCTTACCATAATAATTAATTTATATTTAAATATCCACATTGGTTGAGAAAACCCTAATTGCCGGCTTGTCACATCTTATGACTTTATCTAATTGTTTTATCTAATTCTCTTTTATGTAATGCGTACGTAGAAAAACATGACTTCCTAACTTCAATCGATATGTAAGTAAATACCTAAAACCAGAACACTGATTTATTTCCTAATACCCATCGCAACTTCTTCTGAATCCCTGAAATCGCATGGGATGTGTACATTGTTAACCAGAACCACACAGTCATCAAAAATGATATTTAAAGTGATATACATAAAGGTGTCTGCAACTGCATAAAGAAGTTTGCAATAAATTTACAGAACCTACATAAGATTATCATCCGATCAGGCGAAAGTGAATTTTAAAGCGTATAAAATAAGAGTGTAACAGACTGTACGTGGGTATAGGTAAAATGTAACAAGGAGCGTGTCGTCCCTGGTTTCAATTTTCCAGACCAGCGAGCCCTGACGCGGCGGGATTGAAGCAAAGGGCAATAATAGATACATTGCAGATGTTGGCAGAATTATAATTGAGATTGCGCACAAGTAATCACAAGTTTTTGAGCCTTAAAGCTAAGCTAAGCAGAGCTCTGCGGTTAAGGCGTCGGATGTATGTAGATAGGTCTTCCCTCGTGGTTGGTTTGACTCCCACCCGTTTACAATTTTTTCAGTTTAATTTACGCACATAAATAAGTAATTCAGGACATTCTAATTATGCCTGAATGTTTGGAGTATATTTATATGAAGATAAATGAATGTGTCAGTAGAAAGAATTTCTATAAACAGGAATATTCTTACAAGAATGGGACGTTATGTTATGTACTTGTTTGTTAACTAGAGTTAATCCGCCTATGGAGTCGCCCGCTTCAAATGTACTTCCAAAAATATTCAAGTGAACTGGAATTAGAACTAAATTATGCACTGCACCGCCGGGGCCGTGATCCGTTCCCTCAGGACTCGTAACCCGAGCGCGGACCGACAGACAGATAAATTTGTACACACATTACAGTATGTCACGTGTTTCCCGGGACTGTTTGGGATTTGGGTCTAAC